>JALAZF010000261.1:5201830-5804197 GCA_022829125.1 Lathyrus tuberosus | reverse complement strand
TCTCTCTCTCTCTCTCTCTCTCTCTCTCTCTCTCTCCTCTCTCTCTCTCTCTCTCTCTCTCTCTCTCTCTGAAAAGAGGCGACAAAATTCATTTTTCATTTTTTTTCAAACCAGTTCTATAAAAATAGCAATTATGGATTCATTAATCATTTGGTCGATACATTGTTTGGATTCGTTAACCATTCGTTTACAAAGTTTGTGAGACAAAGTTCCACACTTTTAGAGGTTTTGATCGTCAAAACAAGGCTTGAGTATAGAGATATTGTACTCACAATGTACCAATTTTTTGTGGAGTTTTTTTCTTCTCATCTTCAAATTATAAGTTTTTGTGATTTGTTGTTATGAAATGGTTGTTGGTACTATTTGAGATCTATTTTGAGACTCTTTTTTACCCTCGTTTGATTATAATGAATATATTTATTTGGTTTGTATGACTGGTTAATTTTTATCCTTTAAAGGGTTTTTCATGTTAAAAATTTGGTGTTTTCTATTCATTTTAAGTTGCTAAATTTTGCTACAATATATTTATATTTGCACCTCAAAGATTCTTGCATGTTGAGGAGTTTTATATTAGCTGTCGGTGTTTTGTTATTGTTTTTAGGTTAATTTCCATCAAAATCCTCTCTCCCACTGTCTCACTATAACATGTTAGGGAGGCATAAGAGTTATTTTCCCCCGACTATACTAAAGCAACCATCTCTCACCTACACCACCAACATCACCCTTTTTTCATTCAATCACTCTTAAGACTTAGCCAAAGCTCAAGCTCACTAACCTTCATGCAACCTTAAGTGAGTTGGATTCTTGAGCCTTATATATAAAATATTTATAGATTAAATCAGTAATATGAAATGTTTGTGGGTATCAGCCAACTCTTTATCAATTGAATACTACAAATATTTTTTGATGTATGCTAAAAGTGTAGAAAAATATATAAATAGAGGCTGAGGTAGGGTAATTTTATTTAATCTTAATATCATTTTGGTCTGGTATGTTAACCTTTCTTTTTGGTTCTTTAATTTAAAAAAGTCTATATTGATCTCATAACTTGTTAAAATATATTATATTAGTCTTTTTTCGTCTATTAGCGACAAAAAAAACTCAAAAATTGATCGTCAAATTCGTTGTTAATTAAACTCTGATGGCGACTTCAGCGTCATCTGAGCATTTATTTGCTCATGTGTTTTTTGTGTCGCGTTAACATTGATGTGAGGTATCATTGGATTCAAGATATTAGATGATACATTGTTGGGGTTAACTAAAGTTTATAGTGATGATAATCTTTATGATATGATTTCTAAAGTTTTACCAAGAGAGAAGTTTGAAACTTGTTGTGATATCTCTACTTTTGTGATTACTTCAATATGGTTGTGAGGGGAAATTTTGTCGGGTCTTGGGTTTGCTCATATGTGGATAAAAGTCCAAATCTCTCTCTCTCTCTCTCTCACACACACACAGAGAAAAGAGGCGAGAAAATTCATTTTTCATTTTTTTCAAACCAATTCTATAAAAATAGCAATTACGGATTCATTAATCATTTGGTCGATACATTGTTTGGATTCGTTAACCATTCGTTTACAAAGTTTGTGAGACAAAGTTCCACACTTTTAGAGGTTTTGATCGTCAAAACAAGGATTGAGTATAGAGATATTGTATTTACAATGTACCAAATTTTTGTGGAGTTTTTTTCTTCTCATCTTCAAATTATAAGTTTTTGTGCTTTGTTGTTATGAATGGTTGTTGGTACTATTTGAGATCTATTTTGAGACTCTTTTTTGCCCTCGTTTGATTATAATGAATATATTTATTTGGTTTGGATGACTGGTTAATTTTTATCCTTTAAAGGGTTTTTCATGTTAAAAATTTGGTGTTTTCTATTCATTTTAAGTTGCTAAATTTTGCTACGATATATTTATATTTGCACCTCAAAGATTCTTGCATGTTGAGGAATTTAATATTAGCTGTCGGTGTTTTGTTATTGCTTTTAGGTTAATTTCCATCAAAATCCTCTCTCCCACTGTCTCACTATAACATGTTAGGGAGGCATAAGAGTTATTTTCCCCGACTATACTAAAGCAACCATCTCTCACCTACACCACCAACATCACCCTTTTTTCATTCAATCACTCTTAAGACCTAGCCAAAGCTCAAGCTCACTAACCTTCATGCAACCTTAAGTGAGTTGGATTCTTGAGCCTTATATAAATATTTATAGACTAAATCAGTAATATGAAATGTTTGTGGGTATCAGTCAACTCTTTATCAATTGAATACTACAAATATTTTTTAATGTATGCTAAAAGTGTAGAAAAATATATAAATGGAGGCTGAGGTAGGGTAATTTTGTTTAATCTTAATATTATTTTGGTCTCGTATGTTAACCTTTTTTTTTTGGTTCTTTAATTTAAAAAAATTTATATTGATCTCTTAACTTATTAAACTATATTATATTAATCTTTTTCGTCTATTAGCGACAAAAAACTCAAAAATTGATTGCCAAATTCGTTTTTAATTAAACGAAAAGAACTAACATAATACAATTTTAAGAGTTATGAGATCAATATAAACATTTTTTAAGTTAAAGGACTTAAATGAAACTTGTGGTTAAAATATGAAACTAAAAAAAAAATATTAAACCTTTTTATAACCAAAGTACATTCAATTAAAATAGCATAAGGGTGCCCAATCCAAAAAACTAAAACTAATTAAGCAAATGTTCACCATATACAAATTACGCAAGACAAGAGGCTGAATTTACACACCAATCAGACCACTCAATAACCTACTGAATCTATTAGAGGCCACAAGTCACTTTTTTTTTTATCAGGCTCCGTTCAACTCCATGTATATTCTTCAAACATGTTCATATTTATGAATTTTGGAATTTAAAACCTGAAAATTGCGTAGAAAAAATGGCGTTTTTGATAAATCTTTTAGGTCATCTTTTAAAAATAATAAGTAATAGACTACAAAATGTTTCTCCAATATAACAAAAATGTCTCCATCTAGCTTTGCTGTAATCTCTTATACTTTTTAAGGAGTTTGGCTACGCTTACATGGATTGCGGTTATTTGGCTATTTCATGTTCGAAAGTTGCTTAGCTAGTAGCTTGAAATTTTTATATTAACATGTGTTATCAATCTAGTAAAAGAAGCTCAGATTCTTTAATTAATTAAGCATATAGTTTTGTATATTTGATTTTACAATCCATATTATTGGGAGAGGTGGGAAAAAATTGGAATTTTGTTGACATCCTAGTAACTTTTTTCTAGAGGTGCTATTATACATTGTTTTCTTGCAAGCAATATGTAATGACATAGTATTATATTACTATCAACCAAAAAGTATACAATAATAATATAACTTTGAGATCGTTTTCTCTTTTACACCTTTATTACTAGTTACTAGGTCATTGACTATTTAAATTTGTTTAATTAATTTTAGAGAGATATTTCGAATTGGTTGGGGAATATACATAAGAACAAATTTGTTAATGTGTGTATGGGAGTTGTTACTTCAACTAAGAACTTCAGCCATTAATTTACAGTTTGTAGGTTAAGATTTTAGCTTGATTTAAACATATGAGAATGAATTCTCCATATATAAAAATTGATTTTATACAATATTTGTGTGTTATCAATTAAAATAGGGAAATGTATAGCATATTCTATAGTTACACAACTTTTTTATTTTATTTTTATATTACACCTTCAAACACAAATTATTTAACAACAATATAAAATATATCTTATGTATTTTTTTGTCAACAAGATCAATTACATAAAATATTTGGCAAATTTGTGAGGTTTATTGTTCCGTTCAGAAACTAGCATTGGATACAGTTGGTAAATTGAAGATCTTGAACAAGTGGTGATGATCTTTGGTACGGTGGAGTAGGATGGATTTATATGGTTAGTATTACAACGCTCAAGTCAATTCAATATTCAAGATGATTGTAGTGAAAAGTGGAGATCATAGAATGTGATTCGCTTTCTGTGTGACTTGATTTTATACTTTAGGTTAAGTGGATAGGATTTGATAATCAGGCCTTAGCTATTTGGGCCTTTGGCCGGCACAAAACAGTTTTCCCCAAGGCTTTGCCAGAAATTGAGAGAATCGGGGAAGCCTTTGATGATTTTAGACAGCCTCTAAGGATATTGTCCGATGTGAGCTAGAAATGAAACGTTTGGAATCAATTAATAAAGTAGTGGAGAAAAGCGCATTAAATGCCTTTTTATCATTGAAATGTTTCATTGTTTCCTCTTTACATGTGGGCTAACGCGACAAGTTAGGGCATGGTGCGACTTATAGTGCACTCGAGTTTACGTGTATTCCCAAGGTGAAATCCATCTATTGATTCCACACTCATTTCCTTCGCTAATTTGGATCGTTCAATCATCTTTGTCTATAAATAAGGAAGAGTTGAGCGCAGAAATTTTTTTCACAATCCTTGGCATTCAAATTCATTCATATACACTTCATTAGAAAACTCCTCTACATCTTCCTTCATGGGAGCATTAATCAGAACGATTGTACTTCCTTGAATAAAATCTATGCTTTTCTTTGTTTATAGTACTTCATCCTTCTCACATAATCAGGTACCCTCCTCAACTCAAGCTTCATCTTTCTGTATTTTTTAATTTTTAGTCAGGATGAGTGATAATACTTTTAACCTAAGGAGTGATCCTGAGAGCGATACTCCCTCTGTTGTGAGAATGAGGGCATCCTTTGATTCTTATCTCCCTCCCCTTGCTCACGATCGTATGGGACAATAAGTCATATCCTTATTTGATGATTCTGACTTAAAAAGGGTATATGGGAATTCCATTGATAAATGAGCTTCTTCATTTGATTCTTTCGAGGCCATTTTATAAGATGATGGTGAATGGGAAGAACATATTGAGGTTCCTATACCCTTTCCATTTTGACAGAGGAGGAAATACAAGCTAACAAACGGATGAGAGAAAACACTGATGATTTCATCCAACTTCACCTGAGAACCAATAAACGTGAACCCATCAATGTTGAAGTGAGGATCCACTTAGAGCTTTAGGGTAGGTGAGATGTAGTGTCTTGGATTATACCCGACGAACATTCTAAAGCTGACCACCTGGCCCGAAAAGGCATGACACTGGTGGAGCCGACCGATGCAATTAAGTATAGTTGGGTGGATGTTGAGGTGGTGGGAACCCCTTTTCTTTTGAATACTAAAGTAGTAATAGAGGTTGTTGCGTTATGATCAGTGTACCCCATGATTGATCGGTGCGTGAATGATCAGTGACTAATTTAAAGAACACTGATGATTCCTTATCTAATTAGTCACTAAGTTCTTTAAATTAATTTAATGTTTCAATTTAGTCCCTTATCTAAAAAAATTTATATGTTAGTCTATTAAAACACTTAGGTTAGTCTAATTGGTTATTTCTGTTAGATTTTGTGAAAAGAAAATTTTTTAGCAGTGGAGGAAGTTTATGAGAGATGAGAAAGAATTTTATATCTTTTGCAGTTCTGGGTTTTGAAATATCAAAACTTTCATAACCAGGAAGTTGTTTTTCATAGTTGATGATTTAAATCTTGTTGTTCCATCACCAATTTTTAAAGAAACGGACCCATTGTTTTGACACCAAATAAAATAAAATTAGGGTTTTGGTGTTTCAGGTGTATAATAACAAATAATAATAAATTGTAAATTAAAAAAAAAAAGTCAGGTTAGATAACACAATGCTAAGAGATTGCCACGCATGCACAATTTAATGTTTTTTAATAATATTTTAAAGAAATAACTCATTAGACCAACAAAACTTTTTTCAAGAGATTAAGATGTAATGATTTTTAGATAAGAAACTTAAGTAAAACATTAAATAAAATTGAGACTAAAATATGCATTAAACTAAAATTATATTTCACTAAGAACATAATACTAGTTCTTGAAATGACGAGTAATTCAATATAATATATATATATATATATATATATATATATATATATATATATATATATATATATGAATGGGGATCAACTTACTCCAAAAATACGTTTTTTTTAACTTACTCTTAATTATAACCTTTAAATTAGATTTAATTAAATGATCAATTAGGTGAAATGCTAATTTAATCTTTATAATATATTCGTTTTAGGGATAAATATGTTTGTTGTTCTCCTAAATATCTTAATTTTCGATTTTAGTCCCTCAAAATATTTCCTTCAAAGAATGGTCCTTCTATAATTTTTCATCCACACTTTTGGTCTCTCTTGTAAATTAGCGACGGTTTTTACAACTTAGTGCAGAATTAGCGACGGTTTTAGCAACAATTTTTTACTTAACGATTGAATTAGCGACAGTTTTAGTATTAAGGACCAAAAGTGTGGATGGAAAATTTTAGGAAGACCATTCTTTGAAGAAAATATTTTGAGAGACTAAAAATGAAATTGAGATATTTAGGAGTACCATAAACATATTTAATCTTTCATTTTAAAGGCTATGGTTTGTAGTAAGTTAAAAAAATTTACTTTTGGAGTAAGTTGATACTCTCTCTCTCTCTCTCTCTCTCTCTCTCTCTCTCTCTCTCTCTCTCTCTCTCTTCTCTCTCTCTCTCTCTCTCTCTCTCTCTCTCTCTCTATATATATATATATATATATATATATATATATATATATATATATTATTTCACCATTCTAGATTTCTAATTTTCTGAATTACACTAGTATGATACCCGTGCGTTCGCACGGGTACACGTCTGTGACGCGCATTCGCATTTATTCTCAAAATGTATTTTTTCAAAATGTATTTGTTTACATTTAAAATTAAAAAAAAAACAAAATATAATTAATAAAAATTAGTAAATTTCTAATTTACTAAATATTAGTATGATACCCGTTTATTTTCATTTAAAATTTGGAAAAAAATAGAATTAATAAAAAACAGTAAATATAAAAAATATAATATATATTTTAAAAAAATAGAATTAATACCCGCAGACATCAGTTGGTATCTTTTATAAAAATATTTACGTAATGATTTAGTTTTATAAATATCAAATAATATTATAGTATTTGTAAATATTATTTTAACTCTATAAATAAATATTATTAACATAAATAAATATATTTTATGTAAGTATTATTATAAATATCTATTTCGTGCGATATCCATATCACTACACGTGTGATCGCCCTATTATGGTGTGTTAAGTGCATTTGATTTATTTTTAAAATAGGATTAATAAAAAGTAATAAATATAAAAAATATAATTTAGATTTAAAAAAAAAAGAATCAATACCCGCAGGCATCGTTTGGTATTTTTATAAAAATATTTATGCAATGATTTAGTTTTATAAATATCATATAATATTATAGTATTTGTAAATATTTTTTTAATTTATTAAATAAATATTATCAACATAAATAAATACTTGTGTTCGCCCGGGTATTGGTGTGACACACACGCTTTTGTTTTTAAAATATAATAAAACTATAAATAAGAAAAACCAAATTGTTTTACCAAAATAGTTAATTATTTTTAAAAGAAAGACATATTTTTAAAATAACAACAAAATTGTTTTACCAAAATATTTTTACATCAATAATATATATTTCAATTTTCCATACATTATGTTTAAAAAAATTGTATCTCAAATTAAAAATAATTTCAAATATATTCAATCATTTAGTTTTATAAATATCAACTAATAACATAGTATTGGAAAATATTATTTTAATTGTATAAATAAATATTAGTAACAGAAATAAATAAAATATTCAAATCAATAGTAAAGTTGTTCCCATTATTATTTAATATTTAAATAATTAACTTAATATCAGTATGATACGCATGTACCATATCAGTACCCGTGTGTTTGTCCGCGTACTTGTGTGGTTCATACAGTTTTGTTTTTAAAACGTAATAAAAAATATAAATAAGAAAAACAAAATTGTTTTACCAAAATAGTTTATAATAAATAAAAATTTGAGTAATTATTGTTGTACCATATCAGCACCCGTGTGTTTGACGCTTTGGTAATAATAGTAAGAATGATTTGATACATGATAAAAAAATAAAATTATAAAGTAATAAATTTTGTAAATAAAAATAGAACTCTTTTGAAATTTATATTTTATACAAAATTGTAAAATCCTTCATATTAAAAAACTAATTTGAGTAGACATGTCGGATAAAAAATCTTTCAAAAACATATTTATTCTCTCTATTTCTTTATTTTATTTTTAAAACAATAAATTAAAACTTTCTTATATATTAATGAGTATGACATTAAAACATTAAAACATTAAAACTTTCTATAACATTAAAATATTAAAACTTTCTTATATATTAAAACATTAAAACTTTCTATAACATTAAAATATTAAAACTTTCTTATATAATACATACATAGTTTTTGTCAAACTCATATTTATTTATCTTTAATGCATAATAAAATGTATTGAATCCAAATTTATGCATATGATCCTTGAAATTAAAAAATAAAAAATATTTAATGTTTTATTAAATGAATCATTCATTTGAAATTTTCTTTTACAAATAATTCAATAATTTTAGAATCGATATAATACATGTTACCATAAAAAATCGAAATAATACAATACTAAAAGATTTTCATATTTAAATAATTATTAGATTTACTTTTTGTTTATGTTAAGTAATTTTAATTAATTAATTAATTAATCTATCTCGATCTATTTGGTGATTTACCCTATGAAGCTAGAAAAAGATTTGGTGACGAAAGATGGATATTTCCTGTTCTAAGTATAAGTTTTCATCTAAGATATATCAATTAAATCAAATATATCTTAACTTATTATTTTATTAATTATATAGATTTACCCTATTTATTTTTTTATTATTTGATATTTAAATTAAATAAAAAATAATTTATATTTTAAAAAAAATAGAATAAATACCCGCAAACATCGGTTGGTATATTTTTATAAAAATATTTACGCAATGATTAAGTTTTATAAATATCAAATAATATTATAGTATTTGTAAATATTATTTTAATTGTATAAATAAATATTATTAACATAACTAAAGAGATTTTATGTAAGTATTATTACGAATATCTATTTCGTGCGATACCCATATTAGTACCCGTGTGTCCGGGCGAGTACAGGTGTTACACACATTTGTTTTATATCATAAGAAAATAGAATTTACTAAAATTTTAAATAAATATAATTTTCATGTTTGAATCAATAATTATATATTAGTTTTATTTTTGTGATCATAAAATAATTAAAAATATTTCATATTATCATACAATTTTTATACTATTTAATTCATACATTACTTATGTATTTATTCTAAATGACAATATTATACTTTATAATGTTACCAATCTGTATTCTAGAAATTTGAAATGCATTTCACTCATCTTATTTTATGTCTCATTATATTAGCATTTTGTTCTGGACTGGACCAATGGCTAGAATTGACCCTCTCATCTTGCATGCTTGATCATCATCTTTTTAATCCAAATGACTCGAAGGAACGAGGAATCTCCGATCAAGTCCAAAGGACGGGCACGCTCACCTTCTCCTCGAAGGAACCGCTCACCTTCTCCTCGAAGGAACCGCTCACCTTTTCCGCGAAGGAACCGCCGACGCGAGCAACCCGTCCGGTCACCATCATACACCAATTCTAGTGACGACGACAAGCCTCGCCGCCCGTTGTCCCAAGAGATCCTGGCTACCCGTCTCCCGAAAGGCTTGGAGAAACCCCCGTCACTTGGCACGTACGACGGGACCACTGACCCAGACGAGCACATCAAAAATATCGATGCGCTCTTAGACTACCGCGGCGTACGGGGCACCATCAAGTGCAGACTATTCCCGACCACGCTCCGAAAGGGAGCAATGACATGGTATAAACAACTGCCCGAGGAGTCCATCACCTCGTGGAAACAGCTCGACAGGATGTTCTCGCGACACTTCACAGCATCTCGCCGCCACCCCAAAACTGAGGCCTCCCTCGGAGCCATAATCCAGGGGAAAGACGAACCTCTCCGAGCATATATCGAGAGGTTCAACAAGGAAGCTGTCCAGGTCCCGACGACAGATAAGATGAAGAAGTTCCTGCTCGAACAAGGGGTCCGCCCGGACTCCGAGTTCGCCAAAGACATTGGCCTGCCACCGAGGAACTTGGACGCCCTCCTCCTCAAAGCCCAATCTCATATTCAGTACGAGGAGAAGATTGCGGCCAGTAACGTCCGAGCATCTCGCCGTCAGGAGAACGCCCGGGCTTCCAAAGGAGAAGAAGCCTCGACGTCGCGTCGGGGTGAACGAAGGCACGAGGACCGTCCCCGCGACAGCAAAGGACCTTCCGGGCGTTTCCATGATTACACTCCCCTGACCGTTTCCAGGGAAAAGATTCTGTCCGAATGTGCCAATTCGGAGTTCAAACAAGCCGGGGTCCGTTTCCCCAAACAGCTGCCGAATAGACCAAACGTGGACAAGTCGAAATACTGCCGCTTCCACAAAAGTCACAACCATAATACGGAGGACTGCATCCATCTGAAGGATGCCATAGAGATACTGATCAGGGACGGGCACCTGAAACAGTTCGCCAAGAAGAAATACACTCCTCGGCAGGACGCCCAGGAGTCCAAGAAGGTCGAGGAAGAGGTACCCTCATCGGACGACGCCAACGTACAGGTCGCAATGTCTATCTCGCGGCCAGAGGACTTCTACGTCCCAGACGGGCTCAACGCCCCTGTTTATTTCTCGGCCCACAGCCCATGGGAGACTTTTCCTTCTGCCATGGTCATTTTTGACGGGGGATTCAACAAAGTCACTGTGGGTTCCGTGAAACGGAAGTTCGACCACCTGATCAACACCAGCTCCAACAAAGTGACCACGCTTGATCAGGCCCAGAAGGGCTCCGTCCCCATCTCCTTTTACAAAGAGGAACTCCTCGGCGGCTCCCCGAACTCTAGCATACCTCTGCTCGTCAGAGCCCGGATGGCGAACTTCGACGTTCGCAGAATACTTGTCGACCAAGGCAGCTCGGTCGACATCATGTACTCCCAGCTGTTCTCAACGCTGCAGCTGGACGAATCGCACCTTACCCCCTACGTAGGGTCCGATTTGTAGGGGTTCAACGGGTCTGTGACCAAGCCATGGGGTTACGTCGAGTTGATCGTGACCTTCGGAGCAGCTGAAACGGCCAGATCCATCAAGGTGCAATTTCTGGTAATCGACTGCCCGTCACTTTACCAATGCATTTTCGGAAGGCCAACTCTAGCCGAGTTGGTAGCGGTGCCATCGACCGTCCACCTGAAGATGAAGTATTACACTTCGAAAGGAATGGTCGCCACCCTCCACGGTGATATAGAAGCTGCCCGACGGTGTTTTGAAGCAGCTACAAAGGGGCTCAACGCCATTGCGCCCAAGCCTAAAGCGTCGAGCAAGCCAGCACTGCCAAGCAGCTCTGAGGAGGCCAAGCCTCTGCCCCAGGTCGACTCTATCGACCTCGACAGTCGCTTCCCCGAGGACCAACAGGAGGAACGAGCAGCTTCAGCCGGCCCATCCACGTCATCCAGCAACAGCTCCCATCCGATGCGCCCAATCCCGGATGGCAACTTTGAGCTAGTCCTGTTCGGCGAAGACCCCCAACGGGGAGTAAAGATCAGAGCAGACCTGCCTGACATCGCGAGGAAGCAGCTCAAAGCGTGCCTCCGAGAGAATGCCGACCTTTTCGCGTTGAGCGCCGCGGAAATGCCCGGCTTGGATCCATCCGTCGCATGTCACCAGCTGACCATTGACCCGGCCATCAAGGCCGTAGCACAACGTAGGAGGAAGCAGTCTCCGGAGAAAACGGAGGCTGCCGAAAAAGCTGTAAAGGACCTCCTCGAGGCCAAATTTATTTCGGAAGCCAAGTACACCACTTGGCTGTCCAACGTTGTATTGGTTAAAAAATCTAATGGAAAATGGCGCATGTGCATTGATTATACCGATCTTAATAAGGCATGCCCGAAGGATGCCTACCCCCTCCCCAATATTGATAAACTTATTGATAATTCTGCTGGTTTTAAACTTTTATCGTTCATGGACGCCTACTCGGGCTACAATCAAATCCCAATGGCAATGTCTGATAAAAAATATACGGCCTTCATGACCGAATCGGGGAACTATTACTACAATGTAATGCCTTTCGGCCTGAAGAACGCCGGAGCAACGTACCAACGAATGATGAACAAAGTATTTCGGGGAGAAATAGGCGACATGCTCGAAGTATTCATGGACGACATGATCATTAAGTCCCACGAGGAAACCGATCATACTGCCCACTTACGAAAGGTCTTCGAACAAGCCAGGAAATACAAAATGCGTTTTAATCCGGAGAAGTGCACGGGCAGGCAAGTTCCGGGCAGGCAAGTTCCTCGGTTTCTACTTAACGGAACGAGGAATCGAAGCCAATCCCGATAAGTGTCGGGCATTCTCCGAGTTTCCTACGCCCAAGTCCAAAAAATCCATCCAGTCCCTCAACGGGATGCTCGCGTCACTATCTCGTTTCGTGGCCAAGCCCGCCCAGCACACACTGCCATTCTTCAAACTCCTCCGCAAAGAGGCAGCATTCGAATGGACCGAGGAGTGCGACGAGGGTCTTCTCCATCTGAAACGGGCACTCTCAGAGCCGCCGGTCCTCTCTCGACCAGATAACGGCGAAACACTGTACTTATATTTGGCCGTCGCGACCGAGGCAGTGAGTGCCGCTCTCATCCGCGAGACACCTGACGGGCAGAAACCCATTTACTTCACAAGCAAAGCATTGCAAGGACCAGAGTTAAGATACCAGCAGATAGAGAAAGTGACGTTGGCCCTCATCAACGCAGCCAGAAGATTAAGACACTACTTCCTGGCTTACACAATCGTGGTTCGAATAGATCAGCCCGTAAAGCAGCTGCTCGGACGACCAGATATGGCCGGCCGAATGCTCAAATAGTCGCTGGAGCTGTCCGAATTTGACATCCAATACGAAGGCAGAAAAGCCTTCAAGGCCCAAGCTCTGGCCGACTTCGTCGCGGAGATGACATTCGCAGACTCCCCCGCGAGCGAAGCGCGCAAGTGGACCATCTTCATCGACGGTGCCTCAAGCTCGGCAGGAAGCAGCGCGGGCATCATACTGGAGAGCGACGAAGGAATTATCGTTGAGGTATCACTCACGCTATCTTTCCCAACCTCCAATAACCAGGCGGAATACGAAGCCTTCCTCGCTGGGCTACGCCTTGCCGAGGACCTGGGCGCACAAGAAGTCGTCATTTGCACGGACTCACAACTCGTGGCCCTCCAAGTTCGGGGTGAATACCAAGCCAAAAATGACAACCTGACCGAATACTTGGCCCTGGTAAAGGAGGAAATGGCGAAATTCACAACAGTGGAAGTGAAACACGTTCCCCGCGAACATAACGTACGAGCAGACGTGCTGTCTAAACTGGCCAGCACGAAGAAGAAAGGCGGAAACAAATCTGTCATACAAGAAGTGCTTCCTCGACCCAGCATCGAGAAGACCTCCCCGACACTCAACGTTCAGGTGATCGGCGACAGCAACTGCTGGATGATCCCAGTCTACAACTATTTCGCCAAAGACGAACTCCCGTTCGACGCAAAGGAGGCCAGCACGATCAGGCGAAGAGCCTGCTCGTATGTCCTGGTCGAAGGTAAACTATACAGGCGGGGATTCTCCATTCCACTGCTAAAATGTGTCGAGGAGGAGATGGTCGCGCACATCCTGCGCGAAATCCATGAGGGAATCAACGCCCAACATCTCGGAGGAAGGTCCCTTGCTCGCAAGGCTCTCCGAGCAGGATACTACTGGCCGACCATGCAAAACGACGTGAAAGAACACGTGAAGAAATGCGACAAATGCCAACGGAACGGGGACATGCACCTAGCTCCGCCCAATGATCTCAAGGCTATGTCCTCCCCGTGGCCATTCGCCTGGTAGGGCCTAGACATCCTAAGACCCTTCGTGGTAGGATCAAGTCAGAACAAGTACCTTATAGTGGGCGTAGATTACTTCACAAAATGGATAGAAGAAGAAGCTCTAGCTAAAATAACTGCCCTTAACATCCTGCATTTCTACAAACGAAACATCCTTGCACGTTTCGGTATTCCCCAAGCGATAGTAACAGACAACGGGACGCAGTTCACGGACAGGAAGTTTCAGGACTTCGTCGCCCAACTGGGCACGAAACAACACTTCGCATCCGTCGAACACCCCCAAATAAACGGGCAGGCTGAGGCAGCTAACCGAGTCATCCTTCGAGGCCTCAAGTGAAGGCTAGATGAAACAAAGAAGGCATGGGTTGAGGAGCTACACAGCGTGCTCTGAGCGTACAGTACAACTCCCTATTCGACGACCTGGGAAACACCTTTCCGTCTGGCATACGGAACCGAGGCTGTAATCCCAGTCGAAGTTAACGTGCCCTCTAGGCGGACAGAGTCGCCCATAGACGAGGAGATGAACGACGAATATTTAAGGGAAGAGCTCGACCTCGTCGAGGAAATCAGAACCGTGGCAGCTCTCCGCGAAGCCTCACTGAAACAAAAGATCATCATCAGGCACAACGCCAAAGTGATACGATGAGAGTTCGACGTGGGAAGCCTTGTCCTAAGAAGAAACCACAAAGACTCTCACGAAGGCAAACGAGCAGCCAACTGGGAAGGACCCTATCGCGTCCGAGCAAAAACAGAAAATGGGGCCTACTACCTGCCGACCACTATGCGCGTCTAGGTACAAGCGTCGCATACGACTAAAGCATAACCCCACTCAGTAACGAGCCCGGTAAGTGCTCGACAGCAATCCTCGATCGAGCATCGTCGTCGTCAGAGTACCACGATTGGCAGAACCCCAGCTCGCGATGGGACGTTCACGCCGTGAACTCAGGCCTCAAATGCAACCTGAGCTCCGCTCCCCGCCAGGACATTCCCCGGCAGTTCGACCAGTTTCCCACACTGCCGAACACATCTATTACGAGCAATCTCCCCAAAAGATATTCACACAAGTCAAATACCCCCTATCACGGGTGGACATACATTCACAGCGAGCATGCATACAACACTTAGCGAAAATAAAAGCAAGTAAAGCCATGCAAACAACAGAACTAAATATGCGATAATTTAAAAAGTGGCCGCAAAGACCACAATTGTACATTGTTACATAAAACGGGGGCCATGCCCCCCAAAAATAAAATTACAACGGCACGCAGGCCGGACAAATTACAACAAAATAACAAATTCCTCATTCATTAGCATGCTCGGTTGACTCTGGCTTGGGCCCCTGCTCCTCTGCGGGCTGATCCTCGGGGGTAACAGCAAAGAGACCTTCGGCCAAGACGATGCGACCATCATCAACGCGCGCAAGATAATGAGTACCCTCAGCAGAGATTTCAAGCCCAGGGTTCACCACGCGCAGCTGTGCCACAGCGTTTCCGAAGGATTCCTCCGCAACGGCAATGCCATCATCTTCGGCTAGCAATATACGAGCGACCAGCTCGGATCTTGTCTTCAAACTTCTCACATCATCCGGCTCGTCAGCACCCGGGGCATTGGCCGCCCTCAGCTCCCTGATCAGCTCCTCAGCGGATTTTTTCTCCGCCAACAACCTAGAGTTCTCTTCTTTTAACCTGGCCACTTCCTCTTTTACCTTCTTCCGAGCCTCACCGGCACCCTTGACTTCTTCCTTGAGGGATGTCACGGAAGCACGAGCAGTGTTGAGTTCGGACTCAGTTGCAGATTCCCCTTCAGCATAAACTGCCGCCATCTCCAGCATCCGAACCAAGGCTGAAGCGTCCTGGGCCACCAGCACCCTCTTGCTCGGGCGGTCCATGCCTTCCAAGCGAAGAGATTCCGCCCGGGGAACAACTAAAGAGTTGCCTTCGAAGAACCTTCTATCCAGGATGCAGGGAGGAAGCTCGAACTTCCCCTTCTCCGCTACCCGAGTAAGGTCCACGACATCAGCAATCCTTGGCCGCTTTGGTCGCCCAGCCAAAGGCAGAGGAGATCCCCGGGGAGCAGGAGTCTGAGAAGTGGAGGTCCCTGCAGCAGCTTGAACGGAAGGAGGAGCACGGGTACCAGCGAACCGAGATTTCGGAGGAGCCGTTCTAGCTTTGTTCCTCGCCAGAGCATTCCTCACAACCCGATCATGAGCCTGAGGCATCTCACCTGCACAAACAAAACACGAGCATGTTAGTTACGAGGAAAGAAAATGACTAACAAAATTAAATAACTAAAGACTACCGAGCAATTTCTCAGCATCCGCAGGAGTCTTGCACTCTAGCAGTGCCTTAACGTTGATAAACCGGCGCTCGACCCTCTGACTCCCGTCTTCCTCGAAGATCGGGCCGCCCTTGCTAGTCCAACACGCAGCGAGATTGAAGGAGTTGACCCACTTCACCAACGCCTCGTAAGCCACAGCGTCTTGCCCGCGCATGTCTCCCGGTTGAAATACGTAATCACTGGGCTCTTTGCTGAAGTGATCGGGTGACCAATGAATGGGGAACCTGTAAAGCCTCTGCCCGATGTACTTCCCCTCCTCGTTAAGCAGCTCATTTCCTTCGTCATCAACCTCTATCTCCCAGACGTATGTGCTGTCCTGGGCGACCTTGGATACGGGTTCGACAACGAAGTACCGCTGCTTGAATGTCCGGACTGACTCCGAAAATGGTTTAAACAGCTTGTGAGGCTGCTTCAGAGAAACCCAGCCATACTTCTTCCCCGTCAGCTGCCTTTGTAGATGGAAAATAGCAAAGAATAGAGGGAGAGTGGCCCCCAAAGAAAGATGCTCGCACACCAATTTGAAAGCCCGAATGAAGGCCAGCAAATTAGGGTGCAGTTGGGTAGGGGCTAATTTCAGATGCTCGAACACCGACCGCTGAAAATCTGTAAAAGGTAGCCTCAGTCCCAGCTCTTTGAAGGCATACTCGTACATTGTAAAGCGGTCCCCGAAGTCCGTGCAGACCCGCTCGTTCATAGTAGGGAAATGCACCTTCCATTCCCCTTCCGGTCCCAACTCCGTAAAGACGTCCGCCAAAGACTTTGCGAACGTAGAAATGTGCTCGGAAGGCTCGGCCACCTCCCACTCCTCCTCGGAGAACCCTTCGGCTTCTTCCTCCATAACGTTCAACTCTTCTTCCTCCCCGGCATTGCTGGAGGAACTTGAGGTCGCCGAGCTCGAAGCCATCGAGCTGCTATTTTCCTCGGAGCCAGTTTCCTCCTCGGACGTATCTAGAATAACTTCTCTGTCTGGCCCCGTCGCCATTACGATCACCTGAAAAGCAGAGAAGACAGTGAATTCGACAGTAAATCAAATCCACCCTTCCACTGCTAAGTCAAGTGAAAGGGCGCGCAAAGGTCTGAGGACAACGTCCCCGGCCTAAGCCCTAACATCGAAAGAAAAACTAAAGCCTCCCCGCGAGGAGATGCTCGAAACATATCGTCCTCCTGCGAGGAGCCTCCCCGCACTCATGCCTAGATTCCGTTTGAAGCTCCACCGAAAACTGCAAAGCTTCACCAGAATCTAGAAACGTTCTACCGGAAAACTCATCGCTCTATCAGAATAGGAACAAGCATGGTGGTCACGCGTGCACAACTACTGCAACCACGATGTGGACCACCCTCCTCGCTGAACATACTACATACTCCGGCGAAGTGCTGGAGGCAGCAAAGTGGCACAACCACCGTCCACCAACAACACTCGCCAGAAATCCACCTATTTTGTCATCTAAAGCTAACCCTAACCGCATACAATCTACCACTAACCATAAAAGGTAGTAAAACAAGTTACAGATCGAAAAACTTACTTGATTTTAGAAGAAGGTAGAAGCTGCTCGAAGCTGGTGACGGTGGTCGGAAAGCCTGAAGACGGTGACGGGCAAGAACTGAAAGTGACGAAGAGAAATCAGAAAGGAAAAGTTTCAAATGAAACGGTTTCCCTCCTCTTTATACAAAGGGACACGTGCAACCACACGCCCGTAGGCCATTATGACTATCCGCTAGCCATCATTGCCTATTAACTGCTACACGGAGCTCTATGTACACGTGGCGCCCCAAAGTTTCAAATTCTGTCAGACCATTAGTCTCCCCGTACACCGGGCAACAAGGTCACGACCACGAATCTCACGAACACCTGGGGTCACGAACACTTTGAGACAACCTTCCTTGTCTACAAACGACGACTCTATGCTAGCTCCCCGGAGCAACGAGCAGTCCTTAAGTCATCACTCCCATGCTCGGGAGCAACGACTTGGGGGGCTCTTGTTCTGGACTGGACCAATGGCTAGAATTGGCCCAATCCGCCTCTGCTCCAGAGCGGCCCAAATTGCCTAAATCCAATCCACAGAGGGGCAAAAGTGACCTTTCTGCCCCTCCAACCGGGCAAGGAATGCAACGTTCCTCCCCGACGTTGATGCCCGTTACGCACGACTTCCTCGCTGCCCGAACAGCAAAGGACAGGTGCCCGAAACTGCGTTTATGCCCGACATAACGGCTAGTTTCGGGCACCCTGCCCGACATAACGGCTAGTTTGGGCAGTTACCTATTCTTTGGGGAAAACAGTTATTTCACCCCGAAAATAGGACCGTTGGCCACGCGCTGGGGGCTCTATATAAACCCTCTCGCTTGAGAGGGTCAGGTATCCAATATTCACCTTAAGAATTCATACTTTGTACTTGCCCTTTTTCTCTGACCCTTTCTCACTTGAGCGTCGGAGTGCCTTGCAGGTACATCCCCTCCTCTCCATACGACCAACATCCCTGACGCACTTGGTGACCTGATTCTACAGGATCTGATCCAGCCTTCACGATCACATTTCATACATTGTTTTAAAAAGATCTGTTTTTACTTTCTATAATAGCACAAAATAGTAATAATTATTGTGATAATAATCGTATACTACAAACGATGCAAAATAATACTAACAATATATCATAAGTTTAAAATGTAATATAAGTTATTATTTATCTATTTTTGTCAAATTCATAATTATTTATCTTTGATACATAATAAAATATATTAAATCTAAAATTATACCAATGACATTTCAAATTCAAAAATACAAAATATTTAATGTTTCACTAAATAAACCTTTCATTTTAATTTTCTGTTACAAATAATTCAATTATTTTATAATCGATATAATACATTACGCTACAAATAATTCAATTATTTTATAATTGATATAATACATTACGCTAAAAAAATAAGAATGAATATAATATAATATTAAAATATGCATTATCACTTTTGAATTTATTTAGATGGTCATAATCAACACTTCACCTCTAATATTTTTAATTTAGTTTTATTGAAAATTTATGATTTTTTAAATTGATATATTATTATCATTTTTAGAAAAGTGTTGCATCTTAATTTAAAAATATCGTCAATAAATTTAGAAAACAATTTTAAATGTTAATTAATTGTCATTTATAATGAACATAATTGTCATTTATATACATGCAGGTGCAACTCTAATCATGCAGACATCCAAAACTATGATGTTTCTTACATAATAGTGTTTGCAGACCGTTTTTAAAACCTAATTGTAATTGAGAAAATGAAATAGTTTAGGAATTAAGGAATACCATTATAGGTTGTTCATCATGGGCTGAATCAACATTCAGTTCATCTATTTGTAGAGACATATCTTCCTCAGATGATGAAGATTTGGTCTCAAGAAGTGGAAAGCTACTGGTATGGACGACACTAAGGGACAAGACAGGGGACAAACTTCTGGTTGGAGTATCCGAATTCGAGAAACCAAGTGTTTCTGAAGCAACTGCAGATAGTACCGACTTGGGCGAGTTGTTTTCTTGACCAAAATCTAACGATGCGATAGAATTAGACCTCAGTCGCTGTTCCAAGTTGGAGACTTCATTGTAAGGATGAATCGGCTTCCGCTTACTCCACCAATGTTGTATCATTCCCATTAGTGTCTCGATTGATCTGCAAATAAGTCGAAATACAAGAGTTAATAGTGAATTCAAGGTGCACTTCTCAAGAAGAAACCTCAAGGAAGTTTGGATTAAGCATCTCTTAGGGTCATTCATCCGAAATATTTCACCTAATATATAGTTTATGGTGAATTATTCTTATTCATAGGTATAGTGATTGACATTAGAATAAATCAATAAACCTAGCATGACTTTGAATCTGCACAGCAGTCTTTGTGCCAACATGTTCTGTGGTGAAAATAAAGGATCCAAAAACTCGGACCAAAATTTCTGATTCATTCATTAATTCAACCTCTTTTGAAAGAAGAATCTCTATGATATACTTATGTAAATTATGTAAATTCCAAACTATTAATACCTTCGATTTTTCGCCAAGCTCCGACATACAGCTTTAAAGCTTCAAGAAACTTGTTATGTTCTTCATCTGTCCACTTTTCTCCCTGCTATGGTTTCCTTACCTAAAAAAACAGAAATAATCAAAGTTTATAAAATGAAAATTTTCAAAAACCTTCAAAGCATGGTCATTTCCACATGAAAATTGATCAAGTAGTTTGTGTACATGTATAACAGAATTCGTTCCTTCTTTTTGACCCTGCACAAATCCAAATTACAAAATTTTAGTTAAATTACATGCTACAATCACAAAGAAAATGAAAAAAAAGTTATAATTGAAAAATTAAATGAACTTAAAATCATAAACAATAACCAGAAAGAATTTATAAGCCAAAAACCCCACCCAAGTTTTTTTGTGCTAACTCAGCAGAGTTTGTTACATATCTAAGGCCTTGTTTGGCTAGCTATATTTCTAATTATAGAAATCTATCCATGTTTGGCATATGAAAGATGTAAACCATGTTCTGACTTTGGTAAATCGGGCCAAAATTGGTGTATATGTACTATGTGAAAATAGGAAATCCAAATCCAACTTTGGTTGGTAGAAGTTGAATGAGCCATGAAAAATGAAGAAACTCTACCAGTTTATGCTAAATGATTGTGCTCTTTCAACAGCTAATTTATCTGCTACCGAATCACTTAATGGCTCAAACCAGTCAAAGTGTACGACGATGCCAATTTCTCCGGCTTGCTCGGTCTGGATGTACCATTGAAAATTAAGCAACTTTATAATGTTTTGAATGAATGTTAAGTCCCACTTACTTTCCACTTTGATTTGTATAATTGACATCATAAAGCTACTATAAAGTCGCGAGGTCTTGTTAGCAAATAAATTACCTGATATTTGTTTCTATAAATATGAACTGCAGCTGCATGCGACAGGATAATATTATGGGCTGCCACAAAGGGCTCCTTCTCTGAATCTCCCTTGCTACAATTTCCAAATTTTCCGGAACAGTGACATGGCGGGAGTTAACCTTTACGGTAAGTAAGTAAAACATGATAATTTGGCTCATTGAATGTGACCCAGTACTTAACTCTATCGCCAAAGGATTTAAAACATATGTCTGCAAACAACACAAAATCTTCCCTGCACATGTCAAAATATATTAGTACCATTGTCTTGTCTTTTTTCTTAAGCCAAAGTTCTTCTAGGAAGAAAAACAAATGTTCATTATGATGTTGGAAAACTATGGTAAAGGTGTTGAAAAAATGAGGAAAATGAATTGTAGAATTAGTTACTAAATGTGATTGGGGACTTAGCCAACCTCCATATCTATCCTCAAGTTCTTGAGGTAAATCCATATGAAACAATGTAACAAACGGTTGGATCCCTGCAAGTTTTATAAACACGGATTAACATAATCAATCTGTTATACCTCTTCTCTGTCACATGCCATAGTAGGAAGATTGACTACAGTAAAGTTCACTTCTCCAAATCTACCTTCTGCTCATAATCATTGCCAATTTTGCTTGTGATTTGACTACAGTAAAAACTTCTTAAGTGTAATCACAAGTTTTTGTTAAAGTAAAATGCATACTTGGTAGAATCCGTGTCCAAGAAATTGAAAACCGGGAGCTGTTGACTTTGATAGCCTCCATTAAATCTATATCCTCCTGTTTTTATTCCAAAATTGAAATTCGGAGCATCTATAATTGATGTAATGAATTAAGCTAAATAGGGCACTACACAAACATTGAACCGTTGTGATTGACTGACAGTGTAGATTATCGTAACAATGTATATAAGTTAAACTCTAATTATATTAGTTATAATTTTTGGCCGTGTAAAGTCACCAATCAAATAATGTCCACTTGCAGGTAAATAGAATGTGTAGATAATCTTTTATGTATTATATCGAAGTGAAGTCTATCATGTGTACCTGATACCGATGGTATTGATCAGCTGTAACATCACCGTTACTTCCATCAGAAGTACTACCTGCTTTGTGAGTGAAGACATCCCAGATGCTTAAACCTTTTCCATCACTCAAGTAAGCACCTTCGTACTATAACAATAATAATATTTAACGTGATAATTAGCCACGATTAATTAAGAGATAAACATGAAGAATAAGAAAACAAAAGAAACCTGGTAGGAAGAAGAAGCAGTGCCAAAGAGAAAGTTACTGGGAAAAGGAGAAGTATCTCCAAGAGCATATGGTGTGATTGTAAATATCAAAAAGAGTAGAAATATTTTCTCCATGGATACAACAGCTTTGTGAAATGTAGATAACTCTATATTGGAATAATTCTAATCTTAATTAATATTCAATACAAAATTCATAGTCTTATTAAATGATTCACAAACAACTCTGCACCTACTATTAGGAGTCTGGGACCAATAGAAAAGCCCAATTACTGTCAATCATTTTCAATCGTAATTGATTAATAGATAAGAATCATTATTTATATTTTTGTTAATCTGTTTATCTAAATTCAATACAAATCAAAATAAATTAATCATTGATTTTATATATGTGTTGACAAATTTGAGTAATTGTAGATGAAGATGGTGCCCTTGAAGAACTCAACACTTTGATCATAAGATGCAAGCATTCCTATGTTCAATGCCATGGCTCTTACTACAGTAGGCCCAACACCCTTCCAAAGTGACAGAATCTCTTCATCTGCCCCAATACGGTAAAGTGGCTGGATGGCATTTGTGTAGTTTCGGCGCTGAGCAATGGGTAAAGTAGCATCAGCCTGCATACGAATGAGTGCCAAATCAGCAGGACTACAAACAGATGCTCCAATAGCACCAGCAGTAAGCCCACATAGAGCTTTTTGGTAGAGTGGCAGGGGCTTGCCATCATTAGCCTCAATCGCTTTATTTGTCAAGATCCTACAGAACATTAAAACAATTAAGTAAGGCAAAATCATTAAAACCAGGAAATAAATATTGCATAAGCAGTGCAAAGGACTCTCACAAAACCTCAGAAAAAAAATCAATAAAACATATCCTTTTGTCCAAGTTTTGTTCGAAGAAAACATCTATTCAATTGTAGGATAAGCTCAAAAAAGTTATAACACTATGTAATTTCTAATGAAAGTGAATTCAAAAGGCCCTACTCAGGAGCTTCTGAAGAAAGCTCTAAATGAAATCGCATCATAAAGCAATTGTTCACAAAAGTGAATCCAAATCCAATTGCGAAGAATAATGTGATCATAACAACTCACCTAAACGTTCCAAGTCGAGCAGTGGTGTAAGTAGGCTGCCTGAGTAACGCAGCTGATAGACCCTGCAAACTTAAACAGAACAAAACTAAAGCACAACACATAATCATAACAAACTTAATATTCACATATAGTCAAAACAATGGAAATTAATAATCCAAACAGAATTCGTAGCAAAACATTGGTACCGCAATGTCATAACGTTAGCAGCGAAAGTTCATGATACATCCAAACATTTTCAAAACCACAAGACGAATCCAGCAATAGTGTGATACGATCTATACCTGACTGGTGCAATATCAAAACTACTTAAATCAACCAAGCAGAATTTGAAACAGCAAGAACTTCATATATAAATGTTTATAGTGATCGAAATGTATGTTATGAACAAAATCTAGCTGCAGGGTAGTTCCATTAAACACATGCATTAAGAATAGAATCAACAGCAAATACAATACTTATTTTTATCAGAGCAAACAGCAGCCAATACATTTACCCAAAAGCAGCAGCAGTGGCTTGATGAGTGAAGCAAAGTTGTAGAAGTGTAACCTTTGTTCATTTGATGTATAATTTAATGTTTCAATCAATTTATAGTTTGGCCTTTTCTATCAATAATAAAAATTCTGGTTAGCAACATATTTTCAGAAAGCTTAATAATGGGTGCAGTCGACATACATCTGATAAATGTAAATATCATAGTCATAAGAACATACTTCGAAGCATCGGATGACACAGTGCTAACTTCAGTCTGTCCGTATGCAATAAATTGTTAGTTGAAATATGATGTAATATAATAAAGGGAAACACCAGATAATTGAAATTGAAGAAGTTGATTTATTGGTAGTTGCGTGAATGAATTTGAAAAATGAACCCACTCTACAGTATTGGAGAAAAGAAATTACTATGGAAGTTGGCGCTTCACCGTTCGAGTTGCGGTTACCATCTGTCAAATGTAAGAAATGCAGTTAAAATGAATGGAATTACGGAGGACAATGAAACCACTCTAATGTCTACTCAACCACATCATGAGTCCAACCTCTGGCACATTCAAGTATAATAAGAACATAGTGAAATTTACCTCTTTCACTGCTTCCAAGATGATCCTGACAGTCCTGATTTCAAAAGACATCTATCAATCAAAAGCTAAACACATCTCATTTTAATTTATTGAAAGACAGACTATTACCTTCCCGTATAAAGAAACATGAAATTTTTTCGAATTCTCCAACTGAGACATGTCATCCATGATAGTATTGATGACATTTATTGAATCTGGTGAACCAACAACATGCAGGAACCTAAGAGGCAAAATAATATCAGAGCTGGTAAAAATTCCCTAGAAATCAAATGCAATAATAACAAAAAAAGAATAAACCACTATTTGATATCACCCTTTTTACAGTTGCTTTTGAAAACCATTCAGAACCATGCAGATCTTTTGGTAATTTAAGATCAAAGTTTGCATCAAATCCTTTAGCATGCAAGTCATTTATTTCAGGTAAATGTGGCAATAGACGTTCCAATTGCCCTGCTGCCACTTTTTCAAATTGATTCCCCTTGCAGACATATGCCTCATACCTATGAGACCACCATAGAGGAAAATTTTAAAATATAAAGTAATATCAGATTCAAACATAATAAAATTAACATTCACGACAGATTCAGTATAAGTTATTCAATGCAGAATTAAATCTACTGAGGAAGAACTAAAAAAACTATAATAGAGTACATGTGTATAATAGTTGAGAGTCAATGTTGTCAACAGCAGAAGGCCAAAAATCCCCCGTATATAAGCACGCGCGTTGCAGGCGGTCTATGGGAGTGACAGGCATTCCTTCACAAATTTCTTATGGCGGTTGTCTAAAAATCCATCATTGCGGAGCCATGACTGCCATTTAACAAAACAAAAGTCTACGACATATTATAAGTAAAATCTTGCTAATATGTAATAAGGGCATGTCTTGTCAAAAAACAACTTCGCATTTATACTATTATGACATCTCTAAAATAAATATATTCATTGGTCTAACAAATTCTTTTTATAACTAATAATTTTATAATTAATGATATAATCGACTTTTAAAATATTAAAAGTGAACGATGTTTCCGTCTTTAATTATACAAAAAAAAATTCAAACTACGGAAACAAACGCACACCGTTGTACTTTCTGCAATAAACCAATTACACTTCAAAAGACTTCCCTCACAAAAAATCAAAGAAATCTATTACAGAAAGAGATGAAAGCAGCATCTAAAAGGAAGACATAGTATCATTGCCGATACTAACCTGTTTTTATTCAGGAAAATCTTAATCGAAGCATAATCCAAAGAAGCGGTACCATCAATTGCATCCTCCATTTCCAATATTTCATATTAAAAACAAAGGAACTTGAACCTGAAACAAAAACAGCATCAACACAAACTACATGCAGAAAGTGACTCCAAATTTACTCAGGAAGCATCACACCAAGGAGAACATGCAAAACCACTTTCATGGTGTGCAATGCATAGTCAAAATCGTGGAAAATTACTGCAAATGATCACTCTAAAGCATTGAACTTGGAATGATTAATCGCAATATTTAAGAACTTATTTAAATCATTTTGCTACGGCGTGTTTTACCTAAAATACTCTGAAACATCTTCGTCTTTGAATGTGCTTTCAGCAGGAAAGGTTAAATAAATCTGCCGCGATGCCGAGTTTAGCTTATCACCAGCAACCATGGCGAGAAAATCATTCCTGTCGGGCCTTCCCCGACCACTAATGTTGAAATATTCTTCACCCATCATAAAAGCTGCCGCAGCCGCGACTCTGAAATGCAAAATCAAAGCCATGCATGATAATATTAGAACAAAATATTCACAGCAACAAAAAGTAAAACAAAGCAAGCAAACCAAAAGGTTGTTCTCACCTTTGATTATCATTGTGCTGCTGCATCAGAAAATCAATGTACTTGTCGTACGAAGACGGCGATGTTCCACCAGCAGCAAGTTGTGATGCAGCAAGCAATCTGTGATGCTGAGCAGCCTTGAACCTCATGAACTCTTCATGCTGTTCCAATCCCTCGAACTTCGAGGGTGAACCAACAGCAGCACCAGAATTAACATCAATTGCCAACAGTGTGACAACAGTGTGAACAGTGTGATTCGAATAATGTTTTGTTATGCCAACAGTGTGAACAGAAAAGTAATATCAATATTTCATTTGCATCCATCTTTACAAAAACGAACATACTGTATGAAATCACAAGCTATGTGAACATGCTGTCTCAAAACAATGTTGTCTGGCCCAATTATTAGCAGCAACATGGTATACAACAACATTGCTGATAATAACTTCAATGTAAAAGAAAACTCACAACAACTAAATCGAATCGGATGTGCGAGTTTGTGTTGCAGCTGCTAAAACTAAACGTCAACCGCAATGCTGTTGTTGCAATATCGCTTCGGTAACTGAAGGTCACAGGGCCTCTATGTACACGCTGCTTTAAGCTCTTGTCGCGTAATTGAAATTCGGTGATGTCGCAACCTGCACAGAAATCAATAGCAGCCCAGTTTTCAAAATTATGCATGAAGATACCATTATATCAAGGAAACTAAAACATAAGTCTTAGCCAATGAAACACTGATATAGACACAAATATGGATACAAAACATAAAAGTGGTTGAATTTAACCACATGTCAGACACAAAAACACATCTTCAAGTGTAGATGCATGTTGAGTTCTTTGCCACCAAATTACCCTATAGTACATCAATGTTTGTTACAACAATGTTTGTCAGAAACAATTTAATTGAAAACAGAATGAAAATAAACAGATCTATACCTTCTGGTCGCGATTAAGTCCAGCCCAACAATCATCTGCAGCAACAAAGAATTGTAAAAGAATTGTAAATGAAGATTAATTTCGTCCAATCGTACCATTCAAGCATCCGACAAGAAATCTCGTGATAACAACCATCCAAAAACTCGTACTAAGGCCAAATAGTGTGTTCAAAATGAAATTGAAAAACAAATAAGAATTAGTGATTATAGAAAACAACACATTAATATGCTACAGAAAATATCTACTTACACCGAGTAAACATCGGAAACCATGACAGGTTTTTGACGGCATCGATCAGAATCATTCCCCATAAATGTTGTACGTGAACCGCCACCTTCCAAAGATCCTTCGTATCGGCAAGGTCAGCCAAAGATGTGAAAGCGTGCGCCATTTGGGGGGAAAATGGAGGATGCTATTGAAAAAGACAACGAAGGAGAAACGACAATGATGTGAGGTGGGGATACTGTGGATGACCCAGGATCGGATGGATAACTCAGAACATGGATGAGGCATGAGGTATGTAGCATTCTGTAGTGCATTGAATGGTTTCAAAAATATCACAAACTTGCAAAACACCAGCCACGTATTAGAAATACACGTGTAAGCCAAGCCATTGAACAGTTGGAGGGCTGTGGGGCAAGAGGGACATTTGTGTCCTTTCCCTAGCCATTTAAGTTCTTATATATAAGATTTAATTTTTTTTTTCACGGTCATGGTTCATGGAATAGAGGCTCTTAGCTATGGCTGAATTTGCGTTAGAGGCATGCTCTCACCCGCTAGTTTTTTTAAAGTTGTTCCTTTTGTTCTAGAGTTGATAGCCATAAGCTTATAAATGTAGGATTTGGGGCTTCAAATTATTTTCGTTTTTGCTGCGTATAGTTATTTTTTTGTTCAAAGCTTATTTATTTATTTTGAAACCTATGACATATTTTTAAAGATAAATGCTACGCTAGTCAATTTAAATAAATCCGTTGGTAAAAGTCTTAATGTCATTGAATATATCGGTTGGTAAATATGACAGTTTTATTGAATATAATGAGTTTTTTGTTTTGCTTCATTTTTAATTTTGTTAGTCGCAATTGTTAAATAGTGGTTGATAATTGATGATGTGCAAGCAAAATGTCCATCTTCGTGATTCATGTTAAAACTTTATCTTGATTATATATATATATATATATATATATATATATATATGAGATTAATTGGAATACACTGTCAGTGTAAAACTACTTTACACTGTCATCTAATTAGAATTAGTTATTTTGACACATGAGAAGAGAGAAACGTGGAAAAAGTGGTTATTAAAATAATTTTATTATAATTTAATTTTTTTATTTTTAATTCTATAAACATGTGTCAAAATAACTAATTCTAATTGGATGACATTGTAAAGTAGTTTTACACTGACAGTGTATTCCAATTAATATCTCTCTCTCTATATATACTAGTAAGAAACTCATGCTATCGCACGGGTCCCGTCTGGATTCACATCATATGTTTACCAAACCATCATTTGTAAAGTTTGAATTCATTCTTCAATAGGTTAACATTGACATAGTTACAAATATATGCTAATAATATACACCAACTTTTAAGTATTGATTCGTCAATTTTTTTAAACTTAAAATTTATAACAGCTTCCTGTCAAATATCAGTTTTAAATCCTTCTTATTATATCATATTTACAATTTTTACAAACCTACAATATATGACAGCTCCCCGTCAAATTTAATTTCTAAATGAATATCTACACTCCATGGTATCTTGAAATTTCGGTTCTAAATGTCTACCAAACCATCATTTGTAAAGCTTGAATTCATTCTTCAATTGGTTAACATTTACATAGTTACAAATATATGCTAATAATATGCACAAACTTTTAAGTTTTGATTCGTACTTACAGTAAATCGTACATCTGATTCTCTAACTTCAATTATATAAAACAACAGCAAGAGAAATATTTAAAAGATTAACATTAAAATGAATAGTCTACAGCTGGTATTTCATAGATACGTTTACATCTGCCCGTGTTTACATCTATAAAAAATCGTACAACAGTGTGACAATCATTGTAATTTTTTCCGTTTATACGCGTCTTGATCCCTTTTATAATGATTGCGTAGTGTAGATTTAATAGAATACATTGTAAATAGAAAATGTCCTCACGTATTCCACTATAACAATAATAATGAGGAATAATATTTCAATTTATTTAAAAATATATCAATAGCATTCAAAATCATATAGTTTTTTCTTAAAATACTTTTTGAATGCTATTTAAAATTATATCAATATTATATAGTTTATTTTCATTAATTAAATTAAATTGAATATTAATGGATCAATTAATATTTTAAAAATAATTTAGATGAATTAATTGATCAATTAACTCTTTGATAAAGTTACCATACGTATAATTGTTTCTATTTGATATCCTATGATGCTTGTCTCTATACAACACTCATATAACATTTACATTCAGCCCATAAATTCAAAAACTTAAAGAAGTATATACTGAACTATGGAAAAACACAGTTGGCTATAACTTGAACTCCAGTACAGTTTGAAATTGTAATACTACCATGGAAAAAGCAGTATATACTGCAAGCTTCAAACAACGACATGTTGAAATTGTAAAAAAAAACTCAGAACAACAACAACATGCAAGCTTCAAATAAAACAATTAACAGACGAAACAAAACCGATCGAAAGCCCGCCGAAAATTGAAGCAACCTCTGCTCCTAAGCGCATCACAACATCACCATGTGACCTTGAGATATTAGTGAAGATTTGTTTCAGAATCCCTCTCAGATTCATTGATGTCAGCACTTGGACTGTAGTTTCCGCATGCACTGAATGATCAAAACAGATACGGAATCGTGAAATTAGGAAAATAATTGATTCAAGCAAACAAATCAACAACAAATTCGAATAATTACCTAGAAAATCGAATAGAAGACATTGATGATGACATGAATCGGGTCTGGGAAAAGAGAAATCATTGATTTTTTTCTCCTACGATGATAAAAAAACATGTTAATTTGTTTATTTTGTATTGAATTTCAAATATTCCAAATTTTGATGCGAAGTAATTTCAAATTGAAGAATTAGATTTCACATCAAAATCCCTTCCACCTAAAACCTAATCATTGAATCTATCATACTTTTATAATAAAGAAGAAGAAAGAAAATTATTACCTTCCAGGATAAGTTTTGAGAGGCTCTTTGGTTTTCTCGCATTTCCTAACGAACTTTCCAAATTCAACCTCTTCTGTTCTACATTGTAATTTCCCGATTTTCTGGTGGAATAGGGATAGGATATTTCAATACTAAAACTAACATTTCAAAATGGAATTAAGTATCCACCTTCTTATTCACGTGCAGAAATATTGAGTTTTATGAACCTCCAAATTACAAAACATGACATTAAATCATGATGGATGCTAGCTATAAAATATATTTATAAAATCTTTCCCTAATATCAAAGCTTCTTTAACTGTTTAGAAATCATTACATACTCTGAAATTCTTTATGGAACTTGAGAAACAACTCTGAAGGCATCAAATTAATGTTGTATAACTCGTCCTAAGAACTTGGTTCCTCCACATTTGGTTGCGAATCCATTGTATAACTTCTATCAATGTTGAATATAGACGATGCCCTAACCCAGATTCAGTAACATTAAGGATTAATAAGCATGTTTTACTACCAAATTACCAATAAAACTTATTTGTTGTCCCTACTTTTTGCATTAGGCAAAATATGTTGTTGGGTGTAATCAAAATTCATGTGAAGCATGGTGAGTTATGAGATGTAGATAGACTTATTATATCTAATTCACCAAACATTAAAAGCATGACTTACTGGCTTATTTCTTAGTTTATAGTGAAAGTGTAAGGGAACATGCTTACTTCTATAGACATAAACATAAACATAAACATACACCCTCACCTCTATAGTTTTCCATTTGAAGCTGTGAGAACGTCTTCAGGCCTCATACCTGTTCCACTTATCATATTCTCACAAGCTGCAACTATAAAATGAACCTGCACATGCAGAACATTATAAACTTGAATATAAATTGAAATTTCTACTTTTTGTAAAAAGAACAGAGAGAAGAATAAATAAGAACATCCTATCTATAAAATAAGTGGGGGAAAGAAGATGCACCAAAAAACATAGGCACTCTACTATAACCAAATACACCAAAACCATCAGCATAAAATGTTCACTACAACAAAATTTCAGTCTTCATATCACTACTTAAATCTTTAAAAGCATTTAAGAGAAACTAATTTAGTCAAGGTCTAATGTAATTTTAGGAGATTGAGAGTCACGGACCGAAAAATAAAAATTATTTGAAAAGGAAAAAGTATAAAGGGTGACTTAAATAATATACCCCCACTCCAAGAGGTTTGATTTGCCCAAGAGCTTTTGCTACTGTAAGAACTGCAGCAGATCCACCCATATTAAATTTCATAGGTTCAATCATAGAGACAGTTCCAGTCTTGATGTTGTAGCTGCCACTAATACAATAGCAATAACAATAATTTATGTCACAACTATATCAAATTTCATAAGTTCAATCATATCAAGCTTCACTACACCAGTTTCAACAGATCACGCTGACACAATTCAAATACCACTAATTAGTAACTTATCCATTATGCCAGCAGAACTGCATTGTTAACCCAAGTTAATAAAATTGAAGAAATTATGCAGAAGTATGAAGACCAATAAATACACATTGTTTACCATTAGAGCTTCTATGCCGACCGTAAGAGGAATCGCAAGTCATAACTTTTCTACCTTGTGAATTGGAAACCAACATTAATTAACTTCATGCTTTTTCTTAACATTAGGGACAGTATCAATTGTAACATCCTCTTACAAATTCTGTAGAAAAATAAAAAACAAAAATCAGATTTATTATTCATTAAGATTGTGTGAGAGTCAAATAGATGAAACCTATTTTGAACATGTTGGTTAGGCTAAGGCAATACATCTTGGTTTATGGTTGGATGCAACCATCCTGTAGTTATTGCTTTGATAGTTGTTGTAGCTTCCAAACCACCACCAGCACTGTAGCGCAATTTTTTGTGGTTTCAAATCACTATCACTTTGGTACTACAGTTTGATTCATTTTTTATCCTATTAAGCTGATTAAGGAAAGGGAAATAGATGTCTCCAATTAACCCTGCTTGCATTCTGAGGTTAAACAGTCAAAACTGTTGGTTTACAGATGCTGTCAAAAGGGGGGTCTGTCTTTAGTTATTTGCTTAAAAGAACGGAGTGTCTTGACTGTACAGGAGGCTTTTGGTTAGGATACTAAACCTGATTTTCTTTGATTGATGTATAGAGGTACTGGACTTTGGGTTTTTGATTAGTATGCTCGCTAAGATTTCGCAATCTTATGCCTACGTATTCCCGTTTAACGAAACAGGGAAATCAGAGCGATCGTAGTTCCTCCTATTCTATGGGAGGAAAAGGTGTTTTGGTGTCTTGTTCAAAGCCCAAGATTGAAGCTAAATGGGATTTGTATCTTGTTCAAAGCCCAAGATATGAGGCTGAAGGGTTATTTGTATCTTGTTTAAAGCCCAAGACATGAAGCTAAAGTGTTTTGATTGAGAGAGAATTTGTCATCTCTAAAGAGGGATTGTTGATGTTTATATGCTGTGAGCAAAGCACAAATTTGATGCTAAAATGTTGATTGACTCAACCGGGGATTTCTTTATACAAAGCCTAAGAGGAGGCTGGGAGTTTGACTTTTCCGAGGAAAAAGTTCTTTCTGTCTTATACAAAGCCCAAGATTGAGGCTAAAAGGGATTTTTGACTCCGTTGGGGGAGAATGTATCTTGTATAAAGCCCAAGATGGAGGATGAAATGAGTTTGACTCAACAAGAGAATGCTTTTATCTGTCCTGTATAAAGCCCAAGACAGAGGCTAAAAAAGGTTGACTCAACAAGAGAGTCTTGAACGGGTGATTGACTCAACAAGAGAGTCTGAAGGTTGATTGACTCAACAAGAGAGTCTTTTATACTCAACAAGAGAGTGATTTACTGTCTCGTACGAAGCCCGAGATTGAGGCTAAAAGGAGATTGACTCAACAAGAGAGTCTTTTATACTCAACAAGAGAGTGTTTTATATGTCTTGTACAAAGCCCAAGACGGAGGCTGAAAGAGTTTGACTCTACAAGAGAATCTTTTATACTCAACAAGAGAGTGGTTTTTAATATGTCTTGCACAAAGCCCAAGACAGAGGCTAGAAGAGTTTGACTCAACAAGAGAGTCTGAAAAGGTTAGCTCTGCTAGGGGGAATCATTTGTACAAAGCCCAAGAGGAGGTTGTCTTACTGCTGAGGATTAGATCCATAGGCAGGCCCAAGGGTGGGGAACTCTCATGAGAGAGACCGGGTTTCAGAGTGATCGGTGTTTCTTCCTATGTTTGAAAGGAACTTGAGAATGTCTTTGAGACTCAAGAGGCTTATATTGTCCAAGTCTAGAGTTTTATCTTTTGTACAATGCCCAAGAGGAGGCAAGGGCATTAAGGGACGAGTATCAACCCTAAAATGGTCGGAGTTTTGACGCTGGAAAGACTGCCCTAGCAAAGGATAACTAAGTTCTGTCTTATACCTTTAAGAGGTCGCCAGGGTCCTTGTATTAAGCCTAAGAGAAGGCATGAGAACTTCTAATAAATCGAAGGGTCCTTATACAATGCCCAAGAGGAGGCGGGGATGCTTTTAGGAAGCCTGTGGATCCCCATACCAAGAGAAGTTCAAGAAATGCAATTCACAGAGAAGAGATCATTCCAGGAAAGTTCGAGAATTTGGAAGAAACTCAAGAGGTGCCATTCACGGAGAAAAGATCATCTCTGGGGAGTTAGAGTTTCTTTGACAATTTCTAAGGGTGACATTCTGAGAAAAGGTTCACCGAGAATACTGCCTTTCTCTTTGTTCCATATTGTTTAACCCCAAAAGAAAGGAAGACTGTATCTGGAATTCTACGGGGGATCTAGTTTTGTTTGTATTTAAGAGTGACCAACAAGGCTTTACCTAGTTCTAGACGTAGTTGCCAGGGAAAACTCTAAATAACTATACTAGTATTACATAGTAGATATGTGACAAGTATATAAAAGGATGTGAAAGAAGACTTACAGTGAAGCATCCCCACAATACAGTTATATACATATGAAAGCGGTAAATGAAAGCGGATAAACACTTACCCGTTGTAGAGCTTCCATGTTGTTTTGTTAGTTGTTCAACAAAGAAATTAAAGAAAGTTTTGATAACAACATATATTTGAATTCAAAATCAAAGGAGAAAGTGCTTTGAAAAGATTGTTGGGGGCTTACAGCTCAAGGAGAGGCCCAAGTTTTAACGATGATCGCACCGTTGTTTTGAAAACTGTACAGAGGGACTTATATAATATGTGAGGCCCAAAGAGTTTTTATGTACAAGGGGGTTGGGTCTTACTCTCTATTAGAGGCCCAAAGATTTATTTTTTATACAAGAGATGGGACTTACAACTCAAGGAGAGGCCCAAAGATTTTTGTTAAAAAGGCGACGGTCGCGCCGAACATTTTGACGGTATCGGGACTTATACAATACACTGAGGCCCAAAATGGTTTTCATTTTATGAAAGGATGGGACTTACACTCTCTCAAGAGGCCCATGAGTGTTTTAAAATGATTGATGAGGGTGGAATCAATCAAAACCCTAATTTCATCATTTTTAAAAGTAAATTCTTAAAGAAAATCAATAAAAAATGATAAAACACTAAATAAGCTTGAATAAACAACTTGTAATTTTTTGTTAAAGTTTGAAAAATGAGGTTTTAATCACAAGAGGAATTAAAACTCATTTGGTTTTGATTTTTCGAGATGAATATTCACTTTTAAAATGTTTAAAAACAATTAAAAATGAATTTATTCATAAAAATACCAACTATATTAAATAAATAATATAAATTTGATTTTTCTGTGGAATAAAATATTTCAACATTTTTGTGATTTTTTGCAAAAAGAACCAATCGAAAATAATTAAAATTGAAGGAGTTATTAATTTTTCAAATCATTAAAAATAATAAGAAAAATAATAGAAAATGGAAAAAACATTAAATGGGGTCTGGGGTGAGGGGGATTCGAACCCCAGATCTCTTGTGTGCAGTGCGCGCCTCCTACCACTGGGGTGGTGATACATACCTGTATCAAAACCACCCTAGAAGTACATAAGGCATGGTGTGTTTTTGGCCTGACCAAGGCAAGGCAAGGCAAAATTTTAGCAAAAAACGTGAAGCTTATAACTTTCTCATTTCTCTATGGTTTGGGGCAAAATTTGGGTCTATCCTGCCTAGAATTTCACAAGGAATCTAATGGTGGCGGTGGTTTTTTTTTCAGAAAATAAATCCTCCTCAAAATCCGATAGTGGTTTTGAAATAGGCCATAACTTGTATTTTCTGTGCTACCTCTTGTTGCAGGCATGAATTACATGATGAATTGGTCCAAACACAACATATATAACACGTATGAGATGTGTATGATCAGTGGACTTCAAAGCAATGCATATTTCAAAGAGTTCAAGTTGTGATGCTTACCTCTTTAGGAGCCTTTTGGGCAATCTGTCAAGTGCTTTGTTCCAGAAATAATTTGATGCTTTAGACACCCTCAAATGATCCGTTATAAGCTTTTAGGATGATTGGAATCAGCTGGAAACCTCAGGAATGGAAACTGGCCCTTTCTTGCAAAAGGGGCAAAAGTGGCCAAAATTGCAACTCTCTCAAATGGTGTTCCAGATGTGGGGAACCATTTGGGACAGTTCAAGGATGGTATTTGGAGTGTGTTTGAGACTTTATCTGGTTTTGAAAGTGACTGATTCAAGACATGGCTTGAAAACGTAAAAAGTCTTATTTTGAGGTTTTGAGAAGGGACTTTGATATTTTGGGGTTACAGGTCACTTGTGAGAGTTTGGACAACTTAGATATGACATATTGGATGAGTTTGGATCATGAGCTGTGATGTAAATGCTCTCTAACTCAAAAACTCAGAGTTACCTTGCTAAAGAAGGCATTTTTGCCTAGAGAAAGAGATTTTGAGGAAATCAAGTGTTGTAGTGCTTTGGTGTACTCAAACTGAGCACAAATGAGATCTATTTATAGTAGAGCAAGTTTGTTTTGCAAGCAATAGTGAATGCCAACTGCAGCAGCTCATTGTCCAATTGCATCACTTTGGAATCTTAAGTCTCCTCTAGCCATTGACTAGAGGTTAGAGCACATGTCTATGGTTCTATGGTTCAGAGCTTATCCTTGACTCATTCAGTTGGAAATGGATCAGTTCATGCCACCTTGGTGCATCCATTGAATGCTCCAAAATAAAATTGGAGTCTTGTCCCCTTTTTAGGGTTTTTTAGGTTTGGCATGCTATTTTTAGTTCCAAAGACTTGGGAGGCTTATGGATCAGTGTTTGTCCCTCCTTGGTCTCCCCCTGAGGTGTTCAGATGGATAAACTTGTTTTTCATTTGCACAAATTGCTCAAATCGAGCAAAATGCACAAATCTGCCTTGTTATGACAGTTGCAGCAAGGCATATTGCCACTGTCATAACACTTAGCTCAAATGGAATTTCATGGGGTTCTTGGACATTTTGGAAAAACCTCATATGATAAAACACATGTGTGATCATAGTTTGTTTTTAAAATTTTTGGATCCAAGTGAAAAATGCCCCTACATTTTGAAAAAAGTGAAACAGATTCTGACTTAGTGAAAATTTCACTAAGTGTTGGAAAAAGTGACATTTCATGTTTTCAGCCATTTTGATCCAACCATAACTCAAAATCCATGATGAATTGGAATGAGGTGTAGTTGACACTTTTAAAGTATGCCATGAGAGCTACAAATCCATCTTTGGATCATCCCAAATGGTTGCTTGGATCTCAAGTTATGATCCTTGGAAGTTGGTACCCTAGCCACTTTATTTCATAACTTAGAAAAATTCTAAGTTTTTATGGTTGCCCCTTTTACAAGTTATCCCACTTTTCTTGATTTTTCTTGATGAATTATGATTCCAATCACACATTAACATCATTTTAGGGTTAAAGAACCATAATTGTGAAAAATCTCAGAAAGTCAAACTTTAACTTTTGTGCATAGTTGACTTTTTACCAGATAAATTCTAAACTATGCGATCCTCCATGAAATCAAATTCTTGACCTAAATCAAACTTGATGGACATGTTCCATGGGTGTTATAGGGTGTATTGAATCATGTCCCAAGGTTTGGGAGCATGCCTGAGTCAAAAGTCAAAGGTTCAGTTGACTTTTCCCTCAAAACCCTAATTGTGATCCTGATGAAATTGAAACGTGTGCACCAAACTTATTGGATCAATCCATTGTTGCAAATGGATCAATGTAGTTTATTAGAGACCCTCAAATCATGTCTTGAGGTCTTGGCTCATGTTTTATGCCAAAAGTCAACTTAGGGGTGAATTAGGTCAAGAAACCCTAATTCCTGATTTTTGGGTAAATGCATCCCCTGAGGCTAAATTGACTTAATGATTGGGTCCAAGAGGTCCCTTGGAGTATCTTGGGTTGTGCTTTGAAGCATTGGCTCTTGCCCAGAGGAAAGATTCTATCTGGAGGCCCTGGTCGACCAAAACCCTAATTTGATGACACTGGTGATCTCGAGGCTTAATCCACTTGGGATGCTGCAACCTTGTGTTTGATTCTTGATGTGGGAGTCCTCTTGATCCATTGTGGATGTTTGAGAGGTTAGAAAAGTTGAAGATCATGTCATTCCTTGATTGATCCTTTGTCTAAGGGCTCTGAGAGGGCTTGAAACCCTAAATTTTCTTGTAGTTGATGCTCACCCATCTTTGGGGAGACTAATGAGGTATGATGGTTCATCCATATTGTGATGATGATTTTCACAGTGATGGGAAATCTTAATGTTCAAATTTTGGGGTATGACAAGCACCAAGAGAATGCCCAATCACTGACTGAAAAATGAAAAGAAAAAACTATAATGATAAGCTTCAAGATCAGTAAGAGGAAGTTGTTAGGGTTCTAAAATATTCAAAAGTAAAAAAAATTCTTACCTTAGTTCCATTCATTTTTAGTTCTGATGTATCCTTGAAAGCCTTGTGGTGCATCTAAAAAGACATAACCTTAGTTATCAAACCAGTATGATACGCACTCAACAAATGAGATTTGAATTTGAGCAAAATGAAATCGATTTAAAGAAAAAAAGAGAGTAAGCAGATTACTTGTCCACCGACAATGGTGACAGACGGAAGAGCTTCCCAGAGAGATAAACCCTCATCTCCATGATCTCCCAAGACGGTGCAAGCTCATTGGAAATGTTGATAAGACCGATCAAGCTCGTCATCATCGCCATTTTGGATTCGAAATAGAAAATCTGAGATTGAAATCAGAATCAGCGGTTTAGCGAATGAGATTTGGGAGGGAAAGGAAGTTTATAGTTTTAGATCGGAAGAGACTATTTTTTTTTGGAAGATAAAGAAAGAAGAGATGTTAGTGAGTTGCTTAGTTCCGTCAAACAATGAACCGTCAACAGTATTGGAATGCTTTAGTAATAATGATGATTTCTAATTGCTATTTAACGTTCCATTACACTTGACGTTCCAATAAATTAGGGTTTCACGTTTCAAGACCAAAAATAAGTACATGTACAACCTTTGATGTCCCATAGTGTATAATTATTGTTAAACGAAAAAAAAGAGTAAAATACAACAAAAAATTTGGTGTTGCCACATCAGATGTAATAAATGCCAAATCAATATAAAGTTTCCATTTTATAGTTAGTCAATTTTAACCTTAGTAATTAGCCTAGACTAAGCATATAATCAGAGGGCTTATAGCGTAATTTCCAGGTACTTTAGAATTTATATATATATATATATATATGAAATTCTGGTACCAGATGTGTGATGTTAAGTGCGATGTCACAACAACACACTCTGCAATGGACAATGCAATAACAAGCAATAAATCAACACAATGAATTGTTCACCCAGTTCGGTCTAACTACCTACGTCTGGGGGCCACCAAGCCAGGGATGAATTTCATTATCAGTAGTATTAATTTACAGACTCAACAACCCAGTTGACATCTCCTAAACTTAATCACTACTTAATGAACCTTCTACCTAAGAGACCTCTTAGATATGAGAACACTACTCAATCCCTAAATCATTTCAGTGATATAATTCAATGATCACACACTTTGAATAACTCAACTTGATTCTGCTTCACAGCTTTGATCAAGAACAACTCAAAACAACACCAATTCACACTAGAATGGTTTACAATACAAACACGAAGACACAAACGACACTCAGTCTTTAGCTCTTTTTCTTCGTTTTTTTCCTTCAGGATTGATGCGCTTTATATAGCAATTTGAATTGGGCTTGGACCTGCTACAATATCTGACCTGATTTGTTATTTAAAACTGAATCTTCAAAACAGATTTTATCCTCAAAATCTTTTTAAATCTCAGTCTTTAAACACTCCTACAAATCTGCATCAAATCTCTATGCAACAGAGAATATCTATCACAAGATATCCGCGTCCAATGAGACTAACAGCTCTCCCAATATCCAGCTAAAACGCAAACCCTAACAACATCACTAAACCTGATGTTATTAAACTTCTGCAGACCTGATGTCACAACATCGCATGTGACATCAGACTTCACAACTCCAACAAGTTAAACACTTAACATAAACCAATGTTAAGACATCACCCATGTGACATCAACATTGAACACCTTTGTTTTACCAAAATTCTAGCCAATCCAAGAACCAACAATCTCCCCCTTTGGCTAATTTTGGCTAAAACAATCTCTGCAACATCAGAGACTTCAGCAGCGGAAAATAATTTTAAAACAGTTAAAAAAACTGCCCCTTAAAACCAGAACCAGCTGTTCAAGCAAAACCAACTGTTCAACAAGCACACTCCCCCTCAACATCTGCACCACACCCCTTCTTAGATAGACTGTACTCTACACACCTATGCTAACTCTCCCCCTTTTTAGCCACAATTGGACAAACACCAAACACAATGTCCTGACATAATCAATGACACAATTAAACACCAAGCTTTCCCCAAAAAACAAGTTCCAACACCTTGACTGGTCAGGCGATATAAACAATGCTCCTTGTTTGCAATATAAAAACAAGCCTTCTTCCTTCTAGCAGCACCACACAACAACCAAGAATGAGCCAGTTAAACTCCAAAGATGCAGCAAAGAACCTCAAGCAGGAGGACAAGAAACCAGATCCACTGAAGAAGAAGAGCAAAACACAGACACCGGCTGGAACTTCTTCAGGAGCAACAAGAGCCGACAGGACCTCAGAGACAAGAATGAAAACCAGCAAGAAACCTCCAGTGCAACGACATGCTTCTGATGATGAATGGGATGAAGACTGGAAAACTTTTCTAGATTCAGGGGGTTGGGACAATCTGTAGACTCTTTGTTTGTAATTTTTTATGTACTCCAATCTTGTATGCCTTCAGCAGTTAAAACAATTGACAATAAAGTACACAACTGCACAATACACTCTCCAGCACACTTAATCTTCATAAATGCAAATTCCCAATTTACTTCTTAAACTTTCAAATTGGTTTGCATCTAAGGCTTTAGTGAAGATATCAGCTAATTGCTTATCTGTAGCTACATGTTCCAAGACAACAACTTTGTCTTCAACCAAATCTCTTATAAAATGATGCCTTATATCAATATGCTTGGTTCTGCTATGCTGAATAGGATTCTTAGAAATATTGATAGCACTCAAATTATCACAGTACAATGTCATGACATCTTGCTTGACATTGTATTCTGTTAACATCTGCTTCATCCACACAAGTTGAGAACAACTACTCCCTGCTGCTATGTACTCAGCTTCAGCAGTAGAAAGAGACACACAGTTCTGCTTTTTACTAAACCATGATATCAGATTATTCCCTAAGAAGAAACAACCTCCTGAAGTGCTTTTCCTATCATCAGCACTCCCAGCCCAGTTAGCATCACAATATCCCCTTAACTCAGTCCCAGATCCATGACTATACAACATTCCATAGTCACTAGCGCCATTAACATATTTCAAGATCCTCTTCACTTGATTCAAGTGACTAGCCTTAGGTTCAAATTGATATCTGGCACAAACTCCAACAACAAAAGCAATGTCAGGTCTGCTCGCTGTGAGATACAATAGACTCCTAATCATGCTTCTATATAAACTTTGATCCACACTGACACCACGTTCTTCCTTGGACAATTTTAGATGAGTAGGAGCAGGAGTCCTCTTGTGATTAGCATTCTCTAGACCAAACTTCTTCACTATGTTCTTTGCATACTTGCTCTGAGAAATGAATATGGAGTCCTCCATTTCACCAACAAGACTCATTTCAAATTCAGACTGCATCTGTTCCACAAAATGTTTCACCATTGCATCTGACATCCCACCAAATACTATGTCATCAACATAGATTTAAGCTATCATCAGTTTTCCTCCTTCCTCTTTAACAAACAAAGTCTTGTCAATCCCTCCTTTTCTGTAGCCATTCACAACCAAGAAATCAGTAAGTCTTTCATACCAAGCTCTTGGTGCTTGCTTCAAACCGTATAGAGCTTTCCTTAGTTTGTACACATGGTAAGGAAATATTGGATCAATAAATCCTTTTGGTTGATCAACATACACCTCTTCATTTAATTAACCATTCAAGAAGGCACTTTTAACATCCATCTGAAAAAGCTTGAATTTGAAATTACAAGCCACACCTAAGAGCAATCTGATAGATTCTAGTCTTGCCACAGGAGCAAAGGTTTCATCATAATCAATTCCTTCAACCTGAGTGTATCCCTGAGCAACCAATCTGGCCTTGTTTCTGGTGACCACTCCTTGTTCATCAGATTTATTCTTGTAGATCCACTTGGTTCCAATCACATTAACTCCATCAGGCCTAGGTACAAGCTCCCATACTTCATTCCTCTTGAATTGCTCCAGTTCTTCATGCATTGCATTTATCCTAAACTCATCAGTCAATGCTTCCTTGACATTCTTTGGCTCAATTTTGGAGACAAAGCATGAACTTGCTATAACATCTCTTGACCTAGTCCTCACTCCAGAGTTTGGATCACCTATAATGAGCTCCTTTGGGTGGTCCTTCTGCACTCTGATGAAGGGATCCTTATGAGGTTGCTCAGTTTCAGGTTCAGCAGCAACAACACTAGGAGTTGGACTTCTGTCTTCAGCTTCTGGAGCAACTTCGCCAACTGATGTTCCAACATCATCTAGGACATCATCATCTTCCTGCTTGTCCTTGTCATCAATCACCATATTGATTGACTCTATCATCACCTTGGTTCTAGAGTTAAAAACCCTATATGCTCTGCTGTTAGTAGAATATCCCAAAAATATTCCTTCATCACTTTTGGAATCCAATTTTCTTCTCTGTTCTCTATCAGCCAGAATATAACATCTACTTCCAAAAACATGAAAGTATTTAACATTAGGTTTTCTTCCCTTCCATAGTTCATACAGAGTGGATGAAGTGCCTCTTCTCATGGTAACCCTGTTGTGAATGTAGCAGGCAGTATTCATGGCCTCAGCCCAGAAGTGATAGGGAAGTTTCTTGGCGTGGATCATTACTCTAACAGACTCTTGGATAGTTCTGTTCTTCCTCTCAACTACTCCATTTTGCGGAGGAGTAATAAGAGATGAAAACTCATGACTTATACCTTCAGCAGAGCAAAATTCTTCAAACTTGCTATTCTCAAACTCTCTTCCATGGTCACTTCTTATCCTGATAATGTTACTCTCCTTTTCTCTTTGGAGTCTTTGACAAAGATCTTTAAAAACATCAAACACCTCTGATTTGTCTTTGATGAAGCTCACCCAGGTGTACCTTGAAAAGTCATCCACAACTACATACGCATATTTCTTTCTGCCCAGACTTTCAACCTGCATAGGTCCCATTAAGTCCGTATGAAGTAGTTCCAAGACCTTGGAGGTGGTGTCATGTTGAAGCTTCGGATGAGACATCTTTGTCTGCTTCCCTTTTTGACAGTCTCCACACACTTTTCCTTCCTCAATATTAAGTTTGGGAATTCCTCTGACTGCTTCTGAGGAGATGATTCTCTTCATTCCCTTCAGGTGAAGATGTCCCAACTTCTGATGCCAGATTTTGACATCATCTTCTTTAGCAAAAACACAGGTGGAAGAACTTGAGTCTTGTGGCACCCAAAGATAACAGTTGTCCTTAGACCTGGTTCCTTTCATAATGACTTCTCCTTTATTATCTTTGACAATGCATTCAGACTTTGTAAAGTCGACTTTGAATCCTTGATCGTAAAGTTGACTAATGCTAATCAAATTAGCTGTCAGTCCTTTAACAAGAAGAACATCCTCCAGTCTGGGAGCACCAACACAGTTCAGTTTACCACTCCCCTTGATCTCTCCTTTGACCCCATCACCAAATGTAACATAGCCTGAAGAATGAAGCTTCACATCTACCAACAGATTCTTTACTCTAGTCATGTGCCTTGAACACCCACTGTCAAAGTACCAATCTTCTTTGGTAGAAACCCTTAAAGAAGTGTGAGCTATCAAGCTGGTAACCTTAACCTTAGGGACCCATTGCTTCTTAGGCTTGGATATCTGCCTTCCTTTATAACAGTTCTGTTTGGGAACAACCTGATGAGCCTTCTGTGGATACCCATGTAGCTTATAACAATAAGCCTTAATGTGTCCAAAACATCCACAATGGTGACATCTCCAGTGCCTGTATTTCCTCTTGGATGGAGTTCTGTCATGATGTTCTAACATCTGTTTTAACATCACTGGTTTGGAGGTGATAGCATCAATATAACCTGCATTATTGGTGAATCCCAAACCACATTTGTCTGCAGCCATCTTCCCAATACTAAGAATGTTGTCTAAAGCATCAGTACCATTGTTCAACATTCTGATAGTTTTGGTCATAGAGTCCAGTTTATAGTTAAGCATACTGACTTCAGCTTCGAGTTCAGTCTTTTCAGCTTTTAACTGTACTATGGTTTTCTTCAGCTCTTCTCCTTCAAGACACACTTGTTCACTTCTTATGAAAAGATCTTTATAAGTGACAGCAAGTTCATCATAAGTCACCTCATCATCACAAGAACCATTATCTGACTCATAAACCCCAACCATAGCTCTAACAAGTTTAGCTGAATTTTCTTCAGATTCACTCTCAGTGTCAGACCAAGAAGCTGATAACCCTTTCTGCTTCTTTAGAAAAGTTGGGCATTCCTTCTTGACATGTCCATACCCTTCACACTCAAAGCATTGTATCCCTTTGTCATTACTGGATTTTTCTTCATCTTTAGACTTCTTCCCTTGTTCTCCTGATCTGTTGATGTCAGAGGTAATGTTCTTGACATTGGGATTATAACTCCTATTTATCCTCTTCATAACTTTGTTAAACTGTTTACCTAGCAAAGCAATAGCCTGAGACAGCTCCTCCTGAGAATCATCTTCTTTCCCTTTCTTGGCTTCTTCAGAACTGGAAACCAAAGCTATACTCTTGGACTTCTTCTCCGGTTCCTCTTCACTTAACCCTAGCTCAAATGTTTGAAGAGATCCAATAAGCTCATCAACCCTCATTTTGCTGATGTCTTGAGCTTCTTCAATTGCAGTCACCTTCATCTTGTACCTCTTAGGAAGGGACCTAAGGATTTTCCTTACAAGCTTTTCTTCAGACATCTTTTCTCCAAGAGCACTGGATGCATTGGACAGCTCAAGGATACTCATGTGGAAGTCATGGATAGTCTCATCTTCCTTCATCTTTAGACTTTCAAACTTAGATGTTAGAATCTGAAGTCTTGACATCTTAACTCTAGAAGATCCTTCATGTGTAGTCTTCAAGATGTCCCAAGCTTCCTTAGCAACTTCACATGTATTGATCAACCTGAATATATTCTTATTTACTCCATTGAAAATAGAATTTAAAGCTTTGGAATTACCAAGGGCAAGCTCATCTTCTTCCTTGGTCCATTCTTCTTCAGGTTTCAGCTTTGAGGTGCTCTCTTTATCTTTCCCAGCATCATCTTTTTCAAACACAACAGGTGCTTTCCATTTTTTTATGATAGCCTTCCAAGCCCTGCTGTCCAAGGATTTCAAAAAGGTGATCATCCTTGGTTTACAATAATCATAATTCGAGCCATCCAAAATAGAGGGTCTATTCACAAATCCACCAAGTTCCTTGTCCATCTTTACCAGAAAGTATCAGCCCTAGATCTCACCCAGATGCAGAGCAGGATGCCTGCTCTGATACCAATTGAAATTCTGGTACCAGATGTGCGATGTTAAGTGCGATGTTACAACAACACACTCTGCAATGGACAATGCAATAACAAGCAATAAATCAACATAATGAATTGTTCACCCAGTTTGGTCTAACTACCTACGTCTGGGGGCTACCAAGCCAGGGATGAATTTCACTATCAGTAGTATTAATTTGCAGACTCAACAACCCAGTTGACATCTCCTAAACTTAATCACTACTTAATGAACCTTCTACCTAAGAGACCACTTAGATATGAGAACACTACTCAATCCCTAAATCACTTCAGTGATATAATTCAATGATCACACACTTTGAATAACTCGGCTTGATTCTGCTTCACAGCTTTGATCAAGAACAACTCAAAACAACACCAATTCACACTAGAATGGTTTACAATACAAACACGAAGACACAAACGACACTCAGTCTTTAGCTCTTTTTCTTCGTTCCTTTTCCTTCAGGATTGATGCGCTTTATATAGAAATTTGAATTGGGCTTGGACCTGCTACAATATCTGACCTGATTTGTTATTTAAAACTGAATCTTCAAAATAGATTTTATCCCCAAAATCTTTTTAAATCTCATTCTTTAAACACTCCTACAAATCTGCATCAAATCTCTATGCAACAGAGAATATCTATCCCAAGATATTCGTGTCCAATGAGACTAACAGCTCTCCCAATATCCAGCTAAAACGCAAACCCTAACAACATCACTAAACCTGATGTTATTAAACTTCTGCAGACCTGATGTCACAACATCGCATGTGACATCAGACTTCACAACTCCAACAAGTTAAACACTTAACATAAACCAATGTTAAGACTCAATGTTAAGACATAACCCATGTGACATCAACATTGAACACCTTTGTTTTACCAAAATTCTAGCCAATCCAAGAACCAAATATATATATATATATATATATATATATATATATATATATATATATATAAATATTAGATAATATTAGATTTGATTAGATTTAATAGTCATAGTATGTATCATTAGCCCAAGCCCAATTAGGGTTGCATATAAATAGTCATAGTATGTATCATTATTTGTAACAATTCATTTAATAAATCCTTATTTCCTTATTCTCTATATTTCTCTCCTCACTAAAAGTGCCTCACGCACTAACAAATTGGTATCTAGAGCTCCGGTTAGATTCTTGATCGTGTTTTCAAGAATCACACGTCAGAGATCGTGTTTCCAGGTGTTATACCCCAAATTTTGACCACAAGATTTCCTATCATTGTGAGAATCATTACCACTATATGGATGTACCATCAGGCCTCATCAATCTCCTCAAGGATTATTGAGCCTTCACTATGATCAAGAATTAGGGTTTACATCCCTCTCTGAGCTTAGACAAAAGATCAATCAAGAAATGACATGATCTTTAACTTGTCTAACCTCCCAAACATCCATGAAGGGTCAAGAGGACTCCCACACCAAGAATCAAGCACAAAGTTGCAACATTCCAAGTGAAATGAGCCTTAAAATACCCAGTGTCACCAAATTAGGGTTTTTGTTGACTGAGACCTCCAGAGTGAAATTTTCATAAGGGATTGAGCCAAGGTTTAAAAATATGACCCAATATGCTCAAAATAACCATAGGAATTCGTTTACAAAGTTAAATCGCCCTCAGATAATGCATTCCTTAAAAGTCCGGAATTAGGGTTTCTCCGCGCCGAACCGCTCCGGAGCCAAAAGTCAAAACATGAATTTTTTTGGCAAAAATGGTCCTTATGACTCATATTTTCATAAAATATGATTTATAATGTCATTTGAACAAGAATTGATCAAGAAATCATGATAACTTGTAAAAGGGGTAATCTTGAAAAAATTGAAGACTTTTCTAAGTTACTAAATTTGGATGGTTTTGGTACCAACTTTCAAGAACCATAACTTTTGATCCAAACAACCATTTTGAGTGATCCAAAGCCTGATTTGTAGGTCTTCCTACACTCTACAAAAGCTTCAACTACATGAAACTCTAAATCTTCATGGATTTTTAGTTATGGATGGATCAAAGTGGTGAAAAATCAAGGATTTAACACTTAGTACAAAACTGTCTAAGTTTCAGCCTTGAACGTCAATGTTCATGAGGATTTTTCATTTGGATTCAGATAGTTTCAAGACAAACTATGACCACACATCAATTGTATCATATAATGGCTTTTTAAAAAGTACATGAGCATTCCATAACTCCATTTGAGCAAGGAGATATGATCCTCCCAAAATGGCACTTTCAAACTGTCTTGTACAAGACAGATTTCTGCATTTTTGCTCGAATTGGTTAAATTACGCAATTACAAGCCTTGTCATCCATTTGGACACCTCAGAGGATAACATCAAAAGGAAAAGATCTGATCCACAAGCCTCCTAAGTCCAAGGATCTACATGTAGCTATGTGTCACCTAAAAAGGCTAAAAAGCTCAAAGACTCCAATTTTGTTTCAATGCATTCAATGGATTCACAAGGTGGCAAGCATCAAGACATTACCGACTGAATTGAGTCAAGATTCATCTCTAAACCAAAGGACTCATAACCTGCTGCAATGACCCAAGTCAATGGTTAGAGAAGACTAAAGATTCCATTTGATCAACATTGGCCAAGGGACTGTCCAAGTCTCCATTCATTATTGATGCCAAAACAAACTTGTTGCACTATAAATAGACATCAATTGTGATCAGTTTGAGTAGACCAAAGCACCCAAACTGATGCTTTACTCAAAATCTCTCTTTCACAACAAAAATACTCTCTAAACTTTCCCAAAGGAGAAACTTTCCCATTTATAACAGATAAACACCAGTAAGTAGATAACAGAAGAAAATGCCAAACAATCTATGGATAACCATATATAGGATGGGTAATTGACAACTCCTCATTGTATAATCTGACCCCGAACCCCCAATCTCTTAGCATTTGTTAAAGAAAACACTTGCATGCAAGGTTAGTTTTAGATAACTTCCCTTTCTTTTCCAGCTTCATCGGATAAATAAGAAATCAGAAAGTAGCACCCAATCCCAACCAATCGCAATAAGGTGGTCACGTCACCGGCAAAAGTCGCACGCTACACCAGGATCGTGGGTTATTATTGATCAATTGCTGCAAAGATGAATGGTAATAGAAATTTACCAAACTCCCTTCCAACTCTTGACGGAAAGAATTGGCTTCGATGGAGAAAACAAATGCAATCTCTATTTGGCTTTCATGAAACCCTAGAAGTGGTTACTAATGGCGTTCATGCGCTTGGTGAAGATGCAACCGAAGCACAGAGAACTGCTCACAAGGATGCCAAGAAAAAGGATTGCAAGGCGGTGTTCTACATCCAATCGACGGTTGATGCAGATAACTTTGATAGAATCGCTCATGCTGTATCGGCGAAGGAGGCCTGGGATATTCTTGTCAAGTACTATGAAGGAGACGAGAAAGTTAAGGTTGTTAAGTTGTAAACTTTGCAACGACAATATGAATTGTTGTCATTGGGAGAAGATGAAAAGATTGTAGGATATGTGTCGAAGGTGCAGAAACTCGTCCATCTCATGAAGGGTTGTGGTGAAACCCTAACTGATAAGATGATAGTTGAGAAGGTAACGCGTACGTTGACTTCTCACTTTGATCATGTTATCGTAGCTATTCAAGAATCTAACAATCTTGAAACCCTAAAACTGGAAGATTTGGTTGGTTCGTTGGAAGCACGTGAGATTAGAATTATCGAAAGGAAATGAGTTCAAGACTCGATCCAAGCACTACAGGCGCAATCGTGGAAAAATAATGGTGGTTCCAACAAGTTAAAATGTAAAATCGACAAGACTCAGGGCAAGAAGTCTTGGTTGAATCCTCACAAGAATAAGATCAATGATAGAACTTATGAATCCTCAAAAAGAGGAGAAGGAAATTCCTATCAAAAAGACAAAGTAGAGAAAATAGGTGTGCAATGTTATAACTATGAAAGGTATGGTCACTTGGCCAAACATTGTTGGTATAGGAAAGACAAGGGTTCGACAAAAGGTAAGGATGAATGAGCGAATCTTGCACGTCAAGATTCATATGATTCAGATGATATGATGGTGATGACTACAGTTGCAGATGACCATGTCAAATCCAAGATTTGGCTCCTCGACTCAGGGTGTTTAAATCACATGACTGGTAAAAAAAGCATGGTTAGTAGATTTCGACAAGTCGAAGAAGGGTAAGGTGAAACTTGCTGATAATAGCTCGTTTCCAGCAGAAGGTACTGGAAACATAGTTATTCAAATGAGTGATGGAGCAAAAGCCTTGATCAAAGATGTACTCTATGTCCTTGGAATGAAGTGCAATCTGCTAAGTGTTTGACAACTGGTCGAAAAGGGGTTCTCAGTGGTTATGAAAGATGGAGCCTTAGAACTTTTCGACATCCAGAATAACTTGGGCTTGAAATATCCTCTGTCAAAGAATAGAAAATTTAAGACCATGATCAGTTTGACTGAGGTACAATGTCTGAAAATAGTTGTCGACTACAAGAATAGTTGGTTGTCGCATCTGAGGTTTGGCCATCAGAACTTTAGGTCGCTATATCAACTGATCACTCAAAATATGGTAATTGGTATACCAAGTCTTGAGATGCCCGACAAACTCTGCGAAGGTTGTCTAGTCGGAAAGTAGTCCAGGTTAACTGTTGTTTATATTTTGAACAGGTGCCCTACCAAGAAGCTGAAGAGCAAGGTTCCTAAAGAAGTGTGGAGTGGAAAATGACCATCAGTGAGTCATCTGAAGGTGTTTGGCTCTATTTGCTACAAACATATTCCTGACGCTAGGAGAAGGGAGCTTGATGATAAGAGTGAACCTATGATTCTGATAAGATATCATAAAACTGAAGCATACAAGCTGTTCAATCTAATTAATCAGAAGATTATGATGAGTCGAGACATTGTGATTGATGAAAATTCTGCCTAGGCGATGGCGGTACTAGAGCGGCGAGGGAGGGGAATCTGATAGATATCTTATAAGGTCCATAGTGGTTAGAGGTTTGGCATTGCCTTGACGATGGTGCAAAGGCTAGTGGTGGTGGTGTAGCGGCCATAGGTTATGGCATGAGTGGATGTAAAAGGAGACTACTAGAGAATAGATGATGGAGACAACAGAGATTTGGTAGTTATGAGACGATATTTGGTAGCTGCAATGTATCAACGACGTTTCGGCGGGTCATATGTAGGCTTGGTTGGTGGATTTGTTTAATGATCGACTATGTTATGGGCATATTTCAAATAAAATTGATTTCAGGAGTTATAAATATGTATCTCTATTATGTTTGTTAGTTAAGAAACAAAGTGAAATTCTGGTACAGATGTGTGATGTTAAGGTGCAATGTCACAACATCAAACTCTGTTGCATGAACAAGACAATAAAAATAGAATATGAACACAATCAATTGTTCACCAAGTTCGGTTCAACCAACCTACATCTGGGGGCATACCAAGCCAAGAAGGAAGTCCACTATTTGTAGTATCAAATTACAGACTCAACAGACCAGTTGACAATCTACCTAATTTAATCCCTACCCAATGACCCTTCTACCTAAGTCCTCCCTAGGTAAGAGACTCCATCTCACTTCCAATCATCTCGATGATGTCTAGCAGTCAACTACACCGTTACTGCATCAACAGCTTGATTTCCTAAACATATTCATTCACACACATAACCTTGGAAGACACACTTCCATGACAATACCTAGACATGACCCTCATGACTAAGAACAATACTTAGAGTTGCTTAACAGCTTCCTCCAAGAACAATACATCTCTTACCGACAGGTTTCGAGATAAACACGATGACCATCCCACAAACCGGGTGGTTCATCAACCAACACAGCCCTTATAATCTACATGATGGCTGGCTTACCAAAACTAGGTTACAATGCTTCTATTTATAACCTATTTCCCAACTGGATTTGGGCCTTCAAATCATATCAAATATTCTGTTCCAAATCTCCAAAAGATTCTGCTACTAAATAGATCTTCAATTAAATCCTCAATCAAATCTTCAATTAAATCTTCAATCATTAACTCTAAATATTCTCCATATCTTTATGCATTAAATTCAGCTCCACATAATATTTCCAGGTTATTATGTATCTTTTAAATCTTCATTATTCAGCTACAAGATCTTCTCCGAATATCTGATTTGATTTGAATTTAAAACCAGATTTTATCTTCAAATCTTTTCATATATTTCAGCCCTAAAAATAGCAACAAGATCTGCTCCACTTATGATTACACCAGAATATATCTTTACCAAGATATTCGCCTACAATCTCTCACTCTCTTCAGCAGAATATCTCTCCAATAACAGAAACACGCGCAGTCCTAAAAACACAGCAGACTGATGTTCTGGTATAGTGATGTCAAGACATCGCATGTGACATCACTCTTCAGCACTATAACTCTTCAACACCTTAACATTCTGCAATCCACAAACCACACAGATGGTTTTCTGATGTTCTGTCATCTGATGTTATGACATCGGGTTTGACATCAGCACAAAACTGCAACCCTTAAAAACTTAACATAACCAGAATGTTAACTCAACATAACAAGGCTGTTAAAAACTCATGTTGAAACATCAACCATGACATCAACATTGTTTTACCAAAATTCTAGCCAACTACAAGAATTAACAATCTCCCCCTTTGGCTAATTTTGGCTAAAACAATTTCAGCCTACATCAGAACAACTTGCAGCAGAAACGAACACTTTCACATCAGCATAACCAGATCACAGCTGTTCAAACACTTTCCCCCTCAACTGCTGCACCATATCAGAAAAGGCTTCACAACCACACCTTGGCAACCACTAGGCTAACTCTCCCCCTTTTTAGCCATAATTGGACAAACTCTGAACATAGCAGCAAGCACAAAAAAAATTCCAAAGGCAAACTCTAAATCATCCAACCAATATACTCAGAACAAAACCTAGACTCAGCAGCTACTACTTTCAATGATCAGCAGAGAAAAGATCAACTCCCCTTATCTAAGATACCCAGTGCACCTTTGCAAAAAGAACACCTTAAATGAATGGAAAACATAAGACTCATCTTCATGTCTTCAAGAGCGCACTCTCTGTTCAACTCACCTGCTGAACGCATTCACTTAGTGCTTAATCACATAATTCCCTCTTAAGTGGTTATCTTCTCATGTTCCAAAACTCACATCTTGCCAAGCTGATCAACTTCTCTCAGGAATGAATTTCTTGATCATAGTCTTCATACATCCACAAATACACTGCCTTCCACTACACTTTAAGTCAAGTCTTCTTACTTTGAATTAAAACCACACACCTAGACAAGTGACATCTCCCATCAACAAAGACCCTCACAAAGTAATTCCAACATCTGCACAAATAAAATCGTCCTTCAGACTCCTCCACAGAAGCATGTGCGCATATGATTCAAATAATTGGCTCCACATGGCTAAAACCATTCATGTCCACACCAACACGTCATCCAACAGTCTGATGTCATAACATGTTATCTGACATTATCTCCTCACAAGAGGCAACCAATCTCCACAAGCTTGATCAGCATGCAAGCTTCACAATATATGCACCTTTGCTGCAGAATCCATAGACAATTACTCCCCCTGTCATGGTTAACTAAAGCTCTAGATGGAGATGAACAATTGAGCACACTTGCTGAGCACTTTCACATATTGTACTTTCACTCTTGGAGAACACATTCAATTATCCTGACTGGTATGACACTGCTCACAAACTCCACGAAATCTCAGATTACTTAAAAGCTTTACTGAGATCCAATCTCTTCAAAATTTTCTGATCCGATCACCTCATCTGACACAGTTCCTCTGCCATTACATGCACTAGTGAGGTCTTCAAAAATAGTAGACATGCTTTGCCAGAACATACTACAACAAACCAAGATTAGAATCTCCACATTCTAATCCACAACGTCAGAAACACCTCTTTTGAAATAATGCTGGAGCAATCATCTCCTAAATATGACCATTCTCATCAGGCTTCCAATCAATCAATACCTGATCTACTACAGTCTTCTCTACATTCTCCATCCAAGGTAGACCTTCTACTTCATCATTCTCCCGTATGACTATGTAGACGCTCCTTAGGCATAATGTAGGCACCAAGCTCCTGAACCAGAGCATAAACATCCTTCACCAAGGATATCCAACCCAGATAATGTCCCAACACTAAGTTAGAACATCTCCCACACACCAAGACATCATCACCATGATTCTTGATATGCTCCACCAACTGGACTTACTATTGCATAGTAATCCAAAGACCTAGAGACTTAAACTCTCATCCACCTTCAAGAAGAATAATCTCCTTGAGTTTTCAACTCATCACCCTTCTGCCCAAGAGTAACTTGTTCCAAGACAAACCTCAATAATAACCAGCTGCCACACTCTGATTATCTTGATTCTTCGAATCCACTTCTGAGATCAACCAAATGCCACAGTTTGATCACCTCATTCACGAATCCTCATATGAAAACAGCCAACTGCCACATTTTGACCTTTTTCACGTATGTCAGAATTCTCACAAAGATATCTTGATCCACCAAGGAAACTTGATCTTCAAGTCACATGTTCCACTTGCTCAAAAGCAAACACACTTAGACTCCCTAAGCCATGGTCATGTAACATCTTCTCCTTCCTACAGCTCCCGCAAACTGCCATGAGAACGATCTTTTTGACGCATCCATAACTTCCATTACTGTAGATCACCTCTATCACCAGCTGAGACTTCTGATGTTAAGTTAGATGTCAAAAACATTATGATATCCAACTGTTGAACTCAGCTCTTCTTTCTGCCACTCAAAAGAACCTCCTCCCTTTGCAGAAGTAGATTTCCATGCTCTCATAGACTTGATTCAACAATTAAGTTTGAGTAGACAACCTCCATCCTGCTTAGAAACTCCAAAGACTTCAAACCTACCACATCTGAATCTTCAGAAAATAAGTAGTCCAAGACTACCCCATAGCAATACCAAAGAATGCCACTTCCCTTAGTAGAGCCGTCAGTAGAAAGCCAGAGATAACTGCCATTTATCCTCGACCTTCACAACCAGAGCCAACACCATGCTCCAAACCACTTAGATCAGAAACAAACTGATCCAAGCTGTAACCATCAAGATTATGGTCTTCCATCTTCATCTTATCAACTTCCAAGATTAGACCAACAAAACGGCAGTAACTTGCATAACACACTCTTCCAGATAACTGCCAAGCTCCCAACAAGGTCTTTACAAACATATCCAGACTGTAGATTTGCATAATCCTCTAGACAAATACTAAGTCTCCCGTCAAAGTATAGACAGATACTAAGTCTCCCGTCAGAGTATCTACTATTAAACAGAAAAAGATTACCTTTTCACACAAGGCATTCTTTTCTGCACACTTCTGGCACTAGCTGATCCCTCTTTTATAAATTTACACCACTGATCACTCCACCATGAGCACAACTAACTTCCTTGGTTGAAAAAGCAATGATGTTTCAACATCAGTTCCGTCATCAGTCTAAATCACATTAACCATTTACTATGGCTTTGGAGACAACAACCATAATAATCCACACACATCTCTTGCAAGGGACACAAGATGATCGACCATCAGCACCTGATCAACCTTCACACAAGTAAGAGCCTGCATCCTCTACATCTCAAGAATCTTCTTCTCAACCTTCTGATGTTCAGACCTTCTGTCTGTCTTTGAGATGTTGAATGCCATCCTTCTGCACCTAAAGAGGAGATTCCCTCTAACAAGTTTCTGAAAACAATCAATGACTGGTCATCTAATATGCTTCTTCCAACACTTGAACTTACAAGGATGCCCTTCAATCCTTGCCAAAAAAAATTCCATTATGTGAGGACACCACATAACTGAACTTCAGTTTTAGAGGAAACTTCTCATGCAGATACCAGGGAACCATAATCCTTTGGAAAAAAACACCAACTTCTCCTTGCACAAATCTGAAATGCTCATCCTATGGTTGGTACACACATATAACTCCTTTCACATAGAATCTGCTCCATGGCCATAAACGAGATTGCAAACAACTGGCTGCTTCGATCAGAAGGAACTTTCAGATATCAGAGAAAATGTCCTTGACATTTGAGCTTGACCTTCACAAAAACAAACAGCCTTTGAACACCTACTCACTTGGATCCGAAATACAATAATCCAATGAGTGACACTATATTGATCATCTCTTGACCAATATACATATCTAAGACATGTTTCTTGAAGGAAACTTCTTAGACACACAACCTAGATGCCTCCTCTTCCAAGCTAGGAGTAGGTTCCAAACAGATGTGATCAATACACATTTGTTTAGCCCCCAAGCATCTGTTATGCCATACCTTTATCCAACAAGATTCTGCACAATCTGCTGGTTTTATGTTCCAACATCTGGTAGGACATAAGTTCTCTTCACAAGAAACACACCAAAAGATCCTTTAACACAGCCCAGAGATTGACCTTGTAAGGTTGGAGGCAAGAGTAAATTGCTTCTTTCTTTAGACCTCTTTTCAACAAGCTCATATAAGAGTTCCTTTATGAGTGGACTTGGGATGAACCACAAGTATCTTTGGCAACTCTAACAAGCTAGTTGAAGATATCCTCAAGTATCACCACACCATGTGATACATCTTCATAGGAGAATAGAATGTTGCAGCCTTAACACAAAACCACTAGGAGTTTTCCATCAGATATATATATATGCAGCGGAACACACACCAAAAAACTCCTCTATAACCTTCAGGCACTGCTCCATAATCCTTGTACATCATCACCATAAGCCAAGTGTCAACATAGTCACAACAGCAGTTCTTATGAAAAGTCCATCCTTCACTTCAAGGGATCATACAAACAACTATATGAACTGACCAAGTCCATAACCCAGCAAAACTATCTTCCTTGCTCATGAACCAGAAAGTATCTTCCCAAGATCTCATCCAGAAACAGACAGGATGCCTGCTCTGATACCAATTGAAATTCTGGTACAGATGTGTGATGTTAAGGTGCAATGTCACAACATCAAACTCTGTTGCATGAACAAGACAATAAAAACAGAATATGAACACAATCAATTGTTCACCCAGTTCGGTTCAACCAACCTACATCTGGGGGCATACCAAGCCAGGAAGGAAGTCCACTATTAGTAGTATCAAATTACAGACTCAACAGACCAGTTGACAATCTACCTAATTTAATCCCTACCCAATGACCCTTCTACCTAAGTCCTCCCTAGGTAAGAGACTCCATCTCACTTCCAATCATCTTGATGATTTCTAGCAGTCAACTACACCGTTACTGCATCAACAGCTTGATTTCCTAAATGTATTCATTCACACACATAACCTTGGAAGACACACTTCCATGACAATACCTAGACATGACCCTCATGACTAAGAACAATACTTAGAGTTGCTTAACAGCTTCCTCCAAGAACAATACATCTCTTACCTACAGGCTTCGAGATAAACACGATGACCATCCCACAAACCGGGTGGTTCATCAACCAACACAGCCCTTATAATCTACATGATGGCTGGCTTACCAAAACTAGGTTACAATGCTTCTATTTATAACCTATTTCCCATCTGGATTTGGGCCTTCAAATCATATCAAATCTTCTGTTCCAAATCTCCAAAAGATTCTGCTACTAAATAGATCTTCAATTAAATCCTCAATCAAATCTTCAATTAAATCATCAATCATTAACTCTAAATATTCTCCATATCTTTATGCATTAAATTCAGCTCCACATAATATTTCCAGGTTATTATGTATCTTTTAAATCTTCATTATTCAGCTGCAAGATCTTCTCCGAATATCTGATTTGATTTGAATTTAAAACCAGATTTTATCTTCAAATCTTTTCATATCTTTCAGCCCTAAAAATAACAACAAGATCTGCTCCACTTATGATTGCACCAGAATATATCTTTACCAAGATATTCGCCTACAATCTCTCACTCTCTTCAGCAGAATATCTCTCCAATAACAGAAACACGCGCAGTCCTAAAAACACAGCAGACTGATGTTCTGGTATAGTGATGTCAAGACATCGCATGTGACATCACTCTTCAGCACTATAACTCTTCAACACCTTAACATTCTGCAATCCACAAACCACACAGATGGTTTTCTGATGTTCTGTCATCTGATGTTATGACATCGGGTTTGACATCAGCACAAAACTGCAACCCTTAAAAACTTAACATAACCAGAATGTTAACTCAACATAACAAGGCTGTTAAAAATTCATGTTGAAACATCAACCATGACATCAACATTGTTTTACCAAAATTCTAGCCAACTACAAGAATTAACACAAAGACATATGAAATATGTGGTAATCTTAGTTAGAGAGATAAAAGGTAGAAATTCTTTGGTGTTTTTAGACTTTGGGAAACCTTTGGAGGTATCTAAGGAATGTGGAAAACACTTCTAAACACTTTGAGTTTATGAAATTTATATATAGAGATAGATAATGAGGAACATTTATTAAAAAATATGGAGTTGTCCTTGGAAATTCGGGTGACTATTTTTCGGCAACTCATTTTTTATCTCTAATAATAACATTTGGAAGTATAATGAATTGTAGAACTTCTTTCTCCCCTATAGTACATTGATTTGATTAAACTAGATCAAAAAATTTTGCGTACTTCTTTTATCTTCTTTTTCATGATGTAGATTGCTTACATTATTTGGTCGATTATTTTTATTGCACTAAAGCCATTTAGTTTGGATGTCTTTGCTCTTTGTCCCATACATCATTATTTTTTGTAAATTGGACATTATCAAACTTCACGATAATAAGGTGTTAGTGTGGTTGAACCTTTACATTTCACTACAAGTAGTTCCACCCGTTTGGAAAAGAGGTTAAATTTACAAGTGAGCACCATGGATTCTAAATTGATTGTCGAGAAGTTTTATAGAGACAACCAACTTTGGTTTGTGGAGAGTGAATATTAAATTAAGCTTAACTCAATAAAAGTGTATTGAAGCATTTAAGGATGAGTGAATTGATTCATGTACACCTAACTTAAGTAGAGAATTTTGAGATGGTGGATAAGGCTAGGAGTGTTATTATATTATGCCTCAGGCATAAATTTCTAAGGGAAATCGATATGGAGAAGAATGTGACTTTGATGTGGGAAAAACTTGAATCATTGTATATGGCTAAGTCTTAAGCTCATAGTTTGTATCTAAAAAAACAACTATAGACATTCCAAATGGTATTAAATAAATCACACACTTTTTTGAATGATTAGAAAGCCTCCTTATATTTATAAAATCACTAAAAAAATATTTTACGCAAGTAACTAGCTGGTTACTAGCTCAAATAATCCTTAATGCGTGCAGTTTACACTAGATAAACAATTAGCACATAAAGGTTAGTTGATTATCTCTTTTTGTAAAACCACATAATCAGTTATTAATTCTTATAGTTGCTTAGCGATGACTCCATTTTAATCCCTTCCATATTTGAACTACATAAACAATTATGTGATGTGCATAATCGACTGTGCGCATTGATAAACCCATGGATTATTTCCATTTTTGAGTCATGTCTTCCCTATAAATAGAGGGCTTCCCCTCACTTAAATTTACACCAGAAAACATATTTTGAATTTCTTTATCTCTTTTCTCTCTCTCTCTCTCTCTCTCTCTCTCTCTCTCTCTCTCTCTCTCTCTCTTTCTCTCCCTCCCTCTCTATCTATTTCTTCACTTTTTCCTTAGTGCTTTTGGGAGTGAATCTTTTACTTATTAGCTATTTTTTTATGGTGTGGGACATTGTTATAATATCTCTTTTGTAAGAAGTTTGTTTTGGGTTGTGAGCTAAACCATTTAAAAATCTCTTATTTGGTTGTTTAGGTGAACTTGGTAAAACCTCTCTTTGGTTTTTGAGATGTGACTGCTAAATCCGCATATTTGGTTTAGACGTATTCGTAATTAAAACGCATCTTGCTTCGTAAGCTCAGACCGATGTTAAAAGCTCTTGCATTGTTCGAGATTGTCCTGGTGGTAAAATCTCTTGCTGGTTTGGAGGTCTCCGTAATTAAAACTCTGCTTTCATTGGGAGGATAGCCAGTGTAAAACTCTAGTCTTTCTATAAGGAGGTTTGTGGGAAAAACACACGAAAAGCTCACATAAGATCATAGTGGACACTCTTAAGAAGGAACTCTTAGGAAGAGGAGTAGATCATTTTGTTAGGCCAAACTGCTACAAATCTCTAGTGCTTTTCTCTATTCCATGTCTTTTTACATTTCAATTATTTATTTACCTCCTCTATTTTTCTTTCTTTCCACTCTAAATTTTTTTATTCTGCTGATTTTACCTTGTTTGTTTCACAATCATATTTTAAACTCTGATTTACTGAAAGAGTTTTTTGACACTGTTTTTAAAACCCACACAATTAATCCCCTCTTGTGTTTGGAGTCACTTGTCCAACACCAAGGAGTTTTCAAAGGTGAAAGATCTTAAGATTTCTGATAGTGGTGAAGGTTTGAGTGTCTCAAGAAGAGGAAGTGAGCATAGAGGAATATTAAAATCCATAAGGTTTGGTGAGCCGTGGTTAAAATGCTTGATTTGTTAGAAAATTGGTTACTTCCAGAAGGATCTTCCCAAAAGGGAGAACAATGAAGATTATGTTCATATTGAAGTTTCCTTAGATTATGATGGTTATGAGAGTGTGGATGTACTAAAGGTGTCGAATTTGGATACAAAAGAGTTTGATCATTGACTCATGATGCTCTTATCATATGTGCATAAGGAAAGAATACTTTGAGACTTGGAAGTTGTAAGATGGTCGAGTAGTTTGACTCAATAACAATAAGGTTTGCAAGGTTCATTGTGTTATTACGATCAGCCTTAACATGGTTCCATTGTTATTAGTCATGCATCATCAGCTAGTGAAGACTTTCATAACAAAAATAACCTATGATATTTGAGGTCAAGGAATGGTAGATACCTTGAGATTGTTTAAGAGCACTTTAATGAGTTATGCAGGAAACAAGGGATACAAGCACATTTGACCTCTTCTAGCATGGTTATAAGATCTGAATTGCTAGAGAGTTTTTAGGATATTGTTGATGCCAAAGAAGCTTACTAGATTGGTGGATGTCCATTTATGCGGTTAAACTTTTAAACACATGTGAATGTTTGGAGTAGGTAACATGTTGACTACTCTACATAGAAGGTCATAATGACTTATTCATTTTCACAAATCAAGCTACTCAACCTTGATGGTAAAGTTATGAACTGTGTCTCCAATTGATATTCAGAAGGTAAAAAGGGTTATGCGTTGTGGGAAGTCAAATTCAGAGGATTAAAGTTCATAACAAGAAGATGTATTACTTTTAGTGAGGTCCGTAAATTGAGGAAGCGTAAAGACTTGATATGGAGGTTTCTGCTAAGGATACTAATTCTAGTGAGGGAATTTTTATAGTGGCATTTGATTATCATATGACTCGTAATAAGGTAAGAATGAAGGTTGTACAATATTAGGAATATAGGTATGTTTTCCTTGGTTTTTATGCTTTGAATGTGGTCGAAGAGTTGCAAAATTCAGAAACAAAGACCTTCATGGAGCAGGAGTCAAACATGATTGAAGAGCCATGCTCGTGGGCTTGCAAGACTATCTAAATAAGAAAATACGGTGTGATGCAAGTGGCAAGATCAAGGTTCAGGTGTGGCTTAGACTTGATCGCGCTTGTTGAGTAGTGATTTCAATATTGGCGAGTGAAACAAGGTGGTTGATGGTTAAAATGGCTTTACCATCGATTTTTAGTCAAAGTGGAGATTTATGGAAGTATGCCTCAAAATCGTAATTGATAAAGAGAAAAAAAAAGATGTTTCAATGTTGTCAGAACCATGAAAAACTATAGGGAAGTCGATGGAAATTCTGAAGCCACGGTGCGGTGATCCAGCGAATGTCAGATAATAGTTTGGCAGTGGTCGACAGACGGTGTTACGAGGGTCAACAACGGTAATCTAGTGTGGCTGCGGAAGTTGGCGTTCATGTGATTCGCGAGTCTCAAGCCAGGTCTGTTTGGTTCTCGGATTCTTTCGATAATGAGTCATGTTTTTGGTTTGTTTTGGATATGTTGGGTTTTAACGATTGTAAATATGTATCTTTATCACTTTTGTTAGTTAAGAGACAAAGACAAACAGAAGATATGGTAACTAGTAATCTTAGTTAGAGAGGCAAGAGTAAAATTTCCTTAGAGTTCTTAGAACTAAAAAAATTGGGAAACACTTCTCAACACCTTAAGTTTGTGTGATTCATACATAGAGAATTGAAGAGATTTAAGAATATTTAGGTACAAAATAAGGTTAGTTCTTGAGAACATGGATGACTATTTCTTTATAAGCCATTTGTAATTGCTTATAACAACTTTTGAAAGTATATAGTAATTCATAGAATTTCTTTCTCCCTCGCAATAGATCTGTTTGATTGGAATATATAAACAAGTTCTTTGTCTCCTCGTCTTTTATTTTCCTCTTGCTTAATGCAGATTTGCTTACATAGTTTAGCAGATTATTTTTATTGCATAGAAACTATTTAGTTTAGTTATCTTTATTCTTTGTCTAACATATATTCTATGTGAGTTTGATATTATCAAATTTAACGAGAAGCTATTGGTGTGTTAATTTTTTTAGTTTCACAACAATTAAGTGCTTAAATTAATTTACAATGCGTTTATGAAAAAGAACTATTAGACCTCTCAAACGTTTTTGATCGTGAAGACTGGATCAGATCCTGTAGAATTGGGCCACCAAGTACGTCAGGGATTCTGGTCGTATGGAGAGGAGGGGGGTGTACCTGCAAGGTACTCCGACGCTCAAGTAAGAAAGGGTCAGAGAAAAGGGGCAAGTACAAAGTATGAGTTCTTAGGGTGAATATTGGATACCTGACCCTCTCAAGCGAGAGGGTTTATATAGAGCCCCCAGCGCGTGGCCAACGGTCCTATTTTCAGGGCGAAATAATCGTTTTTCCGAAAGAATAGGTAACTACCCAAACTAGTCGTTATGTCGGGCAGGGTGCCCAAAACTAGCCGTTATGTTGGGCATAGGCATGGTTCCGGGCACCTGCCCACAGCTGTTCGGGGAGTAATGAAGCCGTGCGTAACGGGCAGTAATTCCAGGGAGGAATGTTGCATTCCTTGCCCGGTCGGAGAGGCAGAAAGGTAACTTTTGCCCCTCTGTGGATTGGACTTAGGCAATTTGGGCCGCTCTAGAGCAGAAGCGGATTGGGCCATGTCTAGCCATTGGTCCAGTCCAGAACAGGAGCCCCCAAGTCGTTGCTCCCGAGCATGGGAGTGATGACTTAAGGGCAGTTCGTTGCTCCGGGGAGCTAGCATAGAGCCGTCGTTTGAAGACAAGGAGGATTTTCTCAATGCGCTTGTGACCCCTGGTGTCCGTGAGATTCGTGGTCGTGACATTGTTTCCCGGTGTTCGGGGAGACTAATGACCAGACAGAATTGGAAACGTTGGGACGCCATGTGTGCCTAGAGCTCCGTGTAGCAGTTACTAGGCAATGATGGCTAGTGGATATCCATCATGGCCTACGAGCGCGTGTTCGTACGTGCCCCTTTGTTTAAAAAGGGGAAAATCGTTCCATTTGGAACTTTTTGCTCTGATTTCTCTCTGTTTCCTTCAACATTCTTGCCCGTAACCGCCGTCTGCCTACTCCAACCACCGCCTCAAGCTTCGAGCAGCTACTTTCGTCTACTTAAATCAAGTAAGTTTTCTATTACTTTGCTTGTTTTACTCCTTTTTGTTGTCGATGGTAGGTTGCATGTGGTTAGGGCTAGGTTTAGAGGACGAAATGGGTGAGTTTCCGGGGATTGTTGGTGGTGGACGGTGGTTGTGCCATTTTTCTACCTCTGACATGTCGCCGGAGTTAGTAGTATGTTTCAGCGAGGAGGGTGGTTCACGGCGATGTTGCGACAGCTATGCATGTGTGACTGCCGTGTCTGTTCATCTTCTGAGTGGGTGATGAGTTTTCCGGTAGAACATTCCCAGATTCCGGTGAAGCTTTGTGATTTCCGGCGAAGCTTCAAACGGAAACTGGGTATGAGTGCAGGGAAGTTCCTCGCTCGGGGATGATTAGTTTTGAGCGTCTCCTCGCGGGGAGGTGTCAGCTTTTCCTTTGATGTTAGAACTTAGGCCGGGGACGTTGCCCTCATCCCTTTGCACGCCCTTTCACTTGACTTAGCGGTGGAAGGGTGGATTTGACTTGTTGTCGAATTCATTTTCTTCTCTGCTTTTTAGGTGATCGTAATGGCGACGAGGCCAGATAGAGAGGTTATCATAGATACATCCGAGGAAGAAACAGGCTCTGAGGATAATAGTATCTCGAAGGCCACGAGTTCGACGGCTTCAAGTTCTCCCAGTGATGTTGGGGAGGAAGTGGAGATGGACGACATGGACGAGGAAGTCGTCGTGAAATCCGGCGAAGAATGGGAGGTGGCCGAACCCGCTGAGCACGTGTCTTCTTTTGCGAAGTATTTGGGGGATGTTTTTACGGAGGTTGGACCGGAGGGAGAGTGGAAGGTGCACTTCCCTTCCGTGGATGAACGGGTCTGCACGAACTTCGGGGACCGTTTCACGATGTATGAATATGCCTTTAAGGAGCTGGGCCTGAGGTTGCCATTCACTGATTTCCAGCATTCAGTGTTCGTGCATTTGAAATTGGCCCCCACGCAGCTGCATCCAAAGTCGCTGGCCTTCATCCGGGTGTTCGAGCTGGTATGCGAGCATCTTTCCATAGGGGCTACTCTCCCTCTGTTCTTCACCGTCTTCCATCTTCAAAGGCAGCTATCGGGGAGGAAGTATGGTTCGGTGTCTTTGAAGCAGCCACGCAAGTTGTTTAAGCCCTTCTCGGAGTCAATACGGACGTTCAAGGAGCATTATTATGTTGTCGAGCCCCTGTCCGAAGCTGCCCAGGACAGTACATACATTTGGGAGATTGAGGTGGGTGAGGATGGGAACGACCTGCGCGACGAAGAGGGGAGGTTTATCGGGCGTAGAATCTATAAGTTCCCCATCAATTGGGCACCCGATCATTTTGTCAAGAAGCCCAGTGACTATGTTCTCCAACCGAGCAATCTACGCGGGCAGGACGCCGTGGCGTACGAGTTGCTGGTGAATTGGGTCAACTCCTTCCGGCTTGCTGAGTGCTAGACGTGCAAGGGTAATCCGGTCTTCGAGGAGGACGAGATTTAGAGGGTTGAGCGTCGATTTATCAACATTAAGGCACTGCTGGAGTGCAAGACTCCCGAGGATGCCGAGAAGCTGCTTGGTAGTCTTAGTTCTTTAGATTTGTTTGCGCTATTTCTTCTTCTCTTCTCTAACGTGCTCGTATTTTGTTTGTGCAGGTGAGATGCCTCAGGCTCATGACCAGGTTGTGAGGAATGCTCTCGCGGGGAACAAAGCCGGAGCGGCTCCTCCGAAGTGTCAGTTTGCTAGTGCTCGTGCTCCTCTTCCGGTGCAGTCTGCTATGGGGACCTCTTCCTCTCCTACTCCTGCTTCTCGGGGGTCTCCTCTTCCTTTGACCGGTTTTCGCTCCCGAGGATTTGCATCCATGGTACAAACGCGAAAGTGGCGCGGAAACAGAGTCGCCAGCAATGTGTATTTATCCCAAGAGAGGGAAAGGAAACACTGCGTAAACCTAAGGGAAGGAAAAGAGCATGGTCTCGCGACCAAGAGAGACAGGTAAGGGAGTCGGTTATGCGAGGGGAAGGTGTTAGCACCCCCACGTGTCCATCGTACTCGACGGGATCCACGCTTGTTGTCTCGATTAAAGGGTGTCGTCATCTGGAGCTCCACTGCTACTGGAAACGAGAAGGAACGGGAACGGAGGAGAACGAAGAAACGGGGTAGAAAAGAAAAAGAAGTGACTCGATAGGACATCGTCGTCCCACGCCTACGTATTCTCTCGTGCAATGGGAAAGTCAGAGTCAACGTAGTTCGGACGCGAACTAAAGGGGGGAGGTTGCTTGCTAAAACATCGTCGTCTTGTGCCTGCGTATCCTTAATCGGACGAGAAAGAGGAAATCAGAGCAGTCGTAGTTCGACCTAACGAGGTCGGTTAGTGTTTTTTATGACCGACTTTAGATTCGCGTCCGGCAGTTAGAGTCGATGCCTGTTTGCGACGAGACGGAAAATAACGCGCCCTTTTCTGAAAATGAGTTTGAAACTAAACGATCCCGAAGGATGAAAAAGGGTTTGAGTTTGTTTTGTATTTTTTAAGACAGAAGTGGTTTGAAGTTTGTTCATAACTTGCATTGCACCCAAGTCTATAACATAGGAACGAATACTTCGCGCATCATCCCCAACAGGACGTACACTAAGTACCCTTGAAGAAAGAAGGGAGACCCCTCATACTTCGCTTCCCATATGTAAGGCTCATGCGCAATACATGTTAATCTTTTATTAAGTGTTTTAGGATTGTTATGAGATGAGAAGAGAAGACTCAAGGAAAAAGAAAACACTAAGGGGAATTCTATCCTAATGTTGTCATGCAAAAGGTGGCCCTATAGTTGAGTTTGAAAGGGAAACTTCTACCTAAGTTAGCATGCAAAGGGAAGCCTAATGCTAATCCTACTCCAAGCTTAATAAAAAATTAAGGTGGACTAGGTAGCTCTAAGGGAGTGAATCCAAAACTTAAACAAGTCTTGAGATTCAAGGGAAGGAAAGAGTGAAAGAGATGAAGAAGGAAAGAAGAAAATGAGCAAAAACAGCAGCTACAACAGCGCATCTGCAACAATACAACAGTAAATCCATCACCAAATACCAAACAGCATTCTACAACTCATGTTCAGCATAAAAAGGAGGTGTAAAAGCCAAACAACAACACATATAACAACACATATGTGTGAGAGCAAGAATTGTCTCTACAAGTCAACCTATGTTTTGATGATAACAATAAGTATTTGTGAAAGAACCATTTTATGGTCTAACGTGTGTTGTGTGCAGATCATAAGAACTAAATACATCAGAACCAACATACACCAGCCATATGTACTATGATTGAATATATGTATATGCGAAGTTACTATGTGTGACTAAAGTCGCAAGAAGGAAGAACGCTTGTTTATCTAGTCATAATCAGCCAGATCCAAGGATGCCAAGATTGCTGTTGCAATGCTCTTGTGGATGCTCTCTGAGAGTGATCAAGATTCTGAAGATGGCGTAGCTTCTGAAGAAGTACACTCAGAAAGAACCAAAGTTCTGAAGACTCCTATGACTTGAAGTTCTGATGGCTGAAGGCGCTGAAGACTAAGTGCAAAAAGATTCTGAAGACTAACCAGTTCTAAAGATCAAGGTTTCAAACAAGAAGTTCTAAAGACTCTGGAGACAAGTTTCGAAGATTCAAAAGACCTGAAGCAGAAAAGGATAACGCTCTTAAAGACCAAGTGCTGAAGTTCTGAAGACTGATTCCTAATGGACTTCTTCAATTAACAGAAGACTTGAAGCATCAGATATTCTGCTACAAAGACTCCACTCATGCTTCATCAAATTAACATCAGAAGCCACTGAAGTTTCGAAGTCTAAATATTACCGTTATGAGTTAAATATACACACTGCCCAAGAAAATATCTCCTCTGCAAAAAGAGGATGTGTCAGTACAACTCATTATTTCACAACGTCTCTTTTCCAAACAGCCAACAATATTCTCTAACGGCTATATTTCTACTGGCTATTTAATGGAAAGAGTTTTTGCTTCTGATGTGTCGATCACTTGTAGAATTATGAACTGAATGTTTATCTACAAAATTGACCAAGTCATTATGTGAAGATAGAAACGACGATGAGTTCTCGTTGTAACACTTAGAATACTCAAAGCTGTCATCAATTCACTCATGGCAATTGTTGTTGAAACTCCAAAGAACAAATTAATACAACAACAACAATCAAACAGAAGTTGTTGATGAAGAAGACAACAATTGAAGATCAGTCAAGTCATTAACCTACCTTCTCGTCAAAGCTACAATGAAGATCTGAAGCAAGGAGTTGCTGCTCAAAGCTTGCTCAACCAGAAGATGAAGAAGAAGAAGATCTACAAGATGTCAACAATCATAATATCTAAATACATCTTTGTAGTTTCTTAGGAAAGCAAGGAGCTGATTGCTCAAAACTTGCTTGAACACATGTGTGTGTTCTTTGTACTTAAACCTAGGAGAAACTTGCTTATTAAGAAGCACAATTTGTAATCTCCAGTTTGCCAATTCAACTAGATGAATTGAGACTCCTCAAGTGAATGTTATATCCTGATGGATCCCTGAATGGTTCAGCTGTTAGTTGAGGCCCTTGAGTAGATCACGTGGTGATTAGATACTTGAGATGACAATGGCTGAGGGTCATTGTGGAAAATCCTGAAATATGGTCAGTAGCGTTATATTCATTGAGTTGAATCCCTGAACGGCTAGCTGTGAAATCCCAGCAGTGGGTCTGCTCGGTCAATGAACGTTATATCCTGTTGGATCCCTGAATGGTTCATTGTGTTGTTAGTCACAGTGCGGTTGTGCAAGTGGTTAGTCACCGGCTGTTGCCCGTGCAAGTGTAATCATGATTTGGTTATAGTGGATTAAGTCATTGTGCTCAAGGAGAAATCACCTGAGGAGGGTGGACTGGATTAGCCCGCGTGGTGAACCAGGATATATCGTGTGTCCTTTACTCTCTTGCTTAGTATCTCTATTTATGTTTTAGCATTGAATATCAGAACCTTATATTAAGCAAAGTCAGAACCTTGCAGCCTATCTCTGATAAGCTTCCGCACTGCAAGTTCTGAGTATCGTATCTTATGATCAGAACCTATACGGTTCTCATACTCTATAGTTAATAGATCAGAATCTCTCAACGAACATTGAAGGTTCTTAAGCATCAAATTAACAAGATGCGAAAAGTTACAAAAAGAGTAAATACACAATTCAAACCCCCCTTTCTTGTGTCTTTCTCGCACCTTCAATTGGTATCAGAGCACCGGTTCTGTTATTGATTCACATCAAACACTTAACAGTGTCAGAAAAAGATCCAGACGTGGTGCGTAGAAGTACTCTTGGTGATATTGAAATCCACTTACAATTTCTGTAACAGTTCAGCAGTTAACTATGTACAAAATTGTAATCAATCTGATTACTTCATGAGCAAGTCACTGATTCAAGTTGAAGCCTCACTAAAGTTGAAGAATCAATTGATAAGATAAATTCGTCAGATCAATGGAAGTATCTGTTGAATGCTCATTCTGGAAAATACGTGTGGATAAAACCACGTATATGATTAAGAGATGAATCATCAGAAAGCAATAAATCTTATGTGCTGAAGATTAATTCATTATGAGTTTTTGAGATGTTTTCAAGAAACGGATTAGGTCCATCCTTGACTTTCTCGTTTAAAAACTCATTCTGGATCTCTTCATGTAAAGAAGGAAGATTGTTGTTCTAAGACTTTGAATTTCAGAAATAAATCTGTTAACCTCAGAATCTGAAAAATTCAAATTATTAGAAATGATTCAATGTCAGAATCTGGAATTATCAAAATATTCAATGGAGAACTGAATCCCAAAGATTCAGTAATTACTTGATTCCGAACGAACTCTTAAGATCTTAACTGGTTCGGTGATCAAGCTCCAACAACCTGAAATTATCATAGTAAAAATCAAATGTTGATAATCTGATTTTCTACAGATCAAGTGTTCTCAGAACCACTTGTGCTATGAAATTGGATGCTATCATTTCAGGTATCTAAGTTCTCCAACTGATGTCATAAAATATGACGTTGATTAGTCAACTCATGGATATGTGAACAACCCTAAGTAAGTTGATCATTATTGTGAGAACAAGAGGTTCATAAAAATCATGACTAGTGATATACACATGGTGCATGATGATGTTTTGATTCTGAACAAGTTCTGAAATAACCTTGAGGAACAAGTCAGACGTTAATATGACAATTCCTTCCTGAACAACCTCTCAAAAGTTCTTACTGAACTAGTGAAATCAATCATTTTTCAAAGAGAAGAAACTCTCACAAACACAAACTGAATTCGGGCTATGAAATTAGAACTCAACCAATTCTCAAAAGTTTGTTGATTCGGATCCATATCTCAAGAACTGTATCCGAACTAAACAGGTTCTATGGATCAAGGAAATGAAAAGAGAGAAACATTCAAAACAGATGTAATATGTTATTTATGAATGGGGTCATCAAATAAAATTTACTGTTCACTCAGTATTGCTCCCACGCATACGAATATAAAAAAGGATTGCATGGAATTGGCTTAGTTCAATTAAAATGGTCACTCTGATCATACTAAGTCCTAATCTTGGTTACTGTAACCTAGAGAACTAAATGACAAGGTTGAACAGGAAAAGAGAGAGAAATCTATGATCCAACTAGGATCACCTTCCAAGAAAATATTCTCTTCAGAAGTCAGAAGACAAGCTTATCTTGAAGAACCCAAGAAACATCTGCAGCTTACTCGGAAATAGGCAGAATCAGAAAGATGCTTAAAGCTTCAAGAGTCTGAGAGGAATGATTTCACGAAAAGTCTTAGCTAGAAGATTTTCTTCAAAGAGGTTAAGCATCCCTAAGGTGTATCTTGAAGAATCTCAGAACCTTCAACTCTCTCTCAGAAGCAAGCCAAGTCTGAAAGAAGTTGATCAAAAGCTCAGAAGAATGCACTCATGTAAAAATACGAAGATTTCAAAAATCATCAGAATGAAGACCAAAGTCAAGACAAAAAGCACTCAGTTAAGTCTGAAAAATCTAAGGTACACTTTTCTTTTCACTAATAATCTGTTAAACTCATGAGATGCCTTAATTAGAATTCTTTCAAATTTATCATAACATGTTTTACTAGGTAATTATTTAGGAATCCTTACATGTTTCTTTTGGGAAATATTCAACCAATAGAAAATCTGTTAAGCATAGATGAAAGAAATTGTTAAATACAAGAAAACCCTTTAACAAAAACTACACGCAAAAGAATACAATAATAATTGTGAATCTATTGAAACCACAACATATCTCTGACAACTTAATAAGATCTTACTAAAATCTTTTGAACTGTCCTATATCTTCCCTAGACTAGGCATAATTCAATCTACACACTTACCCTATAAAGTCACGTCTTCCTTTCATACTTCTATACTCAAAACCCTAAAACTCTAAGCCTCTTTGTCCATCCACTATCATTCCTCCACTTACCTTTCTTGATAATCAAAACTCAAATCTATTCTTGTTTTCTTGAAACAAACTCTTAAGAAAACCATTTTTTCCTCTCGCGTATCTGTTTGCACATGTCCTCTGATTAGTAAAAATTTAAGATCAGTCACAGATAAAAGACGAGGAGGATTGTCTCAATGCGCTTGTGACCCCTAGTGTCTGTGAGATTCGTGGAGCTAGCATGGAGCTGTCGTTTGAAGACGAGGAGGATTGTCTCAATGCGCTTGTGACCCCTGGTGTTCGTGAGATTCTTGGTCGTGACATTGTTGCTCGGTGTTCGGGGAGACTAATGTTCAGACATAATTGGAAACGTTGGGACGCCACGTGTGCCTAGAGCTCCGTGTAGCAGTTACTAGGCAATGATGGCTAGTCGATAGCCATCATGGCCTACGAGCGCGTGTTTGCACGCGCCCCTTTGTATAAAAAGGGGAAAATCGTTCCATTTGGAACTTTTTCCTCTGATTTCTCTCTGTTTCCTTCAGCATTCTTGCCTGTAACCGTCGTCTGCCTCTCCGACCACCGCCTCAAGCTTCGAGCAGCTACTTTCGTCTACTTAAATCAAGTAAGTTTTCTGATACTTTGCTTGTTTTACTCCTTTTCGTTGTCGATGGTAGGTTGCATGTGGTTAGGGCTAGGTTTAGAGGACGAAATGGGTGAGTTTCCGGCGATTATTGGTGGTGGACGGTGGTTGTGCCATTTTTCTACCTCTGACATGTCGCCGGAGTTAGTAGTATGTTTCAGCGAGGAGGGTGGTTCACGACGATGTTGCGACAGCTATGCATGTGTGACCTCCATGTCTGTTCATCTTCTGAGTGGGTGAGGAGTTTTCCGGTAGAACATTCCCAGATTCCGGTGAAGCTTTGCGATTTCCGGCGAAGCTTCAAACGAAAACTGGGTATGAGTGCGGGGAAGCTCCTCGCTCGGGGATGATTAGTTTCAAGCGTCTCCTCACGGGGAGGTGTCAGCTTTTCCTTTGATGTTAGGGCTTAGGTCGGGGACGTTGTCCTCATCCCTTTGCGCGCCCTTTCACTTGACTTAGCGGTGGAAGGGTGGATTTGATTTGGTGTCGAATTCACTTTCTTCTCTGCTTTTCAGGTGATCCTAATGGCGATGGGGCGAGATAGAGAGGTTATCATAGATACGTCTGAGGAAGAAACTGGCTCTGAGGATAATAGTAGCTCGATGGCCACGAGTTCGATGGCTTTGAGTTCTCCCAGCGATGTTGGGGAGGAAGAGGAGATGGACGAGATGGATGAGGACGTCGTCGTGGATTCCGCCGAGGAATGGGAGGTGCCCGAACCTGCTGAGCACGTGTCTTCTTTTGCGAAGTATTTGGGGGATGTTTTTACGGAGGTTGGACCGGAGGGAGAGTGGAAGGTGCACTTCCCTTCCATGGATGAATGGTTCTGCACGAACTTCAGGGACCGTTTCACGATGTATGAATATGCCTTTAAGGAGCTGGGCCTGAGGTTGCCGTTCACTGATTTCCAGCACTCAGTGTTCGTGCATTTGAAATTGGCCCCCACGCAACTGCATCCTAACTCGCTAGCCTTCATCCGGGTGTTCGAGCTGGTATGCGAGCATCTTTCCATAGGGGTTACTCTCCCTCTGTTCTTCACCGTCTTCCATCTTCAAAGGCAACTATCGGGGAGGAAGTATGGTTGGGTGTCTTTGAAGTAGCCCCGCAAGTTGTTTAATCCCTTCTCGGAGTCAATACGGACGTTCAAGGAGCGTTATTATGTTGTTGAGCCCCTGTCCGAAGCTGCCCAGGATAGTACATACGTCTTGGAGATTGAGGTGGGTGAGGATGGGAATGACCTGCGCGACGAAGAGGGGAGGTTTATCGGGTGGAGAATCTATAAGTTCCCCATCCATTGGGCACCCGATCATTTTGTCAAGAAGCCCAGTGACTATGTTCTCCAACCGAACGATATACACGGGCAGGACGTCGTGGCGTACGAGTTGCTGGTGAATTGGGTCAACTCCTTCCGGCTTGCTAAGTGCTTGACGAGCAAGGGTAATTCAGTCTTCGAGGAGGACGGGAGTCTGAGGGTTGAGCGTCGATTTATCAACATTAAGGCACTGCTGGAGTGCAAGACTCCCGAGGATGCCGAGAAGCTGCTTGGTAGTCTTAGTTCTTTAGATTTGTTTGCACTATATCAGACGTTTTCACAAACAAAACAGCGAAAGTAAAAACACAAATGGAAAGCTTTTGAGTGAAATGAAAATTTTATTGAATGAATTGGCCTGTAAATAGGCGTTTACATTCGGAAGCAATTCTTGAAAAGAGGTAATTGCACAAAAATAAAAGAAAATACACATGTCGGCAATGTGGGGAACAGACATCCACCATGATACAATTCAGCTATGACCCAATATGCCTTGCTCACCCGCAGATGCTTTGGCCTTCGAAAAGACTGGTTGGACTGATTCCTTTCCTTCGAAATTTCCATGCATCCAATGTGCTCACAGATCGAGCGCAGATCATAGCCGTTTTCTTTTAAATCCCTAACTTCTGCCTGGATCCCCCTTTTCGGGTTTTCAATCCACTGGGATACCCATTTTTGCCAAAGTTGCCTTTTCAGGTTTTCAACTTTGCGGGTTTATTCTTTTTTCTTTTTATCCCTAAATTTTTCCCGAACCCTTTTCTTTTTATGGTTCGCCGAAATGCTCCTTTTTTTCCTGGACTTTCTTTTTGTGTCCAGCGGGTCTCTTTTATGCAAAGTATTTTTTGACTACGTCTGCGTTCACGGGGGACGTAAAATCCTCGCCATCCATAGTTGAGAGTAATAAGGCTCCACGAGAGAAAACCTGTCTTACTACATATGGCCCTTCGTAGTTTGGTGTCCATTTGCCCCTATGATCTGTCTGAGGAGTAAGGATCCTTTTCAAAACCAAATCACCAGCCTGAAAACATCGAGGACGCACTTTCTGATCAAAGGCTTTCTTCATCCTGGTCTGATACAACCGACCATGTGCAACGGTAGCCAATCTTTTCTCTTCAATAAGGTTCAGCTGATTCAGTCTGGAACGCACCCACTCAGCTTCATTAAGCTTCACGTCTGCCAGAATTCTTAAAGAAGGAATCTCAACCTCTAATGGTAGAACTGCTTCCATACCATATACCAATGAGAAAGGAGTTGCCCCAGTTGATGTGCATACCGAAGTACGATAACCATGTAAAGCATAAGGCAACATCTCATGCCAGTCTTTATAGGTCACTACCATTTTCTGCACAATCTTCTTGATGTTCTTATTTGCCGCTTCAACAACCCCATTCATCTTCGGGCGATAGGGAGAAGAATTGTGATGTTCAATCTTAAAGCTCTGACATAGCTCCTTCATCATCTTGTTATTCAAATTTGAACCATTATCAGTAATGATTCTCTCCGGGACTCCATACCGGAAGATGATGTCCTTCTTGATAAATCTGGCTACCACTTGTCTGGTGACATTGGAAAATGAGGCTGCTTTCACCCATTTCGTGAAATAATCGATGGCAACCAAAATGAAACGATGCCCATTAGAGGCAGTGGGTTCAACCTTCCCGATCATATCAATGCCCCACATAGCAAAAGGCCAAGGTGATGACAATACATCTAGAGGAGTAGGCAGTACATGCACCTTATCAGCATAAATCTGGTATTTATGACATTTTCGGGCGTATTTGAAATAATTAGATTCCATAGTCATCCAATAATACCCCACTCTCAGCAGTTTTCTGGCCATAGCATGCCCATTGGCATGGGTACCGAAAGATCCTTCATGGACTTCTTCCATCAACAGGCTTGCCTCATGTCCATCAACACAATGTGGCAAGACCATGTCAAAGTTTCTCTTGTATAACACGTCATCTTTATTCAGAAAGAAATTTCCTGCCAACCTCCTCAGAGTCTTCTTATCTTTGGTGGATGCACCCCTTGGATACCCTTGACTCTTCAGAAAAACCTTAATATCATGATACCAAGGTTTTCCATCTGATACATCTTCAATTGCAAACATAAAGGCTGGTCTATCCAGACGCATGATTCTGATCGAAGGAGTTTCATTCCTACGATTCACCTGATACATTGAAGATAGCGTTTCCAACGCATCTGCCATCTGATTCTCCACCCGAGGTATATGATGGAAATCGACTCTATCAAAGAACGGTAACAACCTTCTGGCATAGTTATTATAAGGCACCAAGTTCGCTTGGCGAGTTTCCCATTCACCTGTAATCTGATTAACTACCAACGCGGAATCACCATAAACATCGAGGTTCTTGATTCTCAAATCAATTGCTTCTTCTAACCCCATGATGCATGCTTCATACTCCGCCTCATTGTTGGTGAATATGAACGCTAATCGGGCAGTGAAGGGTATATGAGAACCCTGTGGAGTCGTAATGATTGCCCCGATTCCGTTACCATATGAATTAACAGCTCCATCAATGACCAATTTCCACTAGGATCCAATTTCTGGTCCTTCATCATGCAAAGGCTCTTCACAATCTTTCATCTTCAGATACATAATGTGTTCGTCAGGGAATTCAAACATCATCGGTTGATAATCCTCAATTGGTTGTTCAGCGAGATATTCTGACAGAACACTTCCCTTAATGGCCTTTTGGGAAACATATTGAATATCGTATTCTGTCAGAACCATCTGCCAACGGGCTATTCTTCCAGAAAGCGTCTGCTTTTCAAACACATACTTATCGGATCCATCTTCGAAATCAAGAGGGTTGTGTGGTTTAACATATACTGCCTCAAATGCTTAGCTGCCCAAGCGAGTGCACAACATGTTTTCTCCAGGATCGAGTACCTTGACTCACAATCAGTAAATTTTTTACTCAGGTAGTAGATGGCATGCTCTTTTCTACCTGACTCGTTGTGTTGACCGAGCACACACCCCATTGAGTTCTCAAGAACCGTAAGATACATAATCAATGGCCTTCCTGGCACTGGCGGCATAAGAACCGGAGGTTCCTGCAAATACTCTTTTATTTTTTCAAACACTTTTTGACAATTCGCATTCCACCTGACCTCTTGATCTTTTCTTAGCAACTTGAATATTGGTTCACACGTGGCTGTAAGATGAGAGATGAATCTAGCAATGTAGTTCAACCTCCCTAAGAAACCACGAACCACTTTTTCTGTTCTTGGTTCATGCATTTCCTGTATAGCTTTTACTTTAGCAGGGTCAACTTTTTTGCTGACAATAAAACCCAGTAACTTTCCAGATCTCACCCCAAAGGTGCACTTGTTCGGATTCAACCTCAGTCTGAACTTTCTCAACCTCTCAAACAGTTTATGAAGATTCACCAGATGCTCTTCCTCCGTTTGTGACTTCGCAATCATGTCATCAACATAGACCTCGATCTCTTTGCGAATCATATCATGAAAGAGAGTCACCATCGCCCGCTGATATGTTACCCCAGAATTTTTCAATCCAAAGGGCATCACTTTGTAACAGAAAGCCCCCCACGGTGTTATAAACGTCGTCTTCTCCATGTCCTCTGGGGCCATCTTGATTTGGTTATACCCAGAGAAGCCATCCATGAAGGAAAACACAGAATACTGAGCGGTGTTGTCCACTAACACGTCAATGTGAGGAAGCGGGAAGTCGTCTTTTGGGCTTGCTCTATTCAGATCTCTGTAATCAACGCACATCCTGACCTTTCCATCTTTCTTAGGTACAGGCACAATATTAGCAACCCACGGAGGATAATTTGTTATAGCCAGAAACCCAGCATCTAACTGTTTCTGAACCTCTTCTTTAATCTTGACATCCATATCCGGTTTTGTCCTTCTCAGTTTCTGCTTAACCGGAGCATATCCTTCTTTGAGTGGCAGCCGGTGTACCACGATGTCAGTGTCGAGCCCAGGCATGTCTTGGTAAGACTAGGCGAAGATATCCACATACTCTCGGAGCATTTCAATCAATCATCCCTTGACAGTGTCTTCCAAAGCAGCCCTAATCCACACCTCTTTCTTTGCGTCCTCGGTTCCCAAGTTAACCACCTCGATTTCCTCCTGATGAGGCAGAATGATCTTTTCCTCCTATTTTAACAGCCTGGCCAATTCCTCTGGTAAGGCGTAATCTTCATCAGTCCCCTCTTCAGCCTGATATATGGGATTATCGAAGTCATATTGAGCCATAGCTGAATCATGATGGGTGGAATCTGAACAAGAAAACCTGCATGATTGATGATTTATGTTTATTATGGATGCATCAAACAAAAACACATTGCCATTTTGCTGTGGTTTTAATGCAAAAAATAAAAAATAGAAAAACAGGGATCAAAACATTTGAATGCGAAAACGTCCTTTATTAATGATAAAGAAAAAGCATACAAAAACATTCAAGCCCTACAAATAAGAATCACTACGTCTTGGGCAGAACGTAGGATTAACATAGATGACAAACAGGAGCAATTACTCTGGTCCGGTCACTTGAATGGCTCTCTCTAACGACCAGTTGCGAAGACTTTGACCTAGGATACAGGGGCGGATCTAACTATCCATATCACAATCACTATCCCCATCCTCCTCAATAGCGTTGATTCTGTCAAAGAACACTGTAGCGAACGATTTTGGACGCGGTTGCGAAGGGCTATCGCTCTTTGGTGTCTACAGCTCGATTCATTATTTATCCTATTAAAGCTGATGAAGGAAGGGAAATAGATGTCTCAAATTAACCCTGCTTGCAAACTGAGGTTAAACAGTCAAAACTGTTGGTTTACAGATGCTACAAAGATTCAGGGTCTCTATTAGGTTTATTTTTTTAAAAGTGGTGTTCGGTTGATTGGTGGGGGGTTATGATGTTAGGACGGATATATGAAAGTATGGGATTTTGGGTTTTTGTTTAGTGTGCTCGCTAAGATTTTTCTTTCAATCTTATGCCTACGTATTCCCGTTTACCGAAACAGGGAAATCAGAGTGTTCGTAGTTCCTCCTATTCTATGGGAGGAAATGGTGTTTTGGTGTCTTTTTCAAAGCCCAAGACGTGAAGCTAAAGGTGGTTTGTATCTTGTTTAAAGCCCAAGATGTGAAGCTGAAGGGTCTATTTGTATCTTGTTCAAAGCCCAAGATATGAAGCTAAAAGGGTGTTGACTTTAGAGAGAATTTGTCATCTCTAAAGAGGGGGTTATATGTCACAACTATTTATAAAGGAGAATCACTTTAACTGGGATGTGTGAATCTGGCAATGCCATAATTTCCTTTATAGGAGATTTTTAACCTGAAGGAGAAGACTTTAACTCAGTGTAGAGCAATGCTATCTTTCCTTAGGAATTTCTCATGCTAAAAGAGGGACAGTGTCATGGATGTAGATGATCCAGAGGCTTGCCGCTTACAGTAATTAGATGAAGGGGAAGGAGTTGTTGATGTTTGTGTACTGTGAACGAGGCACAACTTTGATGCTAAAAGGTTGATTGGATCAACCAGTGGTTTTCTTATACAAAGCCTAAGAGGAGGCTAATATGTGTCTCGTACAAAGCCCGAGAGAGAGGCTAAAAGGTTTTGACTCGACGATGGAGTCTTTTGGTTTCTCGTATAAAGCCCGGGATGGAGGCTATTTGACTCAACAAGAGAGTTTTTTATGTGTGTCTCGTACGAAGTCCGAGAGAGAGGCTGAAAGGGTTGACTCAACAAGAGAATCTTTTTGTATCTCGTATAAAGCCCGAGATGGAGGCTAAACGGGGTTGACTCAACAAGAGAGTCTTTTATACTCAACAAGAGAGTGTTTTAGTATCTTGTACGAAGCCCGAGATAGAGGCTAAAATTGTTAGCTCCGCTGGGGAGAATCATTGTACAAAGCCCAAGAGGAGGCTAGGGTTACTGTTTCAGTTGAGTGACAGGTCCAGTATACTGATTTAAAGAGAAAATCAGTTCTTATATGAGTAATGTTTCCCCTCAGGATTTTGATTCGAGGATCAGGGATATTTCCTTTTCTTTGAGGAAATGGGAAATCCAAAGAGTATTGAGACTGTCTGAGTCTACGGGTTTCCTTCCTATTTAACAAAGGGGTCACTTGAGAATGTCTTTGAGACTCAAGGATATTAGACTGTCCGTGTCTAGAGTTTCATCTTTTGTACTATGCTTTGAGACACAGTAGTAGACTCTTTGAAAGGACTGTTCTATGAATATGACTAGGTTCTGTTCCTATACCTCTAGGAGGTCGTCGGGATAATTTGTACGAAGCCCAAGAGGAGGCTGGAAGCTTTTAAGAAGCCGACGGGTCCTTGTATGAAGCCCAAGAGGAGGCTATCATTCCCGGAGGAAGAATCATTATACGAAGCCTAAGAGGAGGCTGTGAATACTTCTAAGAAGCCGAAGAGTCCTTGTACTAAGCCCAAGAGGAGGCGGGGTTTCTTTTAGGAAGCCTGTGGGTCCTTGAACAATGCCCAAGAGGAGGCCGATGCTTTTAAGAAGCCGATGGGTCCCCAAACCCTGAGAAATTCAAGACAGGCCATTCACGAGGAATAGATCAAGCCAGGAAAGTTCGAGAATTTGGAAGAAACTCAAGAGATGCCATTCACGGAGAAAAGATCATCTCTGGGGAATAGAGTTTCTTGACAAGTGCTTTTAAGAAGCCTGTGGGTCCCCAAACCCCGAGAAATTCAAGACAGGCTATTCACGAGGAATAGATCAAGCCAAGAAAGTCCGAGAATTTGGAAGAAACACAAGATATGCCATTCACGGAGAAGAGATCATCTCTAGGGAGTAGAGTTTCTTTGACAACTTCTACGAGTGACAGTCTATGAAAGGGTTCACCGAGAATGCTGCCTTTCATGTCTCCATATTGTTTAACCCCAAGAGGAGGGAAGACTGTGTCTGGTAATCCTATGGAGATCTAGTTTTGACTATTTAAGAGTGATCAATGGGCTTAATGCTAGACGTAGTTGCCAGGGAAACTCTAAATATCTATAATATTATTACACAGTTGATATGAGTTTATGAAAGAAGACTTACGGCGAACAACCCCACAATACAGTTATATGTATATGAAAGCGGTAAATGAAAACGTGTAAACACTTACTTGGTTGTAGAGCTTCCATGCTGTTTGGTTAGTTGTTCAACAAAGATAGATTGAAAACAACAGTATATTCAAAATCAAAGGAGAAAGTGCTTTGAAAAAGAAAGATTTGGGGGCTTACAGCTCAAGGAGAGGCCCAGGGTTTTATCAGTGATTTCACTATTGAATTTGTACAGAGGGACTTATACAAGTGACTGTGGCCCAAAAAGGTTTTCTGTACAAAGGGATGGTTCTTACACTCTCTCAAGAGGCCCAAAAAGTTTTTAAAGAAAAAATAGTGGGGCTTATAACACGAGGGTAGGCCCAGATGATTTTTCCGTTAAAAATGACGATCACGCCGAGGTTTTCTTTTAACGCAGAGGGACTTATACAATAAGTGAGGCCCAAAATTGTTTTGGTTAAAAGAGGATTGGGTCTTGCACTCTATTAGAGTCACAAAAGTTTTGAATGGGTCTTATAGCTCAAGGAGAGGCCCAAATGGTTTATTTTTAAACGGGCGACGATCGTGCCGAATTTAAAAATGTACAGAGGGACTTATACAATAAGTGAGACCCAAAATTGTTTCTGTACAAGTGGGTTGGGTCTTACACTCTAATAGAGGCCCATAAAGTGTTTGAAAATGATTTGTGAGAGTTGAATTAATCAAAAACCCTAATTTATTTCCAAAATGTATTTTAATTGAATAAAAATTAAATTAAAATGATCAAAAATTGTTTAACATGTGGGAAACAAATTATGATCTTGGATTAATGCTTCAAAAATCAAGTATTGACCTACAAAATAATTAGAAGTCATTAATCTTTACAAAATCAAGAGGGAAAAAATATTTTAAATGTCAAAAACAATTAAAATATTAATTCTTTGCAAAAATATCAATTATATGAAATAAATAATATTTTTGGAATTTTTTGGTAAAATAAAATATTTCAACATTTTTGTGAATTATTAAAAAAAGAATCAACTCAAAATCATTAAAACTCAGAGAGAAATTAATTTTTGAATCAACTAAATAAAAATCACAAAATTCAAATATTCAAATGTTGGAAAATGGCACCAAGAACAAGGGCAAGAACACGCGCGTGTTCTGAGTTTCCCAGATTTGCACTTTCTATCCAATCTCACTGAATACTTAATCATATCATGCAATCCACATACCAATCAACTCGTTTCAACCTCACGATCATGTCTATGACAATTAATTTCATTTAAATTAAACATAAAATAAGAAATCATGAACAATCATCAAGAACCCTAGATTCTGCATGAAGGCTAGGATTTTTGATACACGATTCAAACATTGCAATTAATTGAGGGGAAACATTTCATGCATGATTATGAACATATGGCCAAATTATTTTGCAGCAAAAATTGCATGGATTGAGAGATGACCAAGTTTAGGCTTACCTCTAGGTCATGACAGCAAGAGCAAATTGATTTCTGAGTTAGAGGTGTTACAGATGAGTTGTGATGATCTGAACAGCTTCCCTACACCCTATGGAGTGTGTTTGAATGCTTGGACTTGATTGAAACTGGCTGGATCACTTCATGGAATCTCAACTGCAACTTGGTTAAAACCTTGAGCAATTGATTGGTGATTCTGAGAAATCAGTGTTCCAGTTGTTGTTTAAGTGTTTGATCAGCTCATATGTGATGTATATGAGGTGTGTGTGTGATTGGTTTGATTGGAAAAGCTCTCAAACTCAAAACCCGATAGTGACTTGCCTTAGAAGGCAAAATTGTAATGAAAAAAGAGATTTTGAGGAAAGCATCTGTTTGATGGCTTTGGTGTACTCAAACTGATCACAATTGAGCTCTATTTATAGTAGAGCAAGTTTGTTTGGCAAGGAATAGTGAAATGGCAACTGCTGAGTAGGTTTGGCCAATGTTGGGAAATGAAAATCCAAGTCTCCTCTAGCCATTGACTAGAGGTTAGGGCACAGGCTGCTGGTTCCCTTGGTCTTGGATAAGTCTTGACTGAATTCAGTTGCTAAGAGCTCAGTCCATGCCACCTTGATGCTTCCATTGAATGCTCCAATCCAAAATTGGAGTCTTGTCCCTATTTTGGCAATTCTAGGTTCAACATGCTATTTCTTGTTCCAAAGACTTTGGAGGCTTGGCTCAGTGATTGTCCCCTTTAGATTCAATCCTCAGAGGTGTCCAAGTGGATAGGAGTGTTTGGATTTGGCTGATTTTGGCAAATCGACCAAAAGTGCCAAAATCTACCTTGCCTTGGCAGATTTCAGCAAGGCATCTTGCCAATGTCATATCTCATAGCTCAAATTGAATTTGGTAATGTTCTTGGCCATTTTGGAAAGCCCTTACATGATACAACAACTGTTTGAACATGTTTGGTTTTGATCTCTTTTGAATCCAAGTGAAAAATCCCCCTACATTTGGAAAAAAGTAAATGCAGATTCTGACTTAGTGAAATTTTCACTAAGTGTCGGAACAAAGTGACTTTTCTTGATTTTGATCACTCCATAACTCAAAATCCATGAGGAATTTGGACATAGGTCAGTATGAAGCTTTTGTAGAGGGAAATGTGATCTACAAATCAAGCTTTGAATGGGGAACAATGGCCTTGTGGTTTAGGAGTTATGGTCCTCCAAAGTTGGCACATTAGTGTCACTTTTTCCATAACTTAGAAATTTTTCTAAGTTTTTATGGTTACCCCTTTTACAAGTTATCCCACTTTCTTTGATTTTTCTTGATGAATGATGATTCAAATCATACATTAACATCATTTTAGGGTTAAAAATCCATTTTGGTGAAAAATCTCAAAAAGTCAAAGTTGACTTTTGTGCACAGTTGACTTTTTATCAGATGAATTCCAAACTGTGCAATTCTTCAGGAAATCATGCCCTTGACCTAAACCAAACTTGATGGACATGTTCCATGGGTGTCATAGGGTATATTGAATCATGTCTTAGGGCTTGGGAGCATGTCCTGGTCAAAAGTCAAAGTTACAGTTGACTTTTTTCGCGAAACCCTAACTGTGGTGCAGATGATATTGAGACTTGTTGCTCAAGCTACTTGGATTAATCCATTGTTGCAAATGGATCAATATAGTATATTAGAGACCCTCAAATCATGTCTTGAGGTCTTGGCTCATGATTTGTCCCAAAAGTCAACTTAGGGGTGAATTAGGTCAAGAAACCCTAATTCTTGATTTTTTATGAATGCATCCCCTGAGGTCAAATTGACTTGATGATTGGGTCCATGAGGTTCCATGGAGTATATTAGGTTATGTTTTGGATCATTGGCTTGTGCCCAGATGAAAAATTTCCATCTGGAGGCCCTGGTCGACCAAAACCCTAATTTGGTGACACTGTCGATCTTGAGACTTGATCCACCTAGAAGGGAGCATCCTTGTGCTTAATCCTTGAAGTGGGAGTCCTTTTGATCCATTGTGGATATTTTAGAGGCTAGACAAGTTAAAGATCAAGTCATTCCTTGACTGATCCTTTGTCTAAGGCTCTGAGAGGGCTTAAAACCCTAATTTTGATTGTAGTGAACGCTCAACAACCCTTGAGGCATTTGATGAGGCATGATGGTTCATCCATATTGTGATGATGATTGACACAATGATGGGAATCTTAGTGGTCAACATTTGGGGTATGACAGATGCCCCTATTTAATCTTCTTGGACCCGAAGGTGTGAATGACGAAGGTATTCGGGCATTCGGGGTGCAAGAGGATTAAATATCGGAATACCCGAAATTTTGATGGCTATGAATGGTAGCTTGCGCATTCATCTTCTTTTGCTAAGCGATGATGCTTAGAAAAGGTAAACTTCCCCTCGATCCTGGTCTTCAGCCAAGGACCTGGTCTCAGTTTCTTTTGAAATAAACTTCCCCTCGATCCTGGTTTCCTACCAAGGATCTGGTCTCGGTTTCTGAAATAAACTTCCCCTCGATCCTGGCTTTCTACCAAGGAACTGGTCTCAGTTTCTGAAGTAAACTTCCCCTCGATCCTGGTTTCCTACCAAGGATCTGGTCTTAGTTTCTTTTGTCAATAAACTTTCTTGACAAGGGACACTATTCGTAGCAGTTTTCCTCAAACTTCCCGCTGGATTTTCCTGGGGAGATGCCATTTGAGTGGAAAACGTTTTGATGTCAGACTTGTTGGGGAACCCATTAGTCTGAGTTGTAGAGGTACACAAACTTCTCTGTTGGAGACGCCATTTGTCGACTCTATCTGGGGAAAATGAGTCTCTTGAGAGACTGCTTCCTCTTGGGGTCTTACATCATACTTTTCTCGGGATCTTCCAGGAGAAATGCCATATGATGGGCTCCAATTTTGAGGTGCCGATGACCTTTTCATCAGCGGTCTTTCGGAGAAAGGCAGCTGTACTGCCAAATCTCTGCTTAGGAGGCTTTCTCTGGGGATTTTTTTTTAATCCGGGAAAGCAAGGATATCATCTTCGATGGCGAAGAGTGACGTCTGTAGAAAGCTTCTCTGGCTTTTCAGAGGTTCAAGTTATCAAAGTGGTCGATTGCCGATTCTAATCCATAGATACACTGGAGGCGAGATTGTTCAAACGCAGCATTTCCTGATGAGGCAAAAACTGACAACTCGATTGAGAAGACTGTTATCACTAGGGGACAAGACCGACTAGAGTGATAGTGATGCAATATGAAATATGAATGCAAATCAAATGCATGATGTATGTATGTATGTATATGCTGACAAAATTGACGCGACATACAGACTCACGAGTGAACACGACTGGATACTCGGCCATCGCGGAGCGAAGAAGTACCGTTGGTAAAAAAAAGTAGCAATTCTACCTTGCTTAGGAGAAATAGTCCCTGCGGGGAATACCGTTGATCGGGCTTAGGAGATAAGAACTCGGCCGAGGGTATCAGATGGGAAAACTGCATCTCATACAGTTGATCCTTCGTTCAGGCGTACTGGCCTAGAAGGAGTACTTTGATTCTGCACTTTGAAATTCAAACGCCTTTGGAGACACGATCGACGTTCTTCCGATGTTCAACAGTCAAAAGCAATTGCCATCTTTAATTTAAAATCAGAAAAAGTTTTAACAAGTAAATTCATTTTTGTTTTATTTCAAGAATCGTTAATCATATTAAAATGTCGTTCTGTAATGCTAAAACAAATAAGAATTACAAACAAAAGCACAAGGGCTCAAATTTTATTGATAAGATGGAGATAATCCAAACGCGTGATTCCAAAGAGTATATACAAAGTTTGAAAATGGTAATTTACAGGGAAAAGGGCTACGTTGAAACATAACGACCATTATCCTTCTCCCAACTTTGAATTCGGGACATCCTGAGCTTCTGTCGAAGATGACCTTGACTGGAGTTTTCCTCCGATGGATGATGTAACTGCTGCTGAGGGACTTGCCTCTGTTGACATAGTTACTTGCCATTATCCTTAATTTTTTCCTGGATTGTACTATGAGATTTTCAATCCATCGGGATGATTTTTTTTTCATGTCTCTAACTTTTGTCTGGACCGCCCTTTCGGGTTTTCAATCCACCGAGACGTTTTTTTTTTAGTTTAGGCGAAGTATTTCTTGACTACATCAACATTCGTGGGGTAGGCAAATTCCTCTCCGTCCATGGTTGCTAGTCTCAAGGCACCGCCTGAGAAAGCTTTCGTGACCACATAGGGGCCATCATAATTTGGGGTCCATTTGCCCCGAGAGTCAGTGAGAAACGATTGTATCTTCTTGAGCACGAGGTCTCCTTTTCTGAAGACACGAGGTCGGACCTTTTTGTCGAACGCCTTCTTCATTCCCTGCTGATACAACTGACCGTGGCATAGTGCCGTGATTCGCTTCTCTTCGACCAGGTTAATTCGTTGTGTCGACTCTGGCACCATTCAGCTTCTGAAAGCTTAGCTTCCATCAATACCCGGATTGATGGGATCTCTACTTCTACGGGGAGCACTGCTTCCATGCCATATACTAGAGAGAAAGGGGTTGCCCCTGTTGAAGTACGGACAGATGTTTGATAACCGTGAAGAGCAAAGGGTAGCATCTCGTGCCAATCTTTATAGCTTACAACCATCTTTTGAACGATCCTCTTGATGTTCTTGTTAGCCGCTTCTACCGCTCCGTTCATCTTGGGTCGGTAGGGAGATGAGTTATGGTGTTCGATCTTGAACTCAACGCACAACTCTTTCACCATCTTGTTGTTCAAGTTAGATCCATTATCTGTAATGATCTGGCTCGGAACACCATAACGGCAGATGATATTATTTTTGATAAATCGGACCACCACTTGTCGGGTTACATTAGCGTACGACGCTGCTTCGACCCACTTGGTGAAATAGTCAATGGCTACCAGGATGAACCGATGTCCGTTTGAAGCCTTATGTTCGATCAAGCCAATCATGTCGATTCCCCATATGGAAAAAGGCCACGGGGAAGAAAGAACTTTGAGATGTGATGGCGGTACATGAATTTTGTTGGAGTATATCTGACACTTGTGACACCTCCTCATGTACTTGTAGCAGTCGGATTCCATGGTCAACCAGTAATACCCTGCTCTCAGAATTTTTCTCGCCATTGTGTGTCCGTTGGCATGAGTGCCAAAGGATCCTTCATGAATTTCTTTCATAAGCATGTCTGCTTCTGGTCTGTCGACGCATCGAAGCAAAACCAAGTCAAAATTCCTCTTATAGAGGGTATCACCACTCAGGAAGAAACTGCCAGCCAGTATTTTGAGGGTTTTTCTGTCCTCCCTTAGTGCCCTAGGAGGGTACTCTTGTTTTTGAAGGAAGCATTTGATATCGTGATACCAAGGTTTGTCGTCTATGACTGCTTCAATCGTGAAGATGTAAGCGGGCCTTTCAAGGCGCATTATGTCGATCTTAGGTAGGTCAGTCCATTGACCCACACTAATCATAGAAGAGAGTGTGGCTAATGTATCAGCCATGTGATTCTCATCACGAGGGATGTGATGAAACTCGATTCTGTTGAAGAAAGGTAACAACCTTCTTGCATAATCTTTGTAAGGAATTAGTCCTGATTGGTATGTGTTCCAATCTCCTTTTATCTGATTGATAACCAAGGTTGAATCGCCGTATACGTCCAAGTTTTTGATCCTTAAATCAATCGCTTCTTCGAGACCCATAATACAAGCTTCGTATTCGGCCTCATTGTTTGTACATTTGAACGTAAGTCGAGCGGTGAAAGGAATGTGGGTACCCTGAGGGGTAACAATGATTGCCCCAATTCCGTTTCCATAATGATTAACTGCTCCGTCAAAGATAAGTCCCCATTGGGAACCTGGTTCTGGCCCTTCACTTGGTAACGGTTCATCGCAATCTTTCTTTTTTAGATACATGACATCTTCGTCTAGGAAGTCAAACCCGGTTGATTCTTGATCGTCAATCGGTTGATGAGCCAAATGATCGGCTAAAATACTCCCTTTTACGGCTTTTTGAGCGTGGTACTCAATGTCATATTCTGATAGCAACATCTGCCAATGGGCAAATCTTCCCATGAGAGCAGGCTTTTCGAAGACATACTTGATTGGATCCATTTTGGAGATTAACCAAGTAGTGTGACGAATCATGTATTGGTGAAGACGTTTGGCTGCCCAAGCTAAGGCGCAACAAGTTTCTCAAGCATCGTGTACTGAGTCTCACAGTCGGTGAATTTCTTGCTCAGATAGTAGATAGTAGACTCTTTCCATTTGGTTTCGTCTTGTTGGCCAAATACACATCCCATTGAGTCCTCTAGGACTGTGAGGTAAATGATCAGTGGTCTTCCTTCCACTGGAGGTGATAGAATCGGCGGATTCAATAGGTATTCCTTAATACTGTCGAAGGCGGTTTGGCAATCTTCTGACAAAACGCAATCCTGGTTCTTTTTGAGTAATTTGAAAATCGGCACACACGTGGCGGTCATAAGGAATATGAACCTGGAGATGTAGTTCAAACGTCCCAGGAATCCTCTGACTTGTTTTTTAGTTTTCGGAGAAGGCATTTTTAGAATGGCCTTGACCTTGTCAGGATCAACCTCAATTCCTTTCTGGCTAACGATGAACCCTAAGAGTTTCCCCGAACAGACACCGAAGGTGCACTTGTTGGGATTCAAGCAGAGTTTGTACTTCCTCAAACGCTCGAATAGTTTCGACAGGTGGGTCACATGCTCCTCTTCTGTCTTAGATTTTGCAATCATGTCATCGACATATATCTCTATTTCCTTGTGTATCATGTCATGAAAAAATGTAGTCATGGCCCCTTGATAGGTTGCCCCGACGTTCTTCAAACCGAACGGCATCACCTTGTAACAAAAGGTACCCCATGGAGTAATGAACGAATTTTTCTCCACGTCTTTCAGCGCCATTTTGATCTGGTTATAGCCCGAGAATCCATCCATGAAGGAGAAAATTTTGAACTTTGTTGTGCTGTCTACCAGCATGTCAATGTGTGGTAAAGGAAAGTCGTCCTTTGGACTTGCTTTGTTCAGATCCCTGTAATCGACACACATTATGACTTTTCCATCCTTTTTGGGAACGGGTACGATGTTGGTTAACGATTGAGGATATTCAGATGTAGCGAGGAAACCTGCGTCGATCTGTTTCTGTACCTCCTCTTTGATTTTGATGGCCATGTCCGGGTGAGTCCATCTCAACCTTTGCTTTATTGGCGGACATTCCGACCTTAACGGTAAGTGATGTTCCACGATGTTGGTATCCAACCCTGGCATATCCTGATAGGATCAAGCGAATACATCGGGAAATTCTCTGAGAAGCTTTACCAAACCCTCTCTGGCAGTTGGACTGAGTAGTGTCCCAATCCTGATTTCTTTTCTCTCTCTTTCCGAACCCACATTGATCATTTCCAACGGCTCTTTGTGAGGTTTAATGGACCTTTCCTCTTATCTGAGTAGTCGGGAGATCTCTTCTGGAATTTCATTGTCATATTCTTCTTCAGCCCCAAATACCGGGAACTCAAAGTCGGGAGAAGGCATCGGATCGTATGTTTCAACGGGGTTTAAAACAAGCAATCTGCATGACGTGATAATTCGTGTTTAGAAGAAATAGAGAAAAATGCGAGTGTGTGCAGTGTATTTATTTTACTGCTTGTTTTTATTTTTAATTGTTTTTTCTAGGATTACCATTTTTTGAGAAAAGCGAAAAGAAAACAGCAATTAATGCGGAAATTACAGAACGACATTATTTTATTAATGAACAAGTCGATCCTTGAAACTACAGCCCTATAAAACAAAACTCTGTCGCTTTGGGCGGAGCGAAGAGGGAAAATTTACAGAAAGCGAGCCCTATCAAAACATCCGTTTCACCTGGGCAGGGTGAAAGGTTAAAAATGACAATTACTTTGAGTGATGAACGATCTTCGGAACCTCGACGGCAACCCATAGGCGGCGAACTCCTTGGTGAATCACAAAGTCTGGCACCTTCCTTGATTTGTCTTCAGAAATAACGCTGATTTCTGGTGGAGCAGGATCATTGGAATCTGTCTCCCAGGCAGAGTTGTCGTAGGAGGATTCCTCAGTTGTATTTTGCATAGCATTGGTGCTCTTAGTTGTATCTCCCCCATCCAGTTAGCTGGATATCTTCAAGCCTGATACGAGAGCTTTCGGGAGCGGTGTACTTGACCATATAGTCAAGTTTTCCACTTGGTTGTCCCAGGGTGTCCCATACTTTCCTGGAACTGGAGGGATCATCCCTCTCGATGACGTTGACCTCAGGAAAAGCATAGTTGATGAATTCCAGTCCGGCAAACGTTGCAAATTCATCGTCATGTTGAGTAGTTTCTGAATGACCTGAGTGTTGATCTCATGACATGGCGGGGACACAACTATTCTGTTCAATGACGGTTAGCTGATTTTCATTGTTCGGCTGACTCTCTTGCCCCAAATCTCTTGGATAAGGTTGCCACATTGGCAGACCATCCATTGGGCCATAGTAGGTGTAGTCAAAATTGTCTTTTATCGGAGTGTCTTCCTCTAATGAATTTGGCAGAGCACGGCATCCTTCTGGATCACAATCCCCGTATATCATTTCGATGTTTGGCCTGGGTATAAATCTCAGACTCTCTGTAGGAAAGCAAAGAGGAGTTTGCGCTTCGTCCTGAGACATATAACCGTCCTTGTTAAGATAAGACTTCCACTCTTCCTCTGTGTCATAGGGATCTTCCTCATTGATAGCATGGACTGCTTGAGGGACTGGGTGAAGAAAACCTCCATTGTGGAAGAAGTTCTGAATGGGATGAAGACTTCCATCGTTGGCAGCTGTCTGGGTACAGGTTGCAGAAAAACCAAGACCCTTCTTTGTTTTATTGTCAATAGGAATGACAAGCTATCCCTATCCGGTTGTATCGGTACTCTCGACCGCTTTGATAGCATCTTTGTATGAGGAAATCGTGGTTCCTCCTTGGGATTGATTGTCCTTGCCCACCGACAGTGCTTGGAACTGCATCCCAATAACCTCCTCGGGTTCTACACAAGTAGATAATGATAAGTTACTCACGATCAAGGCCTGTTCTCCACAGACTGTGACAAGTTGATCGTTCTGAACGAACTTTAGCTTTTGGTGGAGGGTCGAAGTGACCGCTCCAGCCTGATGTATCCAAGGTCTTCCTAATAAACAACTGTATGTTGCCCGGATGTCCATGACTTGGAAAGTGACTTGGAAAGTGTGAGGACCGATAGTTATGGGAAGATCAACTTCGCCGATAACTATTTTTTTGGATCCGTCGAACGCTTTGACGACGACCTCGCTGATTCTCATCAGAGGGCCTTTGAATGATAATTGAATCAAAGTGGACTTCGGCATAACATTCAGGGCTGACCCTGTGTCTACCAGTACGCTGGCTAAAGCATCGTCCTGGCAGTTAACTGTGATATTGAGCGCCATGTTATGAGGGCGACCCTATTCGGGTAATTCCTCATCACTAAATCCCAAATTATTGCAGGAAGTGATGTTAGAGACAATGCTATCGAACTGTCTGATTGTTACATCCTGTTCCACAAAGGCTTGCTCCAAGACTTTCTGTAGAGCCTCCCTGTGGGCTTCTGAACTGAGTAACAGTGATAATACCGAGATCTTTGAAGGAGTCTATAACAGCTGATCAACAATGTTATATTCACTCCTTTGGATGAGCTTCAGCATCTCATCATTATTTTTCGAAAGGTCAGGATTACTGGATTGACCGACTGATGAATCGGGAGCTTCTGTCTGAAGTTCCTTTTCCTTGTTAGGTTCTCCAACTCCTCTGTTGAAGATTCTACCACTCCGTGTTACACGACTGATGTCTGCAATATTCACGATGGAGGGTAATGGAATTTCCTTTCCATTTTCAACTGTTGTTGCACCGTATTTGTAAGGGATGGCCTTAGTTGATTCATACGGTAGTGGTCCCGGTAGATAGACGACTATGGGAACCTTCTGATTTTTCTGACCATCATAAGTAATCTCGATCCGTTCCCGGTTGGGAGCTCTAGATTCGTCAAGCAGAGGGATGATGGCAAAAACATCCCTAGTCTGGTGACGACCAGAGATTGTGACAACATCCTCGACTTGATTGGCAAGGTAGTTCGGCGACCAATTGATGGGTCCAGAACCCGAATATGGGCGAATCTCTCCAAGATCCACCTGACCCTGAAGAGCTGCTCTCACAAGGTAACACCCTTGGTTATTTTCTGAACAGACACTAAAATGGTCATAATTGTGTGGTGGCACCTGGCCATGCCCACTTTGAATACAATGTAACCTCACTAGGTTAGCTTCCACAGATCGGACATCCTGACTTTGACGCCGAGTGGGATTTCTGTTATTGATACTAATCTGCTGAGTATCTTCATCCATGTAAATTGGCATCCACCAGTGATTTAACAAGTGCTGAATTGCCTCCTGGACAAGGGTACAACCTCGATCGTTTTCGCAACCTGCTTTACAGCTTTGATAGTCATGTGATATTAAGAATCCGAGTCGGACCTGCTCAGCATGTAACTCTACCAGGTTAGTATTCATCACGCGAATATCGAAGATTTGAACCATATTGATCTAATAAGGGTTCCTATCATGGTAGTCTTGGATCCATCCAAGATCTATCTAACGCTGGAGGGCCTCTTGTATGAAAGAGCATCCCTGTTTGTTTACCGAGCAAGTCAGACAGGAACTGTAATCGTGTCGTGGCAGATTATGATACTGGCTTTGCCTTGAATGCATTGCCACCAGGTTGACATTTATCACACAGATGTCGTGGTTCTGAATGACATTGGAATTCGTGTAGACCATGTTAACTCCACGAACTCGGTGCTCTTGGATCCATCCGAGATCCATCTGTTCCTGTAGAGCTGATCGCACTACCGAACATCCTTGATTGCTTTTAGAGCAGACATCACATTGATGATAATTATGAGGGGGCACATGTCTATATCCACTCTGTCTACAATGCATCTTGACCAGATTGGTCCTCAATAAGAGTACATCGTGAATTTGATAGACATTGTTAGACTCTTTCTCAATCAGGTTGACTGCCGCTTTCTCATGTTGAGGCAGCGGGTTTGTGAGAACATTGGGATTCGTATCTTTGAAAGATAAGAGCCCGCTCCTAACAAGCTTTTGCACGTCATATTTGAAATTGAGACAATTCTCTATGTTATGCCCTGATCCTCCTTGATGATAAGGGCATGTCTGGTCCACCTTAAACCAAAAAGGCAGATTTTCCGGTACTGTAAGAGGAGACTTAGTCTGGATGTGCCCCTTAGCCAGTAGTAACGGAAATAGTTCTACGTACAACATGGGTATAGGATCACACCCTGATGGTAGTGTTGTACGGTTGTTATTGTATGGAGGACGAGCCTGCTGAAGAGGCTGCTGTGTCCTTTGTTGATTAGGTTGGCTCTGCGCAACCTGAGGTTGATACGTAGGAATAGGCGCAGGGCTGATAGCAGGAGTTACAGCTGCTACCGGTTGATAACGTCGCCTTTGCTTTTCGAGAGAGATATTCCCAATATCCCGCTCTTTTTTCTTAGGGAGAGCACTACCGTATCGTTTTGTACTACTCGATGATCCAACGTCTTTTGCCAAACGTCCTTCTCGGACGGCTTCCTCAGAGCGAAATCCCATGCCCACCATCTCGGTGAAGTCACTGGGCGCACTGGCAACCATTCTGTTGTAGTAAAATGAGCTTAAGGTCTTTAAGAAGATCTTTGTCATCTCTTTTTCCTCAATAGGTGGACAAATTTGAGCGGCAATTTCACGCCATCTCTGGACGTACTCCTTAAAGGTTTCCTTGTCCTTTTGTGACATTGATCTGAGTTGATCTCTGTCCGGTGCCATGTCCAAATAATATTTGTATTGTTGGATGAAGGCAGTACCAAGATCTCTGAATGTGCTAATCGTAGCACGGTTTAAACCCATGTACCATTTTAGTGCGGCACCGGTTAAACTATCCTGAAAGTAGTGAATCAGTAGGTCCTGATTCTCAGTCTGAGCTGACATTCGCCGAGCGTACATCACCAGATGACTCTGAGGGCAAGAGTTACCCTTGTACTTTTCAAAGTCGGGCACTTGGAAATTGTGCGGGACTTTCACATTGGGAACCAAGCAGAGATCTGCGGCGTCCTTTCCAAATAGATCCTGACCGCGAATGTCTTGTAGTTCCTTCTGCATTTCCAAGAACTGTTCTTGGAATTCATCCATTCGGTCAAACATAGTTTCCTTTTTACTAGAAGGTACCCGTGGAGTCTGTCCTTCCGGGACAGTGTGCACCACAGGGGGTGTTACCGTGACTACGGCAGTGAATCTTGGCGTTTCCCGAAGTTTGTAACCTTCAGGAGTCTTCAATATGCCTCTGGCATCTTCGCTTTCCCGAAGTTTGTAACCTTCAGGACCAGCGGCATCTGTCGCGATTCCCTGATCTTCAACGATCGGCGGAATATATCCTTCCGGGATATAGTTTCCAGGCATGCCCTAGGGACGATCTTTCGACATTTGATACCTAGGATCATACTTCTCCACTATAGGCATTGAGGTGATCTCTGAGATCACAGTCCTTTGTAGCTGAGCTTCTGCCATGGCTTGCATGTCGTTACAAAGCTTTCTCATATCCTCTCTCAGAGCGTCGATCTCTTCTTTCAACTCTCTGTTCTCTTCCTCAAGATCATCCATCTTTTTCTGACGATTGGCCCGAGTATTGTACGAATGAGACAGTTTGACTCTAGAACCGAGACATAAACGTGAGATTCGTAGGTAAGAAGAATACACGATGTGAGAATGATGAATGCAATGATTATATTAATTGTTTTTTGGTTTAATCAAAATAAACTTCGACAATTAGATTGCAAATATCAAACGGTGGGGAAACCCCTTTTTATTGAAATTCAAAGGATTGCGGAAATGAAAATACAGTAGATTACAAGGTGCAGAAATAGAAACCTAAGCTAATGGGTCCCGAGAGAACTCGGTGCTGATTCTGGTATCTTCCTTTTCTTTGACCGGGGCTTTTGAGTCGTTGTCGGGTTGTCATTCCTTTGCCAAGTGAAAGGAGCGAGCAAATTCCTTTGGTCATCCTGATTATCCACATCATGTTGCTCTAAAATCTCGATCAGAGCATCCTTATCTTTCAGTAGCTGTTGTATTTTGATACACTCTACATTGAGGGCGCGGTACTTGTTCTTCCAAGACCTCCTCTCCCGTTGAACTTTGTTGAGAGTAACCTGAAGCTTTTCAGTTTCCGTCATGAAGTACATGACAGATTCCCTTGGCGGAAGAACTCCGTGACGAGGATAAGGCATCTTTAGCTTGAGAGCTCTAGTTTGTACCCAGTGGAGATAAGGCTCCACCGAGACACAATCCGGTTTTCCTAGAGACTCCCGTCCTTTCTTATGAACATGTTTCCAAGCATGCACTATTTCCATCTTTAGTGCTCTGTCACTTTCTCCTTCCTTGAAGAAAAGACCTTCCAGATGAACACCCCGTGGGACGTGTCTCATCGGGTATCCAAATTGACGATGAACAAGAACTAGATGGTAATTGATTCCTCCCTTAGTTCCTATAAGGGGTACGTTGGGAAAGTTTCCACAACGGTCACTGATCCTGATTCCATCATAAATCCTATTGCACCAATCTATGTCAGAGTTGGTGAGAGACATGATCTTCTACGACCAGCGCAAGGCACTCTTATGATCCCAGAAAGCAGCAGACTTAGGTAAATGGGAGATAAACCATTTGTAAAGCAAAGGTACACAACATGTGATCTCCCCTCCGCTATACAAATTCCCTAAGTGTACAGAATGATACGCATCTGCGAGCAAAGTCGGCACAGGGTTTCCAATGAGAAAAACCTTAATAGCATTAATATCGACGAAGTTATTAATGTTAGGCAACAAAAATAATTCGTAGATGAGTAAAACAAAGATGCTTTCAAAAGCAGTCCCGTTCCCTATACTAGTGAAGTACAGAGCTTTCTTTGTCAGAAACTGGGCTGGCAAACCTTGTATGCCACCCTTAGTGGTCATGCGAATCCTGACCTCAGACTCGTCCAAATGAGTTGCTCTTGCAATGGTCTGATTCTTTGGAATTTCTTCCAGTCCAGAAAATGGAGTTTGATCAGTAATGTGTAGATCAGTCAGATGAGAATACTCCTCAAGCGTTGGTGCTAGCTGGTAATCCGGGAATGTAAAACAGTGATAAACTGGATCGTAGAACTGAATAAGCGCATCCATGATTCCCTCAATCACATGGACCCTAAATAGAGGTAACAAACCTCTGTACCTAGCTCTGAAGGCCTCTTGGTTTGTGATCATTCTCACCAAACCTCTTAAATCCTCTAGTTTTGGAACCTTGAAGGTGTACTTATGAGTTCTCCTTCTACCAAAATCCATTAGCGCAATCCTTTTCTCTGATATTTGCAATCACTGTCTTAGTTTAATTTGAAAAACAGAGAGACTAGAAGTGAAGAATTTTTGAATGTTTTAATGTTTTTTAGATGAATGCATGAATGCAGCACACAAAAACATAGAAAAAACATGGGGTCAAAGGGTCGTTGTCATGAAGTCAAGGCTCTACCCATCCCCAAAGGTTTATACTAGTGACTTTTGTACCTGTCTCTCATCATCATCAACTCTTGTCAAGAAAACACCAGCGGGCTGGGAACCGTGCTAGGTGATGTTTTTTGAAGAGTCCTCAGAAGAGGGTGGCATCGCATGATAACTATTTCTGATAGCCTCTGCGCCACTAATTTGCTCCTCAGCTTCTCAGACTTCACAATCGACCCATTGTCTGTGAGAGGGAATGGGTTACATTGGGAAGCCTCCACCGAGGTTGATGGTCGACCTCGTCGCCATCACCTATCTTAAGTGTATACTCAATCTTTCCACATGCGGCATCACACGCATTCCCATTAGCAGAAAAATAAACACATATATCAATCAGGAAAAGCAGTATATATATTTGTCCTAATCATCCTAGACCTTTAAAGCTATGAATCCTATGTTCTTGACAGAAAATGGGTTCCCCGGCGGAAGCCCCAATCTGTGGTTTTCACACAAGAGAAGAGAAAAAAAGGGTAGAAGATCCCCACGGTGGGCGCCACTTTTAAAGTTTCCACCTAATAGATGGGAAGAGAACAAGATCTCGCTACAAAGGTGAGATAGATCCTAATGACACGTCCCTAGCAGAATCGCCAAATCCCCAGTGAAGTCGCCATTTTTCTGTAGCGAGCGATTTTGGACGCGGTTGCAAAGCGCTATCGCTCTTTGGTGTCTACAGCTCGATTCATTTTTTATCCTATTAAAGCTGATGAAGGAAGGGAAATAGATGTCTCAAATTAACCCTGCTTGCAAACTGAGGTTAAACAGTCAAAACTGTTGGTTTACAGATGCTACAAAGATTCGGGGTCTCTATTAGGTTTATTTTTTTAAAAGTGGTGTTCGGTTAATTGCTGGGGGGTTAAGATGTTAGGACGGATATATGAAAGTATGGGATTTTGGGTTTTTTTTTAGTGTGCTCGCTAAGATTTTTCTTTCAATCTTATGCCTACGTATTCCCGTTTACCGAAACAGGGAAATCAGAGCGTTCGTAGTTCCTCCTATTCTATGGGAGGAAATGGTGTTTTGGTGTCTTGTTCAAAGCCCAAGACGTGAAGCTAAAGGTGGTTTGTATCTTGTTTAAAGCCCAAGATGTGAAGCTGAAGGGTCTATTTGTATCTTGTTCAAAGCCCAAGATATGAAGCTAAAAGGGTGTTGACTTTAGAGAGAATTTGTCATCTCTAAAGAGGGGGTTGTATGTCACAACTGTTTATAAAGGAGAATCACTTTAACCGGGATGTGTGAATCTGGCAATTCCATAATTTCCTTTATAGGAGATTTTTAACCTGAAGGAGAAGACTTTAACTCAATGTAGAGCAATGCCATCTTTCCTTAGGAATTTCTCATGCTAAAATATGGACAGTGGCATGGATGTAGATGATCCAGAGGCTTGCCGCTTACAGCAATTAGATGAAGGGGAAGGAGTTGTTGATGTTTGTGTACTGTGAACGAGGCACAACTTTGATGCTAAAAGGTTGATTGGATCAACCAGTGGTTTTCTTATACAAAGCCTAAGAGGAGGCTAATATGTGTCTCGTACAAAGCCGGAGAGAGAGGCTAAAAGGTTTTGACTCGACGATGGAGTCTTTTGGTATCTCGTATAAAGCCCGAGATGGAGGCTATTTGACTCAACAAGAGAGTTTTTTATGTGTGTCTCGTACGAAGCCCGAGAGAGAGGCTGAAATGGTTGACTCAACAAGAGAATCTTTATGTATCTCGTATAAATCCCGAGATGGAGCTAAACGGGTTTGACTCAACAAGAGAGTCTTTTATACTCAACAAGAGAGTGTTTTGTATCTCGTACGAAGCCCGAGATGGAGGCTAAAATTGTTAGCTCCACTGGGGATAATCATTGTACAAAGCCCAAGAGGAGGCTAGGGTTACTGTTTCAGTTGAGTGACAGGTCCAGTATACTGATTTAAAGAGAAAATCAGTTCTTATATGAGTAATGTTTGCACTCAGGGATTTTGATTCGAGGATCAGGGATATTTCCTTTTCTTTGAGGAAATGGGAAATCCAAAGAGTATTGAGACTGTCTGAGTCTACGGGTTTCCTTCCTATTTAACGAAGGGGTCACTTGAGAATGTCTTTGAGACTCAAGGATATTAGACTGTCTGTGTCTAGAGTTTCATCTTTCGTACTATGCTTTGAGACACAGTAGTAGACTCTTTGAAAGGAATGTTCTATGAAGATGACTAGGTTCTGTTCCTATACCTCTAGGAGGTTGTCGGGATAATTTGTACGAAGCCCAAGAGGAGGCTGGAAGCTTTTAAGAAGCCGACGGGTCCTTGTATGAAGCCCAAGAGGAGGCTATCATTCCCGGAGGAAGAAACATTATACGAAGCCTAAGAGGAGGCTGTGAATACTTCTAAGAAGCCGACGGGTCCTTGTACTAAGCCCAAGAGGAGGCGGGGTTGCTTTTAGGAAGCCTGTGGGTCCTTGAACAATGCCCAAGAGGAGGCCAATGCTTTTAAGAAGCCGATGGGTCCCCAAACCCTGAGAAATTCAAGACAGGCCATTCACGAGGAATAGATCAAGCTAGGAAAGTTCGAGAATTTGGAAGAAACTCAAGAGATGCCATTCACGGAGAAAAGATCATCTCTGGGGAATAGAGTTTCTTGACAAGTGCTTTTAAGAAGCCTGTGGGTCCCCAAACCCTGAGAAATTCAAGACAGGCTATTCACGAGGAATAGATCAAGCCAGGGAAGTCCGAGAATTTGGAAGAAACTCAAGATATGCCATTCACGGAGAAGAGGTCATCTCTGGGGAGTAGAGTTTCTTTGACAACTTCTACGAGTGACAGTCTATGAAAGGGTTCACCGAGAATGCTGCCTTTCATGTCTCCATATTGTTTAACCCCAAGAGGAGGGAAGACTGTGTCTGGTAATCCTATGGAGATCTAGTTTTGACTATTTAAGAGTGATCAACGGGCTTAATGCTAGACGTAGTTGCCGGGGAAACTCTAAAAATCTATACTATTATTACACAGTTGATATGAGTTTATGAAAGAAGACTTACAGCGAAACAGCCCCACAATACAGTTATATGTATATGAAAGCGGTAAATGAAAACGTGTAAACACTTACTCGGTTATAGAGCTTCCATGCTGTTTGGTTAGTTATTCAACAAAGATAGATTGAAAACAACAGTATATTCAAAATCAAAGGAGAAAGTGCTTTGAAAAAGAAAGATTTGGGGGCTTACAGCTCAAGGAGAGGCCCAGGGTTTTACTAGTGATTTCACTGTTGAATTTGTACAAAGGGACTTATACAAGTGACTGTGGCCCAAAAAGGTTTTCTGTACAAAGGGATGGGTCTTACACTCTCTCAAGAGGCCCAAAAAGTTTTTAAAGAAAAAAGAGTGGGGCTTATAACACGTGGGTAGGCCCAGATGATTTTTCCGTTAAAAATGGCAATCGCGCCGAGGTTTTCTTTTAACGCAGAGGGACTTATACAATAAGTGAGGCCCAAAATTGTTTTGGTTAAAAGAGGATTGGGTCTCACACTCTATTAGAGGCCCAAAAGTTTTGAATGGGTCTTATAGCTCAAGGAGAGGCCCAAATGGTTTATTTTTAAACGAGCGACGATCGTGCCGAATTTAAAAATGTACAGAGGGACTTATACAATAAGTGAGGCCCAAAATTGTTTCTGTACAAGGGATTTGGGTCTTACACTCTAATAGAGGCCCATAAAGTGTTTGAAAATGATTTGTGAGGGTTGAATTAATCAAAAACCCTAATTTATTTCCAAAATGTATTTTAATTGAATAAAAATTCAATTAAAATGATCAAAAAATTTTTAACATGTGGGAAACAAATTATGATCTTGGATTAATGCTTCAAAAATCAAGTATTGACCTACAAAATAATTAGAAGTCATTAATCTTTACAAAATCAAGAGGGAAAAAATATTTTAAATGTCAAAAACAATTAAAATATTAATTCTTTGCAAAAATATCAATTGTATGAAATAAATAATATTTTTGGGATTTTTTGGGAAAATAAAATATTTCAACATTTTTGTGAATTATTAAAAAAAGAATCAACTCAAAATCATTAAAACTCAGAGAGAAATTAATTTTTTAATCAATTAAATAAAAATCACAAAATTCAAATATTAAAATGTTGGAAAATGGCACCAAGAACAAGGGCAAGAACACGCGCGTGTTCTGAGTTTCCCAGATTTGCATTTTCTATCCAATCTCACTGAATACTTAATCATATCATGCAATCCACATACCAATCAACTCGTTTCAACCTCACGATCATGTCTATGACAATTAATTTCATTTAAATTAAACATAAAACAAGAAATCATGAACAATCCTCAAGAACCCTAGATTCTGCATGAAGGCTAGGATTTTTGATACACGATTCAAACAATGCAATTAATTGAGGGGAAACATGCATGATTATGAACATATGGCCAAATTATTGTGCAGCAAAAATTGCATGGATTGAGGGATGACCAAGTTTAGGCTTACCTCTAGGTCGTGACAGCAAGAGCAAATTGATTTCTGAGTTGGAGGTGTTACAGATGAGTTGTGATGATCTGAACAGCTTCCCTACACCCTAAGGAGTGTGTTTGAATGCTTGGACTTGATTGAAACTGGCTGGATCACTTCATGGAATCTCAACTGCAACTTGGTTAAAACCTTGAGCAATTGACTGGTGATTCTGAGAAATCAGTGTTCCAGTTGTTGTTTAAATGTTTGATCAGCTCATATGTGTTGTATATGAGGTGTGTGTGTGATTGGTTTGATTGGAAAAGCTCTCAAACTCAAAACCCGATAGTGACTTGCCTTAGAAGGCAAAATTGGAATGAAAGAAGAGATTTTGAGGAAAGCATCTGTTTGATGGCTTTGGTGTACTCAAACTGATCACAATTGAGCTCTATTTATAGTAGAGCAAGTTTGTTTTGCAAGGAATAGTGAATGGCAACTGCTGAGTAGGTTTGGCCAATGTTGGCAAATGAAAATCCAAGTCTGCTCTAGCCATTGACTAGAGGTTAGGGCACAGGCTGTTGGTTCCCTTGGTCTTGGATAAGTCTTGGCTGAATTCAATTGCTAAGAGCTAAGTCCATGCCACTTTGATGCTTCCATTGAATGTTCCAATCCAAAATTGGAGTCTTGTCCCTATTTTGGCAATTCTAGGTTCAATATGCTATTTCTTGTTCCAAAGACTTTGGAGGTTTGGCTCAGTGATTGTCCCCTTTAGATTCAATCCTCAGAGCTGTCTAAGTGGATAGGAGTGTTTGGATTTGGCTGATTTTGGCAAATCGACCAAAAGTGCCAAAATCTACCTTGCCTTGGCAGATTTCAGCAAGGCATCTTGCCAATGTCATATCTCATAGCTCAAATTGAATTTGGTAATGTTCTTGGCCATTTTGGAAAGCCCTTACATGATACAACAACTGTTTGAACATGTTTGGTTTTGATCTCTTTTGAATCCAAGTGAAAAATCCCCCTACATTTGGAAAAAAGTAAAGGCAGATTCTAACTTAGTGAAATTTTCACTAAGTGTTGGAACAAAGTGTCTTTTCTTGATTTTGATCACTCCATAACTCAAAATCCATGAGGAATTTGGACATAGGTCAGTATGAAGCTTTTGTAGAGGGAAATGTGATCTACAAATCAAGTTTTGAATGGGGAACAATGGCCTTGTGGTTTAGGAGTTATGGTCCTCCAAAGTTGGCACATTAGTGTCACTTTTTCCATAACTTAGAAAATTTTCTAAGTTTTTATGGTTACCCCTTTTACAAGTTATCCCACTTTCTTTGATTTTTCTTGATGAATGATGATTCAAATCATACATTAACATCATTTTAGGGTTAAAAATCCATTTTGGTGAAAAATCTCAAAAAGTCAAAGTTGACTTTTGTGCACAGTTGACTTTTTATCAGATGAATTCCAAACTGTGCAATTCTTCAGGAAATCATGCCCTTGACCTAAATCAAACTTGATGGAGATATTCCATGGGTGTCATAGGGTATATTGAATCATGTCTTAGGGCTTGGGAGCATGTCCTGGTCAAAAGTCAAAGTTACAGTTGACTTTTCTCGCGAAACCCTAAGTGTGGTGCAGATGAAATTGAGACTTGTTGCTCAAGCTTCTTGGATGAATCCATTGTTGAAAATGGATCAATATAGTATATTAGAGACCCTCAAATCATGTCCTGAGGTCTTGCCTCATGATTTGTCCCAAAAGTCAACTTAGGGGTGAATTAGGTCAAGAAACCCTAATTCCTGATTTTTGATGAATGCATCCCCTGAGGTAAAATTGAATTGATGATTGGGTCCATGAGGTTCCATGGAGTATATTAGGTTATGTTTTGGATCATTGGCTTGTGCCCAGATGAAAAATTTCCATCTGGAGGCCCTGGTCGGCCAAAACCCTAATTTGGTGACACTGTCGATCTTGAGAATTGATCCACCTAGAAGAGAGAAGCCTTGTGCTTAATCCTTGAAGTGGGAGTCCTTTTGATCCATTGTGGATATTTTAGAGGCTATAAAAGTTGAAGATCAAGTCATTCCTTGACTGATCCTTTGTCTAAGGCTCTGAGAGGGCTTAAAACCCTAATTTTGATTGTAGTGACCGCTCAACAACCCTTGAGGCATTTGATGAGGCATGATGGTTCATCCATATTGTGATGATGATTGACAAAATGATGGGAATCTTAGTGGTGAAAATTTGGGGTATGACAAACACGCCGACACTAGTGAAACGAACTGGACCATAGAACTTGGGAGGCTCTTCAGGACGCCTGGGTGGCTTATAACCCAGTCCATGAGTATTCCGGTTTTCCTGGACATCAATAATCTGACCCCACTTTTGTGAACCGCCGGCTTCAACCACGGCCTGAGCATCCTTGAAGGAAGACATAGAAATCTCCGGCTGATGTACTACTATAGGCTGTTCCACCACTTCAGATCGGCTGACCTCGTTGAGAGATTCCTCATGGATATTCACTGCTTCAAAAGCCTGACATAGAGTTTCTTGTATTTCGCCATCTACCTCCACATACTTGAAAGTAGATAGCTGGCTTATCATGATATCTTCTTCTCCACAAACTGTCACCACATGTCCGTCTACCATGTACTTTAACTTCTGCTGCAATGTAGACGTCACAACCCCAGCGCTGTGAATCCATGGACGGCCCAGCAGGCAGCTGTAAGCAGGCTAGATGTCCATGATATAGAAGGTAGCATCAAAAACCTCTGGCCCAACGTTAATTGGTAGCACAATCTCACCAAAAACAGACCTCTTCGAGCCGTCGAAAGCGCGCACCACCAAATCACTAGGTGTGCATATCAACCCTCGGGTGTCCAGGTTCATCAAGGCTTTCTTAGGCAGAACATTCAAAGAGGATCCAGTATCCACAAGCACATGAGACATCAACGATCCACGACACTCAACAGAAATATGCAGGGCATTATTATGGTTTCTCCCAGCTGGAGTCAAGTCAACATCAGTAAAACCCAAACCATTGCCTGCATTAACATGGGTTACTACCCCCTCCAACTGATTAACTGAGATCTCCTGGGGTACGTAAGCAGCATTTAGTACTTTCAGCAGTGCGTTCCGGTGTGCCTTGGAACACAATAGTAGGGACAAGATAGAAATCTTGGACGGAGTCTGATGCAATTGATCAACAATTTTATAATCACTTTTCCGAATCAGTCTCATAAACTCTTCTACATTCTTGGAGAAAGAATTATCAATTGGTTTTGCCGCGGAATCATTCACTACTGGCGCTTGCACATAATTATCTACACCCTGCTTTCCTTTGTCTTGTCTAGACCTACCAGCTTGATCATTAGAAGGGATAAAGACCCTACCACTTCTCGTGATAGCCCCTGCCTCATCACTGTTTTCAACACAAGAGTTCACTACAGAAGTTCCCACCAGTTCTTATTTCTGCCCGTTGACAAACACTTCAGCACCATAATTCCAAGGAATAGCTTTGGTGCTCTCATACGGAACAGGTCCAGGAGTGGTGATAATAACCGGCGTTGGTCTCGCCGGCGCTGAAATAGTTATCGTCTTAAAAGGGATAGTAACAGTGGCAACCTCATTCTTTTTGCCGGTAACTTCCTTCTGTTGGTCACACCGGTCAAACTGCAATCGACCTTCATCTATCAACTTTTGAATTTCTGATTTCAACAAACCACACCCATTCATTTGCGACATACAATCTGAATAATTCTCATCACATCCGGGGGACACCCCACCGCTCAATAACCTCTCCTTTACCACCATCAAAGGAGTCTTTAATTCATTAACATCTATAACCAAATTCAAAGATTCAATCTCCTCTAACACAGCATTAACCCTTGGCTCACCGTGGTTCGGCATTGGGTTTTGAATGACATTGGGCACGTCGTTTGAGAAGTTGATGGCCTTCGAATCCACCAAATCTTGGACTTTATGCTGAAACACCCTACACCTTTCGATTGTATACCCCGGGGCACCGGAGTGAAAATCACAATGTGCGTTAGCATCATAGCCCGGAGGAAGCCTCCCTGTGGGTGGAGCCAGGGTGCGGAGCTCAACTAAACGCAGCTGTAACAAGTGTTACAACAATTGAGCATAAGACATAGGCGGCTGATCAAAATGCCTTTCAGCGCTCCTTTGACGGTTTTGATACTGGCCGGGCTTCCTATTCTGGTACTGATTAGGGGTACTCCTCTGCTGCTGAGGTGCAATCGGAATAGTTACAAAGGCAACTTGCTGATTATAATTCTGGCATTGCTTCCCCTTACCTCTGTAAGATGACACAGAATTTGCTTCCTCCTTCTTCTTATAATTCCCATAAGGTTTCTTCCCTTGACCAGAAGACGACTCGTCATTACCTGGTACTTTCCCAACTTTGATTCCACCCTCTAACATCTCCCTAACCATGATCAAATCAGCAAACTTGTCTGACATGCAAGGTAACAGTTTTTCATAATAACATCCCGGCAAAGTATCCATAAACAGATTCAGCATCTCCTTCTCCAACATGGGCGGCTGCACCCTTGCCGCTAGCTCACGCCATCTCTGCGCGTATTCCTTAAAGCTTTCACTGCCCTTTTGAGACATATTTTGTAGCTGGGTCCGATTGGGAGCTATATCAGTGTTATATTGGTAGTGCTTGATAAAGGCCTCGACCAATTCTCTCCAATTACGGACATGGCATCTCTTTAATTGCATATACCATTCTAAGGATGCCCCAGACAGGCTGCCCTGAAAGAAATGCATCAGGAGTTTCTCATCTTTAAAGTACGCGGCCATCTTCCTTGCGTATGCCCTGACATGCATCTTGGGACAGGTGGTACCATTGTATTTCTCAAAAGTGGGCACCTGAAATTTGTGCGAAATTACAACTCCGAGAACCAGCCCCAAATCCTCAAAATCCATTCCTACAGAATTCTGATTCACCACTCCCCTTAGTTGTTCTTCAATCAATCTGAACCTTTGATCATTGTCGGCCTGAGGACTAACATCCCCGCCTGGCATAGAGAAAACGTCATCTTGTTGGTCTTCGAAACGACGACCATGAACAGCACAAACACTTTCTCCTCCCACACAGAAGGAATCACAAGCTGCTCTCCTCCGCCCGGAGGGATCACAACACCAGGAATGGGGATCTCTACGCCCACAGGACCTCCCTGAGCACCGTTAACAACAACGCCATTATGGACTCCGCCATGAAGAACCCCGTCTTCATCCACTCTTGCCACTAAGGGTTGGACCAGAGTCCTCAGTTGCTTTTACCCTTGGGCAACATCTTGCATCAGCTCCATGAATTGGGCCATACGAGCTTGCATGGCGGCCATCTCTGCTTGTATTTTCTCTATAATTCTCCGCTGGTTTGATCTAGTAGAATACCGATGAATTGGCTGGCCTGCAATCCTGAATTGTAACCAAATAAAGGTTAGAAAAACCCGGGACGAGCACCTGCTATGTAAAAATGATTATGATTATGAAAATGCAAATGCAAAATGCAAACAATCATATTTGAACAATTCTGGGACATATCCGCTTTGATTCCAATCCATGAAACCGGGGGGGGGGGGGGTCAGACACACTATCAGAAAATAAATCCGAACCCAGAAATACTACCGAATCAAGCCATGGGGACTAACCCTCTCTGAAAACCAGAACTTCCAGAGCACAGATAGTTGAACCAAATATTCCATTATCGAAAATAAAGTAGTTCCTACAGACAAGTTCAAACATAATCAAAGGTGACTCCATCAACAAACCTGATTGTAATCCCAACAAAAAGATAAACAACAATATCAACTACAACTCAATTCCAAACAAACTAGCTTCAACTTCTTCAAGAAGGTCTAAAGTGTCAGGATGTGCAGGTTGCTTTATCAGCCCTTTGATCAGCTTGTTTCTTTTGGCAATTTCTTGGTTCAATTTAGCAATCTGCTCTTCAGCGTTGTTGTCTTCGTGCCTCGACTTCTCAACCCCGGCTTGCAACTTGAGCTCTTCAATTTCCTTCTGGGCTTCTTTCCACTTGCCAGAGTAATGATCTTTCCTTGCTTTCACTTTCTGAAGTTCTTCTTTCAGTTCTCTATTCTCGATCTTGACCTTTTCCCACATCTCCTGATACGTGGTAAGCTTGTCCTTTGCTTCAGTCAAAAGCTTCTTGTTTTTCCTGCTAGCTTTACCTGATGATTCGGCGGCCATATTGACCTTTTTGAAGTGCTGAGCTCTGTCGGCAAAATCCTTCTCTCTTTTTTCTAGACGCTCTGTCATGTCTTGAACTTTCCATTTCAGCTCCAAGTTGTCATGTAGAGCATTCTGTAGCTGACTACTCATATCAGAGTTTCCCACCCTCAGATCAAATACCAACTTTCGCTGCTTGTCGAATTCTTCAAGTGGTACAGTGAGTCTCTCTTCCACAATCTATGGATACAAGGGAGGAGCCCGATCAAAAGGAAAATAGAACTCTTCTACCCTCTTCTTTATCCATTCAACATATGGAGCGAAAGCTTGATTATTAGGTTTACCCATAACGGTTTTACCTCTCTTCTGTTTACTGAGCCAAGCTTCAGAAACTTTCTGTGCAATAGCCACACCATCAGTCATATGAAAATACAAATATTCTTCCAAATCTTTTTCCACTGGAGGATCTTTCAGGGCGTACGCAAACTGCCTGATAGCCAAAGACGGGTTGTAGTTAATACCTCCTTTTTTCCGATTAAGGGTACATTAGGATACCTTCCACAACTATGCAAAATGTCAGTCCCTAATAATCCCTTATCCACCCAAAGAATATCTTTAGCAGCTAGGCCCATTAGACGCTTACTCCAATCTAGAGAAGTCTTCGCATCCACAAAAGCACCTGACTGAGGTAAACGGTTGGTAAACCGCTTGTAGAAAAGAGATGCACAACAGCAAACCACCTCACCTCGTCTTTTCTCATTCCTGTTGTACAGGGCGTAATGAAGATCACCTAATAAAGTTGGTACCGGATTCTGAGCTGTAAATATCTGAATAGCATCCGTGTCGACAAACTCATACTCATTAGGGAATAACACAATGCCATATATACAGAGAGCCAATATTGCATTGAAAGCTATCCACCTTTTCTCCTTAGCTTCCTCTCGAGCCCTCTTTACCAAGTACTCTAAGTGATAGCCTCGAAATTTTCCTTTACGAGAAAAATCAGCCTCTAATGTCGATTTGCTCAAATAAAGAACCTCAGTTAGCGCTTGGAAATCACAGTATCCTTGGGAACCACAGAAAGGAACACCTCCTTGGATAGGAATTCTCAAGATGTTAGAGTACTCTTCTATGGTAGGAACCAATACATAATCCGGCATCACAAAGCACCTTAAGGAAGGATCATAGAACTACATCAAGGTGTGTAGTCCATTGTATTCATACTCACTGAGGCTCCGAACCAGGGATAATATCTAACCTACTTCTCTTTAAAGACCCCCAATACTTCTGGACTAGCCATACTCTGTAAACTGTCCAACAGACCAAGAGTGAGCTTCGGGAACTTGTAGATGATGATGTGCTTCTTACCCCTCTTAGTGTCCATCCCTATGAATGCCCTCTGACTGGAATCAAAAGACTGGATACTACCTGGAAATGTAAAAACATGAATGTCAGAAAAATGGAATGCAATGCGAAGCATGGGATCAAAGTTCCACACGAGCTGGATGCACTGTACTGACTGAACAAACAAAGCTCTATACCAAAACCCGGAACAAAAGTAACCACAGTGATAAAACTAGCAAACCAGGTAGGTTGAAGGTCAAAGTCACCTGCAAACCTGCAAACGCCCATCCCCTCTCACATGTGGGTTCTAGAAAATGGGATCCTCAGTCTCGGATTCTTAATTTGAGAAGCAATAGTACATTCATCCCTCAGGGTACAATACTATCGCCAAACAAAGAGGTCGTCCACTGATTCCCCCAAAAAAGGTCATCCTATAGCAAGTTCCCAGCATTGGGTCCTCGGGTCGAGAGTCGTAATGGATTTGCCATTTCTGGTCTGCCATTAACGTTCTCGGGAGAAATGTCATTTCTGAGTCTTCGGGAATGGTCACCAGAGTCGACAGTTCCTCAAGAGAATAACTACTGGCATGTATCAACTTACAGTAGCAAATATCTCTCGATAGAACCTCGTCTGATTGTGGGGATCATGATCACCCGCACGTGGTCAACACCACGGGAGCGTCACGCCTGCCCTTGCTAATACCTATGTGTATGCTCATGCTTGGGTAGTGGACTTATCTCTCAGAACCTCCCAACCTGCCAAACAAAAAACCAGCACAGCACAGCACAATCCAGCATAATAATGAAATGCAATGTAATAAATGCGGTAAATACAGTAATACAGTAATACAGTAACATACAACAAAATAAAGCACCACAATAAACACCCAATGAAAACAGACAAACATGCGCTAGGATTGACTCGCCAAAGGGATGGACCAGCAAGAGGTCAACCAGTCCCCAGCAGAGTCGCCAGATGTCGCTCCTGAGGATTTGCATCCATGGTACAAACGCGAAAGTGGCGCGGAAACAGAGTCGCCAACAATGTGTATCTATCCCAAGAGAGGGAAACGAAACACTGTGTAAACCTGAGGGAAGGAAAAGAGCATGGTCTCACGACCAAGAGAGACGGGTAAGGGAGTCGGTTACGCGAGGGGAAGGTGTTAGCACCCCCACGCGTCCATCGTACTCGACGGGATCAACGCTTGTTGTCTCGATCAAAGGGTGTCGTCATCTGGAGCTCCACTGCTACTAGAAACGAGAAGGAACGATAACGGAGGAGAACGAAGAAACGGGGGAGAAAAGAAAAAGAAGTGACTCGATAGGACATCGTCGTCCTATGCCTACATATTCCCTCGTGCAATGGGAAAGTCAGAGTCAGTGAAGTTCAGACACGAACTAAAGGGGGGAGGTTGCTCGCCAAGACATCGCCGTCTTGTGCCTACGTATCCTCAATCGGACAAGAAAGAGGAAATCAGAGCAGTCGTAGTTCAACCTAACGAGGTCGATTAGTGTTTTTTATGAGCGACGTTAGATTCGCGTCCAGCAGTCAGGGTCGATGCCTGTTTGCGACGAGACGGAAAATAACGTGCCCTTTTCTGAAAATGAGTTTGAAACTTAACGATCCTGAAGGATGAAAAAGGGTTTAAGTTTGTTTTGTATTTTTTAAGACAGAAGTGGTTTGAAGTTAGTTCATAACTTGTATTGCACCCAAGTCTGTAACATAGGAACGAATACTTCGCGCATCATCCATAACAGGACGTACACTAAGTACCCTAGAAGAATGAAGGGAGACCCCCCATACTTCACTTCCCATATGTAAGGCTCATGCGCAATACATGTTAATCTTTTATTAAGTGTTTTAGGATTGTTATGAGATGAGAAGAGAAGACTCAAGGAAAAAGAAAACACTAAGGGGAATTCTATCCCAATGTTGTCATGCAAAAGGTGGCCCTATAGTTGAGTTTGAAAGGGAAACTTCTACCTAAGTTAGCATGCAAAGGGAAGCCTAATGCTAATCCTACTCCAAGCTTAATCGAAAATTAAGTTGGACTAGGTAGCTCTAAGGGAGTGAATCCAAAACTTAAACAAGTCTTGAGATTCAAGGGAAGGAAAGAGTGAAAGAGATGAAGAAGGAAAGAAGAAAATGAGCAAAAACAGCAGCTACAACAGCGCATCTGCAACAATACAGCAGTAAATCCAACACCAAATACCAAACAGCATTCTACAACTCATGTTCAGCACAAAAAGGAGGTGTAAAAGCCAAACAGCAGCACGTATAACAGCACATATGCACATAAACAACAGTAGAAACAGGGCAGCATGTGATACATTAATGATTCACTCATGGAAAAGCAAACATGCATCAAGGATTACATTTCACAATTAATCATGATCACAATCACGTCATACACCATGGTACACAATACTTGAATTCATCATGAAAGAATACACATCATTTGATAATGGACAAATTAATTCGAATATGCATTTCATGGAATCAAAAGAAAACTAGCATGCTCAACACCATTCCAGCAACATAAGCAATAATGCATAATCAACATGCTCAAGAAGTGTGCGTAATGTGTTTATCACACCAAGAACGCAACATCGCAAACATAAACATTTATCGAATGAAAACCAAAAGTCGTGTGTCGGAAAATTGTGTTCATACAATGGTGTGAGGTGCAACAGCTCAAGAATGATCCATAAATCATCATCATATCAATCCATAAAGTTTAGACATGCAAAGGATCTCAAACAAGCAAGAAAATGCAAGAAAATCACATTCTGCAGCAGTGGTAACCGGTTAACAGTTACGCTGTAACCGGTTACACAGTTCAAAACAGCCTGAAAATACGCAAAAAAATAACATGTTAACCGGTTACAGCATAACTGCTAACCGGTTACACAACAACAGAATTAAAAAAAAACAGCTCCAAAAGCACTTTTTAGCAGCTTAAGACTTCTCCAAACACTTGCATGTTAGGGCATCTCAATATGCACAAAAATTACATCTCAAGACCACCAAACACACATCAATTAACAAACAACAACAGTCACATCCACAATCCAATGGATCAAACACAACAAATTCAAGATCTACATCATGAACAAGCAAAATAAGCTAAAATGAAAAGTAGATCTGAAATTCACCAACCTACAAAGCTGAGAATTGCTTTGGTGAGTGTTGATAAGCTGCAATAGATGAATCTAAGCAAGAAAACCAGAGATCCAATGCTAACTTCACCAAAAAAAATGCAAAATAAATGCAATGTGATGAACTTGCTTCAAGCTTCTCCAAAATCACTTCCAAGAACTTAGATCCAAAAGCAAAACAGTAGCAAAATTAGAAATCCTTCAAGAATTAGTGAATGGATGAAGGTTTAGTTCCAAGATCAACAAATTTCAATGCAAAATTTGTTGAACTTTGATGGTGGAACTTTGAGTGAGGGTTTTGGAATGAGAGAGAAGTTGAGAGAAAATTGGAGTGAAATGTGTAGAAAATTCAGAAAATGGATCAAAGTTATGTGAGGTTTGGAATGAATTGATTTAAATAGAAGCTAGGTTAGGAATTCAAATGTGGTTTGGAGTGAGGTTTAGTGGGTGGAAATTGGGGTGAAAAGTGGATTAGGAAAGGAAATGAGGAATTAGAGTGGAAAATGTTGGAAGGAATTTGAATTTTGGGTGAAAAATGATGAAAATATCAATTCTAGATCCTTCCCACACGTGCACATGCCAAGCACATGATCACAAATGATGCAAACTAAAATTTTCAAATTTTGCCCTGAGTAACCGGTTACAGCATATCTGCTAACCGGTAACTCAGTTCAAAAACTGAAGAAATGCGCAGAAAAACCAAAGGGTAACCGGTTATCAGATACGCTGTAACCGGTTACACAGTGCAAAATTTGAATTTTGGCGCCTTTTGGAGGGAAACTTGGAAAAGTGACTTCTGATAGCTGTTTTGAAACCATTAAGCCTCTGAACTCCAAAACTTGGCATTGCTACTGAGTAACACTGAAACACACTTGAAATATGCTGTGAATTTTATTTTGTGCTCGGAATACTGCTGAAAATAATCGTCTGGTGCTGAATCGCTGATCAAAAAATAACTGCCAGAGCTTCTGATTGTCAAAATGTCTAATAGGCAAAATAAATGCTCAAAAAGACTTTGAAAGCTATCTGCTTGGCTCTGAACATTGTTGGAAATGATACTGGAACTGATGACACCGTGAGCAGTTGAAAGAATACCTTGATCCCATGCCCAAAAGAAATATGCAAATGCATAAATGACGATGCAAATGAAATGAAGCATAAGCCAAAAAGAGTAAGAAACAAGGGGGCAAATTTTGAGGTGTTACACCAGTCGATCCAAGCGGCCAAAGTTTAATGACGCTGTGGACCTCACTCGGGCATCGGAGAAGGGGAAGTTCGAGCTTCCTCCTTGCATCCATGACAGGAAATTCTTCGAGGGGAACTCTCTGATTGTGCCTCGGGCAGAGTCTCTTAGCTTGGAAAGCATGGATTGCCCGAGCAAGAGGGCGCTGGTGGCTCAGGACGCTTCAGCTTTGGTTAGGATGCTGGAGATGGCGGCCGTTTACGCCGAAGGGGACTCTACAACAGAGGCTGAACTTACTGCTGCTTAGGCTTCCATGGCGTCCCTCAGAGAAGAAGCTATGGTTGCCGAAGATGCTTGAAAGAAGGCTGAGGAGGAGGTGGCTCGGTTGAAGAAGTAGAACTCCACGCTGGCGGTAGAGAAGAAAGTTGCCGAGGAGCTGGTCCAGCGGCTGAGGGCGACCAATGCCCCGGGTGATGATGAGCCAGAAGATGTGAAGGAATTGAAGACGAGATCTGAGCTAGTTGCCCGTTTACTGACGGCCGAGGATGATTGTATTGTCATCGCTGAGGAGTCTTTCAGAAACGCCGTGGCTCAACTGCAGGTGGTGAACCCTGAGCTTGACTTTTCTGTCGAGGGCACCCACTATCTGGCGCACGTTGAGGGTGGCCGGATCGTCATGCCCGATGCTCTCCTTGAAGGGAATAACGAGGATCAGCCCGCGGAGGACCAGGGGCCTCAATCGAGCCTGCGGAGCATGTGGATGAGTGAGGAGTTTGTGTTTTTGATGTTGTTGTAATCTGTCCGGCCTGCATGCTGAGTATTGTTGTAATTTATTTTTGGGGGGCGTGGCCCCTGTTTGATGTAACTCAGTACAATCGTGGTCCTTGTGGCCACTTATTATGTTAAGTTATTATATGTTCGATTATGTTATATGCATGAATTCACTTGCTTTTATTTTTGCTAAGTGTTGTACTCATGCTCGTTGTGAATGTATATCTGCCCGTGATTGGGAGTATTTGACTTGCACAAATATTTTAGGGGGATTGCTCGTTGTAGATGTGTTCGGCAGTGAGGGGAACTGGTCGAACGGCCGGGGAATATCCTGGCGGGGGTGCGGAGCTCAGGTAGCGTTTGAGGCCTGAGTTCGCGGCGTGTGTAACACCCCACATCTATACCCCTAATTAATTAAAACAGTAAAAGAAAATTCAAATTTTCATCAGAGTATATTTAAATTATCATGGCATAGACGGGGGGAATCACATTATAACGAAACAAATCATAATACAACACCTGCCCATAAAGATATGCAACAGTGGCGTAGCAATCAACAGAGGAACTCAGTTCCTTACACCCACATTTCAGATTTAGAATAAAAGCGGAAAATCTAAAACTGAATATCATATATATATCACATGAAAAGTTTGTCATACATCCAGTTATACATGCACAAGCCAAAAGATATATATATATATATATATATATATATATATATATATATATATATATATATATATACATAATACACAATAATCACAAACGGCCTCCCTAACTACCCGGTGTCTCATATCAGAGCTGACCGACAAAAGAATGAAGTCCTAAGCTTCACAAAAAGACCTCCAGCAACTCTAATCTGCAATGCCTCATAGAGCATTATAAAACAACATAAGGGTGAGAAAAACAATCATAATATAATTGCATACAATTATATATAACACAAAAATACACACATATACGGTTCTCACCACAAATCATACATCGCCAAGGTATACTAACCACACACAATACAAGTATCACCAACACATATCCATATATCAATTTATCAATTTTAATCCACAATGCCGCACATAAACAGACATTAATAATTTATGCAAATGCAAGAGATCGACACCACGACTCTATGCATATGCACATGCGGGTACCGACTTCCAATGTTTCTCATCACTAGTTCACTAGGAACTCTGCTGGAATCATCGCTCATTACATCACTGTAACTCCCCGTCGGGAATACGATGTCCCCCGTCGCTCAAACCCCACACAGACACACGGCGTTTATGGATCGCTCACACCCTACACGGGCACATGACCCGATCGCTCATACCCCACATGGGCACACGATCATCTATAACCATCGCTTTCGGTCCTCTTATTTTTAAGGCTATTCATACCTCTTATTTTTAAGGCTCACGATGTTATAGCAGATTCCCTCTGGAATCAAACCGTCACTCAGGACGTCACAACAATGCATATCATGATGCTTGGTATACAAGGACTCATGACATTCAAATACACACATATATGCATTCACCTCAATCAACACAATCACACTTTACACTTAAGCCCAAAACAATGCATTTAATTGCCATACGGCCACAAATCATCTCAACACCATCTAAACACATGCAATTACCTCATACAACAACACCTTGCATGATACACATCAATTACGCACAGCTACAACGACAAAAGTTGACCAACCGACAAAATTCCAAATTTCCGACGTAATTAAATCAGCTAACAATTTGCAAATCATCATAATGAGAAAGTACAGCTCAATAGCTTTCCAACGATACCAAGAATGTAAAAATCGGATAAACGGAACCCAAGTTACGAAAGAAAAACAAAAATGATATTTTGAAAAGTCCCATTTTACCATTCTCCTGGCCATACGCGTATTGCCCTGAGCCATACGCGTATTGCCCTGATTCCCCGCCATGCCATATGCGTATTGTCCAAGGTCATACGCGTATGGACAGAGACTCATTTTTCCCAAAATTCACGTTAAAATTCCAATACGCGTAGTGCCAACACCGTACGCGTATTACCCTAAAATGTTACGCGTATCATACGTAAATGGGCAGATGGCCAAGCAAAATGAGAATCCATACGCGTATTGGCCCAAGACTCGCCCATGTTACGCGTATTGCCAAGGCCCATACGCGTATGAACATGCCCCATACGCGTATGACCTGGAAAAACCAGAAAAAAAATTCAGCAGAACTTGCTGCTACGGGTTTCAACCCAAAATCCTCCAAATCATCATCCAATACTCAGAAAAGCACCAATTTGAGGTATAACAATACATACCCAACATGTATAAACAACAAGGAACACAACAATATAAGTTTAAACACATTTGAAATCAATTCCTACCAATTTCTAAACATTATGATTTTTACTATATTTATCATTTCAATCCAATAATAATCACAAACACACATACATAATCATACACAAGCATATAATAACTGAGTTTCGCACCCCTACCCGATTAAATCGATTCTAGAAGTTGTTTTCTTTGATTTTCCAAGATTTTCTCACTTTTCTTCTCTTCTCCTATTTTCTTCCCTTTTTCCTTCTTCTATTTTCCTTTCTCTCTATTTTTCTCTCTTTCTATTTTCTATTCTTTCTAACTTAAGAAAAATATCATGAAATGACCAAAATACCCCCACACTCAAATCTCTCGTAAACGTTCCAAAAACCAGATAAAATATCACAACATTGAAAAATAACAAATTTCCAAATAAAAGTCGAAAATAAAATAAAATAATAATAAAATAATCAAACGACTCGATTAAATAAAAACTGACAAAACTGGGGCGTTACAACTCTCCCCTGTAGCACCCCAAAATTTGCTCTCCTTACTTTAGTATTAACTGGCTTATGTTTCATTTCATTTTTGCATTATCATGTGTGCATATCATTGCTAGTTCTCTTTATCAGCAGAGATAGCAATCTTTTGAAGATTTTCTTCGTCAGTTCCCTTTATCATCAGGGATGGCATTTATTTTGCTAGTTCTCTTTATCAGCAGAGATAGCAATCTTTTGAAGATTTTCTTCGTCAGTTCCCTTTATCAGCAGGGATGGCATTTATTTTGCTAGTCTCTTTATCAGCAGAGATAGAAATCTTTTGAAGATTTTCTTCGTCAGTTCCCTTTATCAGCAGGGATGGCATTTATTTTGCTAGTTCTCTTTATCAGCAGAGATAGCAATCTTTTGAAGATTTTCTTCGTCAGTTCCCTTTATCAGCAGGGATGGCATTTATTTTGCCAGTTCTCTTTATCAGCAGAGATAGCAATCTCTTGAAGATTCTCTTCGTCAGTTCCCTTTATCAGCAGGGATGGCATTTATTTTGCTAGTTCTCTTTATCAGCAGAGATAGCAATTTTTTGAAGATTTTCTTCATCAGTTCCCTTTATCAGCAGGGATGGCATTTATTTTGCTAGTTCTCTTTATAAGCAGATATAGACATCTTCGGAAGATTCTCTTCGTTAGTTCCCTTTATCAGCAGGGATGGCATTTATTTTGCTAGTTCTCTTTATCAGCAGAGATAGCTATCTTTTGAAGATTTTCTTCGTCAGTTCCCTTTATCAGCAGGGATGGCATTTATTTTGCTAGTTCTCTTTATCAGCAGAGATAGCAATATTTTGAAGATTTTCTTCGTCAGTTCCCTTTATCAGCAGGGATGACATTTATTTTGCCAGTTCTCTTTATCAGCAGAGATAGCAATCTTTTGAAGATTTTCTTTGTCAGTTCCCTTTATCAGCAGGGATGGCATTTATTTTGCTAGTTCTCTTTATCAGCAGAGATAGCAATTTTTTGAAGATTTTCTTCATCAGTTCCCTTTATCAGCAGGGATGGCATTTATTTTGCTAGTTCTCTTTATAAGCAGATATAGACATCTTCGGAAGATTCTCTTCGTCAGTTCCCTTTATCAGCAGGGATGGCATTTATTTTGCTAGTTCTCTTTATCAGCAGAGATAGCTATCTTTTGAAGATTTTCTTCGTTAGTTCCCTTTATCAGCAGGGATGGCATTTATTTTGCTAGTTCTCTTTATCAGCACAGATAGCAATCTTTTGAAGATTTTCTTTGTCAGTTCCCTTTATCAGCAGGGATGGAATTTATTTTGCTAGTTCTCTTTATCAGCAGAGATAGCAATCTTTTGAAGATTTTCTTCGTCAGTTCCCTTTATCAGCAGGGATGACATTTATTTTGCTAGTTCTCTTTATCAGCAGAGATAGCTATCTTTTGAAGATTTTCTTCGTCAGTTCCCTTTATCAGCAGGGATGGCATTTATTTTGCTAGTTCTCTTTATCAGCAGAGATAGCAATCTTTTGAAGATTTTCTTTGTCAGTTCCCTTTATCAGCAGGGATGGCATTTATTTTGCTAGTTCTCTTTATCAGCAGAGATAGCAATCTTTTGAAGATTTTCTTCGTCAGTTCCCTTTATCAGCAGGGATGACATTTATTTTGCTAGTTCTCTTTATCAGCAGAGATAGCAATCTTTTGAAGATTTTCTTTGTCAGTTCCCTTTATCAGCAGGGATGGCATTTATTTTGCTAGTTCTCTTTATCAGCAGAGATAGCAATCTTTTGAAGATTTTCTTCGTCAGTTCCCTTTATCAGCAGGGATGACATTTATTTTGCTAGTTCTCTTTATCAGCAGAGATAGCAATCTTTTGAATATTTTCTTCATCAGTTCCCTTTATCAGCAGGGATGACATTTATTTTGCTAGTTCTCTTTATCAGCAGAGATAGCAATCTTTTGAAGATTTTCTTCGTCAGTTCCCTTTATCAGCAGGGATGACATTTATTTTGCCAGTTCTCTTTATCAGCAGAGATAGCAATCTCTTGAAGATTTTTTTCGTCAGTTCCCTTTATCAGCAGGGATGGCATTTATTTTGCTAGTTCTCTTTATAAGCAGATATAGACATCTTCGGAAGATTCTCTTCGTCAGTTCGCTTTATCAGCAGGGATGGCATTTATTTTGCTAGTTCTCTTTATAAGCAGATATAGACATCTTCGGAAGATTCTCTTCGTCAGTTCCCTTTATCAGCAGGGATGGCATTTATTTTGCTAGTTCACTTTATCAGCAGAGATAGCAATTTTTTGAAGATTTTCTTCATCAGTTCCCTTTATCAGCAGGGATGGCATTTATTTTGCTAGTTCTCTTTATAAGCAGATATAGACATCTTCGGAAGATTCTCTTCGTCAGTTCCCTTTAACAGCAGGGATGGCATTTATTTTGCTAGTTCTCTTTATCAGCAGAGATAGCTATCTTTTGAAGATTTTCTTCGTCAGTTCCCTTTATCTGCAGGGATGGCATTTATTTTGCTAGTTCTCTTTATCAGCAGAGATAGCAATCTTTTGAAGATTTTCTTCGCCAGTTCCCTTTATCAGCAGGGATGACATTTATTTTGCCAGTTCTCTTTATCAGCAGAGATAGCAATCTTTTGAAGATTTTCTTTGTCAGTTCCCTTTATCAGCAGGGATGGCATTTATTTTGCTAGTTCTCTTTATCAGCAGAGATAGCAATTTTTTGAAGATTTTCTTCATCAGTTCCCTTTATCAGCAGGGATGGCATTTATTTTGCTAGTTCTCTTTATAAGCAGATATAGACATCTTCGGAAGATTCTCTTCGTCAGTTCCCTTTATCAGCAGGGATGGCATTTATTTTGCTAGTTCTCTTTATCAGCAAAGATAGCTATCTTTTGAAGATTTTCTTCATCAGTTCCCTTTATCAGCAGGGATGGCATTTATTTTGCTAGTTCTCTTTATCAACAGAGATAACAATCTTTTGAAGATTTTCTTTGTCAGTTCCCTTTATCAGCAGGGATGGCATTTATTTTGCTAGTTCTCTTTATCAGCAGAGATAGCAATCTTTTGAAGATTTTCTTCGTCAGTTCCCTTTATCAGTAGGGATGACATTTATTTTGCTAGTTCTCTTTATCAGCAGAGATAGCTATCTTTTGAAGATTTTCTTCGTCAGTTCCTTTTATCAGCAGGGATGACATTTATTTTGCTAGTTCTCTTTATCAGCAGAGATAGCAATCTTTTGAAGATTTTCTTCGTCATTTCCCTTTATCAGCAGGGATGACATTTATTTTGCTAGTTCTCTTTATTAGCAGAGATAGCAATCTTTTGAAGATTTTCTTTGTCAGTTCCCTTTATCAGCAGGGATGGCATTTATTTTGCTAGTTCTCTTTATCAGCAGAGATAGCAATCTTTTGAAGATTTTCTTCGTCAGTTCCCTTTATCAGCAGGGATGACATTTATTTTGCTAGTTCTCTTTATCAGCAGAGATAGCAATCTTTTGAAGATTTTCTTCGTCAGTTCCCTTTATCAGCAGGGATGGTATTTATTTTGCTAATTCTCTTTATCAGCAGAGATAGCAATCTTTTGAAGATTTTCTTCGTCAGTTCCCTTTATCAGCAGGGATGACATTTATTTTGCTAGTTCTCTTTATCAGCAGAGATAGCAATCTTTTGAAGATTTTCTTCGTCATTTCCCTTTATCAGCAGGGATGACATTTATTTTGCTAGTTCTCTTTATCAGCAGAGATAGCAATCTCTTGAAGATTCTCTTCGTCAGTTCCCTTTTTCAGCAGGGATGGTATTTATTTTGCTAGTTCTCTTTATCAGCAGAGATAGCAATCTCTTGAAGATTTTCTTTGTCAGTTCCCTTTATCAGCAGGGATGGCATTTATTTTGCTAGTTCTCTTTATCAGCAGAGATAGCAATCTTTTGAAGATTTTCTTTGTCAGTTCCCTTTATCAGCAGGGATGGCATTTATTTTGCTAGTTCTCTTTATCAGCAGAGATAGCAATCTTTTGAAGATTTTCTTCGTCAGTTCCCTTTATCAGCAGGGATGACATTTATTTTGCTAGTTCTCTTTATCAGCAGAGATAGCAATCTTTTGAATATTTTCTTCGTCAGTTCCCTTTATCAGCAGGGATGGAATTTATTTTGCTAGTTCTCTTTATCAGCAGAGATAGCAATCTTTTGAAGATTTTCTTCGTCAGTTCTCTTTATCAGCAGGGATGGCATTTATTTTGCTAGTTCTCTTTATCAGCAGAGATAGAAATCTTTTGAAGATTTTCTTCGTCAGTTCCCTTTATCAGCAGGGATGGCATTTATTTTGCTAGTTCTCTTTATCAGCAGAGATAGCAATCTTTTGAAGATTTTCTTCGTCAGTTCCCTTTATCAGCAGGGATGACATTTATTTTGCCAGTTCTCTTTATCAGCAGAGATAGCAATCTTTTGAAGATTTTCTTTGTCAGTTCCCTTTATCAGCAGGGATGGCATTTATTTTGCTAGTTCTCTTTATCAGCAGAGATAGCAATTTTTTGAAGATTTTCTTCATCAGTTCCCTTTATCAGCAGGGATGGCATTTATTTTGCTAGTTCTCTTTATAAGCAGATATAGACATCTTCGGAAGATTCTCTTCGTCAGTTCCCTTTATCAGCAGGGATGGCATTTATTTTGCTAGTTCTCTTTATCAGCAGAGATAGCTATCTTTTGAAGATTTTCTTCGTCAGTTCCCTTTATCAGCAGGGATGGCATTTATTTGGCTAGTTCTCTTTATCAGCAGAGATAGCAATCTTTTGAAGATTTTCTTCGTCAGTTCCCTTTATTAGCAGGGATGGCATTTATTTTGCCAGTTCTCTTTTTCAGCAGAGATAGCTATCTCTTGAAGATTCTCTTCGTCAGTTCCCTTTATCAGCAGGGATGGCATTTATTTTGCTAGTTCTCTTTATCATCAGAGATAGCAATTTTTTGAAGATTTTCTTCATCAGTTCCCTTTATCAGCAGGGATGGCATTTATTTTGCTAGTTCTCTTTATAAGCAGATATAGACATCTTCGGAAGATTCTCTTCGTCAGTTCCCTTTATCAGCAGGGATGGCATTTATTTTGCTAGTTCTCTTTATCAGCAGAGATAGCTATCTTTTGAAGATTTTCTTCGTCAGTTCCCTTTATCAGCAGGGATGGCATTTATTTTGCTAGTTCTCTTTATCAGCAGAGATAGCAATCTTTTGAAGATTTTCTTCGTCAGTTCCCTTTATCAGCAGGGATGACATTTATTTTGCTAGTTCTCTTTATCAGCAGAGATAGCAATCTTTTGAAGATTTTCTTCGTCATTTCCCTTTATCAGCAGGGATGACATTTATTTTGCTAGTTCTCTTTATCAGCAGAGATAGCAATCTCTTGAAGATTCTCTTCGTCAGTTCCCTTTTTCAGCAGGGATGGTATTTATTTTGCTAGTTCTCTTTATCAGCAGAGATAGCAATCTCTTGAAGATTTTCTTTGTCAGTTCCCTTTATCAGCAGGGATGGCATTTATTTTGCTAGTTCTCTTTATCAGCAGAGATAGCAATCTTTTGAAGATTTTCTTTGTCAGTTCCCTTTATCAGCAGGGATGGCATTTATTTTGCTAGTTCTCTTTATCAGCAGAGATAGCAATCTTTTGAAGATTTTCTTCGTCAGTTCCCTTTATCAGCAGGGATGACATTTATTTTGCTAGTTCTCTTTATCAGCAGAGATAGCAATCTTTTGAATATTTTCTTCGTCAGTTCCCTTTATCAGCAGGGATGGAATTTATTTTGCTAGTTCTCTTTATCAGCAGAGATAGCAATCTTTTGAAGATTTTCTTCGTCAGTTCTCTTTATCAGCAGGGATGGCATTTATTTTGCTAGTTCTCTTTATCAGCAGAGATAGAAATCTTTTGAAGATTTTCTTCGTCAGTTCCCTTTATCAGCAGGGATGGCATTTATTTTGCTAGTTCTCTTTATCAGCAGAGATAGCAATCTTTTGAAGATTTTCTTCGTCAGTTCCCTTTATCAGCAGGGATGACATTTATTTTGCCAGTTCTCTTTATCAGCAGAGATAGCAATCTTTTGAAGATTTTCTTTGTCAGTTCCCTTTATCAGCAGGGATGGCATTTATTTTGCTAGTTCTCTTTATCAGCAGAGATAGCAATTTTTTGAAGATTTTCTTCATCAGTTCCCTTTATCAGCAGGGATGGCATTTATTTTGCTAGTTCTCTTTATAAGCAGATATAGACATCTTCGGAAGATTCTCTTCGTCAGTTCCCTTTATCAGCAGGGATGGCATTTATTTTGCTAGTTCTCTTTATCAGCAGAGATAGCTATCTTTTGAAGATTTTCTTCGTCAGTTCCCTTTATCAGCAGGGATGGCATTTATTTGGCTAGTTCTCTTTATCAGCAGAGATAGCAATCTTTTGAAGATTTTCTTCGTCAGTTCCCTTTATTAGCAGGGATGGCATTTATTTTGCCAGTTCTCTTTTTCAGCAGAGATAGCTATCTCTTGAAGATTCTCTTCGTCAGTTCCCTTTATCAGCAGGGATGGCATTTATTTTGCTAGTTCTCTTTATCATCAGAGATAGCAATTTTTTGAAGATTTTCTTCATCAGTTCCCTTTATCAGCAGGGATGGCATTTATTTTGCTAGTTCTCTTTATAAGCAGATATAGACATCTTCGGAAGATTCTCTTCGTCAGTTCCCTTTATCAGCAGGGATGGCATTTATTTTGCTAGTTCTCTTTATCAGCAGAGATAGCTATCTTTTGAAGATTTTCTTCGTCAGTTACCTTTATCAGCAGGGATGGCATTTATTTTGCTAGTTCTCTTTATCAGCAGAGATAGCAATCTTTTGAAGATTTTCTTCGTCAGTTCCCTTTATCAGCAGGGATGACATTTATTTTGCCAGTTCTCTTTATCAGCAGAGATAGCAATCTTTTGAAGATTTTCTTTGTCAGTTCCCTTTATCAGCAGGGATGGCATTTATTTTGCTAGTTCTCTTTATCAGCAGAGATAGCAATTTTTTGAAGATTTTCTTCATCAGTTCCCTTTATCAGCAGGGATGGCATTTATTTTGCTAGTTCTCTTTATAAGCAGATATAGACATCTTCGGAAGATTCTCTTCGTCAGTTCCCTTTATCAGCAGGGATGGCATTTATTTTGCTAGTTCTCTTTATCAGCAGAGATAGCTATCTTTTGAAGATTTTCTTCGTCAGTTCCCTTTATCAGCAGGGATGGCATTTATTTGGCTAGTTCTCTTTATCAGCAGAGATAGCAATCTTTTGAAGATTTTCTTTGTCAGTTCCCTTTATCAGCAGGGATGGCATTTATTTTGCTAGTTCTCTTTATCAGCAGAGATAGCAATCTTTTGAAGATTTTCTTCGTCAGTTCCCTTTATCAGCAGGGATGACATTTATTTTGCTAGTTCTCTTTATCAGCAGAGATAACAATCTTTTGAAGATTTTCTTCGTCAGTTCCCTTTATCAGCAGGGATGGTATTTATTTTGCTAATTCTCTTTATCAGCAGAGATAGCAATCTTTTGAAGATTTTCTTCGTCAGTTCCCTTTATCAGCAGGGATGACATTTATTTTGCTAGTTCTCTTTATCAGTAGAGATAGCAATCTCTTGAAGATTTTTTTCGTCAGTTCCCTTTATCAGCAGGGATGGCATTTATTTTGCTAGTTCTCTTTATAAGCAGATATAGACATATTCGGAAGATTCTCTTCGTCAGTTCCCTTTATCAGCAGGGATGGCATTTATTTTGCTAGTTCTCTTTATCAGCAGAGATAGCTATCTTTTCAAGATTTTCTTCGTCAGTTCCCTTTATCAGCAGGGATGGCATTTATTTTGCTAGTTCTCTTTATAAGCAGATATAGACATCTTCGGAAGATTCTCTTCGTCAGTTCCCTTTATCAGCAGGGATGGCATTTATTTTGCTAGTTCTCTTTATCAGCAGAGATAGCTATCTTTTGAAGATTTTCTTCGTCAGTTCCCTTTATCAGCAGGGATGGCATTTATTTTGCTAGTTCTCTTTATCAGGAGAGATAGCAATCTTTTGAAGATTTTCTTTGTCAGTTCCCTTTATCAGCAGGGATGGTATTTATTTTGCTAGTTCTCTTTATCAGCAGAGATAGCAATCTTTTGAAGATTTTCTTCGTCACTTCCCTTTATCAACAGGGATGACATTTATTTTGCTAGTTCTCTTTATCAGCAGAGATAGCAATCTTTTGAAGATTTTCTTTGTCAGTTCCCTTTATCAGCAGGGATGGCATTTATTTTGCTAGTTCTCTTTATCAGCAGAGATAGCAATCTTTTGAAGATTTTCTTCGTCAGTTCCCTTTATCAGCAGGGATGACATTTATTTTGCTAGTTCTCTTTATCAGCAGAGATAGCAATCTTTTGAATATTTTCTTCGTCAGTTCCCTTTATCAGCAGGGATGACATTTATTTTGCTAGTTCTCTTTATCAGCAGAGATAGCAATCTTTTGAAGATTTTCTTCGTCAGTTCCCTTTATCAGTAGGGATGACATTTATTTTGCCAGTTCTCTTTATCAGCAGAGATAGCAATCTCTTGAAGATTTTTTTGGTCAGTTCCCTTTATCAGCAGGGATGGCATTTATTTTGCTAGTTCTCTTTAAAAGCATATATAGACATCTTTGGAAGATTCTCTTCGTCAGTTCCCTTTATCAGCAGGGATGGCATTTATTTTGCTAGTTCTCTTTATAAGCAGATATAGACATCTTCGGAAGATTCTCTTCGTCAGTTCCCTTTATCAGCAGGGATGGCATTTATTTTGGTAGTTCTCTTTATCAGCAGAGATAGCAATCTTTTGAAGATTTTCTTCGTCAGTTCCCTTTATCAGCAGGGATGACATTTATTTTGCTAGTTCTCTTTATCAGCAGAGATAGCAATCTTTTGAAGATTTTCTTCGTCAGTTCCCTTTATCAGCAGGGATGACATTTATTTTGCTAGTTCTCTTTATCAGCAGAGATAGCAATCTTTTGAATATTTTCTTCGTCAGTTCCCTTTATCAGCAGGGATGACATTTATTTTGCTAGTTCTCTTTATCAGCAGAGATAGCAATCTTTTGAAGATTTTCTTCGGCAGTTCCCTTTATCAGCAGGGATGACATTTATTTTGCCAGTTCTCTTTATCAGCAGAGATAGCAATCTCTTGAAGATTCTCTTCGTCAGTTCCCTTTATCAGCAGGGATGGCATTTATTTTGCTAGTTCTCTTTATCAGCAGAGATAGCAATTTTTTGAAGATTTTCTTCATCAGTTCCCTTTATCAGCAGGGATGGCATTTATTTTGCTCGTTCTCTTTATAAGCAGATATAGACATCTTTGGAAGATTCTCTTCGTCAGTTCCCTTTATCAGCAGGGATGGCATTTATTTTGCTAGTTCTCTTTATCAGCAGAGATAGCTATCTTTTGAAGATTTTCTTCGTCAGTTCCCTTTATCAGCAGGGATGGCATTTATTTTGCTAGTTCTCTTTATCAGCAGAGATAGCAATCTTTTGAAGATTTTCTTTGTCAGTTCCCTTTATCAGCAGGGATGGCATTTATTTTGCTAGTTCTCTTTATCAGCAGAGATAGCAATCTTTTGAAGATTTTCTTCGTCAGTTCCCTTTATCAGCAGGGATGACATTTATTTTGCTAGTTCTCTTTATCAGCAGAGATAGCTATCTTTTGAAGATTTTCTTCGTCAGTTCCCTTTATCAGCAGGGATGACATTTATTTTGCTAGTTCTCTTTATCAGCAGAGATAGCAATCTTTTGAAGATTTTCTTTTTCAGTTCCCTTTATCAGCAGGGATGGCATTTATTTTGCTAGTTCTCTTTATCAGCAGAGATAGCAATCTTTTGAAGATTTTCTTCGTCAGTTCCCTTTATCAGCAGGGATGACATTTATTTTGCTAGATCTCTTTATCAGCAGAGATAGCAATCTTTTGAAGATTTTCTTCGTCAGTTCCCTTTATCAGCAGGGATGGTATTTATTTTGCTAATTCTCTTTATCAGCAGAGATAGCAATCTCTTGAAGATTTTCTTTGTCAGTTCCCTTTATCAGCAGGGATGGCATTTATTTTGCTAGTTCTCTTTATCAGCAGAGATAGCAATCTTTTGAAGATTTTCTTCGTCAGTTCCCTTTATCAGCAGGGATGACATTTATTTTGCTAGTTCTCTTTATCAGCAGAGATAGCTATCTTTTGAAGATTTTCTTCGTCAGTTCCCTTTATCAGCAGGGATGACATTTATTTTGCTAGTTCTCTTTATCAGCAGAGATAGCAATCTTTTGAAGATTTTCTTTTTCAGTTCCCTTTATCAGCAGGGATGGCATTTATTTTGCTAGTTCTCTTTATCAGCAGAGATAGCAATCTTTTGAAGATTTTCTTCGTCAGTTCCCTTTATCAGCAGGGATGACATTTATTTTGCTAGTTCTCTTTATCAGCAGAGATAGCAATCTTTTGAAGATTTTCTTCGTCAGTTCCCTTTATCAGCAGGGATGACATTTATTTTGCTAGTTCTCTTTATCAGCAGAGATAGCAATCTTTTGAATATTTTCTTCGTCAGTTCCCTTTATCAGCAGGGATGACATTTATTTTGCTAGTTCTCTTTATCAGCAGAGATAGCAATCTTTTGAAGATTTTCTTCGTCAGTTCCCTTTATCAGCAGGGATGACATTTATTTTGCCAGTTCTCTTTATCAGCAGAGATAGCCATCTCTTGAAGATTCTCTTCGTCAGTTCCCTTTATCAGCAGGGATGGCATTTATTTTGATAGTTCTCTTTATCAGCAGAGATAGCAATTTTTTGAAGATTTTCTTCATCAGTTCCCTTTATCAGCAGGGATGGCATTTATTTTGCTCGTTCTCTTTATAAGCAGATATAGACATCTTTGGAAGATTCTCTTCGTCAGTTCCCTTTATCAGCAGGGATGGCATTTATTTTGCTAGTTCTCTTTATCAGCAGAGATAGCTATCTTTTGAAGATTTTCTTCGTCAGTTCCCTTTATCAGCAGGGATGGCATTTATTTTGCTAGTTCTCTTTATCAGCAGAGATAGCAATCTTTTGAAGATTTTCTTTGTCAGTTCCCTTTATCAGCAGGGATGGCATTTATTTTGCTAGTTCTCTTTATCAGCAGAGATAGCAATCTTTTGAAGATTTTCTTCGTCAGTTCCCTTTATCAGCAGGGATGACATTTATTTTGCTAGTTCTCTTTATCAGCAGAGATAGCTATCTTTTGAAGATTTTCTTCGTCAGTTCCCTTTATCAGCAGGGATGACATTTATTTTGCTAGTTCTCTTTATCAGCAGAGATAGCAATCTTTTGAAGATTTTCTTTTTCAGTTCCCTTTATCAGCAGGGATGGCATTTATTTTGCTAGTTCTCTTTATCAGCAGAGATAGCAATCTTTTGAAGATTTTCTTCGTCAGTTCCCTTTATCAGCAGGGATGACATTTATTTTGCTAGTTCTCTTTATCAGCAGAGATAGCAATCTTTTGAAGATTTTCTTCGTCAGTTCCCTTTATCAGCAGGGATGGTATTTATTTTGCTAATTCTCTTTATCAGCAGAGATAGCAATCTCTTGAAGATTTTCTTTGTCAGTTCCCTTTATCAGCAGGGATGGCATTTATTTTGTTAGTTCTCTTTATCAGCAGAGATAGCAATCTTTTGAAGATTTTCTTCGTCAGTTCCCTTTATCAGCAGGGATGACATTTATTTTGCTAGTTCTCTTTATCAGCAGAGATAGCTATCTTTTGAAGATTTTCTTCGTCAGTTCCCTTTATCAGCAGGGATGACATTTATTTTGCTAGTTCTCTTTATCAGCAGGGATAGCAATCTTTTGAAGATTTTCTTTTTCAGTTCCCTTTATCAGCAGGGATGGCATTTATTTTGCTAGTTCTCTTTATCAGCAGAGATAGCAATCTTTTGAAGATTTTCTTCGTCAGTTCCCTTTATCAGCAGGGATGACATTTATTTTGCTAGTTCTCTTTATCAGCAGAGATAGCAATCTTTTGAAGATTTTCTTCGTCAGTTCCCTTTATCAGCAGGGATGGTATTTATTTTGCTAATTCTCTTTATCAGCAGAGATAGCAATCTTTTGAAGATTTTCTTCGTCAGTTCCCTTTATCAGCAGGGATGACATTTATTTTGCTAGTTCTCTTTATCAGCAGAGATAGCAATCTTTTGAAGATTTTCTTCGTCATTTCCCTTTATCAGCTGGGATGACATTTATTTTGCTAGTTCTCTTTATCAGCAGAGATAGCAATCTCTTGAAGATTCTCTTCGTCAGTTCCCTTTATCAGCAGAGATGGTATTTATTTTGCTAGTTCTCTTTATCAGCAGAGATAGCAATCTCTTGAAGATTTTCTTTGTCAGTTCCATTTATCAGCAGGGATGGCATTTATTTTGCTAGTTCTCTTTATCAGCAGAGATAGCAATCTTTTGAAGATTTTCTTTGTCAGTTCCCTTTATCAGCAGGGATGGCATTTATTTTGGTAGTTCTCTTTATCAGCAGAGATAGCAATCTTTTGAAGATTTTCTTCGTCAGTTCCCTTTATCAGCAGGGATGACATTTATTTTGCTAGTTCTCTTTATCAGCAGAGATAGCAATCTTTTGAAGATTTTCTTCGTCAGTTCCCTTTATCAGCAGGGATGACATTTATTTTGCCAGTTCTCTTTATCAGCAGAGATAGCAATCTCTTGAAGATTCTCTTCGTCAGTTCCCTTTATCAGCAGGGATGGCATTTATTTTGCTAGTTCTCTTTATCAGCAGAGATAGCAATTTTTTGAAGATTTTCTTCATCAGTTCCCTTTATCAGCAGGGATGGCATTTATTTTGCTCGTTCTCTTAATAAGCAGATATAGACATCTTTGGAAGATTCTCTTCGTCAGTTCCCTTTATCAGCAGGGATGGCATTTATTTTGCTAGTTCTCTTTATCAGCAGAGATAGCTATCTTTTGAAGATTTTCTTCGTCAGTTCCCTTTATCAGCAGGGATGGCATTTATTTTGCTAGTTCTCTTTATCAGCAGAGATAGCAATCTTTTGAAGATTTTCTTTGTCAGTTCCCTTTATCAGCAGGGATGGCATTTATTTTGCTAGTTCTCTTTATCAGCAGAGATAGCAATCTTTTGAAGATTTTCTTCGTCAGTTCCCTTTATCAGCAGGGATGACATTTATTTTGCTAGTTCTCTTTATCAGCAGAGATAGCTATCTTTTGAAGATTTTCTTCGTCAGTTCCCTTTATCAGTAGGGATGACATTTATTTTGCTAGTTCTCTTTATCAGCAGAGATAGCAATCTTTTGAAGATTTTCTTTTTCAGTTCCCTTTATCAGCAGGGATGGCATTTATTTTGCTAGTTCTCTTTATCAGCAGAGATAGCAATCTTTTGAAGATTTTCTTCGTCAGTTCCCTTTATCAGCAGGGATGACATTTATTTTGCTAGTTCTCTTTATCAGCAGAGATAGCAATCTTTTGAAGATTTTCTTCGTCAGTTCCCTTTATCAGCAGGGATGGTATTTATTTTGCTAATTCTCTTTATCAGCAGAGATAGCAATCTCTTGAAGATTTTCTTTGTCAGTTCCCTTTATCAGCAGGGATGGCATTTATTTTGCTAGTTCTCTTTATCAGCAGAGATAGCAATCTTTTGAAGATTTTCTTCGTCAGTTCCCTTTATCAGCAGGGATGACATTTATTTTGCTAGTTCTCTTTATCAGCAGAGATAGCTATCTTTTGAAGATTTTCTTTGTCAGTTCCCTTTATCAGCAGGGATGACATTTATTTTGCTAGTTCTCTTTATCAGCAGAGATAGCAATCTTTTGAAGATTTTCTTTTTCAGTTCCCTTTATCAGCAGGGATGGCATTTATTTTGCTAGTTCTCTTTATCAGCAGAGATAGCAATCTTTTAAAGATTTTCTTCGTCAGTTCCCTTTATCAGCAGGGATGACATTTATTTTGCTAGTTCTCTTTATCAGCAGAGATAGCAATCTTTTGAAGATTTTCTTCGTCAGTTCCCTTTATCAGCAGGGATGGTATTTATTTTGCTAATTCTCTTTATCAGCAGAGATAGCAATCTTTTGAAGATTTTCTTCGTCAGTTCCCTTTATCAGCAGGGATGACATTTATTTTGCTAGTTCTCTTTATCAGCAGAGATAGCAATCTTTTGAAGATTTTCTTCGTCATTTCCCTTTATCAGCTGGGATGACATTTATTTTGCTAGTTCTCTTTATCAGCAGAGATAGCAATCTCTTGAAGATTCTCTTCGTCAGTTCCCTTTATCAGCAGAGATGGTATTTATTTTGCTAGTTCTCTTTATCAGCAGAGATAGCAATCTCTTGAAGATTTTCTTTGTCAGTTCCATTTATCAGCAGGGATGGCATTTATTTTGCTAGTTCTCTTTATCAGCAGAGATAGCAATCTTTTGAAGATTTTCTTTGTCAGTTCCCTTTATCAGCAGGGATGGCATTTATTTTGGTAGTTCTCTTTATCAGCAGAGATAGCAATCTTTTGAAGATTTTCTTCGTCAGTTCCCTTTATCAGCAGGGATGACATTTATTTTGCTAGTTCTCTTTATCAGCAGAGATAGCAATCTTTTGAAGATTTTCTTCGTTAGTTCCCTTTATCAGCAGGGATGACATTTATTTTGCTAGTTCTCTTTATCAGCAGAGATAGCAATCTTTTGAATATTTTCTTCGTCAGTTCCCTTTATCAGCAGGGATGACATTTATTTTGCTAGTTCTCTTTATCAGCAGAGATAGCAATCTTTTGAAGATTTTCTTCGTCAGTTCCCTTTATCAGCAGGGATGACATTTATTTTGCCAGTTCTCTTTATCAGCAGAGATAGCAATCTCTTGAAGATTCTCTTCGTCAGTTCCCTTTATCAGCAGGGATGGCATTTATTTTGCTAGTTCTCTTTATCAGCAGAGATAGCAATTTTTTGAAGATTTTCTTCATCAGTTCCCTTTATCAGCAGGGATGGCATTTATTTTGCTCGTTCTCTTTATAAGCAGATATAGACATCTTTGGAAGATTCTCTTCGTCAGTTCCCTTTATCAGCAGGGATGGCATTTATTTTGCTAGTTCTCTTTATCAGCAGAGATAGCTATCTTTTGAAGATTTTCTTCGTCAGTTCCCTTTATCAGCAGGGATGGCATTTATTTTGCTAGTTCTCTTTATCAGCAGAGATAGCAATCTTTTGAAGATTTTCTTTGTCAGTTCCCTTTATCAGCAGGGATGGCATTTATTTTGCTAGTTCTCTTTATCAGCAGAGATAGCAATCTTTTGAAGATTTTCTTCGTCAGTTCCCTTTATCAGCAGGGATGACATTTATTTTGCTAGTTCTCTTTATCAGCAGAGATAGCTATCTTTTGAAGATTTTCTTCGTCAGTTCCCTTTATCAGCAGGGATGACATTTATTTTGCTAGTTCTCTTTATCAGCAGAGATAGCAATCTTTTGAAGATTTTCTTTTTCAGTTCCCTTTATCAGCAGGGATGGCATTTATTTTGCTAGTTCTCTTTATCAGCAGAGATAGCAATCTTTTGAAGATTTTCTTCGTCAGTTCCCTTTATCAGCAGGGATGACATTTATTTTGCTAGTTCTCTTTATCAGCAGAGATAGCAATCTTTTGAAGATTTTCTTCGTCAGTTCCCTTTATCAGCAGGGATGGTATTTATTTTGCTAATTCTCTTTATCAGCAGAGATAGCAATCTCTTGAAGATTTTCTTTGTCAGTTCCCTTTATCAGCAGGGATGGCATTTATTTTGCTAGTTCTCTTTATCAGCAGAGATAGCAATCTTTTGAAGATTTTCTTCGTCAGTTCCCTTTATCAGCAGGGATGACATTTATTTTGCTAGTTCTCTTTATCAGCAGAGATAGCTATCTTTTGAAGATTTTCTTTGTCAGTTCCCTTTATCAGCAGGGATGACATTTATTTTGCTAGTTCTCTTTATCAGCAGAGATAGCAATCTTTTGAAGATTTTCTTTTTCAGTTCCCTTTATCAGCAGGGATGGCATTTATTTTGCTAGTTCTCTTTATCAGCAGAGATAGCAATCTTTTGAAGATTTTCTTCGTCAGTTCCCTTTATCAGCAGGGATGACATTTATTTTGCTAGTTCTCTTTATCAGCAGAGATAGCAATCTTTTGAAGATTTTCTTCGTCAGTTCCCTTTATCAGCAGGGATGGTATTTATTTTGCTAATTCTCTTTATCAGCAGAGATAGCAATCTTTTGAAGATTTTCTTCGTCAGTTCCCTTTATCAGCAGGGATGACATTTATTTTGCTAGTTCTCTTTATCAGCAGAGATAGCAATCTTTTGAAGATTTTCTTCGTCATTTCCCTTTATCAGCTGGGATGACATTTATTTTGCTAGTTCTCTTTATCAGCAGAGATAGCAATCTCTTGAAGATTCTCTTCGTCAGTTCCCTTTATCAGCAGGGATGGTATTTATTTTGCTAGTTCTCTTTATCAGCAGAGATAGCAATCTCTTGAAGATTTTCTTTGTCAGTTCCATTTATCAGCAGGGATGGCATTTATTTTGCTAGTTCTCTTTATCAGCAGAGATAGCAATCTTTTGAAGATTTTCTTTGTCAGTTCCCTTTATCAGCAGGGATGGCATTTATTTTGGTAGTTCTCTTTATCAGCAGAGATAGCAATCTTTTGAAGATTTTCTTCGTCAGTTCCCTTTATCAGCAGGGATGACATTTATTTTGCTAGTTCTCTTTATCAGCAGAGATAGCAATCTTTTGAAGATTTTCTTCGTCAGTTCCCTTTATCAGCAGGGATGACATTTATTTTGCTAGTTCTCTTTATCAGCAGAGATAGCAATCTTTTGAATATTTTCTTCGTCAGTTCCCTTTATCAGCAGGGATGACATTTATTTTGCTAGTTCTCTTTATCAGCAGAGATAGCAATCTTTTGAAGATTTTCTTCGTCAGTTCCCTTTATCAGCAGGGATGACATTTATTTTGCCAGTTCTCTTTATCAGCAGAGATAGCAATCTCTTGAAGATTCTCTTCGTCAGTTCCCTTTATCAGCAGGGATGGCATTTATTTTGCTAGTTCTCTTTATCAGGAGAGATAGCAATTTTTTGAAGATTTTCTTCATCAGTTCCCTTTATCAGCAGGGATGGCATTTATTTTGCTCGTTTTCTTTATAAGCAGATATAGACATCTTTGGAAGATTCTCTTCGTCAGTTCCCTTTATCAGCAGGGATGGCATTTATTTTGCTAGTTCTCTTTATCAGCAGAGATAGCTATCTTTTGAAGATTTTCTTCATCAGTTCCCTTTATCAGCAGGGATGGCATTTATTTTGCTAGTTCTCTTTATCAGCAGAGATAGCAATCTTTTGAAGATTTTCTTTGTCAGTTCCCTTTATCAGCAGGGATGGCATTTATTTTGCTAGTTCTCTTTATCAGCAGAGATAGCAATCTTTTGAAGATTTTCTTCGTCAGTTCCCTTTATCAGCAGGGATGACATTTATTTTGCTAGTTCTCTTTATCAGCAGAGATAGCTATCTTTTGAAGATTTTCTTCGTCAGTTCCCTTTATCAGCAGGGATGACATTTATTTTGCTAGTTCTCTTTATCAGCAGAGATAGCAATCTTTTGAAGATTTTCTTTTTCAGTTCCCTTTATCAGCAGGGATGGCATTTATTTTGCTAGTTCTCTTTATCAGCAGAGATAGCAATCTTTTGAAGATTTTCTTCGTCAGTTCCCTTTATCAGCAGGGATGACATTTATTTTGCTAGTTCTCTTTATCAGCAGAGATAGCAATCTTTTGAAGATTTTCTTCGTCAGTTCCCTTTATCAGCAGGGATGGTATTTATTTTGCTAATTCTCTTTATCAGCAGAGATAGCAATCTCTTGAAGATTTTCTTTGTCAGTTCCCTTTATCAGCAGGGATGGCATTTATTTTGCTAGTTCTCTTTATCAGCAGAGATAGCAATCTTTTGAAGATTTTCTTCGTCAGTTCCCTTTATCAGCAGGGATGACATTTATTTTGCTAGTTCTCTTTATCAGCAGAGATAGCTATCTTTTGAAGATTTTCTTCGTCAGATCCCTTTATCAGCAGGGATGACATTTATTTTGCTAGTTCTCTTTATCAGCAGAGATAGCAATCTTTTGAAGATTTTCTTTTTCAGTTCCCTTTATCAGCAGGGATGGCATTTATTTTGCTAGTTCTCTTTATCAGCAGAGATAGCAATCTTTTGAAGATTTTCTTCGTCAGTTCCCTTTATCAGCAGGGATGACATTTATTTTGCTAGTACTCTTTATCAGCAGAGATAGCAATCTTTTGAAGATTTTCTTCGTCAGTTCCCTTTATCAGCAGGGATGGTATTTATTTTGCTAATTCTCTTTATCAGCAGAGATAGCAATCTTTTGAAGATTTTCTTCGTCAGTTCCCTTTATCAGCAGGGATGACATTTATTTTGCTAGTTCTCTTTATCAGCAGAGATAGCAATCTTTTGAAGATTTTCTTCGTCATTTCCCTTTATCAGCTGGGATGACATTTATTTTGCTAGTTCTCTTTATCAGCAGAGATAGCAATCTCTTGAAGATTCTCTTCGTCAGTTCCCTTTATCAGCAGGGATGGTATTTATTTTGCTAGTTCTCTTTATCAGCAGAGATAGCAATCTCTTGAAGATTTTCTTTGTCAGTTCCATTTATCAGCAGGGATGGCATTTATTTTGCTAGTTCTCTTTATCAGCAGAGATAGCAATCTTTTGAAGATTTTCTTTGTCAGTTCCCTTTATCAGCAGGGATGGCATTTATTTTGCTAGTTCTCTTTATCAGCAGAGATAGCAATCTTTTGAAGATTTTCTTCGTCAGTTCCCTTTATCAGCAGGGATGACATTTATTTTGCTAGTTCTCTTTATCAGCAGAGATAGCAATCTTTTGATTATTTTCTTCGTCAGTTCCCTTTATCAGAAGGGATGGAATTTATTTTGCTAGTTCTCTTTATCAGCAGAGATAGCAATCCCTTGAAGATTTTCTTCGTCAGTTCCCTTTATCAGCGGGGATGGCATTTATTTTGCTAGATCTCTTTATCAGCAGAGATCGCAATCTTTTGAAGATTTTCTTCGCTAGTTCCCTTTATCAGCAGGGATGACATTTATTTTGCTAGTTCTCTTTATCAGCAGAGATAGCAATCTTTTGAAGATTTTCTTCGTCAGTTCCCTTTATCAGCAGGGATGACATTTATTTTGCAAGTTCTCTTTATTAGCAGAGATAGCAATCTCTTGAAGATTCTCTTTGTCAGTTCCCTTTATCAGCAGGGATGGCATTTATTTTGCTAGTTCTCTTTATCAGCAGAGCTAGCAATCTTTTGAAGATTTTCTTCGTCAGTTCCCTTTATCAGCAGGGATGGCATTTATTTTGCTAGTTCTCTTTATCAGTAGAGATAGCAATCTTTTGAAGATTTTCTTCGTCAGTTCCCTTTATCAGCAGGGATGACATTTATTTTGCTAGTTCTCTTTATCAGCAGAGATAGCAATCTTTTGAATATTTTCTTCGTCAGTTCCCTTTATCAGCAGGGATGACATTTATTTTGCTAGTTCTCTTTATCAGCGGATAGCAATCTCTTAAAGATTTTCTTCGTCAGTTCCCTTTATCAGCAGGGATGACATTTATCTTGCTAGTTCTCTTTATCAGCAGAGATAGCAATCTTTTGAAGATTTTCTTCGTCATTTCCCTTTATCAGCAGGGATGACATTTATTTTGCTAGTTCTCTTTATCAGCAGAGATAGCAATCTCTTGAATATTCTCTTCTTCAGTTCCCTTTATCAGCAGGGATGGCATTTATTTTGCTAGTTCTCTTTATCAGCAGAGATAGCAATTTTTTGAAGATTTTCTTCATCAGTTCCCTTTATCAGCAGGGATGGCATTTATTTTGCTAGTTCTCTTTATAAGCAGATATAGACATCTTTGGAAGATTCTCTTTGTCAGTTCCCTTTATCAGCAGGGATGGCATTTATTTTGCTAGTTCTCTTTATCAGCAGAGATAGCTATCTTTTGAAGATTTTCTTCGTCAGTTCCCTTTATCAGCAGGGATGGCATTTATTTTGCTAGTTCTCTTTATCAGCAGAGATAGCAATCTTTTGAAGATTTTCCTTGTCAGTTCCCTTTATCAGCAGGGATGGCATTTGTTTTGCTAGTTCTCTTTATCAGCAGAGATAGCAATCTTTTGAAGATTTTCTTCGTCAGTTCCCTTTATCAGCAGGGATGACATTTATTTTGCTAGTTCTCTTTATCAGCAGAGATAGCAATCTTTTGAAGATTTTCTTCGTCAGTTCCCTTTATCAGGAGGGATGGTATTTATTTTGCTAATTCTCTTTATCAGCAGAGATAGCAATCTTTTGAAGATTTTCTTCGTCAGTTCCCTTTATCAGCAGGGATGACATTTATTTTGCTAGTTCTCTTTATCAGCAGAGATAGCAATCTTTTGAAGATTTTCTTCGTCAGTTCCCTTTATCAGCAGGGATGACATTTATTTTGCTAGTTCTCTTTATCAGCAGAGATAGCTATCTTTTGAAGATTTTCTTCGTCAGTTCCCTTTATCAGCAGGGATGACATTTATTTTGCTAGTTCTCTTTATCAGCAGAGATAGCAATCTTTTGAAGATTTTCTTTTTCAGTTCCCTTTATCAGCAGGGATGGCATTTATTTTGCTAGTTCTCTTTATCAGCAGAGATAGCAATCTTTTGAAGATTTTCTTCGTCAGTTCCCTTTATCAGCAGGGATGACATTTATTTTGCTAGTTCTCTTTATCAGCAGAGATAGCAATCTTTTGAAGATTTTCTTCGTCAGTTCCCTTTATCAGCAGGGATGGTATTTATTTTGCTAATTCTCTTTATCAGCAGAGATAGCAATCTCTTGAAGATTTTCTTTGTCAGTTCCCTTTATCAGCAGGGATGGCATTTATTTTGCTAGTTCTCTTTATCAGCAGAGATAGCAATCTTTTGAAGATTTTCTTCGTCAGTTCCCTTTATCAGCAGGGATGACATTTATTTTGCTAGTTCTCTTTATCAGCAGAGATAGCTATCTTTTGAAGATTTTCTTCGTCAGTTCCCTTTATCAGCAGGGATGACATTTATTTTGCTAGTTCTCTTTATCAGCAGAGATAGCAATCTTTTGAAGATTTTCTTTTTCAGTTCCCTTTATCAGCAGGGATGGCATTTATTTTGCTAGTTCTCTTTATCAGCAGAGATAGCAATCTTTTGAAGATTTTCTTCGTCAGTTCCCTTTATCAGCAGGGATGACATTTATTTTGCTAGTTCTCTTTATCAGCAGAGATAGCAATCTTTTGAAGATTTTCTTCGTCAGTTCCCTTTATCAGCAGGGATGGTATTTATTTTGCTAATTCTCTTTATCAGCAGAGATAGCAATCTTTTGAAGATTTTCTTCGTCAGTTCCCTTTATCAGCAGGGATGACATTTATTTTGCTAGTTCTCTTTATCAGCAGAGATAGCAATCTTTTGAAGATTTTCTTCGTCATTTCCCTTTATCAGCTGGGATGACATTTATTTTGCTAGTTCTCTTTATCAGCAGAGATAACATTCTCTTGAAGATTCTCTTCGTCAGTTCCCTTTATCAGCAGGGATGGTATTTATTTTGCTAGTTCTCTTTATCAGCAGAGATAGCAATCTCTTGAAGATTTTCTTTGTCAGTTCTATTTATCAGCAGGGATGGCATTTATTTTGCTAGTTCTCTTTATCAGCAGAGATAGCAATCTTTTGAAGATTTTCTTTGTCAGTTCCCTTTATCAGCAGGGATGGCATTTATTTTGCTAGTTCTCTTTATCAGCAGAGATAGCAATCTTTTGAAGATTTTCTTCGTCAGTTCCCTTTATCAGCAGGGATGACATTTATTTTGCTAGTTCTCTTTATCAGCAGAGATAGCAATCTTTTGATTATTTTCTTCGTCAGTTCCCTTTATCAGCAGGGATGGAATTTATTTTGCTAGTTCTCTTTATCAGCAGAGATAGCAATCCCTTGAAGATTTTCTTCGTCAGTTCCCTTTATCAGCGGGGATGGCATTTATTTTGCTAGATCTCTTTATCAGCAGAGATCGCAATCTTTTGAAGATTTTCTTCGCCAGTTCCCTTTATCAGCAGGGATGACATTTATTTTGCTAGTTCTCTTTATCAGCAGAGATAGCAATCTTTTGAAGATTTTCTTCATCAGTTCCCTTTATCAGCAGGGATGACATTTATTTTGCCAGTTCTCTTTATTAGCAGAGATAGCAATCTATTGAAGATTCTCTTCGTCAGTTCCCTTTATCAGCAGGGATGGCATTTATTTTGCTAGTTCTCTTTATCAGCAGAGATAGCAATCTTTTGAAGATTTTCTTCGTCAGTTCCCTTTATCAGCAGGGATGGCATTTATTTTGCTAGTTCTCTTTATCAGTAGAGATAGCAATCTTTTGAAGATTTTCTTCGTCAGTTCCCTTTATCAGCAGGGATGACATTTATTTTGCTAGTTCTCTTTATCAGCAGAGATAGCAATCTTTTGAATATTTTCTTCGTCAGTTCCCTTTATCAGCAGGGATGACATTTATTTTGCTAGTTCTCTTTATCAGCAGATAGCAATCTCTTAAAGATTTTCTTCGTCAGTTCCCTTTATCAGTAGGGATGACATTTATCTTGCTAGTTCTCTTTATCAGCAGAGATAGCAATCTTTTGAAGATTTTCTTCGTCATTTCCCTTTATCAGCAGGGATGACATTTATTTTGCTAGTTCTCTTTATCAGCAGAGATAGCAATCTCTTGAATATTCTCTTCGTCAGTTCCCTTTATCAGCAGGGATGGCATTTATTTTGCTAGTTCTCTTTATCAGCAGAGATAGCAATTTTTTGAAGATTTTCTTCATCAGTTCCCTTTATCAGCAGGGATGGCATTTATTTTGCTAGTTCTCTTTATAAGCAGTTATAGACATCTTTGGAAGATTCTCTTTGTCAGTTCCCTTTATCAGCAGGGATGGCATTTATTTTGCTAGTTCTCTTTATCAGCAGAGATAGCTATCTTTTGAAGATTTTCTTCGTCAGTTCCCTTTATCAGCAGGGATGGCATTTATTTTGCTAGTTCTCTTTATCAGCAGAGATAGCAATCTTTTGAAGATTTTCTTTGTCAGTTCCCTTTATCAGCAGGGATGGCATTTATTTTGCTAGTTCTCTTTATCAGCAGAGATAGCAATCTTTTGAAGATTTTCTTCGTCAGTTCCCTTTATCAGCAGGGATGACATTTATTTTGCTAGTTCTCTTTATCAGCAGAGATAGCAATCTTTTGATTATTTTCTTCGTCAGTTCCCTTTATCAGCAGGGATGGAATTTATTTTGCTAGTTCTCTTTATCAGCAGAGATAGCAATCCCTTGAAGATTTTCTTCGTCAGTTCCCTTTATCAGCGGGGATGGCATTTATTTTGCTAGATCTCTTTATCAGCAGAGATCGCAATCTTTTGAAGATTTTCTTCGCCAGTTCCCTTTATCAGCAGGGATGACATTTATTTTGCTAGTTCTCTTTATCAGCAGAGATAGCAATCTTTTGAAGATTTTCTTCATCAGTTCCCTTTATCAGCAGGGATGACATTTATTTTGCCAGTTCTCTTTATTAGCAGAGATAGCAATCTATTGAAGATTCTCTTCGTCAGTTCCCTTTATCAGCAGGGATGGCATTTATTTTGCTAGTTCTCTTTATCAGCAGAGATAGCAATCTTTTGAAGATTTTCTTCGTCAGTTCCCTTTATCAGCAGGGATGGCATTTATTTTGCTAGTTCTCTTTATCAGTAGAGATAGCAATCTTTTGAAGATTTTCTTCGTCAGTTCCCTTTATCAGCAGGGATGACATTTATTTTGCTAGTTCTCTTTATCAGCAGAGATAGCAATCTTTTGAATATTTTCTTCGTCAGTTCCCTTTATCAGCAGGGATGACATTTATTTTGCTAGTTCTCTTTATCAGCAGATAGCAATCTCTTAAAGATTTTCTTCGTCAGTTCCCTTTATCAGCAGGGATGACATTTATCTTGCTAGTTCTCTTTATCAGCAGAGATAGCAATCTTTTGAAGATTTTCTTCGTCATTTCCCTTTATCAGCAGGGATGACATTTATTTTGCTAGTTCTCTTTATCAGCAGAGATAGCAATCTCTTGATATTCTCTTCGTCAGTTCCCTTTATCAGCAGGGGATGGCATTTATTTTGCTAGTTCTCTTTATCAGCAGAGATAGCAATTTTTTGAAGATTTTCTTCATCAGTTCCCCTTTATCAGCAGGGATGGCATTTATTTTGCTAGTTCTCTTTATAAGCAGTTATAGACATCTTTGGAAGATTCTCTTTGTCAGTTCCCTTTATCAGCAGGGATGGCATTTATTTTGCTAGTTCTCTTTATCAGCAGAGATAGCTATCTTTTGAAGATTTTCTTCGTCAGTTCCCTTTATCAGCAGGGATGGCATTTATTTTGCTAGTTCTCTTTATCAGCAGAGATAGCAATCTTTTGAAGATTTTCTTTGTCAGTTCCCTTTATCAGCAGGGATGGCATTTATTTTGCTAGTTCTCTTTATCAGCAGAGATAGCAATCTTTTGAAGATTTTCTTCGTCAGTTCCCTTTTTCAGCAGGGATGACATTTATTTTGCTAGTTCTCTTTATCAGCAGAGATAGCAATCTTTTGAAGATTTTCTTCGTCAGTTCCCTTTATCAGGAGGGATGGTATTTATTTTGCTAATTCTCTTTATCAGCAGAGATAGCAATCTTTTGAAGATTTTCTTCGTCAGTTCCCTTTATCAGCAGGGATGACATTTATTTTGCTAGTTCTCTTTATCAGCAGAGATAGCAATCTTTGAAGATTTTCTTCGTCAGTTCCCTTTATCAGCAGGGATGGCATTTATTTTGCTAGTTGTCTTTATCAGTAGAGATAGCAATCTTTTGAAGATTTTCTTCGTCAGTTCCCTTTATCAGCAGGGATGACATTTATTTTGCTAGTTCTCTTTATCAGCAGAGATAACAATCTTTTGAATATTTTCTTCGTCAGTTCCCTTTATCAGCAGGGATGACATTTATTTTGCTAGTTCTCTTTATCAGCAGATAGCAATCTCTTAAAGATTTTCTTCGTCAGTTCCCTTTATCAGCAGGGATGACATTTATCTTGCTAGTTCTCTTTATCAGCAGAGATAGCAATCTTTGAAGATTTTCTTCGTCATTTCCCTTTATCAGCAGGGATGACATTTATTTTGCTAGTTCTCTTTATCAGCAGAGATAGCAATCTCTTGAATATTCTCTTCGTCAGTTCCCTTTATCAGCAGGGATGGCATTTATTTTGCTAGTTCTCTTTATCAGCAGAGATAGCAATTTTTTGAAGATTTTCTTCATCAGTTCCCTTTATCAGCAGGGATGGCATTTATTTTGCTAGTTCTCTTTATAAGCAGATATAGACATCTTTGGAAGATTCTCTTTGTCAGTTCCCTTTATCAGCAGGGATGGCATTTATTTTGCTAGTTCTCTTTATCAGCAGAGATAGCTATCTTTTGAAGATTTTCTTCGTCAGTTCCCTTTATCAGCAGGGATGGCATTTATTTTGCTAGTTCTCTTTATCAGCAGAGATAGCAATCTTTTGAAGATTTTCTTTGTCAGTTCCCTTTATCAGCAGGGATGGCATTTATTTTGCTAGTTCTCTTTATCAGCAGAGATAGCAATCTTTTGAAGAATTTTCTTCGTCAGTTCCCTTTATCAGCAGGGATGACATTTATTTTGCTAGTTCTCTTTATCAGCAGAGATAGCAATCTTTTGAAGATTTTCTTCGTCAGTTCCCTTTATCAGGAGGGATGGTATTCATTTTGATAATTCTCTTTATCAGCAGAGATAGCAATCTTTTGAAGATTTTCTTCGTCAGTTCCCTTTATCAGCAGGGATGACATTTATTTTGCTAGTTCTCTTTATCAGCAGAGATAGCAATCTTTTGAAGATTTTCTTCGTCAGTTCCCTTTATCAGCAGGGATGGTATTTATTTTGCTAATTCTCTTTATCAGCAGAGATAGCAATCTTTTGAAGATTTTCTTCGTCAGTTCCCTTTATCAGCAGGGATGACATTTATTTTGCTAGTTCTCTTTATCAGTAGAGATAGCAATCTCTTGAAGATTTTTTTCGTCAGTTCCCTTTATCAGCAGGATGGCATTTATTTTGCTAGTTCTCTTTATAAGCAGATATAGACATCTTCGGAAGATTCTCTTCTTCAGTTCCCTTTATCAGCAGGGATGACATTTATTTTGCTAGTTCTCTTTATCAGCAGAGATAGCAATCTTTTGAAGATTCTCTCGTCAGTTCCCTTTATCAGCAGGGATGGTATTTATTTTGCTAATTCTCTTTATCAGCAGAGATAGCAATCTTTTGAAGATTTTCTTCGTCAGTTCCCTTTATCAGCAGGGATGACATTTATTTTGCTAGTTCTCTTTATCAGCAGAGATAGCAATCTTTTTGATTATTTTCTTCGTCAGTTCCCTTTATCAGTAGGGATGGAATTTATTTTGCTAGTTCTCTTTATCAGCAGAGATAGCAATCCCTTGAAGATTTTCTTCGTCAGTTCCCTTTATCAGCGGGGGATGGCATTTATTTTGCTAGATCTCTTTATCAGCAGAGATCGCAATCTTTTGAAGATTTTCTTCGCCAGTTCCCTTTATCAGCAGGGATGAACATTTATTTTGCTAGTTCTCTTTATCAGCAGAGATAGCAATCTTTTGAAGATTTTCTTCATCAGTTCCCTTTATCAGCAGGGATGACATTTATTTTGCCAGTTCTCTTTATTAGCAGAGATAGCAATCTATTGAAGATTCTCTTCGTCAGTTCCCTTTATCAGCAGGGATGGCATTTATTTTGCTAGTTCTCTTTATCAGCAGAGATAGCAATCTTTTGAAGATTTTCTTCGTCAGTTCCCTTTATCAGCAGGGATGGCATTTATTTTGCTAGTTCTCTTTATCAGTAGAGATAGCAATCTTTTGAAGATTTTCTTCGTCAGTTCCCTTTATCAGCAGGGATGACATTTATTTTGCTAGTTCTCTTTATCAGCAGAGATAGCAATCTTTTGAATATTTTCTTCGTCAGTTCCCTTTATCAGCAGGGATGACATTTATTTTGCTAGTTCTCTTTATCAGCAGATAGCAATCTCTTAAAGATTTTCTTCGTCAGTTCCCTTTATCAGCAGGGATGACATTTATCTTGCTAGTTCTCTTTATCAGCAGAGATAGCAATCTTTTGAAGATTTTCTTCGTCATTTCCCTTTATCAGCAGGGATGACATTTATTTTGCTAGTTCTCTTTATCAGCAGAGATAGCAATCTCTTGAATATTCTCTTCGTCAGTTCCCTTTATCAGCAGGGATGGCATTTATTTTGCTAGTTCTCTTTATCAGCAGAGATAGCAATTTTTTGAAGATTTTCTTCATCAGTTCCCTTTATCAGCAGGGATGGCATTTATTTTGCTAGTTCTCTTTATAAGCAGTTATAGACATCTTTGGAAGATTCTCTTTGTCAGTTCCCTTTATCAGCAGGGATGGCATTTATTTTGCTAGTTCTCTTTATCAGCAGAGATAGCTATCTTTTGAAGATTTTCTTCGTCAGTTCCCTTTATCAGCAGGGATGGCATTTATTTTGCTAGTTCTCTTTATCAGCAGAGATAGCAATCTTTTGAAGATTTTCTTTGTCAGTTCCCTTTATCAGCAGGGATGGCATTTATTTTGCTAGTTCTCTTTATCAGCAGAGATAGCAATCTTTTGAAGATTTTCTTCGTCAGTTCCCTTTATCAGCAGGGATGACATTTATTTTGCTAGTTCTCTTTATCAGCAGAGATAGCAATCTTTTGATTATTTTCTTCGTCAGTTCCCTTTATCAGCAGGGATGGAATTTATTTTGCTAGTTCTCTTTATCACCAGAGATAGCAATCCCTTGAAGATTTTCTTCGTCAGTTCCCTTTATCAGCGGGGATGGCATTTATTTTGCTAGATCTCTTTATCAGCAGAGATCGCAATCTTTTGAAGATTTTCTTCGCCAGTTCCCTTTATCAGCAGGGATGACATTTATTTTGCTAGTTCTCTTTATCAGCAGAGATAGCAATCTTTTGAAGATTTTCTTCATCAGTTCCCTTTATCAGCAGGGATGACATTTATTTTGCCAGTTCTCTTTATTAGCAGAGATAGCAATCTATTGAAGATTCTCTTCGTCAGTTCCCTTTATCAGCAGGGATGGCATTTATTTTGCTAGTTCTCTTTATCAGCAGAGATAGCAATCTTTTGAAGATTTTCTTCGTCAGTTCCCTTTATCAGCAGGGATGGCATTTATTTTGCTAGTTCTCTTTATCAGTAGAGATAGCAATCTTTTGAAGATTTTCTTCGTCAGTTCCCTTTATCAGCAGGGATGACATTTATTTTGCTAGTTCTCTTTATCAGCAGAGATAGCAATCTTTTGAATATTTTCTTCGTCAGTTCCCTTTATCAGCAGGGATGACATTTATTTTGCTAGTTCTCTTTATCAGCAGATAGCAATCTCTTAAAGATTCTCTTCGTCAGTTCCCTTTATCAGCAGGGATGGCATTTATTTTGCTAGTTCTCTTTATCAGCAGAGATAGCAATCTTTTGAAGATTTTCTTCGTAAGTTCCCTTTATCAGCAGGGATGGCATTTATTTTGCTAGTTCTCTTTATCAGTAGAGATAGCAATCTTTTGAAGATTTTCTTCGTCAGTTCCCTTTATCAGCAGGGATGACATTTATTTTGCTAGTTCTCTTTATCAGCAGAGATAGCAATCTTTTGAATATTTTCTTCGTCAGTTCCCTTTATCAGCAGGGATGACATTTATTTTGCTAGTTCTCTTTATCAGCAGATAGCAATCTCTTAAAGATTTTCTTCGTCAGTTCCCTTTATCAGCAGGGATGACATTTATCTTGCTAGTTCTCTTTATCAGCAGAGATAGCAATCTTTTGAAGATTTTCTTCGTCATTTCCCTTTATCAGCAGGGATGACATTTATTTTGCTAGTTCTCTTTATCAGCAGAGATAGCAATCTCTTGAATATTCTCTTCGTCAGTTCCCTTTATCAGCAGGGATGGCATTTATTTTGCTAGTTCTCTTTATCAGCAGAGATAGCAATTTTTTGAAGATTTTCTTCATCAGTTCCCTTTATCAGCAGGGATGGCATTTATTTTGCTAGTTCTCTTTATAAGCAGTTATAGACATCTTTGGAAGATTCTCTTTGTCAGTTCCCTTTATCAGCAGGGATGGCATTTATTTTGCTAGTTCTCTTTATCAGCAGAGATAGCTATCTTTTGAAGATTTTCTTCGTCAGTTCCCTTTATCAGCAGGGATGGCATTTATTTTGCTAGTTCTCTTTATCAGCAGAGATAGCAATCTTTTGAAGATTTTCTTTGTCAGTTCCTTTTATCAACAGGGATGGCATTTATTTTGCTAGTTCTCTTTATCAGCAGAGATAGCAATCTTTTGAAGATTTTCTTCGTCAGTTCCCTTTATCAGCAGGGATGACATTTATTTTGCTAGTTCTCTTTATCAGCAGAGATAGCAATCTTTTGAAGATTTTCTTCGTCAGTTCCCTTTATCAGGAGGGATGGTATTTATTTTGCTAATTCTCTTTATCAGCAGAGATAGCAATCTTTTGAAGATTTTCTTCGTCAGTTCCCTTTATCAGCAGGGATGACATTTATTTTGCTAGTTCTCTTTATCAGCAGAGATAGCAATCTTTTGAAGATTTTCTTCGTCAGTTCCCTTTATCAGCAGGGATGGCATTTATTTTGCTAGTTCTCTTTATCAGTAGAGATAGCAATCTTTTGAAGATTTTCTTCGTCAGTTCCCTTTATCAGCAGGGATGACATTTATTTTGCTAGTTCTCTTTATCAGCAGAGATAGCAATCTTTTGAATATTTTCTTCGTCAGTTCCCTTTATCAGCAGGGATGACATTTATTTTGCTAGTTCTCTTTATCAGCAGATAGCAATCTCTTAAAGATTTTCTTCGTCAGTTCCCTTTATCAGCAGGGATGACATTTATCTTGCTAGTTCTCTTTATCAGCAGAGATAGCAATCTTTTGAAGATTTTCTTCGTCATTTCCCTTTATCAGCAGGGATGACATTTATTTTGCTAGTTCTCTTTATCAGCAGAGATAGCAATCTCTTGAATATTCTCTTCGTCAGTTCCCTTTATCAGCAGGGATGGCATTTATTTTGCTAGTTCTCTTTATCAGCAGAGATAGCAATTTTTTGAAGATTTTCTTCATCAGTTCCCTTTATCAGCAGGGATGGCATTTATTTTGCTAGTTCTCTTTATCAGCAGAGATAGCAATCTTTTGAAGATTTTCTTCGTCAGTTCCCTTTATCAGCAGGGATGGTATTTATTTTGCTAATTCTCTTTATCAGCAGAGATAACAATCTTTTGAAGATTTTCTTCGTCAGTTCCCTTTATCAGCAGGGATGACATTTATTTTGCTAGTTCTCTTTATCAGTAGAGATAGCAATCTCTTGAAGATTTTTTTTGTCAGTTCCCTTTATCAGCAGGGATGGCATTTATTTTGCTAGTTCTCTTTATAAGCAGATATAGACATCTTCGGAAGATTCTCTTCGTCAGTTCCCTTTATCAGCAGGGATGACATTTATTTTGCTAGTTCTCTTTATCAGCAGAGATAGCAATCTTTTGAAGATTTTCTTCGTCAGTTCCCTTTATCAGCAGGGATGGTATTTATTTTGCTAATTCTCTTTATCAGCAGAGATAGCAATCTTTTGAAGATTTTCTTCGTCAGTTCCCTTTATCAGCAGGGATGACATTTATTTTGCTAGTTCTCTTTATCAGCAGAGATAGCAATCTTTTGATTATTTTCTTCGTCAGTTCCCTTTATCAGCAGGGATGGAATTTATTTTGCTAGTTCTCTTTATCAGCAGAGATAGCAATCCCTTGAAGATTTTCTTCGTCAGTTCCCTTTATCAGCGGGGATGGCATTTATTTTGCTAGATCTCTTTATCAGCAGAGATCGCAATCTTTTGAAGATTTTCTTCGCCAGTTCCCTTTATCAGCAGGGATGACATTTATTTTGCTAGTTCTCTTTATCAGCAGAGATAGCAATCTTTTGAAGATTTTCTTCATCAGTTCCCTTTATCAGCAGGGATGACATTTATTTTGCCAGTTCTCTTTATTAGCAGAGATAGCAATCTATTGAAGATTCTCTTCGTCAGTTCCCTTTATCAGCAGGGATGGCATTTATTTTGCTAGTTCTCTTTATCAGCAGAGATAGCAATCTTTTGAAGATTTTCTTCGTCAGTTCCCTTTATCAGCAGGGATGGCATTTATTTTGCTAGTTCTCTTTATCAGTAGAGATAGCAATCTTTTGAAGATTTTCTTCGTCAGTTCCCTTTATCAGCAGGGATGACATTTATTTTGCTAGTTCTCTTTATCAGCAGAGATAGCAATCTTTTGAATATTTTCTTCGTCAGTTCCCTTTATCAGCAGGGATGACATTTATTTTGCTAGTTCTCTTTATCAGCAGATAGCAATCTCTTAAAGATTTTCTTCGTCAGTTCCCTTTATCAGCAGGGATGACATTTATCTTGCTAGTTCTCTTTATCAGCAGAGATAGCAATCTTTTGAAGATTTTCTTCGTCATTTCCCTTTATCAGCAGGGATGACATTTATTTTGCTAGTTCTCTTTATCAGCAGAGATAGCAATCTCTTGAATATTCTCTTCGTCAGTTCCCTTTATCAGCAGGGATGGCATTTATTTTGCTAGTTCTCTTTATCAGCAGAGATAGCAATTTTTTGAAGATTTTCTTCATCAGTTCCCTTTATCAGCAGGGATGGCATTTATTTTGCTAGTTCTCTTTATAAGCAGTTATAGACATCTTTGGAAGATTCTCTTTGTCAGTTCCCTTTATCAGCAGGGATGGCATTTATTTTGCTAGTTCTCTTTATCAGCAGAGATAGCTATCTTTTGAAGATTTTCTTCGTCAGTTCCCTTTATCAGCAGGGATGGCATTTATTTTGCTAGTTCTCTTTATCAGCAGAGATAGCAATCTTTTGAAGATTTTCTTTGTCAGTTCCCTTTATCAGCAGGGATGGCATTTATTTTGCTAGTTCTCTTTATCAGCAGAGATAGCAATCTTTTGAAGATTTTCTTCGTCAGTTCCCTTTATCAGCAGGGATGACATTTATTTTGCTAGTTCTCTTTATCAGCAGAGATAGCAATCTTTTGAAGATTTTCTTCGTCAGTTCCCTTTATCAGGAGGGATGGTATTTATTTTGCTAATTCTCTTTATCAGCAGAGATAGCAATCTTTTGAAGATTTTCTTCGTCAGTTCCCTTTATCAGCAGGGATGACATTTATTTTGCTAGTTCTCTTTATCAGCAGAGATAGCAATCTTTTGAAGATTTTCTTCGTCAGTTCCCTTTATCAGCAGGGATGGTATTTATTTTGCTAGTTCTCTTTATCAGTAGAGATAGCAATCTTTTGAAGATTTTCTTCGTCAGTTCCCTTTATCAGCAGGGATGACATTTATTTTGCTAGTTCTCTTTATCAGCAGAGATAGCAATCTTTTGAATATTTTCTTCGTCAGTTCCCTTTATCAGCAGGGATGACATTTATTTTGCTAGTTCTCTTTATCAGCAGATAGCAATCTCTTAAAGATTTTCTTCGTCAGTTCCCTTTATCAGCAGGGATGACATTTATCTTGCTAGTTCTCTTTATCAGCAGAGATAGCAATCTTTTGAAGATTTTCTTCGTCATTTCCCTTTATCAGCAGGGATGACATTTATTTTGCTAGTTCTCTTTATCAGCAGAGATAGCAATCTCTTGAATATTCTCTTCGTCAGTTCCCTTTATCAGCAGGGATGGCATTTATTTTGCTAGTTCTCTTTATCAGCAGAGATAGCAATTTTTTGAAGATTTTCTTCATCAGTTCCCTTTATCAGCAGGGATGGCATTTATTTTGCTAGTTCTCTTTATAAGCAGATATAGACATCTTTGGAAGATTCTCTTTGTCAGTTCCCTTTATCAGCAGGGATGGCATTTATTTTGCTAGTTCTCTTTATCAGCAGAGATAGCTATCTTTTGAAGATTTTCTTCGTCAGTTCCCTTTATCAGCAGGGATGGCATTTATTTTGCTAGTTCTCTTTATCAGCAGAGATAGCAATCTTTTGAAGATTTTCTTTGTCAGTTCCCTTTATCAGCAGGGATGGCATTTATTTTGCTAGTTCTCTTTATCAGCAGAGATAGCAATCTTTTGAAGATTTTCTTCGTCAGTTCCCTTTATCAGCAGGGATGACATTTATTTTGCTAGTTCTCTTTATCAGCAGAGATAGCAATCTTTTGAAGATTTTCTTCGTCAGTTCCCTTTATCAGGAGGGATGGTATTCATTTTGATAATTCTCTTTATCAGCAGAGATAGCAATCTTTTGAAGATTTTCTTCGTCAGTTCCCTTTATCAGCAGGGATGACATTTATTTTGCTAGTTCTCTTTATCAGCAGAGATAGCAATCTTTTGAAGATTTTCTTCGTCAGTTCCCTTTATCAGCAGGGATGGTATTTATTTTGCTAATTCTCTTTATCAGCAGAGATAGCAATCTTTTGAAGATTTTCTTCGTCAGTTCCCTTTATCAGCAGGGATGACATTTATTTTGCTAGTTCTCTATATCAGTAGAGATAGCAATCTCTTGAAGATTTTTTTCGTCAGTTCCCTTTATCAGCAGGGATGGCATTTATTTTGCTAGTTCTCTTTATAAGCAGATATAGACATCTTCGGAAGATTCTCTTCGTCAGTTCCCTTTATCAGCAGGGATGACATTTATTTTGCTAGTTCTCTTTATCAGCAGAGATAGCAATCTTTTGAAGATTTTCTTCGTCAGTTCCCTTTATCAGCAGGGATGGTATTTATTTTGCTAATTCTCTTTATCAGCAGAGATAGCAATCTTTTGAAGATTTTCTTCGTCAGTTCCCTTTATCAGCAGGGATGACATTTATTTTGCTAGTTCTCTTTATCAGCAGAGATAGCAATCTTTTGAAGATTTTCTTCGTCATTTCCCTTTATCAGCTGGGATGACATTTATTTTGCTAGTTCTCTTTATCAGCAGAGATAACATTCTCTTGAAGATTCTCTTCGTCAGTTCCCTTTATCAGCAGGGATGGTATTTATTTTGCTAGTTCTCTTTATCAGCAGAGATAGCAATCTCTTGAAGATTTTCTTTGTCAGTTCCATTTATCAGCAGGGATGGCATTTATTTTGCTAGTTCTCTTTATCAGCAGAGATAGCAATCTTTTGAAGATTTTCTTTGTCAGTTCCCTTTATCAGCAGGGATGGCATTTATTTTGCTAGTTCTCTTTATCAGCAGAGATAGCAATGTTTTGAAGATTTTCTTCGTCAGTTCCCTTTATCAGCAGGGATGACATTTATTTTGCTAGTTCTCTTTATCAGCAGAGATAGCAATCTTTTGATTATTTTCTTCGTCAGTTCCCTTTATCAGCAGGGATGGAATTTATTTTGCTAGTTCTCTTTATCAGCAGAGATAGCAATCCCTTGAAGATTTTCTTCGTCAGTTCCCTTTATCAGCGGGGATGGCATTTATTTTGCTAGATCTCTTTATCAGCAGAGATCGCAATCTTTTGAAGATCTTCTTCGCCAGTTCCCTTTATCAGCAGGGATGACATTTATTTTGCTAGTTCTCTTTATCAGCAGAGATAGCAATCTTTTGAAGATTTTCTTCATCAGTTCCCTTTATCAGCAGGGATGACATTTATTTTGCCAGTTCTCTTTATTAGCAGAGATAGCAATCTATTGAAGATTCTCTTCGTCAGTTCCCTTTATCAGCAGGGATGGCATTTATTTTGCTAGTTCTCTTTATCAGCAGAGATAGCAATCTTTTGAAGATTTTCTTCGTCAGTTCCCTTTATCAGCAGGGATGGCATTTATTTTGCTAGTTCTCTTTATCAGTAGAGATAGCAATCTTTTGAAGATTTTCTTCGTCAGTTCCCTTTATCAGCAGGGATGACATTTATTTTGCTAGTTCTCTTTATCAGCAGAGATAGCAATCTTTTGAATATTTTCTTCGTCAGTTCCCTTTATCAGCCGGGATGACATTTATTTTGCTAGTTCTCTTTATCAGCAGATAGCAATCTCTTAAAGATTTTCTTCGTCAGTTCCCTTTATCAGCAGGGATGACATTTATCTTGCTAGTTCTCTTTATCAGCAGAGATAACAATCTTTTGAAGATTTTCTTCGTCATTTCCCTTTATCAGCAGGGATGACATTTATTTTGCTAGTTCTCTTTATCAGCAGAGATAGCAATCTCTTGAATATTCTCTTCGTCAGTTCCCTTTATCAGCAGGGATGGCATTTATTTTGCTAGTTCTCTTTATCAGCAGAGATAGCAATTTTTTGAAGATTTTCTTCATCAGTTCCCTTTATCAGCAGGGATGGCATTTATTTTGCTAGTTCTCTTTATAAGCAGTTATAGACATCTTTGGAAGATTCTCTTTGTCAGTTCCCTTTATCAGCAGGGATGGCATTTATTTTGCTAGTTCTCTTTATCAGCAGAGATAGCTACCTTTTGAAGATTTTCTTCGTCAGTTCCCTTTATCAGCAGGGATGGCATTTATTTTGCTAGTTCTCTTTATCAGCAGAGATAGCAATCTTTTGAAGATTTTCTTTGTCAGTTCCCTTTATCAGCAGGGATGGCATTTATTTTGCTAGTTCTCTTTATCAGCAGAGATAGCAATCTTTTGAAGATTTTCTTCGTCAGTTCCCTTTATCAGCAGGGATGACATTTATTTTGCTAGTTCTCTTTATCAGCAGAGATAGCAATCTTTTGAAGATTTTCTTCGTCAGTTCCCTTTATCAGGAGGGATGGTATTTATTTTGCTAATTCTCTTTATCAGCAGAGATAGCAATCTTTTGAAGATTTTCTTCGTCAGTTCCCTTTATCAGCAGGGATGACATTTATTTTGCTAGTTCTCTTTATCATCAGAGATAGCAATCTTTTGAAGATTTTCTTCGTCAGTTCCCTTTATCAGCAGGGATGGCATTTATTTTGCTAGTTCTCTTTATCAGTAGAGATAGCAATCTTTTGAAGATTTTCTTCGTCAGTTCCCTTTATCAGCAGGGATGACATTTATTTTGCTAGTTCTCTTTATCAGCAGAGATAGCAATCTTTTGAATATTTTCTTCGTCAGTTCCCTTTATCAGCAGGGATGACATTTATTTTGCTAGTTCTCTTTATCAGCAGATAGCAATCTCTTAAAGATTTTCTTCGTCAGTTCCCTTTATCAGCAGGGATGACATTTATCTTGCTAGTTCTCTTTATCAGCAGAGATAGCAATCTTTTGAAGATTTTCTTCGTCATTTCCCTTTATCAGCAGCGATGACATTTATTTTGCTAGTTCTCTTTATCAGCAGAGATAGCAATCTCTTGAATATTCTCTTCGTCAGTTCCCTTTATCAGCAGGGATGGCATTTATTTTGCTAGTTCTCTTTATCAGCAGAGATAGCAATTTTTGGAAGATTTTCTTCATCAGTTCCCTTTATCAGCAGGGATGGCATTTATTTTGCTAGTTCTCTTTATAAGCAGATATAGACATCTTTGGAAGATTCTCTTTGTCAGTTCCCTTTATCAGCAGGGATGGCATTTATTTTGCTAGTTCTCTTTATCAGCAGAGATAGCTATCTTTTGAAGATTTTCTTCGTCAGTTCCCTTTATCAGCAGGGATGGCATTTATTTTGCTAGTTCTCTTTATCAGCAGAGATAGCAATCTTTTGAAGATTTTCTTTGTCAGTTCCCTTTATCAGCAGGGATGGCATTTATTTTGCTAGTTCTCTTTATCAGCAGAGATAGCAATCTTTTGAAGATTTTCTTCGTCAGTTCCCTTTATCAGCAGGGATGACATTTATTTTGCTAGTTCTCTTTATCAGCAGAGATAGCAATCTTTTGAAGATTTTCTTCGTCAGTTCCCTTTATCAGGAGGGATGGTATTCATTTTGATAATTCTCTTTATCAGCAGAGATAGCAATCTTTTGAAGATTTTCTTCGTCAGTTCCCTTTATCAGCAGGGATGACATTTATTTTGCTAGTTCTCTTTATCAGCAGAGATAGCAATCTTTTGAAGATTTTCTTCATCAGTTCCCTTTATCAGCAGGGATGACATTTATTTTGCCAGTTCTCTTTATTAGCAGAGATAGCAATCTATTGAAGATTCTCTTCGTCAGTTCCCTTTATCAGCAGGGATGGCATTTATTTTGCTAGTTCTCTTTATCAGCAGAGATAGCAATCTTTTGAAGATTTTCTTCGTCAGTTCCCTTTATCAGCAGGGATGGCATTTATTTTGCTAGTTCTCTTTATCAGTAGAGATAGCAATCTTTTGAAGATTTTCTTCGTCAGTTCCCTTTATCAGCAGGGATGACATTTATTTTGCTAGTTCTCTTTATCAGCAGAGATAGCAATCTTTTGAATATTTTCTTCGTCAGTTCCCTTTATCAGCCGGGATGACATTTATTTTGCTAGTTCTCTTTATCAGCAGATAGCAATCTCTTAAAGATTTTCTTCGTCAGTTCCCTTTATCAGCAGGGATGACATTTATCTTGCTAGTTCTCTTTATCAGCAGAGATAACAATCTTTTGAAGATTTTCTTCGTCATTTCCCTTTATCAGCAGGGATGACATTTATTTTGCTAGTTCTCTTTATCAGCAGAGATAGCAATCTCTTGAATATTCTCTTCGTCAGTTCCCTTTATCAGCAGGGATGGCATTTATTTTGCTAGTTCTCTTTATCAGCAGAGATAGCAATTTTTTGAAGATTTTCTTCATCAGTTCCCTTTATCAGCAGGGATGGCATTTATTTTGCTAGTTCTCTTTATAAGCAGTTATAGACATCTTTGGAAGATTCTCTTTGTCAGTTCCCTTTATCAGCAGGGATGGCATTTATTTTGCTAGTTCTCTTTATCAGCAGAGATAGCTACCTTTTGAAGATTTTCTTCGTCAGTTCCCTTTATCAGCAGGGATGGCATTTATTTTGCTAGTTCTCTTTATCAGCAGAGATAGCAATCTTTTGAAGATTTTCTTTGTCAGTTCCCTTTATCAGCAGGGATGGCATTTATTTTGCTAGTTCTCTTTATCAGCAGAGATAGCAATCTTTTGAAGATTTTCTTCGTCAGTTCCCTTTATCAGCAGGGATGACATTTATTTTGCTAGTTCTCTTTATCAGCAGAGATAGCAATCTTTTGAAGATTTTCTTCGTCAGTTCCCTTTATCAGGAGGGATGGTATTTATTTTGCTAATTCTCTTTATCAGCAGAGATAGCAATCTTTTGAAGATTTTCTTCGTCAGTTCCCTTTATCAGCAGGGATGACATTTATTTTGCTAGTTCTCTTTATCATCAGAGATAGCAATCTTTTGAAGATTTTCTTCGTCAGTTCCCTTTATCAGCAGGGATGGCATTTATTTTGCTAGTTCTCTTTATCAGTAGAGATAGCAATCTTTTGAAGATTTTCTTCGTCAGTTCCCTTTATCAGCAGGGATGACATTTATTTTGCTAGTTCTCTTTATCAGCAGAGATAGCAATCTTTTGAATATTTTCTTCGTCAGTTCCCTTTATCAGCAGGGATGACATTTATTTTGCTAGTTCTCTTTATCAGCAGATAGCAATCTCTTAAAGATTTTCTTCGTCAGTTCCCTTTATCAGCAGGGATGACATTTATCTTGCTAGTTCTCTTTATCAGCAGAGATAGCAATCTTTTGAAGATTTTCTTCGTCATTTCCCTTTATCAGCAGCGATGACATTTATTTTGCTAGTTCTCTTTATCAGCAGAGATAGCAATCTCTTGAATATTCTCTTCGTCAGTTCCCTTTATCAGCAGGGATGGCATTTATTTTGCTAGTTCTCTTTATCAGCAGAGATAGCAATTTTTTGAAGATTTTCTTCATCAGTTCCCTTTATCAGCAGGGATGGCATTTATTTTGCTAGTTCTCTTTATAAGCAGATATAGACATCTTTGGAAGATTCTCTTTGTCAGTTCCCTTTATCAGCAGGGATGGCATTTATTTTGCTAGTTCTCTTTATCAGCAGAGATAGCTATCTTTTGAAGATTTTCTTCGTCAGTTCCCTTTATCAGCAGGGATGGCATTTATTTTGCTAGTTCTCTTTATCAGCAGAGATAGCAATCTTTTGAAGATTTTCTTTGTCAGTTCCCTTTATCAGCAGGGATGGCATTTATTTTGCTAGTTCTCTTTATCAGCAGAGATAGCAATCTTTTGAAGATTTTCTTCGTCAGTTCCCTTTATCAGCAGGGATGACATTTATTTTGCTAGTTCTCTTTATCAGCAGAGATAGCAATCTTTTGAAGATTTTCTTCGTCAGTTCCCTTTATCAGGAGGGATGGTATTCATTTTGATAATTCTCTTTATCAGCAGAGATAGCAATCTTTTGAAGATTTTCTTCGTCAGTTCCCTTTATCAGCAGGGATGACATTTATTTTGCTAGTTCTCTTTATCAGCAGAGATAGCAATCTTTTGAAGATTTTCTTCGTCAGTTCCCTTTATCTGCAGGGATGGTATTTATTTTGCTAATTCTCTTTATCAGCAGAGATAGCAATCTTTTGAAGATTTTCTTCGTCAGTTCCCTTTATCAGCAGGGATGACATTTATTTTGCTAGTTCTCTTTATCAGTAGAGATAGCAATCTCTTGAAGATTTTTTTCGTCAGTTCCCTTTATCAGCAGGGATGGCATTTATTTTGCTAGTTCTCTTTATAAGCAGATATAGACATCTTCGGAAGATTCTCTTCGTCAGTTCCCTTTATCAGCAGGGATGGCATTTATTTTGCTAGTTCTCTTTATCAGCAGAGATATCTATCTTTTGAAGATTTTCTTCGTCAGTTCCCTTTATCAGCAGGGATGGCATTTATTTTGCTAGTTCTCTTTATCAGCAGAGATAGCAATCTTTTGAAGATTTTCTTTGTCAGTTCCCTTTATCAGCAGGGATGGAATTTATTTTGCTAGTTCTCTTTATCAGCAGAGATAGCAATCTTTTGAAGATTTTCTTCGTCAGTTCCCTTTATCAGCAGGGATGACATTTATTTTGCTAGTTCTCTTTATCAGCAGAGATAGCAATCTTTTGAAGATTTTCTTTGTCAGTTCCCTTTATCAGCAGGGATGGCATTTATTTTGCTAGTTCTCTTTATCAGCAGAGATAGCAATCTTTTGAAGATTTTCTTTGTCAGTTCCCTTTATCAGCAGGGATGACATTTATTTTGCTAGTTCTCTTTATCAGCAGAGATAGCAATCTTTTGAAGATTTTCTTCGTCAGTTCCCTTTATCAGCAGGGATGGTATTTATTTTGCTAATTCTCTTTATCAGCAGAGATAGCAATCTTTTGAAGATTTTCTTCGTCAGTTACCTTTATCAGCAGGGATGACATTTATTTTGCTAGTTCTCTTTATCAGTAGAGATAGCAATCTCTTGAAGATTTTTTTCATCAGTTCCCTTTATCAGCAGGGATGGCATTTATTTTGCTAGTTCTCTTTATAAGCAGATATAGACATCTTCGGAAGATTCTCTTCGTCAGTTCCCTTTATCAGCAGGGATGGCATTTATTTTGCTAGTTCTCTTTATCAGCAGAGATATCTATCTTTTGAAGATTTTCTTCGTCAGTTCCCTTTATCAGCAGGGATGGCATTTATTTTGCTAGTTCTCTTTATCAGCAGAGATAGCAATCTTTTGAAGATTTTCTTTGTCAGTTCCCTTTATCAGCAGGGATGGAATTTATTTTGCTAGTTCTCTTTATCAGCAGAGATAGCAATCTTTTGAAGATTTTCTTCGTCAGTTCCCTTTATCAGCAGGGATGACATTTATTTTGCTAGTTCTCTTTATCAGCAGAGATAGCAATCTTTTGAAGATTTTCTTTGTCTGTTCCCTTTATCAGCAGGGATGGCATTTATTTTGCTAGTTCTCTTTATCAGCAGAGATAGCAATCTTTTGAAGATTTTCTTCGTCAGTTCCCTTTATCAGCAGGGATGACATTTATTTTGCTAGTTCTCTTTATCAGCAGAGATAGCAATCTTTTGAATATTTTCTTCGTCAGTTCCCTTTATCAGCAGGGATGACATTTATTTTGCTAGTTCTCTTTATCAGCAGAGATAGCAATCTTTTGAAGATTTTCTTCGTCAGTTCCCTTTATCAGCAGGGATGACGTTTATATTGCCAGTTCTCTTTATCAGCAGAGATAGCAATCTCTTGAAGATTTTTTTCGTCAGTTCCCTTTATCAGCAGGGATGGCATTTATTTTGCTAGTTCTCTTTATAAGCAGATATAGACATCTTCGGAAGATTCTCTTCGTCAGTTCCCTTTATCAGCAGGGATGGCATTTATTTTGCTAGTTCTCTTTATAAGCAGATATAGACATCTTCGGAAGATTCTCTTCGTCAGTTCCCTTTATCAGTAGGGATGGCATTTATTTTGGTAGTTCTCTTTATCAGCAGAGATAGCAATCTTTTGAAGATTTTCTTCGTCAGTTCCCTTTATCAGCAGGGATGACATTTATTTTGCTAGTTCTCTTTATCAGCAGAGATAGCAATCTTTTGAAGATTTTCTTCGTCAGTTCCCTTTATCAGCAGGGATGACATTTATTTTGCTAGTTCTCTTTATCAGCAGAGATAGCAATCTTTTGAATATTTTCTTCGTCAGTTCCCTTTATCAGCAGGGATGACATGTATTTTGCTAGTTCTCTTTATCAGCAGAGATAGCAATCTTTTGAAGATTTTCTTCGTCAGTTCCCTTTATCAGCAGGGATGACATTTATTTTGCCAGTTCTCTTTATCAGCAGAGATAACAATCTCTTGAAGATTCTCTTCGTCAGTTCCCTTTATCAGCAGGGATGGCATTTATTTTGCTAGTTCTCTTTATCCGCAGAGATAGCAATTTTTTGAAGATTTTCTTCATCAGTTCCCTTTATCAGCAGGGATGGCATTTATTTTGCTCGTTCTCTTTATAAGCAGATATAGACATCTTTGGAAGATTCTCTTCGTCAGTTCCCTTTATCAGCAGGGATGGCATTTATTTTGCTAGTTCTCTTTATCAGCAGAGATAGCTATCTTTTGAAGATTTTCTTCGTCTGTTCCCTTTATCAGCAGGGATGGCATTTATTTTGCTAGTTCTCTTTATCAGCAGAGATAGCAATCTTTTGAAGATTTTCTTTGTCAGTTCCTTTTATCAGCAGGGATGGCATTTATTTTGCTAGTTCTCTTTATCAGCAGAGATAGCAATCTTTTGAAGATTTTCTTCGTCAGTTCCCTTTATCAGCAGGGATGACATTTATTTTTCTAGTTCTCTTTATCAGCAGAGATAGCTATCTTTTGAAGATTTTCTTCGTCAGTTCCCTTTATCAGCAGGGATGACATTTATTTTGCTAGTTCTCTTTATCAGCAGAGATAGCAATCTTTTGAAGATTTTCTTTTTCAGTTCCCTTTATCAGCAGGGATGGCATTTATTTTGCTAGTTCTCTTTATTAGCAGAGATAGCAATCTTTTGAAGATTTTCTTCGTCAGTTCCCTTTATCAGCAGGGATGACATTTATTTTGCTAGTTCTCTTTATCAGCAGAGATAGCAATCTTTTGAAGATTTTCTTCGTCAGTTCCCTTTATCAGCAGGGATGACATTTATTTTGCTAGTTCTCTTTATCAGCAGAGATAGCAATCTTTTGAAGATTTTCTTCGTCATTTCCCTTTATCAGCAGGGATGACATTTATTTTGCTAGTTCTCTTTATCAGCAGAGATAGCAATCTCTTGAAGATTCTCTTCGTCAGTTCCCTTTATCAGCAGGGATGGTATTTATTTTGCTAGTTCTCTTTATCAGCAGAGATAGCAATCTCTTGAAGATTTTCTTTGTCAGTTCCCTTTATCAGCAGGGATGGCATTTATTTTGCTAGTTCTCTTTATCAGCAGAGATAGCAATCTTTTGAAGATTTTCTTTGTCAGTTCCCTTTATCAGCAGGGATGGCATTTATTTTGCTAGTTCTCTTCATCAGCAGAGATAGCAATCTTTTGAAGATTTTCTTCGTCAGTTCCCTTTATCAGCAGGGATGACATTTATTTTGCTAGTTCTCTTTATCAACCGAGATAGCAATCTTTTGAATATTTTCTTCGTCAGTTCCCTTTATCAGCAGGGATGGAATTTATTTTGCTAGTTCTCTTTATCAGCAGAGATAGCAATCCCTTGAAGATTTTCTTCATCAGTTCCCTTTATCAGCGGGGATGGCATTTATTTTGCTAGTTCTCTTTATCAGCAGAGATCGCAATCTTTTGATGATTTTCTTCGCCAGTTCCCTTTATCAGCAGGGATGACATTTATTTTGCTAGTTCTCTTTATCAGCAGAGATAGCAATCTTTTGACGATTTTCTTCGTCAGTTCCCTTTATCAGCAGGGATGACATTTATTTTGCCAGTTCTCTTTATTAGCAGAGATAGCAATCTCTTGAAGATTCTCTTCGTCAGTTCCCTTTATCAGCAGGGATGGCATTTATTTTGCTAGTTCTCTTTATCAGCAGAGATAGCAATCTTTTGAAGATTTTCTTCGTCAGTTCCCTTTATCAGCAGGGATGGCATTTATTTTGCTAGTTCTCTTTATCAGTAGAGATAGCAATCTTTTGAAGATTTTCTTCGTCAGTTCCCTTTATCAGCAGGGATGACATTTATTTTGCTAGTTCTCTTTATCAGCAGAGATAGCAATCTTTTGAATATTTTCTTCGTCAGTTCCCTTTATCAGCAGGGATGACATTTATTTTGCTAGTTCTCTTTATCAGCAGATAGCAATCTCTTAAAGATTTTCTTCGTCAGTTCCCTTTATCAGCAGGGATGACATTTATCTTGCTAGTTCTCTTTATCAGCAGAGATAGCAATCTTTTAAAGATTTTCTTCGTCATTTCCCTTTATCAGCAGGGATGACATTTATTTTGCTAGTTCTCTTTATTAGCAGAGATAGCAATCTCTTGAATATTCTCTTCGTCAGTTCCCTTTATCAGCAGGGATGGCATTTATTTTGCTAGTTCTCTTTATCAGCAGAGATAGCAATTTTTTGAAGATTTTCTTCATCAGTTCCCTTTATCAGCAGGGATGGCATTTATTTTGCTAGTTCTCTTTATAAGCAGATATAGACATCTTTGTAAGATTCTCTTTGTCAGTTCCCTTTATCAGCAGGGATGGCATTTATTTTGCTAGTTCTCTTTATCAGCAGAGATAGCTATCTTTTGAAGATTTTCTTCGTCAGTTCCCTTTATCACCAGGGATGGCATTTATTTTGCTAGTTCTCTTTATCAGCAGAGATAGCAATCTTTTAAAGATTTTCTTTGTCAGTTCCCTTTATCAGCAGGGATGACATTTATTTTGCTAGTTCTCTTTATCAGCAGAGATAGCAATCTTTTGAAGATTTTCTTCGTCAGTTCCCTTTATCAGGAGGGATGGTATTTATTTTGCTAATTCTCTTTATCAGCAGAGATAGCAATCTTTTGAAGATTTTCTTCGTCAGTTCCCTTTATCAGCAGGGATGACATTTATTTTGCTAGTTCTCTTTATCAGTAGAGATAGCAATCTCTTGAAGATTTTTTTCGTCAGTTCCCTTTATCAGCAGGGATTGCATTTATTTTGCTAGTTCTCTTTATCAGCAGAGATAGCAATCTTTTGAAGATTTTCTTCGTCAGTTCCCTTTATCAGCAGGGATGGCATTTATTTTGCTAGTTCTCTTTATCAGTAGAGATAGCAATCTTTTGAAGATTTTCTTCGTCAGTTCCCTTTATCAGCAGGGATGACATTTATTTTGCTAGTTCTCTTTATCAGCAGAGATAGCAATCTTTTGAATATTTTCTTCGTCAGTTCCCTTTATCAGCAGGGATGACATTTATTTTGCTAGTTCTCTTTATCAGCAGATAGCAATCTCTTAAAGATTTTCTTCGTCAGTTCCCTTTATCAGCAGGGATGACATTTATCTTGCTAGTTCTCTTTATCAGCAGAGATAGCAATCTTTTGAAGATTTTCTTCGTCATTTCCCTTTATCAGCAGGGATGACATTTATTTTGCTAATTCTCTTTATCAGCAGAGATAGCAATCTCTTGAATATTCTCTTCGTCAGTTCCCTTTATCAGCAGGGATGGCATTTATTTTGCTAGTTCTCTTTATCAGCAGAGATAGCAATTTTTTGAAGATTTTCTTCATCAGTTCCCTTTATCAGCAGGGATGGCATTTATTTTGCTAGTTCTCTTTATAAGCAGATATAGACATCTTTGTAAGATTCTCTTTGTCAGTTCCCTTTATCAGCAGGGATGGCATTTATTTTGCTAGTTCTCTTTATCAGCAGAGATAGCTATCTTTTGAAGATTTTCTTCGTCAGTTCCCTTTATCACCAGGGATGGCATTTATTTTGCTAGTTCTCTTTATCAGCAGAGATAGCAATCTTTTAAAGATTTTCTTTGTCAGTTCCCTTTATCAGCAGGGATGGCATTTATTTTGCTAGTTCTCTTTATCAGCAGAGATAGCAATCTTTTGAAGATTTTCTTCGTCAGTTCCCTTTATCAGCAGGGATGACATTTATTTTGCTAGTTCTCTTTATCAGCAGAGATAGCAATCTTTTGAAGATTTTCTTCGTCAGTTCCCTTTATCAGGAGGGATGGTATTTATTTTGCTAATTCTCTTTATCAGCAGAGATAGCAATCTTTTGAAGATTTTCTTCGTCAGTTCCCTTTATCAGCAGGGATGACATTTATTTTGCTAGTTCTCTTTATCAGTAGAGATAGCAATCTCTTGAAGATTTTTTTCGTCAGTTCCCTTTATCAGCAGGGATGGCATTTATTTTGCTAGTTCTCTTTATCAGCAGAGATAATAATCTTTTGAAGATTTTCTTCGTCAGTTCCCTTTATCGGCAGGGATGACATTTATTTTGCTAGTTCTCTTTATCAGCAGAGATAGCAATCTTTTGAAGATTTTCTTCGTCAGTTCCCTTTATCAGGAGGGATGGTATTTATTTTGCTAATTCTCTTTATCAGCAGAGATAGCAATCTTTTGAAGATTTTCTTCGTCAGTTCCCTTTATCAGCAGGGATGACATTTATTTTGCTAGTTCTCTTTATCAGTAGAGATAGCAATCTCTTGAAGATTTTTTTCGTCAGTTCCCTTTATCAGCAGGGATGGCATTTATTTTGCTAGTTCTCTTTATCAGCAGAGATAGCAATCTTTTGAAGATTTTCTTCGTCAGTTCCCTTTATCAGCAGGGATGGCATTTATTTTGCTAGTTCTCTTTATCAGTAGAGATAGCAATCTTTTGAAGATTTTCTTCGTCAGTTCCCTTTATCAGCAGGGATGACATTTATTTTGCTAGTTCTCTTTATCAGCAGAGATAGCAATCTTTTGAATATTTTCTTCGTCAGTTCCCTTTATCAGCAGGGATGACATTTATTTTGCTAGTTCTCTTTATCAGCAGATAGCAATCTCTTAAAGATTTTCTTCGTCAGTTCCCTTTATCAGCAGGGATGACATTTATCTTGCTAGTTCTCTTTATCAGCAGAGATAGCAATCTTTTGAAGATTTTCTTCGTCATTTCCCTTTATCAGCAGGGATGACATTTATTTTGCTAGTTCTCTTTATCAGCAGAGATAGCAATCTCTTGAATATTCTCTTCGTCAGTTCCCTTTATCAGCAGGGATGGCATTTATTTTGCTAGTTCTCTTTATCAGCAGAGATAGCAATTTTTTGAAGATTTTCTTCATCAGTTCCCTTTATCAGCAGGGATGGCATTTATTTTGCTAGTTCTCTTTATAAGCAGATATAGACATCTTTGTAAGATTCTCTTTGTCAGTTCCCTTTATCAGCAGGGATGGCATTTATTTTGCTAGTTCTCTTTATCAGCAGAGATAGCTATCTTTTGAAGATTTTCTTCGTCAGTTCCCTTTATCACCAGGGATGGCATTTATTTTGCTAGTTCTCTTTATCAGCAGAGATAGCAATCTTTTAAAGATTTTCTTTGTCAGTTCCCTTTATCAGCAGGGATGGCATTTATTTTGCTAGTTCTCTTTATCAGCAGAGATAGCAATCTTTTGAAGATTTTCTTCGTCAGTTCCCTTTATCAGCAGGGATGACATTTATTTTGCTAGTTCTCTTTATCAGCAGAGATAGCAATCTTTTGAAGATTTTCTTCGTCAGTTCCCTTTATCAGGAGGGATGGTATTTATTTTGCTAATTCTCTTTATCAGCAGAGATAGCAATCTTTTGAAGATTTTCTTCGTCAGTTCCCTTTATCAGCAGGGATGACATTTATTTTGCTAGTTCTCTTTATCAGTAGAGATAGCAATCTCTTGAAGATTTTTTTCGTCAGTTCCCTTTATCAGCAGGGATGACATTTATTTTGCTAGTTCTCTTTATCAGCAGAGATAGCAATCTTTTGAAGATTTTCTTCGTCAGTTCCCTTTATCAGGAGGGATGGTATTTATTTTGCTAATTCTCTTTATAAGCAGAGATAGCAATCTTTTGAAGATTTTCTTCGTCAGTTCCCTTTATCAGCAGGGATGACATTTATTTTGCTAGTTCTCTTTATCAGTAGAGATAGCAATCTCTTGAAGATTTTTTTCGTCAGTTCCCTTTATCAGCAGGGATGGCATTTATTTTGCTAGTTCTCTTTATCAGCAGAGATAGCAATCTTTTGAAGATTTTCTTCGTCAGTTCCCTTTATCAGCAGGGATGGCATTTATTTTGCTAGTTCTCTTTATCAGTAGAGATAGCAATCTTTTGAAGATTTTCTTCGTCAGTTCCCTTTATCAGCAGGGATGACATTTATTTTGCTAGTTCTCTTTATCAGCAGAGATAGCAATCTTTTGAATATTTTCTTCGTCAGTTCCCTTTATCAGTAGGGATGACATTTATTTTGCTAGTTCTCTTTATCAGCAGATAGCAATCTCTTAAAGATTTTCTTCGTCAGTTCCCTTTATCAGCAGGGATGACATTTATCTTGCTAGTTCTCTTTATCAGCAGAGATAGCAATCTTTTGAAGATTTTCTTCGTCATTTCCCTTTATCAGCAGGGATGACATTTATTTTGCTAGTTCTCTTTATCGGCAGAGATAGCAATCTCTTGAATATTCTCTTCGTCAGTTCCCTTTATCAGCAGGGATGGCATTTATTTTGCTAGTTCTCTTTATCAGCAGAGATAGCAATTTTTTGAAGATTTTCTTCATCAGTTCCCTTTATCAGCAGGGATGGCATTTATTTTGCTAGTTCTCTTTATAAGCAGATATAGACATCTTTGTAAGATTCTCTTTGTCAGTTCCCTTTATCAGCAGGGATGGCATTTATTTTGCTAGTTCTCTTTATCAGCAGAGATAGCTATCTTTTGAAGATTTTCTTCGTCAGTTCCCTTTATCACCAGGGATGGCATTTATTTTGCTAGTTCTCTTTATCAGCAGAGATAGCAATCTTTTAAAGATTTTCTTTGTCAGTTCCCTTTATCAGCAGGGATGGCATTTATTTTGCTAGTTCTCTTTATCAGCAGAGATAGCAATCTTTTGAAGATTTTCTTCGTCAGTTCCCTTTATCAGCAGGGATGACATTTATTTTGCTAGTTCTCTTTATCAGCAGAGATAGCAATCTTTTGAAGATTTTCTTCGTCAGTTCCCTTTATCAGGAGGGATGGTATTTATTTTGCTAATTCTCTTTATCAGCAGAGATAGCAATCTTTTGAAGATTTTCTTCGTCAGTTCCCTTTATCAGCAGGGATGACATTTATTTTGCTAGTTCTCTTTATCAGTAGAGATAGCAATCTCTTGAAGATTTTTTTCGTCAGTTCCCTTTATCAGCAGGGATGGCATTTATTTTGCTAGTTCTCTTTATCAGCAGAGATAATAATCTTTTGAAGATTTTCTTCGTCAGTTCCCTTTATCAGCAGGGATGACATTTATTTTGCTAGTTCTCTTTATCAGCAGAGATAGCAATCTTTTGAAGATTTTCTTCGTCATTTCCCTTTATCAGCAGGGATGACATTTATTTTGCTAGTTCTCTTTATCAGCAGAGATAACAATCTCTTTAAGATTCTCTTCGTCAGTTCCCTTTATCAGCAGGGATGGTATTTATTTTGCTAGTTCTCTTTATCAGCATAGATAGCAATCTCTTGAAGATTTTCTTTGTCAGTTCCCTTTATCAGCAGGGATGGCATTTATTTTGCTAGTTCTCTTTATCAGCAGAGATAGCAATCTTTTGAAGATTTTCTTTGTCAGTTCCCTTTATCAGCAGGGATGGCATTTATTTTGCTAGTTCTCTTTATCAGCAGAGATAGCAATCTTTTGAAGATTTTCTTCGTCAGTTCCCTTTATCTGCAGGGATGACATTTATTTTGCTAGTTTTCTTTATCAGCAGAGATAGCAATCTTTTGAATATTTTCTTCGTCAGTTCCATTTATCAGCAGGGATGGAATTTATTTTGCTAGTTCTCTTTATCAGCAGAGATAGCAATCCCTTGAAGATTTTCTTCGTCAGTTCCCTTTATCAGCGGGGATGGCATTTATTTTGCTAGTTCTCTTTATCAGCAGAGATAACAATCTTTTGAAGATTTTCTTCGCCAGTTCCCTTTATCAGCAGGGATGACATTTATTTTGCTAGTTCTCTTTATCAGCAGAGATAGCAATCTCTTGAAGATTCTCTTCGTCAGTTCCCTTTATCAGTTGGGATGGCATTTATTTTGCTAGTTCTCTTTATCAGCAGAGATAGCAATCATTTGAAGATTTTCTTCGTCAGTTCCCTTTATCAGCAGGGATGGCATTTATTTTGCTAGTTCTCTTTATCAGTAGACATAGCAATCTTTTGAAGATTTTCTTCGTCAGTTCCCTTTATCAGCAGGGATGACATTTATTTTGCTAGTTCTCTTTATCAGCAGAGATAGCAATCTTTTGAATATTTTCTTCGTCAGTTCCCTTTATCAGCAGGGATGACATTTATTTTGCTAGTTCTCTTTATCAGAAGATAGCAATCTCTTAAAGATTTTCTTCGTCAGTTCCCTTTATCAGCACGGATGACATTTATTTTGCTAGTTCTCTTTATCAGCAGAGATAGCAATCTTTTGAAGATTTTCTTCGTCATTTCCCTTTATCAGCAGGGATGACATTTATTTTGCTAGTTCTCTTTATCAGCAGAGATAGCAATCTCTTGAATATTCTCTTCGTCAGTTCCCTTTATCAGCATAGATGGCATTTATTTTGCTAGTTCTCTTTATCAGCAGAGATAGCAATTTTTTGAAGATTTTCTTCATCAGTTCCCTTTATCAGCAGGGATGGCATTTATTTTGCTAGTTCTCTTTATAAGCAGAGATAGACATCTTTGGAAGATTCTCTTCGTCAGTTCCCTTTATCAGCAGGGATGGCATTTATTTTGCTAGTTCTCTTTATCAGCAGAAATAGCTATCTTTTGAAGATTTTCTTCGTCAGTTCCCTTTATCAGCAGGGATGGCATTTATTTTGCTAGTTCTCTTTATCAGCAGTGATAGCAATCTTTTGAAGATTTTCTTTGTCAGTTCCCTTTATCAGCATGGATGGCATTTATTTTGCTAGTTCTCTTTATCAGCAGAGATAGCAATCTTTTGAAGATTTTCTTCGTCAGTTCCCTTTATCAGCAGGGATGACATTTATTTTGCTAATTCTCTTTATCAGCAGAGATAGCAATCTTTTGAAGATTTTCTTTGTCAGTTCCCTTTATCAGCAGGGATGGTATTTATTTTGCTAATTCTCTTTATCAGCAGAGATAGCTATCTTTTGAAGATTTTCTTCGTCAGTTCCCTTTATCAGCAGGGATGACATTTATTTTGCTAGTTCTCTTTATCAGTAGAGATAGCAATCTCTTGAAGATTTTTTTCGTCAGTTCCCTTTATCAGCAGGGATGGCATTTATTTTGCTAGTTCTCTTTATCAGCAGAGATAGCAATCTTTTGAAGATTTTCTTCGTCATTTCCCTTTATCAGCAGGGATGACATTTATTTTGCTAGTTCTCTTTATCAGCAGAGATAGCAATCTCTTGAAGATTCTCTTCGTCAGTTCCCTTTATCAGCAGGGATGGTATTTATTTTGCTAGTTCTCTTTATCAGCAGAGATAGCAATCTCTTGAAGATTTTCTTTGTCAGTTCCCTTTATCAGCAGGGATGGCATTTATTTTGCTAGTTCTCTTTATCAGCAGAGATAGCAATCTTTTGAAGATTTTCTTTGTCAGTTCCCTTTATCAGCAGGGATGGCATTTATTTTGCTAGTTCTCTTTATCAGCAGAGATAGCAATCTTTTGAAGATTTTCTTCGTCAGTTCCCTTTATCAGCAGGGATGACATTTATTTTGCTAGTTCTCTTTATCAGCAGAGATAGCAATCTTTTGAATATTTTCTTCGTCAGTTCCCTTTATCAGCAGGGATGGAATTTATTTTGCTAGTTCTCTTTATCAGCAGAGATAGCAATCCCTTGAAGATTTTCTTCGTCAGTTCCCTTTATCAGCGGGGATGGCATTTATTTTGCTAGTTCTCTTTATCAGCAGAGATAGCAATCTTTTGAAGATTTTCTTCGCCAGTTCCCTTTATCAGCAAGGATGACATTTATTTTGCTAGTTCTCTTTATCAGCAGAGATAGCAATCTTTTGAAGATTTTCTTCGTCAGTTCCCTTTATCAGCAGGGATGACATTTATTTTGCTAGTTCTCTTTATTAGCAGAGATAGCATTCTCTTGAAGATTCTCTTCGTCAGTTCCCTTTATCAGCAGGGATGGCATTTATTTTGCTAGTTCTCTTTTTCAGCAGAGATAGCAATCTTTTGAGGATTTTCTTCGTCAGTTCCCTTTATCAGCAGGGATGGCATTTATTTTGCTAGTTCTCTTTATCAGCAGAGATAGCAATCTTTTGAAGATTTTCTTCGTCAGTTCCCTTTATCAGCAGGGATGACATTTATTTTGCTAATTCTCTTTATCAGCAGAGATAGCAATCTTTTGAATATTTTCTTCGTCAGTTCCCTTTATCAGCAGGGATGACATTTATTTTGCTAGTTCTCTTTATCAGCAGATAGCAATCTCTTAAAGATTTTCTTCGTCAGTTCCCTTTATCAGCAGGGATGACATTTATTTTGCTAGTTCTCTTTATCAGCAGAGATAGCAATCTTTTGAAGATTTTCTTCGTCATTTCCCTTTATCAGCAGGGATGACATTTATTTTGCTAGTTCTCTTTATCAGCAGAGATAGCAATCTCTTGAATATTCTCTTCGTCAGGTCCCTTTATTAGCAGGGATGGCATTTATTTTGCTAGTTCTCTTTATCAGCAGAGATAGCAATCTCTTGAAGATTTTCTTTGTCTGTTCCCTTTATTAGCAGGGATGGCATTTATTTTGCTAGTTCTCTTTATCAGCAGAGATAGCAATCTTTTGAAGATTTTCTTTGTCAGTTCCCTTTATCAGCAGGGATGGCATTTATTTTGCTAGTTCTCTTTATCAGCAGAGATAGCAATCTTTTGAAGATTTTCTTCATCAGTTCCCTTTATCAGCAGGGATGACATTTATTTTGCTAGTTCTATTTATCAGCAGAGATAGCAATCTTTTGAATATTTTCTTCGTCAGTTCCCTTTATCAGCTGGGATGGAATTTATTTTGCTAGTTCTCTTTATCAGAAGAGATAGCAATCCCTTAAAGATTTTCTTCGTCAGTTCCCTTTATCAGCGGGGATGGCATTTATTTTGCTAGTTCTCTTTATCAGCAGAGATAGCAATCTTTTGAAGATTTTCTTCGCCAGTTCCCTTTATCAGCAGGGATGACATTTATTTTGCTAGTTCTCTTTATTAGCAGAGATAGCAATCTTTTGAAGATTTTCTTCGTCAGTTCCCTTTATCAGCAGGGATGACATTTATTTTGCTAGTTCTCTTTATCAGCAGAGATAGCAATCTTTTGAAGATTTTCTTCGTCATTTCCCTTTATCAGCAGGGATGACATTTATTTTGCTAGTTCTCTTTATCAGCAGAGATAGCAATCTTTTGAAGATTTTCTTCGTCAGTTCCCTTTATCAGCAGGGATGACATTTATTTTGCTAGTTCTCTTTATCAGCAGAGATAGCAATCTTTTGAAGATTTTCTTCGTCAGTTCCCTTTATCAGCAGGGATGGTATTTATTTTGCTAATTCTCTTTATCAGCAGAGATAGCTATCTTTTGAAGATTTTCTTCGTCAGTTCCCTTTATCAGCAGGGATGACATTTATTTTGCTAGTTCTCTTTATCAGTAGAGATAGCAATCTCTTGAAGATTTTTTTCGTCAGTTCCCTTTATCAGCAGGGATGGCATTTATTTTGCTAGTTCTCTTTATCAGCAGAGATAACAATCTTTTGAAGATTTTCTTCGTCAGTTCCCTTTATCAGCAGGGATGACATTTATTTTGCTAGTTCTCTTTATCAGCAGAGATAGCAATCTTTTGAAGATTTTCTTCGTCATTTCCCTTTATCAGCAGGGATGACATTTATTTTGCTAGTTCTCTTTATCAGCAGAGATAGCAATCTCTTGAAGATTCTCTTCGTCAGTTCCCTTTATCAGCAGGGATGGTATTTATTTTGCTAGTTCTCTTTATCAGCAGAGATAGCAATCTCTTGAAGATTTTCTTTGTCAGTTCCCTTTATCAGCAGGGATGGCATTTATTTTGCTAGTTCTCTTTATCAGCAGAGATAGCAATCTTTTGAAGATTTTCTTTGTCAGTTCCCTTTATCAGCAGGGATGGCATTTATTTTGCTAGTTCTCTTTATCAGCAGAGATAGCAATCTTTTGAAGATTTTCTTCGTCAGTTCCCTTTATCAGCAGGGATGACATTTATTTTGCTAGTTCTCTTTATCAGCAGAGATAGCAATCTTTTGAATATTTTCTTCGTCAGTTCCCTTTATCAGCAGGGATGGAATTTATTTTGCTAGTTCTCTTTATCAGCAGAGATAGCAATCCCTTGAAGATTTTCTTCGTCAGTTCCCTTTATCAGCGGGGATGGCATTTATTTTGCTAGTTCTCTTTATCAGCAGAGATAGCAATCTTTTGAAGATTTTCTTCGCCAGTTCCCTTTATCAGCAAGGATGACATTTATTTTGCTAGTTCTCTTTATCAGCAGAGATAGCAATCTTTTGAAGATTTTCTTCGTCAGTTCCCTTTATCAGCAGGGATGACATTTATTTTGCCAGTTCTCTTTATTAGCAGAGATAGCATTCTCTTGAAGATTCTCTTCGTCAGTTCCCTTTATCAGCAGGGATGGCATTTATTTTGCTAGTTCTCTTTTTCAGCAGAGATAGCAATCTTTTGAAGATTTTCTTCGTCAGTTCCCTTTATCAGCAGGGATGGCATTTATTTTGCTAGTTCTCTTTATCAGCAGAGATAGCAATCTTTTGAAGATTTTCTTCGTCAGTTCCCTTTATCAGCAGGGATGACATTTATTTTGCTAGTTCTCTTTATCAGCAGAGATAGCAATCTTTTGAATATTTTCTTCGTCAGTTCCCTTTATCAGCAGGGATGACATTTATTTTGCTAGTTCTCTTTATCAGCAGATAGCAATCTCTTAAAGATTTTCTTCGTCAGTTCCCTTTATCAGCAGGGATGACATTTATTTTGCTAGTTCTCTTTATCAGCAGAGATAGCAATCTTTTGAAGATTTTCTTCGTCATTTCCCTTTATCAGCAGGGATGACATTTATTTTGCTAGTTCTCTTTATCAGCAGAGATAGCAATCTCTTGAATATTCTCTTCGTCAGTTCCCTTTATTAGCAGGGGTGGCATTTATTTTGCTAGTTCTCTTTATCAGCAGAGATAGCAATCTCTTGAAGATTTTCTTTGTCAGTTCCCTTTATTAGCAGGGATGGCATTTATTTTGCTAGTTCTCTTTATCAGCAGAGATAGCAATCTTTTGAAGATTTTCTTTGTCAGTTCCCTTTATCAGCAGGGATGGCATTTATTTTGCTAGTTCTCTTTATCAGCAGAGATAGCAATCTTTTGAAGATTTTCTTCGTCAGTTCCCTTTATCAGCAGGGATGACATTTATTTTGCTAGTTCTATTTATCAGCAGAGATAGCAATCTTTTGAATATTTTCTTCGTCAGTTCCCTTTATCAGCTGGGATGGAATTTATTTTGCTAGTTCTCTTTATCAGAAGAGATAGCAATCCCTTAAAGATTTTCTTCGTCAGTTCCCTTTATCAGCGGGGATGGCATTTATTTTGCTAGTTCTATTTATCAGCAGAGATAGCAATCTTTTGAATATTTTCTTCGTCAGTTCCCTTTATCAGCTGGGATGGAATTTATTTTGCTAGTTCTCTTTATCAGAAGAGATAGCAATCCCTTAAAGATTTTCTTCGTCAGTTCCCTTTATCAGCGGGGATGGCATTTATTTTGCTAGTTCTCTTTATCAGCAGAGATAGCAATCTTTTGAAGATTTTCTTCGCCAGTTCCCTTTATCAGCAGGGATGACATTTATTTTGCTAGTTCTCTTTATTAGCAGAGATAGCAATCTTTTGAAGATTTTCTTCGTCAGTTCCCTTTATCAGCAGGGATGACATTTATTTTGCCAGTTCTCTTTATTAGCAGAGATAGCAATCTCTTGAAGATTCTCTTCGTCAGTTCCCTTTATCAGCAGGGATGGCATTTATTTTGCTAGTTCTCTTTATCAGCAGAGATAGCAATCTTTTGAATATTTTCTTCGTCAGTTCCCTTTATCAGCAGGGATGGTATTTATTTTGCTAGTTCTCTTTATCAGCAGAGATAGCAATCTCTTGAAGATTTTCTTCGTCAATTCCCTTTATCAGCAGGGATGACATTTATTTTGCTAGTTCTCTTCATCAGCAGAGATAGCAATCTTTTAAAGATTTTCTTCGTCAGTTCCCTTTATCAGCAGGGATGGCATTTATTTTGCTAGTTCTCTTTATCAGCAGAGATAGCAATCTTTTGAAGATTTTCTTCGTCAGTTCCCTTTATCAGCAGGGATGGCATTTATTTTGCTAGTTCTCTTTATCAGCAGAGATAGCAATCTTTTGAAGATTTTCTTCTTCAGTTCCCCTTTATCAGCAGGGATGGCATTTATTTTGCTAGTTCTCTTTATCAGCAGAGATAACAATCTTTTGAAGATTTTCTTCGTCCGTTCCCTTTATCAGCAGGGATGGCATTTATTTTGCTAGTTCTCTTTATCAGCAGAGATAACAATCTTTTAAAGATTTTCTTCGTCAGTTCCCTTTATCAGCAGGGATGGCATTTATTTTTCTAGTTCTCTTTATCATCAGAGATAGCAATCTCTTGAATATTCTCTTCGTCAGTTCCCTTTATCAGCAGGGATGGCATTTATTTTGCTAGTTCTCTTTATCAGCAGAGATAGCAATCTCTTGAAGATTTTCTTCGTCAGTTCCCTTTATTAGCAGGGGTGGCATTTATTTTGCTAGTTCTCTTTATCAGCAGAGATAGCAATCTCTTGAAGATTTTCTTTGTCAGTTCCCTTTATTAGCAGGGATGGCATTTATTTTGCTAGTTCTCTTTATCAGCAGAGATAGCAATCTTTTGAAGATTTTCTTTGTCAGTTCCCTTTATCAGCAGGGATGGCATTTATTTTGCTAGTTCTCTTTATCAGCAGAGATAGCAATCTTTTGAAGATTTTCTTTGTCAGTTCCCTTTATCAGCAAGGATGGCATTTATTTTGCTAGTTCTCTTTATCAGCAGAGATAGCGATCTTTTGAAGATTTTCTTCGTCAGTTCCCTTTATCAGCAGGGATGACATTTATTTTGCTAGTTCTATTTATCAGCAGAGATAGCAATCTTTTGAATATTTTCTTCGTCAGTTCCCTTTATCAGCAGGGATGACATTTATTTTGCCAGTTCTCTTTATTAGCAGAGATAGCAATCTCTTGAAGATTCTCTTCGTCAGTTCCCTTTATCAGCAGGGATGGCATTTATTTTGCTAGTTCTCTTTATGAGTAGAGATAGAAATCTTTTGAAGATTTTCTTCGTCAGTTCCCTTTATCAGCAGGGATGGCATTTATTTTGCTAGTTCTCTTTATCAGCAGAGATAGCAATCTTTTGAAGATTTTCTTCGTCAGTTCCCTTTATCAGCGGGGATGACATTTATTTTGCTAGTTCTCTTTATCAGCAGAGATAGCAATCTTTTGAATATTTTCTTCGTCAGTTCCCTTTATCAGCAGGGATGACATTTATTTTGCTAGTTCTCTTTATCAGCAGATTGCAATCTCTTAAAGATTTTCTTCGTCAGTTCCCTTTATCAGCTTGGATGGCATTTATTTTACTAGTTCTCTTTATCAGCAGAGATAGCAATCTTTTGAAGATTTTCTTCGCCAGTTCCCTTTATCAGCGGGAATGACATTTATTTTGCTAGTTCTCTTTATCAGCAGAGATAGCAATCTTTTGAAGATTTTCTTCGTCAATTCCCTTTATCAGCAGGGATGACATTTATTTTGCTAGTTCTCTTTATCAGCAGAGATAGCAATCTTTTAAAGATTTTCTTCGTCAGTTCCCTTTATTAGCAGGGATGGCATTTATTTTGCTAGTTCTCTTTATCAGCAGAGATAGCAATCTTTTGAAGATTTTCTTCATCAGTTCCCTTTATCAGCAGGGATGGCATTTATTTTGCTAGTTCTCTTTATCAGCAGAGATAGCAATCTCTTGAAGATTTTCTTCGTCAGTTCCCTTTATTAGCAGGGGTGGCATTTATTTTGCTAGTTCTCTTTATCAGCAGAGATAGCAATCTCTTGAAGATTTTCTTTGTCAGTTCCCTTTATTAGCAGGGATGGCATTTATTTTGCTAGTTCTCTTTATCAGCAGAGATAGCAATCTTTTGAAGATTTTCTTCATCAGTTCCCTTTATCAGCAGGGATGGCATTTATTTTGCTAGTTCTCTTTATCAGCAGAGATAGCAATCTCTTGAAGATTTTCTTCGTCAGTTCCCTTTATTAGCAGGGGTGGCATTTATTTTGCTAGTTCTCTTTATCAGCAGAGATAGCAATCTCTTGAAGATTTTCTTTGTCAGTTCCCTTTATTAGCAGGGATGGCATTTATTTTGCTAGTTCTCTTTATCAGCAGAGATAGCAATCTTTTGAAGATTTTCTTTGTCAGTTCCCTTTATCAGCAGGGATGGCATTTATTTTGCTAGTTCTCTTTATCAGCAGAGATAGCAATCTTTTGAAGATTTTCTTTGTCAGTTCCCTTTATCAGCAAGGATGGCATTTATTTTGCTAGTTCTCTTTATCAGCAGAGATAGCGATCTTTTGAAGATTTTCTTCGTCAGTTCCCTTTATCAGCAGGGATGACATTTATTTTGCTAGTTCTATTTATCAGCAGAGATAGCAATCTTTTGAATATTTTCTTCGTCAGTTCCCTTTATCAGCAGGGATGACATTTATTTTGCCAGTTCTCTTTATTAGCAGAGATAGCAATCTCTTGAAGATTCTCTTCGTCAGTTCCCTTTATCAGCAGGGATGGCATTTATTTTGCTAGTTCTCTTTATGAGTAGAGATAGAAATCTTTTGAAGATTTTCTTCGTCAGTTCCCTTTATCAGCAGGGATGGCATTTATTTTGCTAGTTCTCTTTATCAGCAGAGATAGCAATCTTTTGAAGATTTTCTTCGTCAGTTCCCTTTATCAGCGGGGATGACATTTATTTTGCTAGTTCTCTTTATCAGCAGAGATAGCAATCTTTTGAATATTTTCTTCGTCAGTTCCCTTTATCAGCAGGGATGACATTTATTTTGCTAGTTCTCTTTATCAGCAGATTGCAATCTCTTAAAGATTTTCTTCGTCAGTTCCCTTTATCAGCTTGGATGGCATTTATTTTACTAGTTCTCTTTATCAGCAGAGATAGCAATCTTTTGAAGATTTTCTTCGCCAGTTCCCTTTATCAGCGGGAATGACATTTATTTTGCTAGTTCTCTTTATCAGCAGAGATAGCAATCTTTTGAAGATTTTCTTCGTCAATTCCCTTTATCAGCAGGGATGACATTTATTTTGCTAGTTCTCTTTATCAGCAGAGATAGCAATCTTTTAAAGATTTTCTTCGTCAGTTCCCTTTATCAGCAGGGATGGCATTTATTTTGCTAGTTCTCTTTATCAGCAGAGATAGCAATCTTTTGAAGATTTTCTTCATCAGTTCCCTTTATCAGCAGGGATGGCATTTATTTTGCTAGTTCTCTTTATCAGCAGAGATAGCAATCTTTTGAAGATTTTCTTCGTCAGTTCCCTTTATCAGCAGGGATGGCATTTATTTTGCTAGTTCTCTTTATCAGCAGAGATAACAATCTTTTGAAGATTTTCTTCGTCCGTTCCCTTTATCAGCAGGGATGGCATTTATTTTGCTAGTTCTCTTTATCAGCAGAGATAACAATCTTTTAAAGATTTTCTTCGTCAGTTCCCTTTATCAGCAGGGATGGCATTTATTTTGCTAGTTCTCTTTATCAGCATAGATAGCAATCTTTTAAAGATTTTCTTTGTCAGTTCGCTTTATCAGCAGGGATGACATTTATTTTGCTAGTTCTCTTTATCAGCAGAGACAGCAATCTTTTGAAGATTTTCTTCGTCAGTTCCCTTTATCAGCAGGGATGGCATATTTCGAGACTCCTTTGTCAGTTCTTTTTATCAGCAGAGATGACATAACCTGGGAGAGTTTGTTTCACTTTATCCCCAGCATAGCTAATACTCGTCCGTGTTTATTTCAAGACATTTCAATACATCGTCTGTATTGGTTTCCAACACCCATACGTGTTGTGACGGTGCAGCATATATTGCTTGTTCCCCAGTGGAGTCGTCCCTCCTTGAGGATTGCAAATTTCAGGTTTCTTTTCCTATTCAATCTCTGTGAATCCTTTGAACGCATGACAGCCGTTGCTATCATACCTTCAGGACCAAGTTGATTGAATAGGGGCAGCTGTAGCACCCCAAAATTTGCTCTCCTTACTTTAGTATTAACTGGCTTATGTTTCATTTCATTTTTGCATTATCATGAGTGCATATCATTGGTTCTTAGCATGGGGTCAAGGTGCTTGAGGCAGTTCAAGAGGAGAAGGTGTTCTTCAAGGGTTAAGTTTCATACCATTTATCAAGAATCAAGGGTTGGTACAAAAGTTACTAAATTCGGAAAATGATCTATAATTTGAAAGTTTCCATTTTGGGCAAGTTTTACACTACATTCAACTTGACTTTTCATCATCAAGGAAGATTCAAATGAATTTTTCTCAAACATGAAAGTTGAAGATATTTTTCTCCCCTTTCCAACAAGTACTAGATGGTCTCCATATCATTTGTGAAACTCAAGTTATGATCAAAAGAAGGCAAGGTGGTTTTTTAGGGTTTTCTCATGGTTCCATTCTTACACCTTTTGCATTTTGGGACATATGGACCTATAATTGATTCTATTGCTTCAAGTCATATTTAAGCTAATGTATTATCAGTGGAATGACCTAATGTATTTAAGCTAACTCATGCACTGATTTGAAGGGAGGCACGTGATTTTGAGGAGAACCAAGCTTTCAACCCTAATTCTTGATTCCTTCGAATCTCTCAATCCATTAGGGTTTTTCAAAAAGTTCTTTCACATTCTTCTTCCTGGGGATCCATAGAGCACGAAGCAACCATCGTTTGAAGCTAACAACAAGGGTAAAGGTTGCGTGATCTCAGGTTAGTGATAATTTGCATGCTCTTAAAACTCATTTTTTTGATGCGTATAATAATCTATGGCACTCACTGATGATTCTGGCATGTTTTATTTTGAGATTGGACGTGTATTGTGTGCATATTGCGTGTTTGAAAGTTTTGAACCCTAACTTGTTTCATTCGAATCTCTTTGTATGATGGTTGTTTGTGAAAAATAATATGATATTATTGATCCTCATTGAATTCTGGTCAAGATAGTGTACCCTTTTGCATTTTCTGGGAAGTTTTTGGTTGCAGGTGGCCGGAAGTGACGACCGGAGCTAGGGCTCCGGCGTCTGGCTTGATCGCCGGCGGGATTAGGGTTTCCAAGGTAGGGGATGAAATCCCACCGTCCATTTACTTGATCGTGTGGTCCACATTGTGCCACATCATTTAAATTTTGTTTTTATTTTTTCGTTTATGTGTGTGCCATTCCATGCTAACTGCCATGTTCCTTAAATCTAAACCGTCCATCATGTTAAATTTTGGTTAATCTGGGACGTTGATTGAATCCATTGGCTATTATATTGACAACACATTAATGATATCATGTGCTTGTCACGTGGTTTTTTTATTTTATTCTGAGTAATTTGGTGTGGGTGCGTGTATCATTATTATGGCGTGTCTTGGATCTGAACCCTTTATCATAATTACTTGTGTATTGGTTGACTTATTATCAAGCGTCAGATTGATCCAAAGGTGAGTGTGGAGTCAACTGGTTGACTGGGTCCTTATGTTTCTTTTTTTATTTCGCTGATGGGCTTTTGTGGTGTGGGCTTGTTATCCACACCCCCCTTGCTTGCTCCATTTCAATTTCCAACATGCATTAGTTGCTGAATACACCCCATTTGTTTTATTTTCCATTTTATTTTATTTTATTGCATTATTTCATTTTTAATTTTTAAAAATAGATAATTGCATCCAAAAATTACCAAAAAATTAATGAAGAATTTTTAGAGTTTTATAAAATTTTATAAAATTTTATTTTATTATTTTATTTTATTTTTAGCATCTGAAATATTTATTTGGTTAATTTCCTTTGAATTTATTCCATATATGCATACCCTAACTTACTGATTTTATTTCTCATGGCATACAAAACATTTTGAGTCCACTCTTTTTGAATTGATTCACCAACATATTGAAGTGCATAAAAACATTTTTCTCTTATTTTTAAAATCATTTCATATTGCATTTTAGTCCCTCTCTCTTGCATACTGACCCATGTTTCTTACCTGATCTTTGCATGATTATTTGGGTGACTTATCTTGTGAATTTTTGCATAAGCTTTTGACATGTTATTGATCACTGGTTGAGGTGTTTTGAGAATTAATTTGGTAATTTTATAAGTTGATTTGCTAATTGTTTGATTGCTCTTCATTTAGGGTCTTCTTTTATGCATATATTTGATCATGTCTAGTTACTTGTTTGAGGAGGCACTTGTGCCATGGTGTGGGGCTGATTCTTTGAATTCATGAATCATGTTTGAATCATTATAGGTCACTTGATTATAATTATAGGTCATTGGTGTGAGGTTGTTGCATACTTTTTGCATATGTGCAATGCTTGGTTTACATGCCTTTTCTTTGACTTATCTTCTCACCTCATCTCATTTATGCTTACTCATGACTTATGTTTGGTTTATGTATGCCATACCATATCATTCATTTGCATTTCATTTGATGTATGTTTCTGACTTTGGAGCTTTGCATTCATATCATATGTCATTCATGTCTCATCTTGCATACTTGAACATGTTTCACTTATATGCTTCCTTCTTCTTCTATTGATGTTTGATGCTTGGATATCTGTTTGCATGTCTCATGTGACATTTGCATAGCATGTTTAGGCACATGTTTAGGTCATCCACATTCTGACTTGGATGAGTTTCATTTGGTTTGTAACCTTTTCTCTTTGGGTTGTGACTCGTTTGGGGTTTCATTTGTCTTATTGTCACTTATGTCTGTTTTGTACTAACCTTTTATGCAGGCGCTGAGGTAAGTTATTTGAGGGTGTGGATAATTATCCATGTCCACCCTCACTTTTTATTTCTCTCATCTTTTCTTTTCCTTAGGCTTAGGTTGTTGTCAAACCTTCTCTTAGGGACACCTTTGCATGATAACATTAGGACTAAATTCCATAGGATAACCTCCCTCCAAACTTCCCCTTAGGGCCATCTTTGCATGATAACATTAGGATAGATTTCCCCCTAGTGTTTTTTTCTTTTCTTTTGAGTCCCTCTTCTCATCTCATAACAATTTCTAAGATACTTAATAAGGTCAACTTGCCTTGCACACAAGCCTTAAACATAGGAAATGAAGATTGAGGGGTCCCCCTTCTCTCTTCTAGAGTGTTGAGCATATGTCCCATTGGGGACGACCATGCGACGCATTCGTTCCCGTGTCATAGACTTTGGTTCAAGTTGAGTTATGAACAAACTCAAGTCACTTCTGTCCTAAAACATACTAACAAATTTCAAAACATTTTTATCCTTCGGGATTGTCAAACTAAAGTCTATTTTCAAAAAGGGCATTTTACTTTCCGTATGAGTCGCAAACAGGCATCGACCCTAACTGTCGGGCGCGAACTTAACGTCGCTCATAAAAAACACAAAAAGAATTTGGTCCGAACTACGTTGACTCTGAATTTCCCATTGCACAAATGGAGTACGTAGGCCTAGGACGACGACGTCCTACCGAGTCTGTCTTTGTTTTCCCTTCCCTGTGTCAGTGTAGCCATAGATGTTAGGAACTCACCCTTAGAATAGACAACAAGCGTGGATCCCATCGTGAACGATGGACGCGTGGGATGCTAACACCTTCCCCTCGCGTAACCGACTCCCGAACCTAGGCTATGGTTGCGATGACCATTCCTTTCCCTCTTCCTCGGGTTTACGCGGTGTTCCCTTTCCCTCTCTTGGGATAAATATACATTGCTGGCGACTCTGTGTTCAGCGCCACTTTTGCGTTTGTACCTGGATGAAACCCTGTTAAGGATGTACAGGCATTGTTTCCAATTCACAAACACTGGAGAGATAAGGAGATAGACCTTTGTCAACCTCTTTGAGCCTAGTAGTAGGAGTTTATTTCTGGAGACAAAAAAAAACCCTCAATCTTAACTGGGGGCAGGGTAGGCGTCAGTTAGTTTGACCAAGTGTTCAACTTTCAGAAGGAGTGTACATCTGAGGATCCATCACCTTCCATTCCACTAGCAAGAGGTTAAGAGGTGTAGAACCACAATGGTTACTCCTCACCAACCGAAGAGTGAAACAGTCACAACCCTTTCAAACAAGCCAGACAAAACAGTGTTACACGAAAAAAGAGAAAAAGAAAAAGCCTGCTAAGTCAAAAAACTTGAAAGCAAGTGACTTAGGCAAAAGTTAAGGCATCCCGCTGGACTTCAAAATTAAAAACTCAAAAGAGTCAGTCCAGGCAAAATTAGGGAACAAAAAGCAGAAGAATGAGAAAGCGAAGAGCCAAAAGGATTACAAAGAAAATCTTTGAGCAGAACAAAGTCGTGTGACTCCAGACACAAAAGACAAAAAGGGGTGACTGTTACTCCAAAACCTAATTGGGTGTCGAACCATCAGATGCATAGGTTTCTTTAAGGATCATAAAACCTTTTGAGAGATGAACGCTTGCGCCGAATTAGCTGAACTTAGGACTGGAGAACGTCATGGAGAGTGGGTGGGCACTGATAAACTTTGAGCCTTTAAATCTTTCTTTTTCTCAAAACCGCGAACCAGGCCACGATACAACCCTCAAAAGTCCTAATTGAAACAGGGTTTATTCCGACGGCGTACTTCATTGAGATAACGTTCATGTCTCCTATGAGTTGTGCTAATAAGATTTTTGTTGGTATTGCATGTGCCTATTGTTTTCCACCCAAAAATCAGTGCCGTATCCCAGCTAGTGATTCGTTCACGAGGCTTGGCGACACATTTTCAACAAAACTTCAAGGGTAACACGAGTGTTGCATTAGAATTGTCATTCTCATAATAAACATTTTTTGCTTGCATGTGTTTGATATCAAAGAAGCTTACACGAAGAACGACAGTCGAGAAGCTCGATCACGCCAAGTTGAGATGGTGAAAACTCCGAAGGACAATCATGTCAAGGGGTATGTGGCCAAGAGACTATGCGCAGCCTGGGGGTTCCCGATAAATGGTGATAAGATGCAACTAATCTGGAGCAGTCACGTTGAAAACTCCCCCTAAAGCAGCTGAACAGGGGCAGTCAGGTCGATTTGACAAATCTCTGTAAGATCAGTCAGGGGAAACTTTTCTTCAAGGATTGGGGCAGGCCACCTCTAGAGCGTGAGAAATTGTCCACTCCTGAAAATGGTTAATTGAAAACACCTCTTCAAAGTTCAGAATACTGGGACAGAGTATTTTCAATTCATTACAAACCCTTTCGAGGTAATGTACTTCATGGATTATAAAGTCTGGGGCAGTTGTGTCGAGATCTGATAAATCTCTCCGAGAGTTTGAAGATCCTGGGGCAGTGCGAACGCCCGGTCTTCTATAAAATCCTCTTGAGATGATTTTTTCCATTAGACCTGGTGGTCTGGGGCAAGTGGAAAGTTCAAAGGGCCGTCTATGACCGTAGAGACGGGTCAGGTGGGATGGCAACATGATTGTACTTCCCCAGCAGTTTGCTCTCCCCAGCATTGAGATTGCACTTTCCTCAGCAGAGCAGACTTTCCCCAGCAGGAGACTCGGGGGATTTGTTCTCTGGATCAAGACGTTATTTCCCCACAGAATCAGGGTGTTCACTTTCCCCATCCAGTCAGGAAGCGTGCTTTCACTGACAATGTCATATTCTAATCCCCAGCAAGGTGGGAGTAAAGTCATTATCCCCATCCGCAGGCTAAGTTCAGCAGTATCCCCAAGCAGGATAGTATTATTGACTGTTTTCCCCAAGCAGGATGGTATTATGGGCTGGCATCCCCCAGCAGGTCCTAAGCCCATCTGTTATTGGCAATCCTCAGTAACAGGCTTCCGGTTCCGTTATTGGCATTCATTTTCAACTCCCTCAGCAGAGGAAAAATCTCAGGTTCGATGTCACCTTCAGTAAAGGACATGTGTAATCCCCGGTAGAGTGTATATGCTTTTGGATTTCATCCCCGACAGAAGTTGTGGATCCAAAGAGTCGGTCAGTGTGATCCTTCTCAGCAGAATTCTTGGATTCAGAGGACAATTTATTTTTGTCATCCCCAGCTGAATTGGTCTCTTCTCTCCAGCATTTATTTTGCTGGAGGGGACCTTTTGCATATCATAATTACTTGTGTATTGGTTGACTTATTATCAAGCGTCAGATTGATCCAAAGGTGAGTGTGGAGTCAACTGGTTGACTGGGTCCTTATGTTTCTTTTTTTATTTCGCTGATGGGCATTTGTGGTGTGGGCTTGTTATCCACACCCCCCCTTGCTTGCTCCATTTCAATTTCCAACATGCATTAGTTGCTGAATACACCCCATTTGTTTTATTTTCCATTTTATTTTATTTTATTGCATTATTTCATTTTTAATTTTTAAAAATAGATAATTGCATCCAAAAATTACCAAAAAATTAATGAAGAATTTTTAGAGTTTTATAAAATTTTTTTCAAATTTTATTTTATTATTTTATTTTATTTTTAGCATCTGAAATATTTATTTGGTTAATTTCCTTTGAATTTATTCCATATATGCATACCCTAACTTACTGATTTTATTTCTCATGGCATACAAAACATTTTGAGTCCACTCTTTTTGAATTGAGTCACCAACATATTGAAGTGCATAAAAACATTTTTCTCTTATTTTTAAAATCATTTCATATTGCATTTTAGTCCCTCTCTCTTGCATACTGACCCATGTTTCTTACCTGATCTTTGTATGATTGTTTGGGTGACTTATCTTGTTAATTTTTGCATAAGCTTTTGACATGTTATTGATCACTGGTTGAGGTGTTTTGAGAATTAATTTGGTAATTTTATAAGTTGATTTGCTAATTGTTTGATTGCTCTTCATTTAGGGTCTTCTTTTATGCATATATTTGATCATGTCTAGTTACTTGTTTGAGGAGGCACTTGTGCCATGGTGTGGGGCTGATTCTTTGAATTCATGAATCATGTTTGAATCATTATAGGTCACTTGATTATAATTATAGGTCATTGGTGTGAGGTTGTTGCATACTTTTTGCATATGTGCAATGCTTGGTTTACATGCCTTTTCTTTGACTTATCTTCTCACCTCATCTCATTTATGCTTACTCATGACTTATGTTTGGTTTATGTATGCCATACCATATCATTCATTTGCATTTCATTTGATGTATGTTTCTGACTTTGGAGCTTTGCATTCATATCATATGTCATTCATGTCTCATCTTGCATACTTGAACATGTTTCACTTATATGCTTCCTTCTTCTTCTATTGATGTTTGATGCTTGGATATCTGTTTGCATGTCTCATGTGACATTTGCATAGCATGTTTAGGCACATGTTTAGGTCATCCACATTCTGACTTGGATGAGTTTCATTTGGTTTGTAACCTTTTCTCTTTGGGTTGTGACTCGTTTGGGGTTTCATTTGTCTTATTGTCACTTATGTCTGTTTTGTACTAACCTTTTATGCAGGCGCTGAGGTAAGTTATTTGAGGGTGTGGATAATTATCCATGTCCACCCTCACTTTTTATTTCTCTCATCTTTTCTTTTCCTTAGGCTTAGGTTGTTGTCAAACCTTCTCTTAGGGACACCTTTGCATGATAACATTAGGACTAAATTCCATAGGATAACCTCCCTCCAAACTTCCCCTTAGGGCCATCTTTGCATGATAACATTAGGATAGATTTCCCCCTAGTGTTTTTTTCTTTTCTTTTGAGTCCCTCTTCTCATCTCATAACAATTTCTAAGATACTTAATAAGGTCAACTTGCCTTGCACACAAGCCTTAAACATAGGAAATGAAGATTGAGGGGTCCCCCTTCTCTCTTCTAGAGTGTTGAGCATATGTCCCATTGGGGACGACCATGCGACGCATTCGTTCCCGTGTCATAGACTTTGGTTCAAGTTGAGTTATGAACAAACTCAAGTCACTTCTGTCCTAAAACATACTAACAAATTTCAAAACATTTTTATCCTTCGGGATTGTCAAACTAAAGTCTATTTTCAAAAAGGGCATTTTACTTTCCGTATGAGTCGCAAACAGGCATCGACCCTAACTGTCGGGCGCGAACTTAACGTCGCTCATAAAAAACACAAAAAGAATTTGGTCCGAACTACGTTGACTCTGAATTTCCCATTGCACAAATGGAGTACGTAGGCCTAGGACGACGACGTCCTACCGAGTCTGTCTTTGTTTTCCCTTCCCTGTGTCAGTGTAGCCATAGATGTTAGGAACTCACCCTTAGAATAGACAACAAGCGTGGATCCCATCGTGAACGATGGACGCGTGGGATGCTAACACCTTCCCCTCGCGTAACCGACTCCCGAACCTAGGCTATGGTTGCGATGACCATTCCTTTCCCTCTTCCTCGGGTTTACGCGGTGTTCCCTTTCCCTCTCTTGGGATAAATATACATTGCTGGCGACTCTGTGTTCAGCGCCACTTTTGCGTTTGTACCTGGATGAAACCCTGTTAAGGATGTACAGGCATTGTTTCCAATTCACAAACACTGGAGAGATAAGGAGATAGACCTTTGTCAACCTCTTTGAGCCTAGTAGTAGGAGTTTATTTCTGGAGACAAAAAAAAACCCTCAATCTTAACTGGGGGCAGGGTAGGCGTCAGTTAGTTTGACCAAGTGTTCAACTTTCAGAAGGAGTGTACATCTGAGGATCCATCACCTTCCATTCCACTAGCAAGAGGTTAAGAGGTGTAGAACCACAATGGTTACTCCTCACCAACCGAAGAGTGAAACAGTCACAACCCTTTCAAACAAGCCAGACAAAACAGTGTTACACGAAAAAAGAGAAAAAGAAAAAGCCTGCTAAGTCAAAAAACTTGAAAGCAAGTGACTTAGGCAAAAGTTAAGGCATCCCGCTGGACTTCAAAATTAAAAACTCAAAAGAGTCAGTCCAGGCAAAATTAGGGAACAAAAAGCAGAAGAATGAGAAAGCGAAGAGCCAAAAGGATTACAAAGAAAATCTTTGAGCAGAACAAAGTCGTGTGACTCCAGACACAAAAGACAAAAAGGGGTGACTGTTACTCCAAAACCTAATTGGGTGTCGAACCATCAGATGCATAGGTTTCTTTAAGGATCATAAAACCTTTTGAGAGATGAACGCTTGCGCCGAATTAGCTGAACTTAGGACTGGAGAACGTCATGGAGAGTGGGTGGGCACTGATAAACTTTGAGCCTTTAAATCTTTCTTTTTCTCAAAACCGCGAACCAGGCCACGATACAACCCTCAAAAGTCCTAATTGAAACAGGGTTTATTCCGACGGCGTACTTCATTGAGATAACGTTCATGTCTCCTATGAGTTGTGCTAATAAGATTTTTGTTGGTATTGCATGTGCCTATTATTTTCCACCCAAAAATCAGTGCCGTATCCCAGCTAGTGATTCGTTCACGAGGCTTGGCGACACATTTTCAACAAAACTTCAAGGGTAACACGAGTGTTGCATTAGAATTGTCATTCTCATAATAAACATTTTCTGCTTGCATGTGTTTGATATCAAAGAAGCTTACACGAAGAACGACAGTCGAGAAGCTCGATCACGCCAAGTTGAGATGGTGAAAACTCCGAAGGACAATCATGTCAAGGGGTGTGTGGCCAAGAGACTATGCGCAGCCTGGGGGTTCCCGATAAATGGTGATAAGATGCAACTAATCTGGAGCAGTCACGTTGAAAACTCCCCCTAAAGCAGCTGAACAGGGGCAGTCAGGTCGATTTGACAAATCTCTGTAAGATCAGTCAGGGGAAAATTTTCTTCAAGGATTGGGGCAGGCCACCTCTAGAGCGTGAGAAATTGTCCACTCCTGAAAATGGTTAATTGAAAACACCTCTTCAAAGTTCAGAATACTGGGACAGAGTATTTTCAATTCATTACAAACCCTTTCGAGGTAATGTACTTCATGGATTATAAAGTCTGGGGCAGTTGTGTCGAGATCTGATAAATCTCTCCGAGAGTTTGAAGATCCTGGGGCAGTGCGAACGCCCGGTCTTCTATAAAATCCTCTTGAGATGATTTTTTCCATTAGACCTGGTGGTCTGGGGCAAGTGGAAAGTTCAAAGGGCCGTCTATGACCGTAGAGACGGGTCAGGTGGGATGGCAACATGATTGTACTTCCCCAGCAGTTTGCTCTCCCCAGCATTGAGATTGCACTTTCCTCAGCAGAGCAGACTTTCCCCAGCAGGAGACTCGGGGGATTTGTTCTCTGGATCAAGACGTTATTTCCCCACAGAATCAGGGTGTTCACTTTCCCCATCCAGTCAGGAAGCGTGCTTTCACTGACAATGTCATATTTTAATCCCCAGCAAGGTGGGAGTAAAGTCATTATCCCCATCCGCAGGCTAAGTTCAGCAGTATCCCCAAGCAGGATAGTATTATGGACTGTTTTCCCCAAGCAAGATGGTATTATGGGCTGGCATCCCCCAGCAGGTCCTAAGCCCATCTGTTATTGGCAATCCTCAGTAACAGGCTTCCGGTTCCGTTATTGGCATTCATTTTCAACTCCCTCAGCAGAGGAAAAATCTCAGGTTCGATGTCACCTTCAGTAAAGGACATGTGTAATCCCCGGTAGAGTGTATATGCTTTTGGATTTCATCCCCGACAGAAGTTGTGGATCCAAAGAGTCGGTCAGTGTGATCCTTCTCAGCAGAATTCTTGGATTCAGAGGACAATTTATTTTTGTCATCCCCAGCTGAATTGGTCTCTTCTCTCCAACATTTATTTTGCTGGAGGGGCCCTTTTGCATATCATAATTACTTGTGTATTGGTTGACTTATTATCAAGCGTCAGATTGATCCAAAGGTGAGTGTGGAGTCAACTGGTTGACTGGGTCCTTATGTTTCTTTTTTTATTTCGCTGATGGGCATTTGTGGTGTGGGCTTGTTATCCACACCCCCCCTTGCTTGCTCCATTTCAATTTCCAACATGCATTAGTTGCTGAATACACCCCATTTGTTTTATTTTCCATTTTATTTTATTTTATTGCATTATTTCATTTTTAATTTTTAAAAATAGATAATTGCATCCAAAAATTACCAAAAAATTAATGAAGAATTTTTAGAGTTTTATAAAATTTTATCAAATTTTATTTTATTATTTTATTTTATTTTTAGCATCTGAAATATTTATTTGGTTAATTTCCTTTGAATTTATTCCATATATGCATACCCTAACTTACTGATTTTATTTCTCATGGCATACAAAACATTTTGAGTCCACTCTTTTTGAATTGATTCACCAACATATTGAAGAGCATAAAAACATTTTTCTCTTATTTTTAAAATCATTTCATATTGCATTTTAGTCCCTCTCTCTTGCATACTGACCCATGTTTCTTACCTGATCTTTGTATGATTGTTTGGGTGACTTATCTTGTTAATTTTTGCATAAGCTTTTGACATGTTATTGATCACTGGTTGAGGTGTTTTGAGAATTAATTTGGTAATTTTATAAGTTGATTTGCTAATTGTTTGATTGCTCTTCATTTAGGGTCTTCTTTTATGCATATATTTGATCATGTCTAGTTACTTGTTTGAGGAGGCACTTGTGCCATGGTGTGGGGCTGATTCTTTGAATTCATGAATCATGTTTGAATCATTATAGGTCACTTGATTATAATTATAGGTCATTGGTGTGAGGTTGTTGCATACTTTTTGCATATGTGCAATGCTTGGTTTACATGCCTTTTCTTTGACTTATCTTCTCACCTCATCTCATTTATGCTTACTCATGACTTATGTTTGGTTTATGTATGCCATACCATATCATTCATTTGCATTTCATTTGATGTATGTTTCTGACTTTGGAGCTTTGCATTCATATCATATGTCATTCATGTCTCATCTTGCATACTTGAACATGTTTCACTTATATGCTTCCTTCTTCTTCTATTGATGTTTGATGCTTGGATATCTGTTTGCATGTCTCATGTGACATTTGCATAGCATGTTTAGGCACATGTTTAGGTCATCCACATTCTGACTTGGATGAGTTTCATTTGGTTTGTAACCTTTTCTCTTTGGGTTGTGACTCGTTTGGGGTTTCATTTGTCTTATTGTCACTTATGTCTGTTTTGTACTAACCTTTTATGCAGGCGCTGAGGTAAGTTATTTGAGGGTGTGGATAATTATCCATGTCCACCCTCACTTTTTCTTTCTCTCATCTTTTCTTTTCCTTAGGCTTAGGTTGTTGTCAAACCTTCTCTTAGGGACACCTTTGCATGATAACATTAGGACTAAATTCCATAGGATAACCTCCCTCCAAACTTCCCCTTAGGGCCATCTTTGCATGATAACATTAGGATAGATTTCCCCCTAGTGTTTTTTTCTTTTCTTTTGAGTCCCTCTTCTCATCTCATAATAATTTCTAAGATACTTAATAAGGTCAACTTGCCTTGCACACAAGCCTTAAACATAGGAAATGAAGATTGAGGGGTCCCCCTTCTCTCTTCTAGAGTGTTGAGCATATGTCCCATTGGGGACGACCATGCGACGCATTCGTTCCCGTGTCATAGACTTTGGTTTAAGTTGAGTTATGAACAAACTCAAGTCACTTCTGTCCTAAAACATACTAACAAATTTCAAAACATTTTTGTCCTTCGGGATTGTCAAACTAAAGGCTATTTTCAAAAAGGGCATTTTACTTTCCGTATGAGTCGCAAACAGGCATCGACCCTAACTGTCGGGCGCGAACTTAACGTCGCTCATAAAAAACACAAAAAGAATTTGGTTCGAACTACGTTGACTCTGAATTTCCCATTGCACAAAGGGAGTACGTAGGCCTAGGACGACGACGTCCTACCGAGTCTGTCTTTGTTTTCCCTTCCCTGTGTCAGTGTAGCCATAGATGTTAGGGTAACTCACCCTTAGAATAGACAACAAGCGTGGATCCCATCGTGAACGATGGACGCGTGGGATGCTAACACCTTCCCCTCGCGTAACCGACTCCCGAACCTAGGCTATGGTTGCGATGACCATTCCTTTCCCTCTTCCTCGGGTTTACGCGGTGTTCCCTTTCCCTCTCTTGGGATAAATATACATTGCTGGCGACTCTGTGTTCAGCGCCACTTTTGCGTTTGTACCTGGATGAAACCCTGTTAAGGATGTACAGGCATTGTTTCCAATTCACAAACACTGGAGAGATAAGGAGATAGACCTTTGTCAACCTCTTTGAGCCTAGTAGTAGGAGTTTATTTCTGGAGACAAAAAAAAAACCCTCAATCTTAACTGGGGGCAGGGTAGGCGTCAGTTAGTTTGACCAAGTGTTCAACTTTCAGAAGGAGTGTACATCTGAGGATCCATCACCTTCCATTCCACTAGCAAGAGGTTAAGAGGTGTAGAACCACAATGGTTACTCCTCACCAACCGAAGAGTGAAACAGTCACAACCCTTTCAAACAAGCCAGACAAAACAGTGTTGCACGAAAAAAGAGAAAAAGAAAAAGCCTGCTAAGTCAAAAAACTTGAAAGCAAGTGACTTAGGCAAAAGTTAAGGCATCCCGCTGGACTTCAAAATTAAAAACTCAAAAGAGTCAGTCCAGGCAAAATTAGGGAACAAAAAGCAAAAGAATGAGAAAGCGAAGAGCCAAAAGGATTACAAAGAAAATCTTTGAGCAGAACAAAGTCGTGTGACTCCAGACACAAAAGACAAAAAGGGGTGACTGTTACTCCAAAACCTAATTGGGTGTCGAACCATCAGATGCATAGGTTTCTTTAAGGATCATAAAACCTTTTGAGAGATGAACGCTTGCGCCGAATTAGCTGAACTTAGGACTGGAGAACGTCATGGAGAGTGGGTGGGCACTGATAAACTTTGAGCCTTTAAATCTTTCTTTTTCTCAAAACCGCGAACCAGGCCACGATACAACCCTCAAAAGTCCTAATTGAAACAGGGTTTATTCCGACGGCGTACTTCATTGAGATAACGTTCATGTCTCCTATGAGTTGTGCTAATAAGATTTTTGTTGGTATTGCATGTGCCTATTGTTTTCCACCCAAAAATCAGTGCCGTATCCCAGCTAGTGATTCGTTCACGAGGCTTGGCGACACATTTTCAACAAAACTTCAAGGGTAACACGAGTGTTGCATTAGAATTGTCATTCTCATAATAAACATTTTCTGCTTGCATGTGTTTGATATCAAAGAAGCTTACACGAAGAACGACAGTCGAGAAGCTCGATCACGCCAAGTTGAGATGGTGAAAACTCCGAAGGACAATCATGTCAAGGGGTATGTGGCCAAGAGACTATGCGCAGCCTGGGGGTTCCCGATAAATGGTGGTAAGATGCAACTAATCTGGAGCAGTCACGTTGAAAACTCCCCCTAAAGCAGCTAAACAGGGGCAGTCAGGTTGATTTGACAAATCTCTGTAAGATCAGTCAGGGGAAAATTTTCTTCAAGGATTGGGGCAGGCCACCTCTAGAGCGTGAGAAATTGTCCACTCCTGAAAATGGTTAATTGAAAACACCTCTTCAAAGTTCAGAATACTGGGACAGAGTATTTTCAATTCATTACAAACCCTTTCGAGGTAATGTACTTCATGGATTATAAAGTCTGGGGCAGTTGTGTCGAGATCTGATAAATCTCTCCGAGAGTTTGAAGATCCTGGGGCAGTGCGAACGCCCGGTCTTCTATAAAATCCTCTTGAGATGATTTTTTCCATTAGACCTGGTGGTCTGGGGCAAGTGGAAAGTTCAAAGGGCCGTCTATGACCGTAGAGACGGGTCAGGTGGGATGGCAACATGATTGTACTTCCCCAGCAGTTTGCTCTCCCCAGCATTGAGATTGCACTTTCCTCAGCAGAGCAGACTTTCCCCAGCAGGAGACTCGGGGGATTTGTTCTCTGGATCAAGACGTTATTTCCCCACAGAATCAGGGTGTTCACTTTCCCCATCTAGTCAGGAAGCGTGCTTTCACTGACAATGTCATATTCTAATCCCCAGCAAGGTGGGAGTAAAGTCATTATCCCCATCCGCAGGCTAAGTTCAGCAGTATCCCCAAGCAGGATAGTATTATGGACTGTTTTCCCCAAGCAGGATGGTATTATGGGCTGGCATCCCCCAGCAGGTCCTAAGCCCGTCTGTTATTGGCAATCCTCAGTAACAGGCTTCCGGTTCCGTTATTGGCATTCATTTTCAACTCCCTCAGCAGAGGAAAAATCTCAGGTTCGATGTCACCTTCAGTAAAGGACATGTGTAATCCCCGGTAGAGTGTATATGCTTTTGGATTTCATCCCCGACAGAAGTTGTGGATCCAAAGAGTCGGTCAGTGTGATCCTTCTCAGCAGAATTCTTGGATTCAGAGGACAATTTATTTTTGTCATCCCCAGCTGAATTGGTCTCTTCTCTCCAGCATTTATTTTGCTGGAGGGGCCCTTTTGCATATCATAAGCATTTGCATTGCACCCTCAAACGCGTAGCATTTCCATTTCGTATGGAGCAATACGCCAAAATTCAAACATTTGCATTCGAAGCATAAGCCAGGTTTGATACTTTCTTTGCCAGTTCTCTTTCTCAGCAGAGATGGCATAACTCAGGAGACTTTGGAGGGACGCGTTCCTCAAACTTGTGCTCCCCGGCAGAGTTTTTTATTTAGATTTCTCCTTTCCCCAGCGGAGTAATCTCATCTGCGGATTGTGAGTCTGGTAGGAGTTTGCCTTTGTTTGGCCTTTCTCTTTTGTGAAGTCCAGTTCTCACCTTGTAGTCAGTTCTTGCTTGACATATTTTGCTGGTCAGTTCCACTTATCAGCAAGGATGACATTTATTTTGCTAGTTATCTTTATCAGCAGAGATAGCAATCTTTTGAAGATTTTCTTCGTCAGTTCCCTTTATCAGCAGGGATGGCATTTATTTTGCTAGTTCTCTTTATCAGCAGAGATAGCAATCTTTTTAAGATTTTATTCGTCAGTTCCCATTATCAGGAGGGATGGCATTTATTTTGCTAGTTCTCTTTATCAGCAGAGATAGCAATCTTTTGAAGATTTTCTTCGTTAGTTCCCTTTATCAGCAGGGATGGCATTTATTTTGCTAGTTCTCTTTATCAGCAGAGATAGCAATCTTTTGAAGATTTTCTTCGTCAGTTCCCTTTATCAGCAGGGATGGCATTTATTTTGCTAGTTCTCTTTATCAGCAGAGATAGCAATCTCTTGAAGATTTTCTTCGTCAGTTCCCTTTATCAGCGGGGATGGCATTTATTTTGCTAATTCGCTTTATAAGCAGAGATAGCAATCTTTTGAAGATTTTCTTCGTCAGTTCCCTTTATCAGCAGGGATGAAATTTATTTTGCTAGTTCTCTTTATCAGCAGAGATAGCAATCATTTGAAGATTTTCTTCATCAGTTCCCTTTATCAGCAGGGGTGACATTTAATTTGCTAGTTCTCTTTATCAGCAGAGATATCAATCTGTTGAAGATTCTCTTCGTCAGTTCCCTTTATCATCAGGGATGGCATTTATTTTGCTAGTTCTCTTTATCAGCAGAGATAGCAATCTTTTGAAGATTTTCTTCATCAGTTCCCTTTATCAGCAGGGATGGCATTTATTTTGCTAGTTCTCTTTATGAGCAGAGATAGCAATCTTTTGAAGATTCTCTTCGTCAGTTCCCTTTATCCGCAGGGATGACATTTATTTGGCTAGTTCTCTTTATCAGCAGAGATAGCAATCTTTTGAAGATTTTCTTCGTCAGTTCCCTTTATCAGCAGGGATGGCATTTATTTTGCTAGTTCTCTTTATCAGCAGAGATAGCAATCTTTTGAAGATTTTCTTCATCAGTTCCCTTATCAGTAGGGATGACATTTATTTTGCTAGTTCTCTTTATCAGCAGAGATAGAAATCTTTTGAATATTTTCTTCGTCAGTTCCATTTATCAGCAGGGATGGCATTTATTTTGCTAGTTCTCTTTATCAGCAGAGATAGCAATCTTTTGAAGATTTTCTTCGTCAGTTCCCTTTATCAGCAGGGATGGCATTTATTTTGCTAGTTCTCTTTATCAGCAGAGATAGCAATCTTTTGAAGATTTTCTTCGTCAGTTCCCTTTATCAGCAGGGATGACATTTATTTTGCTAGTTCTCTTTATCAGCAGAGATAGCAATCTTTTGAATATTTTCTTCATCAGTTCCCTTTATCAGCAGGGATGGCATTTATTTTGCTAGTTCTCTTTATCAGCAGAGATAGCAATCTTTTGAAGATTTTCTTCGTCAGTTCCCTTTATCAGCAGGGATGGCATTTATTTTGCTAGTTCTCTTTATCAGCAGAGATAGCAATCTTTTGAAGATTTTCTTCGTCCGTTCCCTTTATCAGCAGGGATGGCATTTATTTTGCTAGTTCTCTTTATCAGCAGAGATAACAATCTTTTGAAGATTTTCTTCGTCAGTTCCCTTTATCAGCAGGGATGGCATTTATTTTGCTAGTTCTCTTTATCAGCATAGATAGCAATCTTTTAAAGATTTTCTTTGTCAGTTCGCTTTATCAGCAGGGATGACATTTATTTTGCTAGTTCTCTTTATCAGCAGGGACAACATTCTTTTGAAGATTTTCTTCGTCAGTTCCCTTTATCAGCAGGGATGGCATATTTCGAGACTCCTTTGTCAGTTCTCTTTATCAGCAGAGATGACATAACCTGGGAGAGTTTGTTTCACTTTATCCCCAGCATAGCTAATACTCATCCGTGTTTATTTCAAGACATTTCAATACATCGTCTGTATTGGTTTCCAACACCCATACGTGTTGTGACGGTGCAGCATATATTGCTTGTTCCCCAGTGGAGTCGTCCCTCCTTGAGGATTGCAAATTTTAGGTTTCTTTTCCTATTCAATCTCTGTGAATCCTTTGAACGCATGACAGCCGTTGCTATCATACCTTCAGGACCAAGTTGATTGAATAGGGGCAGCTGTAGCACCCCAAAATTTGCTCTCCTTACTTTAGTATTAACTGGCTTATGTTTCATTTCATTTTTGCATTATCATGAGTGCATATCATTGGTTCTTAGCATGGGGTCAAGGTGCTTGAGGCAGTTCAAGAGGAGAAGGTGTTCTTCAAGGGTTAAGTTTCATACCATTTATCAAGAATCAAGGGTTGGTACAAAAGTTACTAAATTCGAAAAATGATCTATAATTTGAAAGTTTCCATTTTGGGCAAGTTTTACACTACATTCAACTTGATTTTTCATCATCAAGGAAGATTCAAATGAATTTTTCTCAAACATTAAAGTTGAAGATCTTTTTCTCCCCTTTCCAGCAAGTACTAGATGGTCTCCATATCATATGTGAAACTCAAGTTATGATCAAAAGAAGGCAAGGCGGTTTTTTAGGGTTTTCTCATGGTTCCATTCTTACACCTTTTGCATTTTGGGACATATGGACCTATAATTGATTCTATTGCTTCAAGTCATATTCTAACATCAAAGTACATTCCATAAGGATCATTTTTGGCCTTTGAACCAAGGGATTCCATGACAAATTCATCACTTATTTCACATTATGCAAAATTGCAAGAAGCATCAAAGCTCATGGATCAAGATGTTCCAAGGCCCAAATCCAATTCAGGTGTGATTAAAAATTGATACATGAGTGATCCATCATGGAATTATTGGGTGTACATGCATAGAGGAGGGTGTATAACCCATTATACAAATTTCCAAAATCACCCAAAACTCATTAATCAAGGAATTAATAAGGCCCAAATAATTATCAGTGGAATGACCTAATGTATTTAAGCTAACTCATGCACTGATTTGAAGGGAGGCACGTGATTTTGAGGAGAACCAAGCTTTCAACCCTAATTCTTGATTCCTTCGAATCTCTCAATCCATTAGGGTTTTTCAAAAAGTTCTTTCACATTCTTCTTCCTGGGGATCCATAGAGCACGAAGCAACCATCGTTTGAAGCTAACAGCAAGGGTAAAGGTTGCGTGATCTCAGGTTAGTGATAATTTGCATGCTCTTAAAACTCATTTTTTTGATGCGTATAATAATCTATGGCACTCACTGATGATTCTGGCATGTTTTATTTTGAGATTGGACGTGTATTGTGTGCATATTGCGTGTTTGAAAGTTTTGAACCCTAACTTGTTTCATTCGAATCTCTTTGTATGATGGTTGTTTGTGAAAAATAATATGATATTATTGATCCTCATTGAATTCTGGTCAAGATAGTGTACCCTTTTGCATTTTCTGGGAAGTTTTTGGTTGCAGGTGGCCGGAAGTGACGACCGGAGCTAGGGCTCCGGCGTCTGGCTTGATCGCCGGCGGGATTAGGGTTTCCAAGGTAGGGGATGAAATCCCACCGTCCATTTGCTTGATCGTGTGGTCCACATTGTGCCACATCATTTAAATTTTGTTTTTATTTTTTGGTTTATGTGTGTGCCATTCCATGCTAACTGCCATGTTCCTTAAATCTAAACCGTCCATCATGTTAAATTTTGGTTAATCTGGGACGTTGATTGAATCCATTGGCTATTATATTGACAACACATTAATGATATCATGTGCTTGTCACGTGGTTTTTTTATTTTATTCTGAGTAATTTGGTGTGGGTGCGTGTATCATTATTATGGCGTGTCTTGGATCTGAGCCCTTTATCATAATTACTTGTGTATTGGTTGACTTATTATCAAGCGTCAGATTGATCCAAAGGTGAGTGTGGAGTCAACTGGTTGACTGGGTCCTTATGTTTCTTTTTTTATTTCGCTGATGGGCTTTTGTGGTGTGGGCTTGTTATCCACACCCCCCTTGCTTGCTCCATTTCAATTTCCAACGTGCATTAGTTGCTGAATACACCCCATTTGTTTTATTTTCCATTTTATTTTATTTTATTGCATTATTTCATTTTTAATTTTTAAAAATAGATAATTGCATCCAAAAATTACCAAAAAATTAATGAAGAATTTTTAGAGTTTTATAAAATTTTATAAAATTTTATTTTATTATTTTATTTTATTTTTAGCATCTGAAATATTTATTTGGTTAATTTCCTTTGAATTTATTCCATATATGCATACCCTAACTTACTGATTTTATTTCTCATGGCATACAAAACATTTTGAGTCCACTCTTTTTGAATTGATTCACCAACATATTGAAGTGCATAAAAACATTTTTCTCTTATTTTTAAAATCATTTCATATTGCATTTTAGTCCCTCTCTCTTGCATACTGACCCATGTTTCTTACCTGATCTTTGCATGATTGTTTGGGTGACTTATCTTGTGAATTTTTGCATAAGCTTTTGACATGTTATTGATCACTGGTTGAGGTGTTTTGAGAATTAATTTGGTAATTTTATAAGTTGATTTGCTAATTGTTTGATTGCTCTTCATTTAGGGTCTTCTTTTATGCATATATTTGATCATGTCTAGTTACTTGTTTGAGGAGGCACTTGTGCCATGGTGTGGGGCTGATTCTTTGAATTCATGAATCATGTTTGAATCATTATAGGTCACTTGATTATAATTATAGGTCATTGGTGTGAGGTTGTTGCATACTTTTTGCATATGTGCAATGCTTGGTTTACATGCCTTTTCTTTGACTTATCTTCTCACCTCATCTCATTTATGCTTACTCATGACTTATGTTTGGTTTATGTATGCCATACCATATCATTCATTTGCATTTCATTTGATGTATGTTTCTGACTTTGGAGCTTTGCATTCATATCATATGTCATTCATGTCTCATCTTGCATACTTGAACATGTTTCACTTATATGCTTCCTTCTTCTTCTATTGATGTTTGATGCTTGGATATTTGTTTGCATGTCTCATGTGACATTTGCATAGCATGTTTAGGCACATGTTTAAGTCATCCACATTCTGACTTGGATGAGTTTCATTTGGTTTGTAACCTTTTCTCTTTGGGTTGTGACTCGTTTGGGGTTTCATTTGTCTTATTGTCACTTATGTCTGTTTTGTACTAACCTTTTATGCAGGCGCTGAGGTAAGTTATTTGAGGGTGTGGATAATTATCCATGTCCACCCTCACTTTTTCTTTCTCTCATCTTTTCTTTTCCTTAGGCTTAGGTTGTTGTCAAACCTCCTCTTAGGGCCACCTTTGCATGATAACATTAGGACTAAATTCCATAGGATAATCTCCCTCCAAACTTCCCCTTAGGGCCATCTTTGCATGATAACATTAGGATAGATTTCCCCTTAGTGTTTTTTTCTTTTCTTTTGAGTCCCTCTTCTCATCTCATAACAATTTCTAAGATACTTAATAAGGTCAACTTGCCTTGCACACAAGCCTTAAACATAGGAAATGAAGATTGAGGGGTCCCCCTTCTCTCTTCTAGACTGTTGAGCATACGTCCCATTGGGGACGACCATGCGACGCATTCGTTCCCGTGTCATAGACTTTGGTTCAAGTTGAGTTATGAACTAACTCAAGTCACTTCTGTCCTAAAAAACACAAACAAATTTCAAAACATTTTTGTCCTTCGGGATTGTCAAACTAAAGGCTATTTTCAAAAAGGGCACTTTACTTTCCGTCTGAGTCGCAAACAGGCATCGACCCTAACTGCCGGGCGCAAACTTAACATCGCTCATAAAAAACACAAAAAGAATTTGGTCCGAACTACGTTGACTCTGAATTTCCCATTGCATAAAGGGAGTACGTAGGCCTAGGACGACGACGTCCTACCGAGTCTGTCTTTGTTTTCCCTTCCCCGTGTCAGTGTAGCCATAGATGTTAGGATAACTCACCCTTAGAATAGACAACAAGCGTGGATCCCATCGAGTACGATGGACGCGTGGGATGCTAACACCTTCCCCTCGCGTAACCGACTCCCGAACCCAGGGTATGGTTGCGATGACCATTCCTTTCCCTCTTTCTCAGGTTTATGCGGTGTTCCCTTTCCCTCTCTTGGGATAAATATACATTGCTGGCGACTCTGTGTACCGCGCCACTTTCGCGTTTGTACTTGGATGAAAATCCTGGGAGCGACATCCCCCACTTAGAAATTTTCGTCCTCGAAAATATACCTGAGACGAACAACTCTGGATACGACTCCCGCATCCGACTCTCCAACTCCCAAGTCAAATTGCCCTCAGCAGCGCCTCCCCACGCCACTTTCACAAGTGCAATATCCTTGCCCCTCAATCGCTTCACCTCGCGATCCAAAACCCTAACTGGTAATGCCTCAACCGTAAGGTTCTCCCTTACCTCAACCTCATCCATCGGAATCACATGTGACGGATCCGGAACATACTTCCGAAGCTGTGAAACATGGAACACATCGTGCAAATTCGACAGATTCGGTGGCAACGCCACCCTATAAGCCACAGCACCCACTCTCGCGGATATTTGGTAAGGACCAATAAACCGAGAAGTAAGTTTCTTCAATTTCAATGCACGACCCACACCCGTTACCGGTGAAACCCTTAAAAATACATGATCGCCCTCTTGAAACTCAAGATCCTTCCGTCTCCGATCATGATAACTCTTTTGTCTGCTCTGAGAAGCCTTCATTTTCTCACGGATAAGCTTCACTTTCTCCGTCGTCTATTGCACCAACTCTGGTCCAACCACCAAACTCTCACCAGATTCGTGCCAACACAATGGTGTTCGACACCTTCGTCCATATAATGCTTCAAACGGTGCCATTCCAATACTCGAATGGAAACTGTTATTATATGTGAACTCAATCAATGCAAGATAACTATCCCACGCACCACCTTGCTCCAAAACACAAGCCCTCAACAAATCTTCCAACGACTGAATTGTCCTCTCCGTCTGACCATCCGTCTGCAAATGATAAGCCGAACTCAATCTCAATTTAGAACCCAACGCCTTCTGTAAACTTTCCCAAAATCTCGAGGTAAACCTTGGATCTCGATCCAAAATAATACTCAATGGAACCCCATGCAATTTCACAATCACACTGATGTAAATCTCAGCCAACCTCTCCAAAGAAAAACTGATGTCAATCAGAATAAAATGAGCCGATTTAGTCAACCTATCAACAATCACCCAAATAGCATTATGCCCTCTCTGAGTATTCGGCAACCCCGTTACAAAATCCATGGAAATGCTATCCCACTTCCACTCAGGAATATCCAACGGTTGCAACAAACCACTAGGCCTTAGATGTTCCACCTTCGATTTCTGACAAGTCAAACATGCATAAACAAACTGAGCCACATCTCTCTTCAATCCAGACCACCAGAAAATCTTCTTCAAATCTTGGTACATCTTATTCACTCCCGGATGTATACTCAAATCACTCCGGTGTCCTTCTTCCAAAATCATCTTTTTCAACTCCGCATCATCCGGAATACAAATTCTACCTCGGAATCTCAAAACACCATTAACATCCACTTGAAAATCACTATTCGCATCTTTTTCTCCAACCAACATCAAATCCACAAAGTTCACATCCAGCTTCTGTTTCTCACTAACTGTCATCAGAAAATCATTAGTAACCTTTAAAATTCCAAGCCTCACACTATCCGATGACACTTCACAAACCAAACTCAAATCTCTAAACGATTCCAAAAGCTCTCACTCCTTAACCATCAAAGCGGACATATGTAACGATTTCCAGCTCAACGCATCGGCTACCACGTTAGCTTTACCAGGATGGTAATTCAAGCCAAAGTCGTAGTACTTCAAGAATTCCAACCATCTACGTTGCCTCATATTCAACTCTTTCTGATCAAACAAATATTTCAAACTTTTATGATCACTAAAGACTTCAAACCTTGCACCGTAGAGATAATGCCTCCAAATCTTCAACACAAAAACCACAACCGCTAATTCAAGATCATGAGTAGGATAATTTTTCTCACGCACTCTCAACTTCCTCGAAGCATAAGCCACAACCTTACCTTCTTGCATCAGAACACCACCTAGACCAATCAAAGAAGCATCACAATAAACCACAAATGGTTCATTAGGATTCGGTAAAATCATAATCGGAGCTATCGTCAATCTTCTCTTCAGCTCATTAAAACTTTCCTCACACCGAATATCCCAAATGAACGCTTACCCTTTACAAGTCAACTGGGTCAAAGGAAGTGCTAGCTTAGAAAAAACCCTCAATGAACCTTCGATAATAACCGGCTAATCCCAAAAAGCTTTGAATTTCAGTAACAGATCTCGGAGCCTCCCATTGTAGAACTTCTTCTACTTTAGATGGATCCACAGCAATACCATTACCTGAAATTACGTGCCCTAGAAAACTCACCTCCGACAACCAGAATTCACACTTGGACAACTTGGCAAAAAGCTTCCTTTCTTTCAAAACCTGCAAAACAATACGCAAATGCTCCGCGTGCTCCTCCCGAGACTTAGAATAAATCAAAATGTCATCAATAAACACAACAACAAATCGATCCAAATGCTCGTGAAAAATACGACTCATGTACTCCATAAACACACCTGGCGCATTAGAAACCCCGAACGGCATCACAGAATATTCATAATGAGCGTAATGTGTCCTAAAAGCCGTCTTCTGGATATCTTCCTCTTTCACCCTTATCTGATGATACCCTGACCTCAAGTCAATCTTACTGAACACACAAGCACCAACAAACTGATCCATCAGATCATCAATCCTTGGAAGAGGATACTTATTCTTAATCGTTACCTTATTCAACTGGCGATAATCGATACACAATCGCATACTTCCATCTTTCTTTTTCACCAATAAAACTGGAGCACCCCAAGGAGAAACACTAGGTCTTACAAACCTCTTTTCCAACAACTCATTCAACTGCTTCTTTAACTCAACCAACTCAGATGCCGACATACAATAAGGTGCCATAGAAACAGGTCTAGTACCAGGAACTAGATCTATAGAAAACTCCACCTCTCTCTCTGGAGGCACATCTGAAATATCATCAGGAAACACTTCCATAAATTCACACACAACAGGAAACACATCAAATGAAACTTGACTATCCACAGTAAAAGATGCAAACAAACCAAACAACTGACCTTCATCCGCCAAAAGTCTCTTCAACTCTTTGGTAGATAAGAAACTCGAGTCTTCGTCTTCCTCAAGAGAAGGAAACCTTACCAACTTATGATAACAATCAATATGAACCCTGTTGAATTGCAACCAATTCATTCCCAGAACCACATCTAAACCCTCCAACGGTAAACACACCAAATCCATCTCAAAGTCTTTACCATAAATGGTCAAAGGACAACTTAGACAAACCAAAGAAGTAGTTACTGACACCATTACGGGAGTATCAATAACCATCTCACCATCCATCAAAGACAACACAAGATTCAAACGCTTCGAGCACTCAGACGAAATAAACGAATGAGTCGCTCCAGTATCAATAATAGCAACTAAAGGAGTACTATTAATAAAACAAGTACCTCTGATCAGACTATCTGCACTTGAAGTCTGAGTCCCCGCCAAAGAAAATACCTTCCCACTAGCTGGAGCTTGCTTCGGTTTCGGACACTTTGTACTAATATGACCAGGTTCACCACAGTTGTAACATTTCATCACATTTTTCCTGGCACAATCAGCAGCAACATGTCCTACACCTCCACAATTAGTACACTTCCTCATATCTTTCCTGCACTCAAACTGACGATGCCCCAACTCACCACATTTATAAAATCTCAGAGGACCAGACATTCCTCCTCCACTTGACCTTTTCTCAAAATTTCCCCTTTGTTTACCCTTATCAGCTGGTGTTACATAAGGACCACCACGGAACTGTTGCTTCCCTTTCCTCTCACTCACACTCTTATAGTGAGTAGAATGAGCCTTACTGTCCTCTTCATAAATCCTACAACAATCCACCAAATCAGAAAACCTTCGAATCCTTTGATAACCGATTGTCTGCTTTATCTCAGGACACAATCCGTTCTCAAACTTTACACACTTAGAAAACTCTGCCGTTGCTTCAGCATAATGAGGATAAAATTGCACAAATTCCACAAACTTAGCAGTATAATCAACAACAGACATATTACCTTGTTTCAGTTCCAAGAACTCGATTTCCTTCTTTCCTCTCACATCTTCAGGAAAATACCTCCTCAAGAACTCCCGGCTAAAAACTTCCCAAGTAATTTCTTCCTCTTCTGCAGCTTCCAACACATGACGTGTACCTACCCACCAATCATCAGCTTCTTCTAGTAACATGTGAGTACCCAGTCTCACCTTCTGATCCTCAGCATAATCCATCACTCGGAAAATCCTTTCAATCTCTTTTAACCAAATTTGTGCACCATCGGGATCATATCTTCCCTTGAAGACAGGCGGTTTGTTCTTCCTGAACTCATCATTACCTGCAGCATTAGGCGCACCCTGCACAGCACGAGCCATAGCTTGCATAGCAACAGCCAAAGCAACATCGTTCCTACCAGCCATATTCTGTTCATTTCCAATAACAGAAACTATGGTTAAACAAACAGCTCACCCAAACACAACGACCAACAAGGACTGACACAACTGACACGGACTGACACGAACTAGCTTTGATACCATTTAATGTAACACCCCACATCTATACCCCCAATTAATTAAAACAGTAAAAGAAAATTCAAAATTTCATCAGAGTATATTTAAATTATCATGGCATAGACGGGGGGAATCACATTATAATGAAACAAATCATAATACAACACCTGCCCATAAAGATATGCAACAGTGGGGTAGCAATCAACAGAGGAACTCAGTTCCTTACACCCACATTTCAGATTTAGAATAAAAGCGGAAAATCTAAAACTGAATATCATATATATATCACATGAAAAGTTCGTCATACATCCAGTTATACATGCACAAGCAAAAAGATATATATATATATATATATATATATATATATATATATATATATATATATATATATATATATATATACACATAATACACAATAATCACAAACGGCCTCCCTAACTACCCGGTGTCACATATCAGAGCCGACCGACAAAAGAATGAAGTCCTAAGCTTCACAAAAAGACCTCCAGCAACTCTAATCTGCAATGCCTCATAGAGCATTATAAAACAGCAGAAGGGTGAGAAAAACAATCATAATATAATTGCATACAATTATATATAACACAAAAATACACACATATACGGTTCTCACCACAAATCATACATCGCCAAGGTATACTAACCACACACAATACAAGTATCACCAACACATATCCATATATCAATTTATCAATTTTAATCCACAATGCCGCACATAAACAGACATTAATGATTTATGCAAATGCAAGAGACCGACACCACGACTCTATGCATATGCACATGCGGTACCAAGTTCCAATGTTTCTCATCACTAGTTCACTCAGGAACTCTGTTGGAATCATCGCTCGTTACATCACTGTAACTCCCCGTCGGGTATACGATGTCCCCCGTTGCTCACACCCCACACGGGCACACGACGTTTATGGATCGCTCACACCCCACACGGGCACACGACTCGATCGCTCACACCCCACATGGGCACACGATCGTCTATAACCATCGCTTTCGGTCCTCTTATTTTTAAGGCTATTCATACCTCTTATTTTTAAGGCTCACGATGTAATAGCAGATTCCCTCTGGAATCAAACCGTCACTCAGGACGTCACAACAATGCATATCATGATGCTTGGCATACAAGGACTCATTACATTCAAATACACACATATATGCATTCACCTCAATCAACACAATCACACTTTGCACTTAAGCCCAAAACAATGCATTTAATTACCATACGGCCACAAATCATCTCAACACCATCTAAACACATGCATTTACATCATACAACAACACCTTGCATGATACACATCAATTACGCACAGCTACAACGACAAAAGTCGACCAACCGACAAAATTCCAAATTTCCGACGTAATTAAATCGGCTAATAATTTCCAAATCATCATAATGAGAAAGTACAGCTCAATAGCTTTCCAACGATACCAAGAATGTAAAAATCGGATAAACGGAACCCAAGTTACGAAAGAAAAACGAAAATGATATTTTGAAAAGTCCCATTTTACCATTCTCCTGGCCATACGCGTATTGCCCTGATTTCCCGCCATGCCATACGCGTATTGTCCAAGCTCATACGCGTATGGACAGAGACTCATTTTTCCCAAAATTCATGTTAAAATTCCAATACGCGTAGTGCCAACACCGTACGTGTATTGCCCTAAAATGTTACGCGTATCATACGCAAATGGGCAGATGGCCGAGCAAAATGAGAATCCATACGCGTATTGGCCCAAGACTCGCCCATGTTACGCGTATTTCCAAGGCCCATACGCGTATGAACATGCCCCATACGCGTATGACCTAGAAAAACCAGAAAAAAATTATGCAGAACTTGCTGCTACAGGTTTCAACCCAAAATCCTCCAAATCATCATCCAATACTCAGAAAAGCACTAATTTGAGGTATAACAATACATACCCAACATGTATAAACAACAAGGAACACAACAATATAAGTTTAAACACATTTGAAATCAATTCCTACCAATTTCTAAACATTATGATTTTTACTATATTTATCATTTCAATCCAATAATAATCACAAACATACATACATAATCATACACAAGCATATAATAACAGAGTTTCGCACCCTTACCCGATTAATCGATTCTAGAAGTTGTTTTCTTTGATTTTCCAAGATTTTCTCACTTTTCTTCTCTTCTCCTCTTTTCTTCCCTTTTTCCTTCTCTTTTTCTTTCTCTCTATTTTTCTCTCTTTCTATTTTCTATTCTTTCTAACTTAAGAAAAATATCATGAAATGACCAAAATACCCCCACACTCAAATCTCTCGCAAACGTTCCCAAAACCCGATAAAATATCACAACATTGAAAAATAACATATTTCCAAATAAAAGTCGAAAATAAAATAAAATAATAATAAAATAATCAAACGACTCGATTAAATGAAAACTGACAAAACTGGGGCGTTACAAAGTGAACGTCCCATCGCGAGCTGAGGTTCTGCCAGTCATGGTACTTTGACGACAGCGATGCTCGATCGAGGACCGCTGTCGAGCAGTTACCCGGCTCGTTACTGAGCGAGGTTCTACTTTATTCGTATGCGACGCTTGTACCTAGATGTGCATAGTGGTCGCTAGCTGACGTTCGTCGTTGCGATGGGTCGAACCGAGAATTTAGCTGTAGTATTGTTTTAGTTTTTCAGCGTTCCATGGTCGAGCAAACTCTTCCCCGGTGAGACGTTCTAGGTAGTAGGCCCCATTTTCTGTTTTTGCTCGGACGCGATAGGGTCCTTCCTAGTTGGCTGCTCGTTTGCCTTCGCGAGAGTCTTTGTGGTTTCTTCTTAGAACAAGGCTTCCCACGTCGAACTCTCATCGTATCACCTTGGCGTTGTGCCTGATGGTAATTTTTTGTTTTAGTGAGGCTTCCAGGAGGGCTGCCCCGGTTCGGATTTCCTCGACGAGGTCGAGTCCTTCTCTTAATGATTCGTCATTCATCTCCTCGTCTAGGAGCGACTCTGTCCGCCTGGAGGGTACGTGAACTTCGACGGGGATTACAGCCTCGGTCCCGTATGCTAGACAGAAAGGTGTTTCCCCGGTCGTTGAGTGTTGAGTTGTGCGGTATGCCCATAGTACGCTGTGCAATTCCTCGACCCATGCCTTCTTTATTTCGTCCAGCCTTCGCTTAAGGCCTAGAAGGACGACTTGGTTGGCTGCTTCAGCATGCCCGTTTGTTTGAGGGTGCTCTACAGATGCGAAGTGCTGTTTCGTGCCCAGTTGGGCGACGAAGTCTTGGAACTTCCTGTCCGTGAATTTCGTCCCGTTGTCTGTTACTATTGCTTGAGGGATACCGAAATGTGCAAGGATGTTTCGTTTGTAGAAGCGCATGATGTTGAGGGCAGTTATTTTGGCTAGAGCTTCCGCTTCTATCCATTTTGTGAAATAGTCTACGCCCACTATTAGGTATTTGTTCTGACTCGATCCTACCACGAAGGGTCCTAGGATGTCTAGGCCCCACCAAGCGAATGGCCACGGGGAGGACATAGCCTTGAGCTCGTTAGGCGGAGCTAGGTGCATGTCCCCGTGTCGTTGGCATTTATCGCATTTCTTCACGTGTTCTTTCGCGTCGTGCTGCATGGTTGGCCAATAGTATCCTGCTCTGAGGGCCTTCCGGGCAAGCGACCTTCCTCCAAGATGTTGGGCGTTGATTCCTTCGTGGATTTCGCGCAGGATGTGCGCGACCATTTCTTCCTCGATGCATTTGAGCAGTGGAATGGAGAATCCCCGCTTGTAGAGTTTATCTTCGACCAAGACGTAAGAGCAGGCTCTTCGCCTGACTGTGCTGGCCTCCTTTGGGTCGGACGAAAGTTCATTTTTGACGAGATAGTTGTAGACCGGGGTCATCCAGCAGTTATTATCGCCGATCACCTGCACGTCGAGTGTCGGGGAGGCTTTCTCGATGCTGGGTCAAGGGAGTACTTCCTGTATGACGGATTTGTTTCTGCCTTTCTTCTTTGTGCTGGCTAGTTTGGATAGCACGTCTGCTCGCACGTTATGTTCGCAGGGAACATGTTTTACTTCCACTGTTGCGAACTTCGCCATCTCCTTCTTGACCAGGGCCAAGTATTCGGTCAGGTTGTCGTTTTTGGCCTAATATTCTCCCCAGACCTGGAGGGCCACGAGTTGTGAATCCGTGCAAATGACGACTTCTTCTGCGCTAAAGTCTAGGAAGGTCTCGTATTCAGCCTGGTTGTTGGAGGTTGGGAAGGACAGGGTGAGCGATACTTCGATGATGATTCCTTCGTCACTTTCCAGTATAATGCCCGCGCCGCTCCCCACCGAGCTTGAGGCACCGTCGACGAAAATGGTCCATTTGTGCACTTCGCTCGCGGGGGAGTCTGCGAACGTCATTTCCGCGACAAAGTCGGCTAGAGCTTGGGACTTGAGGGCTTTTCTTCTTTTGTATCGGATGTCAGATTCGGATAGTTCCAATGACAACTTGAGCATTCGGTCGGCCATATCTGGTCGTCCGAGCAGCTGCTTTATGGGTTGATCTGTTCGAATCACGATCGTGTGAGCTAGGAAGTAGTGTCTTAATCTTCTGGGTGCGCTGATGAGGGCCAGTGCTACTTTCTCTATCTGTTGGTATCTTAACTCTAGTCCTTGCAGCGTTTTGCTCGTGAAATATATGGGCTTCTGCCCGTCAGGTGTCTCGCGGATGAGAGCGGCGCTCACTGCTTCGGTTGCTACGGTGAGGTACAGGTATAACGTTTCGCCATTGTCCGGGCGAGAGAGGACCGGTGGCTCTGAGAGCGCTTGTTTCAGATGTAGAAGGGCCTTGTCACACTCCTCGGTCCATTCGAATGCTGCCTCTTTGCGGAGTAGTTTGAAGAATGGTAGGGCGTGCTGGGCAGACTTGGCCACGAAACGAGATAGTGACGCGAGCATCCCGTTGAGGGACTGGATGGATTTTTTGGACTTGGGCGTAGGAAACTCGAAGAATGCCCGGCATTTGTCGGGATTGGCTTCGATCCCTTGTTCTGTTAAGTAGAAGCCGAGGAATTTTCCTGCCCAGACACCGAACGTGCGCTTCTTCGGATTAAAACGCATTTTGTATTTCCTAGCCTGTTCGAAGACCTTTCTCAAATGGGCAGTATGATCGGTTTCCTCGTGGGATTTGACGATCATGTCGTCCATGTAGACTTCGAGCATGTCGCCTATTTCTCCCCGGAATACCTTGTTCATCATTCGTTGGTACGTTGCCTCGGCGTTCTTCAGACCGAAGGGCATTACGTTGTAGTAATAGTTGCCCGATTCGGTCATGAAGGCCGTATATTTTTTGTCAGACATTGCCATCGGAATTTGATTGTAGCCCGAGTAGGCGTCCATGAACGATAAAAGTTTAAAACCAGCAGAATTATCAACAAGTTTATCAATATTAGGGAGGGGGTAGGCATCCTTCGGGCATGCCTTATTGAGATCGGGGTAATGAATGCACATGCGCCATTTCCATTAGATTTTTTAACTAGTAGAACGTTGGATAGCCAAGTGGTGTACTTGGCCTCCGAAATAAATTTGGCCTCGAGGAGGTCCTTTACCGCTTTTTCAGCAGCCTCCGTTTTCTTCGGAGACTGCTTTCTCCTACGTTGTACTACGGCCTTGACGGCCGGGTCAATTGTCAGCTGGTGGCAGGCGACGAACAGATCCAAGTCGGGCATTTCGGCGGCGCTCTACGCGAAGAGGTCGGCATTCTCACGGAGGCATGCTTTGAGCTGCTTCCTTGCAATGTCGGGCAGGTCTGCTCCAATCTTCACTCCCCAGTGAGGGTCTTCGCCAAACAGAATGATCTCGAAGTTGCCATCCGGTATTGGGCGCATCGGATGGGAGCTGCTGCTGGACGATGTGGACGGGTTGGCTGAAGCTGCTCGTTCCTCCTGCTAGTCTTCTTCTGGGAAGCGACTGTCGAGGTCAATGGAGTCGACTTGGGGAAGAGGCTTGGCTTCCTCGGAGCTGCTTGGCAATGCTGGCTTGCCCGATGCTTTTGGCTTGGACGCAATGACGTTGAGCCCTTTAGTAGATGCCTCGAAACACCTACGTGCAGCTTCGATGTCGCCGTGGACGGTGGCGACCATCCCCTTTGAAGTGTAATACTTCATCTTCAGGTGGACTGTTGAAGGCACCGCTACCAACTCGGCCAGAGTTGGCCTTCCGAATATGCACTGGTAAACCGACGGGCAGTCGATCACCAGAATTATACCTTGACTGATCTGGCCGTCTCAGCTGATCCGAAGGTTACGATCAGTTCGACGTAGCCCCATGGATTGGTCACTGATCCGTTGAATCCCTGCAAATCGGACCCTACATAGGGGGAAACGTGCGATTCGTCCAGCTGAAGCGTTGAAAATAGTTGGGAGTACATGATGTCGACCGAGCTTCCCTGGTCGACGAGGATTCTGCGAACGTCGAAGTTCGCCATTCGGGATCTGACGAACAAAGGTATGCTCGAGTTTGGGAATCCGCCGAGGGGCTCTTCCCGGAAGAAAGAGATAGGGACGGAACCCTTATGGGCGTGATCGAGCGTGGTCACTTTATTGGAGCTCGTGTTGATCAGATGCTCAAACTTGTGTTTCACGGAGCCCACAGTGACTTTGTTGAAACCCCCGCCAGAAATGACCATGGCAGAGGGAAAAGTCTCCCACGGGCCGTGGGCCGCGAAATAAGCAGGGGCGTTGAGCCCGTCCGGGACGTAGAAGTCATCCGGTCGCGATATGGACATTGCGACCTGTATGTTGGCGTCTTCCGAGGAGGGTACTTCCTCCTCTATCTTCTTGGACTCCTGGGCGTCCTGCCGAGGAGTGTCCTTCTTCTTCGCGAACTGTTTCAGGTGCCCGTCCCTGATCAGTATCTCAATGACATCCTTCAAATGGATGCAGTCCTCCGTAGTGTGGTCGTGACTCTTGTGGAAACGACAGTATTTTGATTTGTCCACGTTTGATCTGGCTGGCAGTTGTTTGGGGAAGCGGACCCCTGCCTGCTTGAACTCCGAATTGGCACATCCGGACAATATTTTCTCCCTGGAGACGGTCAGGGGGGTGTAGTCATGGAAACGCCCGGAGGGTCCCTTGCTGTCGCGGGAGTCCCGTGGATGGTCCTCGCGCCTCCGTTCACCCCGACGAGATGTCGAGGCTTCTTCTCCTTTGGAGGCCCGAGCATTCTCCTGATGGCGTGATGCTCGGACGTTGCAGGCCGCAATCTTTTCTTCGTACTGAATGTGTGATTGGGCTTTGAGGAGGAGGGCGTCTAAGTTCCTCGGTGGTGCGAGGCCAATGGCTTTAGAAAACTCGGAGCCCGGGCGGACCCCTTGCTCGAGCATAAACTTCTTCATTTTGTCCGTTGTAGGGACCTGACCGCTTCCTTGTTGAACCTCTTGATGTATGCATGGAGAGGCTCGTCTTTTCCTTGGATTATGGCCCCAAGGGAGGCCTCGATCTTGGGGTGACGGCGAGATGCTGTGAAATTCCGTGAGAACATCCTGCCCAGTTGTCTCCACGAGGTAATGGGCTCCTCGGGCAGTTGCTTGTACCATGTCATCGTTCCCTTGCGGAGCGTGGTCAGGAACAGTCGGCATTTGATGGTGCCTCGTGCGCCGCGGTAGTCTAACAGCGCATCGATGTTCTCGATGTGCTCGTCGTGGTCTGTGGTTCTGTCGTACGTGCCCAGAGATGGGGGTTTCTCCAAGCCTTTTGGGAGACGGGTAGCCAAGATCTCCTGGGACAACGGGCCGCGAGGCTCGTCGTCGCTGCTAGAACTGGTGTATGATGGGGACCGAACGAGATGCTCGCGGCGGCGGTTCCTCCGGGGAGAAGGGGAGTGGTTCCTTTGCAGAGAAGGTGAGCGGTCCCGTCCTTTAGACTTGATCGGCGGAGATTGCTCGTTCCTTCGAGTCCTCCTGGGGTCGTGAGCATGCTGGTCACACGGGGAGATCTGGTCGCGCTTCCGGGCTGCGCGAGGATCAGGCTCTTGGCGCAGTCTTCGGTCGATGTCTCTCCGGGGCTGCGGGCTCCTTGATCGTCGCTGGTTCCTCCGCGGAGGAGGGAATCTTGGACGGTTGGACTCTTCTAACACCCCGATCCTCTCATTTTGCTGCAGGATCAGGGTGTTGGTTTTGTTGATCGCCTCCAGGAGGGCTGCCACGGCCGAGTCGGCGTTGGGCGGAACAGGAACGGGCTGGACGTCAAGTGAAGGCTGATCGTTGTTGCGATCAGCAGCGGTAGGGGAAGGAGAAGCAGTGGCTCCGTCCCTAAGGAAACGGGTATCTCGGAGGAGAGATGACTGGCCATCAACGTCAGATTTGTTGACGGGGAGGATGATGTTTTAGAGAGCATCCTTGGTGCGATCTTGGGAGGCCATGATCGTGATGATGTTTGAGAATTGTTTTGATCTTCGGTTTCTGAGGAAAGAAAGATGGGGAGAACAATGATTCCCACAGACGGCGCCACTGATCGTGAAGGCTGGATCAGATCCTGTAGAATTGGGCCACCAAGTGCGTCAGGGATGTTGGTCATATGGAGAGGAGGGGGTGTACCTGCAAGGTACTCCGACGCTCAAGTAAGAAAGGGTTAGAGAAAAGGGGAAAGTACAAAGTATGAGTTCTTAGGGTGAATATTGGATACCTGAACCTCTCAAGCGAGAGGGTTTATATAGAGCCCCCAGTGCGTGGCCAACGGTCCTATTTTCGGGGCGAAATAACTGTTTTCCCCAAAGAATAGGTAACTACCCAAACTAGCCGTTATGTCGGGCAGGGTGCCCAAAACTAGCTATTATATCAGGCATAGGCATGGTTCCAGGCACCTGCCCACAGCTGTTCGGGGAGTAATGAAGCCGTGCGTAACGGGCAGTAATTCCGGGGAGGAATGTTGGATTCCTTGCCCGGTTGGAGGGGCAGAAAGGTAACTTTTGCCCCTCTGTCGATTGGACTTAGGCAATTTGGGCCGCTCTGGAGCAGAAGCGAATTGGGCCATGTCTAGCCATTGGTTCAGTCCAGAACAGTTTTTTTAATAGTGTTTTTAAAAGAAAATACTATAAATGAAATTCTATTAAAACTCATATCAAACATAGTGAAAACATAAAAGCTTCTTGATAACTCTCTGCCACAACCTTTAACTTGACCTAAATTATTCTAGCCAATACCAAAACTAGGATTGGAATTAATAGAAAATGCAAATATATATATATATATATATATATATATATATATATATATATATATATATATATATATGGTTATGCTAATGCACACTCAGCAACATACACCTTAGTGTATTTTTGTGTGGGACTCACCAATTTTGGGTGGGACCCACATTAGAAAGATGAAAAAAAAATAGAAAGAAAATAGATGTAGTGTATTTTGGTGTGGGACCCATCAATTTTGGGTGTATGATAGCATTTCCCATATATATATATATATATATTGGTATTTGGATCAAACTCTAGTGTCGACAAATATAGTTGCATGGTTCGAAAGAAGGTTTAGTATAAAGTCGAAGTATGTTCACATGCTGATCTTGTATGCTGTAGTCAAAGTCTGTTTGAACATACTGTCAAAATATATTAACTTGTAATTTAAGTTAGTATGTCGAATTGGGTCTTACTTGTAAGCCCAATTGTTTAAGTTAGCTTGTGTAATAGACCTTTGTGTAAAAGGCCATTAGGTTAGTATGTTTGTTTTCTTATAAATAGCATGCTAGTTTCTCATCTTTGGAAGGGGTGGTGCAAATCTTAATTAGGTTGAGAGAGGTTAATTGTTGGTATTCACTTGTAATCTTTGAACCCTTATTTAGAAAGTGAATAGTAAAATGATTTAACCAATTCTCTATTCTTCTTCCTTCTTCTCTTTTCCTTTGTGAAACCTAATAGAATTTCTTGTGTTTGTTCAAGAAACTCAATCTTTTTCTCATAACTTTGTTATGTTATTGACGACATCATTTTATAACAAACTGGTGCGGTGAGCGTGGAGTATAAGATATCGTCAACAAAGTATGAGATTGAGAAATTCACCGGTGTGAATGATTTTGGTTTGTGGCGCTTGAAGATGCAAGCCCTTCTTATTCAACAGGGTTTGTTAGAAGCATTGAAAGGATTGGAGAAGATGGACGCTGCCCTATCGGAGAAGGAGAAGACATTGCTGAGTAGCAAGTTTTTCTACTGTATGCAGTTGATAAGACTGCATGATGAAAACTAGTTTGTTCCCCTGTTAGTGTAGAGTTTGTTCCAAGCTGGAGATTTGTGGTATTTGGATCAAACTCTAGTGTCGACAAAGGTAGTTTCGTGGTTTGAAAGAAGATTTAGTATGAAGTAGAAGTCTGTTCACATGCTGATCTTGTATGCTGTAGTCGAAGTCTGTTCGAACATACTGTCAAAATATATTAACTTGTAATTTAAGTTAGTATGTTGAATTGGGTCTTGCTTGTAAGCTCAATTGTTTAATTTAGCTTGTGTAATGGGCCTGTGTGTAGAAGCCCATTAGGTTAGTATGTTAGTTTTCTTATAAATAGCATGCTAGTCTCTCATCTTTGAAAGGGGTGGTGCAAATCCTAATTAGGTTGAGAGAGGTTAATTGTTGGTATTCACTTGTAATCTTTGAACCCTTATTGAGAAAGTGAATAGTAAAATAAATTTAATCAATTCTCTATTCTTCTTCCTTCTTCTCTTTTCCTTTTTGAAACCTAATAGGATTTCTTGTGTTTATTCAAGAAACTCAATATTTTTCTCATAACTTTGTTATGTTATTGAGGACATCGTTTCAATATATATATATATATATATGGCTTAAATAGTCTGTTGGTCCCTATAAGATAGCGAGTTTTTTATTTTCGTCTGAGTCACTATATCTTACTTTATGTGTGTGTTTTAGTCCCTAAAGCCAAAATCCGTAGGTCTGCGTATTTTTCTTCGAATTTTCATGCGGATTTTGGTTTTAGAGACTAAAACGCACGCAAAAAGTGAGATATAGGAACTTAGACAAAACTAAATAAATTACAGGGACCTAAATCAAAAACTCGTTAACTTAGAGGGATCAAAAATGTGTTTAACCATATATATATATATATATATATATATGAATCAAAATGGAATGGGGTGGCAGTTTCTTGTTGAATGATTCAAAATAATCCTTAGAAATAGAGGTAAAAGAACCCATGAAGAATATTTGTGTGTGCACATTTATACGTATCATTGAGATCTTTTAGAAAATATATCACGTATATTGTTGGTGTATGCCCAACAGAGACGCTCACTTTGCATGTGCAAGTATTGATGCATGTGCAGTAGAGTATGGGGAAAGATCTTTCCATTCGTCCCAAATAATTTTCTTATCATTAAAGTATTAAGATAAGGAATGTTCATCTTCCTTCATGGTCAAAGAATCAAAGGCATTTCATTTGGTCAATCGTTTTTGCAAATTGAACCAAAGATTAAAGGTTTTATTATCAAAGAAAATAGTTCTTTGGTAAATAGAAAGAGAAAGCATATGCATGCACCGTTCTCAAATATCATAATACAAATGATACTAAATAATTACTAACATGAGTATTGAAAAACTAATTACTAACCAGTATTTAGTTCTATTATGCGTGGACGTAGTCTAATGCCTCCTTCATTGTAATGGACCTCAATAAACTTGAGAAACATTTGAATCATTCCGTATTTAAGAAAATGGCTTATAGCATATATTCTTTTGATTGATGGCAAATTTTCTTGATCCTAAACTCATTGATTTCCTAGGAAGATTGATGGCTTATAGCAAATATCAAATTAGCTATTTGCTCGTCGTCCTTTGCTGAGAGTCTTGAATGTGTTTTACGGTTGAGATCTCTTGGGATCATAAGGATGTCTGTCTTTAGATACTAGGAAGATTCTTGAAGAAATGAGACCCCTTCATGGTGGTCAGTCAAGGTTGACATTAAATTTAAAGGCCTATTCAATTAGCCAAACTTGTAACATACGTTTATTGAATACATAAAATTATGTTCGATCAGATCCAAGTTGACTCACACAATTTTACCTACATTAAACAATGAACAATGTAAACTGTTCCATTGTGGAAGCATAAATGAGAGGAAGAGCGACAATGATGGTAGATTACGACTTCCGGTGCGTGGAGTGGGGAGACCTGTAAGGTTAACACGCTAACATTCAAGTCAGTATATGAGAAAAAGAGAAGTAAAATGAAATTGTATTTGGAACTTGTTATCTCAATTTGATGCCCCTTACTAATATATATACGCGGATGTATGTATGTTAGTAAGGGGGCTCAAGCCCCTACTAAGAAAACTCTTTGTTGGAAATTCAACCACAACCTATGGAGAATTCCTATTCAATCTTGATCTCAATATTGTTAACAATCACACAATGGAAATGAAAGGAAAAAGTTTAGAAAGAAAGAAAGTAAGCGATGGAGAAGAAGATGAACAAATTTTCTGCAGAGAACTCTCTGCCCACAAACTGTGGAAATTCTGTTATTTCACTTGCAACTGCAAACTGTGAATTACAAAATTGATGAGTTATTACAAAAATAAGGGTTTCTCCATATTTATAGATTTAGGTTAACTTGCACCCCAAGGTAAAGCCCAAAACTATAAAAGCCCAAAATAGCTAACATTACTAAAATAGGTCTAAGTCGAAATCCTGTGTGAAGCAACCTGCTTTGACACACTAAGTAACTCGACACACTAACACATTAGGCTAATTCGACTAATCCTTGTTTCTGTCGAGCTACACTACTTAGACACAAAGAATTACAACTCAGCACACCACCTAATTCATTGTGTCTAAGCTGTCTATATTCATCATGTCTCTTAGTCTTCTGAAAACTTCGATCTGCACTCCCTTCTTCATGATATCTGCAATCTGATTCGCAGTTCTGCAGTGTTCCAAGTTCATCATCCCTTCTGCTACATGCTCTCGAAGATAATGGAACCTCATCTCGATGTGCTTGCTTCGACCATGTGTTATTGGATTCTTCGCCAAATTGATAGCTGACATGCTGTCGATCTTCATGGTAATTGCTCCATGAGTCTTCCCTGTAATCTCTTCGACCAGGTTCACCATCCATGTTACTTGACATGCACAAAGAGAAGCAGTTATGTACTCTGCTTTGCATGATGACAATGCCACTACTGGCTCCTTTCTCTAACTCCAAGCAACTGGTGCACCACCTAACATAAACACATAGCGAACTGTGGATTTTCTATCCTAAGCATCACTACCCCAACTAGAGTCAGTGTATCCCACTAACTTGCATTCTTTTCCTTCATCAGCTGCAGGAATCAAAATGCCGTAGTCGAGAGTCCCTTTCAGACACCTCAGTATCCTCTTCGTTTCTGCTAGGTGTGATACCTTTGGCTTCTACATGAATCTACTTACCATACCTACATTGTATGCTAAGTCAGGCCTTATATGACAAAGGTATCTAAGTGACCCAATTAGTCTTCTGTATTGGGTTGGGTCAACATCATCTTCATTTGACTGCTTCAACAGTTGCAATCTGGTCTCAGCTGGAATCGAAGTTAGGTTGCAATCTTGCATCTCAAATCTATTGAGTATTTCACCTTCTTATCTTCTTTGGTGCATCATTAAACCTCTACTAGTCTTGTAGAATTCAATGCCAAGTAAATATCATTTCTAGAAACAAAACTAGCATCCTCTTCAAATTACGGTACGTTACCATTCTCTCTCTCTGACACTTTTGAATGTTTATGTTCTTCGCTGGGGTTATTTACCATCTCTCTCTCTCTCTCTCTCTCTCTCTCTCTCTCTCTCTCTCTCTCTCTCTCTGACGCTTCTGAATGTTTATGTTCTTCGCTATGGTTACCGGTTTATTTTTTAACAGATATATGATATTAGGATGTCATGTGTATTGACATTGTCATGTGTATTGTTCATGTTTTATTCAGATTTTGTGAATATGTTTTAGGTTTTGGTGTTGGATGTGCAGATGCATATAATTATATTAGGATATTGTGTGTGTAGCATTAGTGTGTCATTCACATTAGTCTTTTGATATAAATTTCAGAATTTGTCATAGATCGTAGTTGGATGAAAGCTGATAGATTCAATTCTGTGTATGAGAAAGTAATTCTTGAATTCCTTGAATTCGCCGAAATAATGTTCCTAACAATAATAGTATCTTTTACCATCCTTGTACTATTTCTAGGAATATAAAAAAATATTAAAGAAATAAATATTACATCACCGATGTTGTGATGGAATATTTCAAAATTATACAACATGGACATGGCATGGAGAAGTGGATAATAATTGAAATGCAACGTCACAAATGGATAAAGATGGTGAAGATATGGATGATCAACTAGAAGATATGATCTGTGATATTGGAGAATCATCTTATATGAAAGCCCATATTTATGATCATTTATGCATCGACAAAGATATGCCTTTATATAAGGGGTGCACCAGTTTTACACAATTGTCTACGTTGTTAAAATTGATTAATCTGAAGGAAAAAGGTGGGTGGTCCGATAAAAGTTGCACATAATTGCTTGATTTGTTGAAACAAATGCTACCAGAAGATAAAAATTTGTCGGATCGTTGTTATGAGGCCAAGAAGATATTGTGGCAAATGGGTTTAGATTATGTCAAAATACATGTATGCCCTAATGATTGCATATTATATTTAGGAAAGAGAATGAAAACTTGTATCAATGTCTAGAATGTGGTGAGTCGTGCTACAAGTTGAACAACAACAATGGTGATGACAATGACAGTGTTTGTAAGAAGCGTCCTCCTGCTAAATTGTTATGGTACTTTCAAATAATTTCAAGGTTAAAGAGACTTTTTGCTAATGCGAATGACGAAAAGAATATTAGATGGCATGCAGATGAAAGAAAATGTGATGGAAACATTCGCCATGTAGTTGATTCTTTGCAATGGAAGAAAATTGATTCATTGTTTCTGCATTTTCGCCTTGATTTAAGAAACCTTAGGCTTGGGCTTGCCACAGATGGAATGAATCCCTTTGGTAATCTGAGTACTAACCATTCTTCGTGGTCTATTCTTCTCACGATTTACAGCATATCTCCTTGGTTATGCATGAAGCACAAGTATAAAATGTTAAGTATGATGATTTCTTAACCAAGACATCCTGGAAACGACATAGATGTTTATCTAAGTTCATTAACTGAGGATTTAAAAATTTTGTGGGATAAAGGTGTTGACGTTGATGATGCATATTCTGGTGAAAATATTAAGATGCGTGGAATGTTATTTTGCACAATCAACGACTTTCTTGCATATGATAATTTGGCTGGATATAGTGTCAAAGGACATAAAATGTGTCCTATATGTGAATCTAATACATGTTTTCACCAGCTTGAGTTCTAAAAAAATATTATTTACCTTGAGCATCAAAAATTTCTAAAACTCAATCATCCTTATTGTAGATTGCGGAGCGCTTTTAACGGAGAGTGGTATCTTGAAAGCGCTCATAAACCTTTAACTGGCGATGAATTTTATCAACGACAAAAACACCTTACTGTTGTCTTTGGAAAGAATAAAGTTGGCCCCGTTGAGAAAAATATTTGGAAAAAGAGATCGGTGTTCTTTGATCTTCTATTTTGGTCTAGACTCGATGTAAGACATTGTCTTGATGTGATGCATGTGGAGAAAAATGTGTGTGATAGAGGAAAATATGTGGTGAAGATCGTGGAGATGGGTATACAACAACAGTTGGCTCCAGAAGATAGAGGAAAAGATCTTATTTTCCTCTGGCATGCACACTCTATCTAAAAATGAAAAAAAAAAGTTTTTGCGAGTGTTTGCATGGTATCAAAGTTTCCCAAGGTTACTCTTTAAACATCAAGAAACTTGTATCAATGAAAGATATCAAGTTAATTGGCTTAAAATCTCATAATTGTCATGTCTTGATGCAACAACTTCTACTAGTGGCTATCTGTGGCATCCTTCCAAAACAGTGTAAGAGTAACTATAATTAGATTGTGTTTATTCTTCAATGTTATACGTAATTAGGTTCTTGATTTCAAAAAATTAGATGAATTAGAAGATGAGGCTGCAATAATATTGAGTCAGTTGGAGATATATTTTCCTCCATTATTTTTTGACATTATGGTTCACTTACTTGTTCATCTAGTCATAGAAATCAAATTTTATGGTCCAGTTTATTTAAGGTAGATGTATCCTATAGAGTAATACATAAAGATATTTAAAGGATATATGAAGAATTATCACCGACCGGAAGCTTCGATCGTTGAAAGGTACATCACTGAAGAAGCTCTTGAGTTTTGTTCAAAATATTTTTTGAAAATAAAGTCTATTGGAATTCCAAAGTCTCGTCATGCAGACAGATTTGAAGGTAGAGGTACTATAGGTTTAAATGTTAAGTCAAGTGGACGAGATGTAGTACTTGAAGCACATTTTTGTATATTGAATAATCTTAGTGTATTTGAACCTTACATAGCTACTCACAAAACAATTATAAAGAAAAAAATCCCCAAATGAATGACAAGTTGTTGTTGACATGGCATAACATGGAATTGATAATTTGGTTTAATAAGAGGATTTTTAACGATGATTGTGCATAATTAAATGGTTATCGTACATGCCAAAATTTACTATGATAATTTGGACGACATAAGACATTTCTAATTATTCCTTTTATACAAAAGCAAAAGATTATTGTAGTACGATGCAAAATAGTGGGGTTATGGTTGAGGCCGAATCCATGTATTTCTCTAGTTCGAAAGATAAGAATCCTATCTTGGAAACCATCGTGTTCTATGGTGTCATTGAGGAAATTTTGGAGATTGAATATGTTATTTTCAAAGTTACTTTATTTAAATTCAAGTGGGCTCCCAATAACAATGGTGTACAAACTGATAAGTTAGGATTCACACGGGTTGACCTTGGCAAGACAACTTATAACACCAAACCATTCATCATGGCTACTGAAGCAAAACAAGTTTTTTATGTGATAGACCCTGCAGACTTATCGAGGAGATGGTCAATTGTTCTCAAAGGAAAACACATTCCTCCTAGTGATGATTAAAGTTTTTCTATTCCTTCACCTCCTTCTTATGCAATGCAAATGCCTACTTCATATGACGAAGTTGATAGAGATGATGTACATGCTATTCATAACAATCATCAAGAAGGCATATGGGAAATTAATAAGTAGTTTATATTCTTCATTCATAATTTATTGTATGTTATAATTTCTAATGATGTTATTTTCTAATAACTATTATTATTTGAAATTATAGGTGTTTAAAGTCAAGACACCAAGAGACAAACACCAAGACAACAAGATAGTATTATTAGATGTAATGATGTGCACATTGTAGGTTGTTTTGTGCCATTTTGGTTTTGATGTAATATACAATTTTTGGTTCCTAGTGGAATTATGTCATTGATGTAATACAATTTTTTGTCTAATTTAATTCACAAATGGGTGAATTGTTGTTTCAGGTTTGTTACGATTGAGAAATATTCAAGTTAAAATTTGGGAATACTGTAAAATTGAAAAATGTATATAAAAAACAAATAATATCACAATGTTTTAATTCAACCATGTTATAAGTAGAGCGTTATCCATAATAATAAAAAGGCAAGAATGGAGTTACTGGGATTCGAACCAAGAACCTATAAATTATATCACAACGTCTGTTGTGGAAACCAACATACATACAATCACACACTACATAACAACGGACATGAAACCGTCATTATATGTCTTTTGCAACCATCATTAAATGTGTTTTCCGTAGTAGTGGTATGTCATAAAGTTGTGAATATCCATTCTTTGTAACCTTCATTCCATCCCGCTCTCCACTTAAAATTAGGGTTAAGGTGGTGTTCCAGCTCTGTCATTCCAGGACTTATCAAAAGTCATCCCTACACATGTAAAAAACACATAAAAACCTAACAAATGAGAGCACTTATTGTGCTCTTCATAACTTACTTAAAAATAGAAAAAGTACACTAAAATTAACCTAGTAAATTATTGAATAAAAAGATAAAATCAAGTGTTAAGGGCTATAATATCTCACACATAGTGAATTATGACACCCTCAAACTTGAACCATAACTGTCTTTAGATGAAGTGATAGATAATATCAAAAAAAGAAAAATTTACTTCCCTTCATCCTCTACTCTAGCAACTCATTTCTTATACAACTCAGAATTTATCTAAGGATACCACATCCATAAATTGACACAACTCAATCTTTTTACAAATTATTCCTTTTATTACGCGCGCGCGCGTGTGTGTGTGTGTGTGTGTGTGTGTGTGTGTGTTTCCTAGTTCTGCTTGTCATGTATGCAGTCTTCAGTTAAGATAGCCTAAATCCTAATTTGGTTATTTTATCCATTGGATAAAGATTGTATTTTTTCAGTTTCAGTCTGGGGGATTAACTAGTTTGTTTTTTGTTGGATTTTTAGTCCATTTTTTGAACTTGAGGCTTCCACTTGCATTATTTTTTCATATTAAGTTTTGCTAAATGCTCCACCTTTTCACCTGACGGGATCTCACTTGTAATGAGTCCATTCAGTCACTAGTGGTAAAGACATCCATTGTTTCTCCAATTTTGGGAACAAGAAATTTATTTATAATACTCATTGGTATTTTCATTCTTTTTGCACACTTTTGTGTGTTTAGTTGTAAATGTAGTGTACCCTTATGTTAGGCCTTAAGCAATAATGTTTTCCCCCCCTAAACTAAGAAAGGTGATAATTCTGGCATCAACCACCACTTGCGGGTTATCCTTTTTTCTTTCTTGAGACATCTTGGCTTCCAGTAGTTGGTCCATATTCCATTTCATCATGTCCATTGCTTCCCTCATACATTCCTAATTTACCTCACCTTGATTCGTTGTTCCCTGATAATTGATACACATTTCGACCAGTGTCAGAAAGTCATGGTTGGTTATGGATAAAATGGAGAAGGGCATGATATTTTTCTTTGAATAATGAAATGTATGAAGATATGGGTTTATGCATGCAAAATGTTATTTTTATGTTTATTGATTTTATTTCTGGGAAATTTTTGGATTCATCAACTGTTAAGCATTTAGAATCATAAGAGAGATAAAGAAGATAACAACCAAATAAGCTTTTTCATTCATTAATATGTCGAAAAATACAATGTATGAGAGTACAAGTATGAGATCTCCTAGACATTATCACCTCACATATTCTTAGGCTGCTCTAATTTATCTTGGAGATATTTAATCATATGTCTACAAAAAATGATGAAATCAAAGATGACTGGAGGAGTGTTCAAAGGTGTCATCTTCTCTAATGCATCTCTCAACTTTAAAGTCATGGTGTGCAATAGACTATTGGAAAACTCTACTACCTTAACACATTTCTCATACCATTTTTCAGCTTCTAGGCGTGCATGGTGAATAATCTATCGGTCTTGTCATATAAAGACTTCCAATTGTTGGACTCTAAATCCCCATTCATTTCTCAAAATCTCTTTGGCTTCCCTCAAGCGCTTATTGGAGTACTTGAGTTTATTCACTTCTTCCAAAACCTTCTTCAAGTTAGCATGAGGGTTTCTAGAGGTCTGCTCGATCTCTTCTCAAAGGTGAGTCTCATGATCTGCATGAGCTTGGGCTTCCTGGAGTAGCTGGGTGAGCTCTTGGATTCGAGCTTCAAATCCTACCCTCATTGCCTTTTGGCCTTCCAAATTCCTATCCCAAAGACTCTTCCACTCATTGATCCTTTGTTTGGCATCTCTGAGCTCTTAGCTTCATTGACCAAGCTCAAGGTACGCCCCTGCCAGGCATTCACCAACTATTTTTTTCTTTTTTCTTTCATCTACAGCAGTTTCCTTACTTTCACCAAGCTGCTTCTCCCTCTGGATGAGATGGAATCGGAGCTCGTTTCTATCATAGGTTATATAGTTAAGCTTTAGACGTAACTCCTCATTATCTTTCTAAAGCTTGGAAATGGTAGCCTCGAGTTCCTCTGCTTCCTCTATCAGAGCGTGAGTAGGCTCAAGAGCTGGAGTTGGAATGGGAACCTCAATGCTAAAGGGTAACTTGATCAATTTCACCCTTTGCTTTACCCACTGGTAGTAGGTCCCTTTATCAATGCAATTTTTCTTTTCGAGCTCAGCTTTCCCTTTCCAGTTGATTATTCCTCAGTCCTTCTTAATTCTTTTGAACATGGTTGGGTTCTCTGTTACAAGGTCATGCAGGATGAAAGCTTTCAACATCTTATCCTCAGGCGGATTTTCAAATGGGTACCCAAGTTGTCTAAAAGATAAGATCGAGTTAGAGTTGATGCCCTAATTCAAGGCTCTCATAGATAGACAGTTCTAACACAACATAGCACGCTTCCCAATTAAAGGCATCAACAAAGGCAGAAGCCTTCTCTACTAGGAACTTGATTGAGAAACCCTGTGTATTTCACTTAGTCTCCAGGTTAGGGGTAATTGTGAGTGCAACTTTCTGATTAGATGTATTTTGAATGATGTCAAAACTAGGATACCTTAGCGTTTATATACATTGGACGATATCATCCGAGTCTAGCTGTGCATTTTAGCATTATGGAGCATGACAACATGTTGGAAAAGTTTTAGAAAATATTCATGCACCAAGAAATGGTTTTGTGCATCAAAAACTCGTTTTTATGTGAAAAAAAACTACCTACAGGTCGACACATAGATGAAGAATATTTCTGTGTGTCGAAACATATGCAACTATGAAGCTATGATGCATACATTTAGGGGAGCCTTCATGGACACGAAATGCATCGTCTTAAATTTTCCATCATTAAAAAGGGGGAGTATGTGAGTGCAACTTTCCGATTAGATGTATTTTAAATTATGTCAAAACTAGGATACCTTAGCGTTTATGTACATTGGACGGTATCATCTGATTCTAGCTGTGCATTTTAGCATTAGGGAGCATGACAACATGTTTGAAAAAGTTTTAGAAAAGATTCATGCATCAACAAATGGTTTTATGCATCAAAAACTCATTTTTATATGAAAAAATGCCTACAGGACATCACTTACATGTTTCAGGTCGACACATTGATGAAGAATATTTCTATGCGTCGACACATATTCAACTATGAAGTTATGATGCATACATTTAGGGGGAGCCTTCATGGACATGAAATGCATCCTCTTAAATTTTTCCATCATAAAAAGAGGGAATATGTGAGTGCAACTTTATGATTAGATGTATTTTAAACGATGCCAAAACTAGGATACCTTAGTGTTTATGATCATCGAACGACATCATTTGATTCTAGCTGTGCATTTTAGCATTATGGAGCATGACAACATATTGGAAAAGGTTTAGAAAAGATTCATGTATCGAGAAATAGTTTTATGCATCAAAAACTCATTTTTATCTGAAAAACAGCGTATAGGTCGACACATACATATTTCAGGTCGACACATAGATGAAGAATATTTCTATGCGTCGACACACCTGTGTTTCAGGTCGGCACATAGAATAAAAATTTATGTATGTGTCGATACGTCCGTTGTTCAGTTTGACACATGTATTGAATTTTTAAAGCATGCAGACTCTGTTAGATGTACCGCCACTACAGGTCGACACATGACCTGCATATGTCGATATATGACTGTAGTGTGCGATTTTTGTCGATGACGCGACCACTTTACCGCAATGGTTGGAATTGGGTGCTACTTTCTGATTTCTTATTTATCCTATGAAGTTGGAAAGGAAAGGGAAGCTATCTAAAACTAACCTTGCACGCAAATATTTTCTTTAAAAAATGCTAAGAGATTGGGGGGTCGGGGTCAGGTGATACAAAGGAAAGTTGTCAATTGCCCAGTGTATATATGGTTATCCATAGATCTTCTTTGGCATGTTTAAATACTTTCTGGTGTTTATCTGTTATGGGTTGGGAAAGTTTCTCCTTTGGGAGTGTTGAGAGAGTGTTTTTGTTGTTGTCGGGTTTTCTGTTTTTTTTGGTAAGGTACTGGGCCTAAGGTTTTTGATTTGTGTGCTCGCTAAGATTTAGCAATCTTATGACTACGTATTCCCATAAGGGTACTCGGGAAATCAGAGCAATCGTAGTTCCTCCTATTCTATGGGAGGAAAAATGATGTTTGGTGTCTTATTCAAAGCCCAAGATTGAAGCTAAAGGGTTTGAGAGGGAATTTGTCATCTCTAAAGGGAGGTATCTCACATATTTATCACAGTTATAGAAGGATTGGTTATAAAAGGGAATTACTTTAACTGGAATGTATGGACTCCAGCAATGCCATAATTTCCTTTATAAGAGAAATGTCCTGAAGGAAGAAACTTTAACTCAGTGTAGAGCAATGCCATTTTTCCTTAGGAATCTTCCATGTTAAGAGAGGGACATTGGCTTGGATGTAAATAATCCAGAGGCTTGACACTTACAGCAATTAGATGAAAGAAGAAGTTTACCAGGATAAAAGAGGGACCACAACTTGGATTTTTTAATCAACAAGTGTTCCACTTACATCAGTTATCTGGAATTAGGGTTTGTTTGATTATTTGTCTTGATATGTGATATACAGAGAAATGTTTTCCTACAGAGAGAACTCTTGATTTCCTATGAGGGGATGTTGATTTTTGTGTGCCTTGATCAAAGCCCAAGGTTGACTCTATTAGGGAGTTTTACATATGTCTTGTATAAAGCCCAAGATTCAGGCTAAAAGGAGATTGACTCAGATGGAGAGTATGATCTGTCTTGTACAAGGCCCAAGATTAAGGCTGAAAAGAGATGGACTCTTTCGGGGAGAGGTTTTATCTATCTTGTACAAAGCCCAAGATTGAGGCTAAGAGAAATTGACTCCACTGAGGAGAGTTTTTATCTGTCTTGTAAAAAGCCCAAGATTGAGGCTAAATCTCCTGCGGAAAAATCATTATACAAAGCCTAATAGGAGGCTGGCTGGGGAAATTCTTATATGAAGCCTAAGAGGAGGCTGGCTTCTGTTGAGGATTATTGAGATCCAGAGATAGGTCCAAATTGGGGAATCAACCCTTGTTGAGGATTGAAGAAGAGTTTAAATATAAGATGCCCTGAGGTTCTGATTCTGTTAAGGTTTTATTGATGGTAAAGGTTTAAACTTTGAGTATGAAAACCTATGGAGATTTCAAACTCTGCTGGAGATTGATGAAGTGATCAGGGTTTTTCCTGTGCTTTTAGGAAACTTGAGGGTTTCTTTGAGATCCAAGAGGAGATGAGACTTTCCAAGTCTACTGGTATGAAGAGGTTGACTCTTAGTTGGAGAATAATCTTTATATGATGCCCAAGAGGAGGCGGAGACTGTCCAAGTCTACTCATGCAGTGGTAGGTTATGGTTGTAAAGAGAGATCTTTGTATGATGCCCAAGAGGAGGTTGTGGTTTTAAGGGATGAAGATCAACCTTAGAATGGATGTTCTGAAATTCTGACTCTCTGGAGGATTGAACTAGTAGAGATGACTAAGTTTTGTCCTATACCTGTAGGAGGTCTTCGGGTCCTTGTACTAAGCCCAAAAGGAGGCTGAGAACTTCTAAGAAGCCTGTGAGTCCTTGTACAAAGCCCAAGAGGAGGCTGGGGATGCTTTTAGGAAGCATGTGGGTCCAAACCAAAGAAAATTTCAAGAAAGGTTTCACCGGGAATAAGTCCTTTCTTTGTTGAACAGTTCTAAGGTTTGAAGAAATTCAGAAGAGGTTTCACCTGGGAATTAATCCTCTTCGGGGAAATGAATTTCTTGTACAAAGATTTGTAAGTTGTGACAGTCTTGAGAAAAGTTTCACCAAGAATAATGCATTTCTCTGTTCCATGTTGTATAAGCCCAAGAGGAGGCAAGATTGTATCTGGAATTTCCTATTGGGCACTAGTTTTGACTGTGTTAAAAGAGTAACCACTGGTTTGATCTAGACCTAGACCTAATTGTTGGGGAAAACTCTAAGCAAGTATGTACAAGCATATATATATATAAACAAGTATGTGTTGAAAAGATAGTGGAACTTACAGTTGTACAAGCCCAAGCATAGCAACTACAGCTATTTGGTTAGTTTTCAAGAAATTGAAGAAAGTTTTGATGATACTTTGAATTTGAATTTAAATAAAAAAAAGAAAGTTTTTGTAAAAGGAAGTTTGGGGCTTATACTCAAGGAGAGGCCCAGATGAATTCTTTCGACAAGGCGACGATCGCGTCGTAGTTTTGAAAACCACATAGGGACTTATACAATGACTGAGGTCTAAATTATTGTATTTTACAAAGGGGATGGGTCTTACACTCTATTAGAGGCCCAAAATATTTTTATACAAGAGATGGGGCTTACAACTCAAGGAGAGGCCTGATGAAAAACAGCGATCGTACCGTTTATTTTGAAAATCGCGTAGGGACTTATACAATGACTGAGGCCCAAATTATTTATGTACAAAAGGGATTGGGTCTTACACTCTATTAGAGGCCCAAAAGTTTGAAAAAGAAGGAAAATGGGACTTATAACCAAAGGGAGACCCAAATGATTTTCGTTTTGAAAACGGCGATCGCACCGAGATCGTATCGGTACTTATACAAGGACTTAGGCCCAAAAAGGTTTATTTACAAAGGGATAGGACTTACACTCTATCAAGACGCCAAAAAGTGTTTCAAATGAAGTTTGAAAAATTAAAATTGAGAGAAACCCTAATTTTAATTAAGATTAATATAATTTTCAAAGGAAATTAAATATCAAATATCAAATATATTTAAAACAAGTGGTAAGCTTTGAAAAATATTTTGGAAAATCATGTTTAATCACATGAAGGCTTGAAATTCAATTGATTTTGAAAGATCAAGGTGGAAATCTCATTTTAAAAATGTTAGAAAACAAATAAAATGAAATTAATTACAAAAAATTCAAACTATATTAAATAAATAATATAAATTCAATTTTTTGTGGGATAAAATATTTCAACATTTTTGTGAATTTTCAAAAAAGGAACCAATAAAAAATAACTAAAATTGAGAGAGAAATTAATTTTGAGATTAATTAAGAAAATCATGAAAAATATGAAGAAAAAAAATAGCAAAATGAGAGGGAAATAAAAATGGTCTGGGTGGGTGTTGAACCCACGCCCTCCAACCAAACACATGCGAGCTGCTACCACTGGGGTGGTGATACATCCGTGTATCAAAACCACCCCATAAACATATATGGGTAGCCTAAATTCAGGTCAGGCCAAGGCAAAAATTATGTTTTGTGTGATTTGCAAGAAGGATCATATCTCCCTCATTTTTCCATGAAATTGGATGAAATTTAGATGGATCCTACCTAGAATTTCATGAGGAATCCAATGGTGGTCTCAGAATTTTCTAAAGATGCTTCTATGTTAAAACCCGATAGTGGTTTCAAAATAGGCCAAGATTTGCAAGTTCTATGTTACCATATCATACAAGCAATAATAACATGGTTAATTGGTTCAAACACAACACATATGATATGTATGACATGTTCATGATTAATGGACATCAAAGCAATGCATATTTTAAAGAGTTCAAGTTATTATGCACTTACCTCTTGAAGCTCCTTGTGCTAACTTTCAAGATGCTTGTGCCAGAAGTAATCCAATGCTTTAGACACTCTTGATTGATCCCTTTGAAGCTTTTAGGATGATCAAAACCATCTGGAAACCTCAGGAACAAGAATTGGCTCTTTCTTGCAAAAGTGGCAAAAGTGACCAAAATGGTAACTCACTCAAATGGTGTTACAGTTGAGGGAAACCTGTTGGAACAATTTGAGGATGATATTTGGAGAGTATTTGAAAGGTTAATTGGTTTTGAAAGTGATTGGATCAAGACATGGCTTGAAAAATGCAGAAAAGTCGCAATTTGAGGTTTTGGAGGTTGACTTTCTGATTTTTGATGTTGTACAATGAGGATGAAGGTTTGAACACCTCCAATGGATGATTTATGATGTGTTTGGATAGTTGTTTGAGTGGTTTTTTCTCTGGTTTCAAGAATTCCCAAATTGCTCCAATGTGACTTGAAATTGAAGTAAGAGAGGGAGAGTGAGAAAACAAGGCTTTGGTATTGTTTTGGTGTGTTTTGAAACATCAGAAATGACCTCTATTTATAGTAGAGGAAGTTTCTTTTTGAAGGAATAGTGAATGGCAACTGGTTCACTCTATTATCCAATGGATATGCCCATGTATCACTTTCTTAAATGCCAAAGTACCAAGTCTTCTCTTAGCCATTGACTTGAGCTGGTCTTGTAGCTTTAGGTCTTCTGGTTTTTTGCAACAAAGTTGACTTAATTGTGTCATACCCCAAATTTTGACCACTAATATTTCCCATCATTGTGCAAATCATCATCACAATATGGATGAACCGTTAGTCTCCCCAAAGATGGGTGAGCATCCACTACAATCACACTTAGGGTTTCAAGCCCTCTCAGAGCTCTTAGACAAAGGATCAATCAAGAAATGACATGATCTTCAACTTTTCTAGCCTCTCAAACATCCACAAAGGATCAAGAGGACTCCCACTTCAAGGATTAAGCACAAGGCTTCTCCCTTCTAGGTGGATCAAGCCTTAAGATCGCCAGTGTCACCAAATTAGGGTTTGGTCGACCAGGGCCTCCAGATGGAAATTTTCCTATGGGCATGAGCCAATGCTTCAAAGCATAACCTATGATGCTCCAAGGGTTCTCATGAACCCAATCATCAAGTCAATTTAGCCTCAGGGGATGCATTCATCAAAAAATCAGGAATTAGGGTTTATTGACCTAATTCACCCCTAAGTTGACTTTTGGGACAAAACATGAGCCAAGACCTCAAGAGGGGATTTGAGGGTCTCAAATACATCACATTGATCCATTTGCAATAATGGATTGATCCAAGAAGCTTGAGCAACAAGTTTCAATTTCATCAGAACCACAGTTAGGGTTTCGCGGAAAAAGTCAACTGTATCTTTGACTTTTGACCAGGACATGCTCCCAAACCCTAAGACATGATTCAATACACCCTATAACACCTATGAAATCAATCCATCAAGTTTGATTAGGTCAACGACTTGATTTCATAGAGGATCGCACAGTTTGTAATTCATCTGACAAAAAGTCAACTATGCAGATAAGTCAAACTTTGACTTTTTAAGATTTTTCACAATTATGGTTCTTTGACCCCAAAATGACGTTAATGTGTGATTGGAATCATCATTCATCAAGAAAAATCAAGAAAAGTGGGATAACTTGTAAAAGGGGTAACCATAAAAAACTTAGAAAATTTTCTAAGTTATGGAACAAAGTGGCTAGGGTACCAACTTTGGAGGATCATAACTCCTAAACCACAAGGCTATTTTTTCCCATACAAAGCTGGATTTGTAGCTCTCATTACCCTCTACAAAAGCTTCAACTACCACTCATTCCAATTCCCCATGGATTTTAAATTATGGAATGATCAAAATCACAAAAAGTGAAAATGTCACTTTTTTCCAACACTTAGTGAAATTTTCACTAAGTCAGAATCTGCCTTCACTTTTTTCCAAATGTAGGGGCATTTTTCACTTGGATCCAAAAAGTATCAAAACCAATTATGATCAAACAGTTATTGTATCATATGAGGGCTTTCCAAAATGGCCAAGAACTCCATCAAATTCCACTTGATCCATGAGATATGACAATGGTAATATGCCTTGCTGAAAACTGCCAAGGTTAGGCAGAATTTTTCACTTTTGCTCAATTTGGCAAAATCAGATAATTCCTAGCCTTGTCATCACTTTGGACACATCTGAGGATCAAATCTAAAGGGAACAAACACTGATTCAAGCCTCCAAAGTCTTTGGAACAAGAAGTAGCATGCCAAATCTAGATATCCCTAAAAGAGGGACAAGACTCCAATTTTGGATTGGAGCATTTAATGGATACACCAAGGTGGCATGGACTGACACATTTGCAACTGAATTTAGTTAAGAATGATCCAACAACTAGGGAACCACAACTCTGTGCTCTAACCTCTAGTCAATGGCTAGGGGAGACTTGGATTCTCATTGATCAACATTGGCCAAACCTCTGGTGCAGTTGCCATTCACTATTGATCCCAAAACAAACTTGCTCTTCTATAAATAGAGCTCATTTGTGCTCAATTTGAGTACACCAAAGCCATCAAATAGATGCTTTCCTCAAAATCACCTTTTCACTTCCAAATTTGCCTTCCAAAGCAAGTCACTATCGGGTTTTGAGTTTGAGAGCTATTCCAATCAAACCAATCACACACACACCTCATAAACATCATATAGAAATGATCCAAACACTCACATAACATCTGGAACATCAAAATCACAAAATCACCAGCCAACTGCTCAAGCCTTTGACAGATTTGCAGTTGGGGTACCATCTCAAGTTCCAGATCATTTCAATCCACTCCAAGCATCCAGACACACTCCATAGCACCTAGGGAAGCTGTCCATAACCTTGGAACCAAGATGTAACACCTATAACACAAAACATGATCACCAGCTGCAAGTGGTAAGCATGAGCTCTTCTAACTCTATGATCCATGCATTTTTTGCTGCACAATAATTTGGCCATATGTTCATAATCATGCATGGAGTGTTTTCCCTCAATCAATTGCATTGTTTGAATCGTGTATGGAATTTCTGAACCTTCATGCAAATTTTAGGGTTCTTGAGGTTTCTCTTTTATTTCTTATTCCATGTTTAAAATAAATGAAATTAAAGACCATAGACATGATCGTGAGGTTGAAACGAGTAGATTGATATGTAGATTGCATGATATAATCAAGTATTCAGTGAGATTGGATAGAAAATGCAAATCTGGAGAAACAGAGGAAGGGCGCGTGTTCTTGCCATGTTCTTGGCGCCCTTTTCAAATATTTGAATATTTGAATTTTGTGATTTTATTTAATTGATTCAAAAATTAATTTCTCTCTGAGTTTTAATGATTTTGAGTTGATTCTTTTTTTAATAATTCACCAAAAATGTTAAAATATTTTATTTTCCCAAAAAATTCCAAAAAATATTATTTATTTCATAAACTTGATATTTTTGTAAAGAATTAATATTTTAATGGTTTTTAACATTTAAAATATTTTTTCCATCTTGATCTTTCAAATTTTAGGGATTTCCAAACATTTTGTAGATCAAAACTTGATTTTTGAAACATCAATCCAAGATCACAGTTTGTTTTCCACATGTTTAACAATTTTGAGCATTTTAATTGAATTTTTTATTCAATTAAAATACATTTTGAAAACAAATTAGGGTTTTTGATTAATTCAACCCTCATCAAACTTTTTCAAAGATTTTGGGCCTCTAATAGAGTGTAAGACCCAATCCTTTGTAAATACAAACCTATTTTAGGCCTCAAATGTTGTATAAGTCCCGTTGTATTTCAAAAGTTCGGCACGATCATCACCCGTTTAAAACAAACCATTTGGGCCTCTCCTCGAGCTATAAGACCCATTCAAAACCATATTGGGCCTCTAATAGAGTGTAAGATCGAATCCCCTTTTGAAACCAAAAACTTTTGGGCCTCAATCATTGTATAAGACCCACGGTGTTTTCAAAACCTCGGCGCGATCGTCGCCCTTTTCAAAATAAACCCTGGGCTTCTCCTTGAGCTGTAAGACCCATCGTTGTTCACTTTTAATCATTTTGGGCCTCTTGAGAGAGTGTAAGACCCATCCCCTTGTACAGAAAACCTTTCTTGGGCCTCAGTCACTTGTATAAGTCCTTGTACAAAACGACAGTGCGATCACTGATAAAACCCTTGGCCTCTCCTTGAGCTATAAGACCCAATTTTCCTTTCAAAAAGCACTTTCTCCTTTGATTTTGTAACATACTGTTATTTTCAATTTCTTTGTTGAACAACTAACAATACATTATGGAAGCTCTACAACCGAGTAAGTGTTTACCCGCTTTCATTTACCGCTTTCATATGTATATAACTGTATTGTGGGGCTGTTTCACTGTAAGTCTTCTTTCATAAACTTATATAAAATGTGTAATACTAGTATAGATATTTAGAGTTTCCCCGGCAACTACGTCTAGAACTAGACAAAACCTCATCTCGTTACATCCGACGTTCTCCCGGATATTTCAACATAACCTAAACCATGAGAATTTTCTTTTACAACAATTTTAGATAACTAGATCTAAGAAATCTCCCCCTTGAACAGTTCATATACAGAAGGCCAATGTTCCAAGTGAAACCCCTTCTGGAACTGTTCATCAGCCTCCTCTTGGGCTTAGTGCAAGGACCCACAGGCTTCCTAAAAGCATCCCCGCCTCCTCTTGGGCGTTGTACAAGGACCCCTCGGCTTCTTAGAAGTTTTCACAGCCTCCTTTTAGGCTTCGTATAATGATTCTTCCTCCGGGAAGATAGCCTCCTCTTGGGCTTCGTACAAATTGTCCCTTCGGCTTCTAAAAAGTTTTTCTCGCCTCCTCTTGGGCTTCATACAAATTGTCCCGACGACCTCTTAAAGGTATAGGAACAGAAATTAGTCATCTTAATAGAATAGTCTTTCAAAGAGTCTAGATCTTCCTACGGCGAACGTACTGTCTCTTGATCTCTCTTAAGCATAGTACAAAAGATAAAACTCTAGACTTGGACAGTCTAATCTCCTTGACTCTCGAAGACATTCTCAAGTTCCTTTCAAAAATAGGAAAAAACACCCGTAGACTTGGGCAGTCTCAATACCTTTCGAATTCCCCGTTTCCTTAAAGAACAGGAAATAATCCCGGTCCTCAGATCAAATCCATGAGTACAACATTACCCATATAAGAACTGATTTTCTCTTTTAACCAACATACTGGACCTGTCACTCAACTGAAACAGTAACCCTAGCCTCCTCTTGGGCTTTGTACAATGATTCTCCCCAGCAGAGTTAACCTTTGCAGCCTTCATCTCGGGCTTTGTACAAGATATAAAACACTCTCTTGTTGAGTATAAAAGACTCTCTTGTTGAGTCAAACCTTTTCAGCCTCCATCTCGGGCTTCGTACGAGATACAAAACACTCTCTTGTTGAGTATAAAAGACTCTCTTGTTGAGTTAATCCTCTTTTAGCCTCCATCTTGGGCTTTGTACGAGATACAAAACACTCTCTTGTTGAGTATAAAAAGACTCTCTTGTTGAGTCGATCACCTTTAGCCTCCATCCCGGGCTCCGTACGAGATACAAATCACTCACTTGGTGAGTATAAAAGACTCTCTTGTTGAGTCAAACCCTTTTACCCTCCGTCTTGGGCTTCGTACAAGACACATATAAAAACACTCTCTTATTGAGTCAACCCTTTTAGCCTCTATCTCGGGCTTCGTACGAGACACAGAAGCATCCTCTTGTTGGGTCAATAGCCTCCTTTTAGGCTTTGTATAAAGAAATCCCCGTTTGATTCAATCAACCTTTTAGCATCAAATCATGCTTTGGTCACAGCATACAAACATCAACAACTCCTTTTCCCTCGTCTAATTGCTGTAAGCGGCAAGCCTCTGGATTATTTACATCCACGCCACTGTCCATCTTTGAGCATGAGAAATTCCTAAGGAAATATGGCGTTGCTCTAAACTGAGTTAAATTCTTCTCCTTCAGGTTAAAAATCCTCTATAAAGGAAATTATGGCATTGCTAGATTCGCATATCCCAGTTAAAGTAATTCTCCTTTAAAATCAGTCACCCAACAATTGTGTCAAACAAACCCCTTTAGAGATGACAAATTCTCTGTAAAGTCAACACCGTTTTAGCTTCATATCTTGGGCTTCGAACAAGATACAAATAGACCCTTCAGCTTCACATCTTGGGCTTTGAACGAGATATAAACCACCTTTAGCTTCATGTCTTGGGCTTTGAACAAGACACCAAAACACCATTTCCTCCCATAGAATAGGAGGAACTACGATCGCTCTGATTTCCCTATCCCGGGAATACGTAGGCATAAGATTGAAAAAGAATCTTAGCGAGCAAACTAATCAAAAAACCCCAAAGTCCCCTAGCTTAGTATCCCAACAAATTCCCCATGAACAGTCCCGGTATTTCATTCTGAACAAAATAAGCAGAGAGAGGCCCACGAACTAAAATCGCATCTGTAAATCAAATGTTTTGACTGTTTAAACTCAGTTTGCAAGTAGGGTTAGTTGGAGACAACTATTTCCCTTCCTTCATAAGCTTCAATAGGATAAAAAATGAATCGACCTGTAGTACCACAGAGCGACAGTGCTTAAGAACCACGTCCAAAATCGCTGGCTACAAATTGGACTGATATGTGCTAGTTCATGCCACCTCAATGTACCACATCAATGCCAAATGACAAAGCTTGGTTTTGGATTTGCAACATTGATGATCACATGCCAAAGGGATTGGATTCTTTCCTTAGGGTCCAAGCTTGCAGGTTCTTCATGATTGACTGAGATTATTGTTGAATTTGGATGAGGATCAGTCTTGCATAGTCACCAAAATTGGACTCAAGAATCGTGTGCCACAAGTAATGCACACAGTCTGTCTTGAAAACCAGTTTGAGCAAGGCATTTTGTGAGGTCCATAACTCATTGCTCAAGTTGAATTAATGGGAGTTCTTGTACTCTTTGGAAAGCTTGTATAACATACTTTAACTTTGATGTCCACCAATGGACCTGGTTCAACTTGGATCAAGGTGAAAAATGGTCCAAAAGTTGGTGAAAAACTTAGACAGATTCTGTCTAAAAAATTTTCTAAGTGTTGGAAAAAAATGGTCATTTTCATGTTTTTGTGATTTTGATCAATCCATAACTCAAAATCCATGAGAATTTGGAATCTTTTGTAGTTGACAATTTTGAAGTATGTCATGTGAAATTTCATTTGAGCTTTGAATGGAAGAAAAAGGCCTTGGGGTTTGGGAGTTATGACCTTGCAAAGTTGGTACCAAATCCATTTTGTTCCATAACTTAGAAAAATTCAAGTTTCTTATGGTTGCCCCTTTTGCAAGTAACCTCACTTTTCTGGATTTTTCTTGATAGATGATGATCAAAACCATGTATTAACATTGTTTTTTACTTAGGGGAGCCACATTTGTGAAAAAATTCAAAAAGTCAAACTTGCTTTTGGGCACAATTGACTTTTTATCAGATGAATTCTAAACTGTGTGATCCTTTGTGAAATCAAGTTCTTGACCTAATTCAAACCTAATGGATGGATTCCATAGGTGTTTTAGGGTGTCTTGAATCATGTCCCAAGGTTTGGGAACATGTCTTAGTCCAAAGTCAAAGGTATAGTTGATTTTTTCTTCAAAACCCTAATTGTGGTCCAAATGAAAATGAAACTTGTGAATCAAGCTTCTTGGAGCAATCCATTGTTGCAAATGGATCAATGTGGTGTATTTAAGGCCCTTAAATCATGTCTTGATGTCTTGGTTCATGTCTTGCCTCAAAAGTCAACTCAGGGGTGAATTAGGTCAAGAAACCCTAATTCCCGATTTCTGATGAATGCTTCCCCTGAGGCCATTTTGACTTGATGATTGGACGTATGAGGTCCCTTGGAGTATTTTGGATATTGTTTAGAGGTATTGGCTCATGCCCAGATGAAAATTTTCATCTGGAGGCCTTGGTCGACCAAAACCCTAATTTGGTGACATTGTCGATCTTTAGGCTTGATCCACTTGGAATGTTGCAACCTTGTGCTTGATTCTTGATATGGGAGACCTCTCGATCCTTTATGGATGTTTGAGAGGTTAGAAAAGTTGAAGATCATGTAATTTCTTGATTGATCCTTTGTCTAAGTGCTCTGGGAGGGTTTAAAACCCTAATTCTTGATTGTAGTGAAGGCTCAACAATCCTTGAGGAGATTGATGAGGTATGATGGCACATCCGTATTGTGGCAATGATCCTCACAATGATGGGAAATCTTATGGTCAAAATTTGGGGTATGACAGATGCCCCTATTTAATCTTCTTAGACCCGAAGGTGTGAATGCCGGAGATATTCGGACATTCAGGGTGCAAGAGGATTAAATATCAGAATACCCGAAATTTTGACTGTGGATAAGAATAGTAGTTTGCTCATCCATATTCTTTTGCTAAGCAATGTTACTTAGAAAAGGTTAAAACGTCCCCTCGATCCTGGTCTTCAGTCATGGAACTGTTCTTTGTTTCTTTTGAAATAAACTTCCCCTCGATCCTGGTTTTCAGCCACGGAACTGGTCTCAGTTTCTTTTGAAGTAAACTTCCCCTCAATCCTAGTTTTCAGCCACGGAACTGGTCTCAGTTTCTTTTGAAATAAACTTCCCCTTGATCCTGGTTTTCAGCCACAAAACTGGTCTCAGTTACTTCTTGTCGAGTTTATTTCTTGACAAGGAACGCTTATTTATAGCGGTCTTCATCAAACTTCTCGCCGAGTTTTACTGGGGAGACGTCATTTTATGGAAAAATGAATTAATGTCAGACTTGCTGGGGAAACCCATTGGTCTAAACTGTAGAGGTGTGCAAACTTCTCTTTGGGATATGCCATTTGTCGACCCTACTGGGGAAAATGAATCTCTTGAGAGACCGTTTTTTTGTGAGGTTACATCATACTTTTCTTCGAGATCTTCTCGGAGAAATGCCATGTGATGTGATCCAATTTTGAGGTACTGATGACGTCATTAACATCGAATTTCTTGGGAGAAAAACTGATGTATTGCCGAGAGTCTTCGGTTAAGAGGCTTTCTCTGGGGATTTTCCTTAATCTAGGAAAGCAAAAATATCATCTTCAATGGTAAAGAGTGATATTCTAGAGGTGTCTATCAAATGTCTTCTTGCCTTTTAGAGGTTCAAGTTATCAAAGTGGTCGAGGACAATCTCCAATCCAGAAATAAACTGGTGAGAGATTGTTTAGGCGATACATTTCCTGACGAGGAAAGAACTCAAACCGGGATTTCTCCTATCTGACGTGGAAAGGAAAACTGACAACTTTAACGGAGAGAGGACGTTTATCACTTGGGGACGAGTATGACCAAAGTGATAGTAATGCAATATTAATATGTATATGAATTAATTATGCATGATGTATGTATGTTTATGCTGACAAAACAGACGCGACATACAGACTAGTGAATGAACATGACTGGATACTCGGCCACTATGGGGGATAAAAGGTATCATTGGTTCAAAATAGCAATCTTTTCCTGCTTAGGAGGGGTAGACCCTACTAGGGAAAATAGACCAATTATTGGTTCCCAGAGGTAACACATCTACCAGGGATGTCATATGGGACATTACATCTGAAACAGTTGATCCTTCAATCAGGGTGTACTGGTTAAAAGGAGTACTTTGATTCTGCATTTTGTGGTTTAATCACTTCCGGGGAAGCCATCGATGTTCCTTCTCGTGTTTAGTTAGTAAAAAAGAATTGCCATCTTTATTTTAAAAGCAGAAGAAAATTTGACAAGTAAATTCATTTTTATTCAAGAATCGTTGATCATGTTAAAAAATGTCATTCTGTAAAGCAAAATAAATGAGAATTGCAAACAAAAGCACTAAGGCTCAAATTTGACTGATATGATGGTAATCAGCCAAGCGTGTGATCCCATGGAGCATTACAAAGTTTAGAAAATAGTAATTTAAAGGGAAAAGGGGCTACATTGAAACATAACGACCACTATCCTTCTACCAACTTTGAATTCTGGACATTCTGAGCTTCTGTCGAAGGTGACCTTGACTGAAGTCTTTCGACGGATGGTGTTATCGCTGGGGATTTAACCTTATCGGGCGTACTTAATTGCCATGAATCCCTAATTTTTGCATAGATTGCTCTTTGAGGTCTTCAATCTACCGAGATGATTTTCGCTTATGTCTCTAATTTTTGCCTGGACCGCCCTTTCGGGTTTTCAATCCACCGAGACATTTTTTTATTTAGGTGAAGTATTTCTTGACTACATCAAATTTGTGGGGTGGGTAAACTCCTCTCCATCCATGGTTGCGAGTCTCAGGGCACCGCCTGAGAATACTTTCTTAACCACATAAGGGCCATCATAATTCGAAGTACATTTGCCCCGGGAATCAGTGAGGAATGATTGTATCTTCTTGAGCACGAGGTCTCCTTTCCTGAAGACACGAGGTTGGACCTTTTTGTCAAACACTTTCTTCATTCTTTGTTGATACAGCTGACCATGACATAAAGTTGTCATTCTCTTTTCTTCGATTAGGTTCAGTTCATCGTGCCTGCTTTGACACCATTTAGCTTCTGTTAGCTTGGCTTCCATCAATACCCTGATTGATGGTATCTCGACTTCTATGGGGAGCACTGCTTCCATGCCATATACTAAAGAGAAAGGGGTTACCCCTATTGAAGTGCAGACAGATGTGCGATAGCTGTGAAGAGCAAAGGGTAACATCTCGTGCCAGTCTTTGTAGGTTACAACCATCTTCTGAACGATCTTCTTGATATTTTTGTTAGCTGCTTCTACCGCTCTGTTCATCTTAGGCCGGTAGGGAGATGAGTTATGGTGTTCGATCTTGAACTCAGTACACAACTCTTTCACCATCTTGTTGTTCAAGTTAGATCCATTATCAGTAATGATCTGGCTTGGAACACCATAACGGCAGATGATATTGTTCTTGATAAATCAGACCACCACTTATCTGGTTACATTGGTGTATGACGCTGCTTCGACCCACTTGGTGAAGTAGTCAATGGCTACAAGGATGAACCGATGTCCGTTTGAAGCTTTGGGTTCAATCATGCCAATCATGTCAATTCCCCGTATAGAAAAAGGCCATTGAGAAGAAAGAACTTTGAGATGCATTGGCGGTACATGGATTTTTTCTGCATATATCTGACACTTGTGACATCTCCTCATGTACTTATAGCAATCGGATTCCATTGTCAACCAATAATATCCTGCTCTCAGAATTTTTCTCGCCATTGTGTGTCCGTTGGCATGAGTACCAAAGGATCCTTCATGAATCTCTTTCATCAACATATTTGATTCTTTTCTGTCTAAGCATCTGAGCAAAACCAGGTCAACGTTTCTTTTGTAGAGTGTATCACCGTTTAGGAAGAAGTTGCCAGCCAGACTTCTGAGAGTGTTCCTATCTTTTCTTGATGCCTCGGGCGGGTACTCTTGTCTTTGAAGGAAGCATTTGATATCATGATACCAGGGTTTGTCGTCCATGACTGCTTCCATTGCGAAGATGTAGGCGGACCTTTCAAGGCACATAATGTCAATCTTAGGTACGTCGTTCCATTGACTTACAGCAATCATGGAAGAGAGGGTAGCTAGTGCATCAGCCATTTGATTTTCTTCATGAGGGATATGATGAAACTCGATTCTATTGAAAAATGGTAACAACCTTCTCGCGTAATATTTGTAAGGAATCAATCCTGATTGGTATGTATTCCACTCTCCTTTGATCTGATTGATAACCAGGGCCGAGTCTCCATACACATCTAAGTTCTTTATCCTTAAGTCAATTGCTTCTTCGAGACCCATGATACAAGCTTCGTATTCGGCCTCATTGTTTGTGCATTTGAATGTCAGTCTGGCAATGAAAGGAATGTGGGTACCCTGAGGTGTTACGGTGATTGCCTCAATTTCGTTTTCGTAAGTATTGACGGCTTTGTCGAATATTAGTCCCCATTGGGATCCTGGTTCTGGCCCTTCACTGGGTAGTGGTTCATCGCAATCTTTCATTTTCAAGTACATGACATCTTCGTCAAGGAAGTCAAATCTGACTTAATCCTAATCGCCAATTGGTTGATGAGCCAAATGATCGGCTATAATACTTCCTTTGACGGCTTTCTGAGCATGGTACTCGATGTCGTATTCAGATAACAACATCTGCCAATAGGAAATCCTTCCTGTGAGGGCAGGCTTTTCAAAGATGTACTTGATCGGGTCCATTTTGGAAATTAACCAAGTAGTGTGGCAAATCATGTACTGGCGAAGATGTTTGACTGCCCAAGCCAGAGCGCAATAAGTTTTCTCGACCATGGTGTACCGAGTTTCACAGTCCATGAACTTCTTGCTTAAGTAGTAAATGGCAGACTATTTTCTTTTTCTTTTGTCTCGTTGGCCATGTTCACAATCCATAGAGTCTTCCAAGACTGTTAAGTAGATGATCACTGGCCTTCCCTCCACTGGAGAAGACAGAATAAGTGGATTCAATAGATATTCTTTGATGCTGTCGAAAACTTTTTGGAAGCCTTCTATCCATACGCAGCTTTGATTCTTTTTGAGTAGTTTGAAGATCGGCGCGCATGTCGCGGTCATGAGGGATATGAACCTTGAGATGTAATTCAGACGTCCCAAAAATCGTCTGACCTATTTTTCAGTCTTCGGAGAAGGCATTTCTTGAATGGCCTTGAACTTGTCAGGGTCAACCTCGATTCCCTTTTGGCTGACGATAAATCCTAAGAGTTTTCCCGAGCGAACACCGAACGTGCATTTTCTGGGATTCAAGCAGAGTTTGTATTTTCTCAGACGCTAGAATAACTTTGGTAGGTGTTCCACATGCTCTTCTTCTATTTTAGATTTGGCAATCATATCATCGACGTACACTTCAATCTCTTTGTGCATCATGTCGTGAAACAGAGTTGTCATGGCCCTTTGATAGGTTTCCCCCGCGTTCTTCAGACCGAACGACATTACCTTGTAACAAAAGGTGCCCCATGGGGTGATGAATGAAGTTTTCTCCATATCTTCCAGTGCCATTTTGATTTGATTATAGCCCGAGAATCCATCCATGAAGGAGAAGAATTTGAATTTTGTTATGCTATCTACCAACATGTCAATGTGTGGCAGAGGGAAGTCATCCTTTGGAATTTCTTTGTTCAGATCCCTGTAGTCTACACACATTCTAACTTTTCTGTCCTTTTTCGGAACTGGCACTATGTTGGCTAACCATTGAGGATATTCTGAGGTGGCGAGGAAACATGCGTCGATCTGTTTCTGCACTTCCTCCTTAATCTTGATGTCCATATCTGGATGAGTCCTTCTTAGTCTTTGTTTTACTGGCGGGCATTCCATTTTCAGCAGTAAGTGATGTTCCACGATGCGGGTATCCAACCCTAGCATGTCCTGATAGGACCAGGCAAATACATCTGGAAACTCTTTGAGAAGTTTTATCAAGTCTTCTCTGACAGTTGGACTGAGCAACGGTCCAATCTTAACTTCTTTCTTTTCTTTTTCCAAACCTAAATTGACCTTTTCCAACGACACTTTGTGAGGCTCAATGGATCTCTCTTCTTGTTTGAGTAGTCAGGAGATCTCTTCTGGAATTTCTCCGTCCTCTTCTTCTTCAGCTTCAAATACCGGGAATTCAAAGTTAGGAGAAGGCATTGTGTCGTATGTTTCAATGGGGTTTAAATAAGCAATCTGCATGACGTGATGATTCGTTTTTTAGAAAAGACAGAGAGAATGCAAGAGTGTGTGCAGTTTATTTTCTGAAAAATGCTTGTATTTTTTTTTGGGTTGTTTTTAGGATTACCATTTTCCGAAAAACGAAAAGTGAAAACGGCAATAAATGCAGGAATTCAGAATGACATTATTTATTCATGATTTGTCGATTCTTGAAATACAGCCCTATAAAACAAAACTCTGTCGCTTTGGGCGAAGCAAAGAGGGATATTTACAGAAAGTGAGCCCTATAAAAACATCTGTTTCACCTGGGTAGGGTGAAAGGTTAAAACAAATATGGTAATTACTTAGACTTATGGACGACTTTCGGGACATCGACAGCAACCCAGTGGCGACGAACTCCTCTTGAATCACAAAGTCTAGTACTTTCCTTCTTGGTTTGTCTTCAGAAATAACGTTGATTTCTGGCGGAGTAGGATCATTGGAGTTTTCTTCCCATGTAGAGTTGTCATAGGAGAATTCTTCTGTTGCATCTTGCATAATGTTTTCACTCTCAAGGGGATCTCCTCATCAAGTTGGCTGGATGTCCTCGTATCTGATAGGAGAGCTTTCGGGAGCAGTGTATTTGACTAGGAAGTCATACTTGCCGCTTGACTGTCCCAAGGTGTCCCATGTTTCTGTGACTGGATGAGTCATCTTCCTCAATGACGTTGATTTCAGGAAATGCATAGTTAATGAATTATTGTCCTGCAAACTTTGAGAATTCATCACCGTGGTGCCGGACATTTTCGGAATGTCCTGAGTAATGATTCCATGACTCTGTGGGGACATGGGTATTCTTTTCAATATTTCTCAGCTGATAGGCATCGTCTGGCTGACTCTTTTGCCCCAAGTCTTCTATGTACGGCTTCCAGATAGGCAAGTCATCCAGGGGATCATAGCCATAGTTGTCTTTCATTAGATTGTCTTCCTCTAATGAATTGGGGGGAGCACGACATCCTTCAGGATCACAATCTCCATCGATCATCCTGACATCTGACCTCGGTATATATCTTGGGCTCTGCTTGGGAAAACATAATGGTATGTGCGCCTCTCCCTGAGACATGTAACTATTATCGTTGAGATAAGACTTCCACTCCTCATCCGTATCGGGGGAGTCACTCTCATTGATGGTGTGTACTTCTTGAGACACTGGGTGGAGGAAACCTCCGCTGCGGAACAAATCCTGAATGGGACGAAAACTTTCGTCATTATTAGTAGTCTGGGCACAAGTGGAGAAAAACCAATACCTTTTCTCGTCTTGTTATCTGTGGGAGTTACAATCTGTCCCCATCCTTTTATGTCATTACTCTTGATTACTTCAAGAGCATCCTTGTATGAGGAAATTGATGTTCCTCTTTCTGGTCGAGTTTCGTTGCTCACCGAGAGTGCTTGGAACTGGGTTCCAACAACCTCCTCTGGTTCTACACAAGAGAATGATGATAATTTGCTCACGATTAAGGCTTGCTCTCCACATACTATGAATAACTTGTCATTCTTGACGAACTTCAGCCTTTGGTGAAGTGTGGAAGTGACTGCCCCAGCTTCGTGTATCCAAGGTCTTCCTAATAAATAGTTGTATGTTGCCCGAATGTCCATGACCTGGAAAGTGACTTGGAAAGTGAGAGGACCTCTGATTATGGGAAGATTGACTTCACTGATAACTATTTTTCTATATTCGTTGAAGGCTTTGACGATGATCTCACTGCCTCTCATCGGAGCTCCTTGAAACGATAGTCGTACCGAAGTTGATTTTGGCATAACATTCAAAGATGATCTTGTGTCCACCAGTACGCTGGCTAAAGCACCGTCTTAGCAATTGACTGTAATGTTGAGCGCCATATTACGATTCTTGCCTTCCTCCGGTAGTTCTTCATCACTGAATCCTAAGTTGTTGTAGGAAGTGATGTTGGAGATGATGCTGTCAAATTATCCTATCGTCACATCTTGTTCTACAAAGGCTTGCTCCAAGACCTTCTGCAGAGCTTCTCTATGAGCTTCTGAACTAAGCAGAAGAGATAGTACAGAGATGCGAGACGGAGTTTGCAACAATTGGTCCACAATGTTGTACTCGCTTTTCTGGATGAGTTTCAGCATCTCATCGTTATTCTTTACAAGTTCTGGATTACTAGATTGACCGACTTGTTGATAAGGAACTTCCGTTAGAGGTTCCTTTTCTTTGGTAGGTTCTCCAACTCCTCTGTTGAAGATCCGACCGCTCCGGGTAACTCGACTGATGTCGACAATGTTCACGACGGAGGGTAATGAAGTTTTTTTCCGTTCTAGATGTTCATTGCACCATACTTGTAAGGGATAGCCTTATCTGACTTGTACGGTATTGGACCTGGGAGGAAGATAATCACCAGAGCTTTTTGATTTTTCTGACAGTCATAGGCAACCTGGATCAGTTCCTGGTTAATAACTTTTCTACTATCAAGAGGGGTCTTTGATTCATTGAGTTGAGGGATTATGGCGTAAACATCCTTGGTTATTCCATGATCGGAGATTATGACAGCGCATTTGTTCTGACCAGGGAGGTAGTCTTGTATCATGTTGATCGACCCAGAACTTGAACATGGTTGAATCTCTTTCTGGTCCAACTGATTTTAGAGGGCTGCTCGTACGAGATAACATCATTGGTTATTTTCCGAGCATACTCTACAGCGCTCATAATTGTGCGGTGGTACCCGACCATACCCGCTTTGTATGTAGTGTATCTTTACTAGATCTGATTCTATTGAGCGGATATCACAACTTTGATGTCTACCAGGATTTCCATTAGTCATGCTAATCTGTTGTGTGTCTTCATCCAGGTAGATCGGAAGCCACAAGTGGTCCAACAGATGTTGAAGTGTTCTTTGCACAAGCGCACACCCTTGGTCATCTTCGCAACATTCTTTACAGTCTTGACAATCATGTGAAGCCAGAAAACCGAGTCTGACCCGTTTAGCATGCAATTCCACTAGAGTGGTATTCATCAAGCGTATGTCAAAGATTTGAACCATATTGACTTGATACTCATTTCTTTCACGGTAGTCTTGGATCCATTCGAGATCCATCTGACGTTGGAGGGCCTCTTGTATAAAAAAGCATTCCTGATTGTCTGTTGAGCAGATTGGACAAGCGATGTAATCGTGCCATGGCAGATTATAATATTGACTTTGTCTCGAATGCATCGCCACTAAGTTGACGTTCATTGCACGAATGTCGTGGTTTTGAACAATGTTGGGATGTGCATGGGCCATGTTTACTTCACGGATTCGGTGATCCTGAATCTAGGCCAGATCCATTTGTTCTTGCAGAGCTGCTTGTACTACGGAACACCCTTGATTGTCCTTGGAGCAGATACCACATTGATGATAGTTGTGAGATGGCACATGACTGTACCCGCTCTGTTTGCAATGCATCTTTACCAGGTTGGTTCCCAGTAAGCGTATGTTGTGAATTTGATAATTGCGGCTAGATTCCTCCTCTATTAAATTCACTGCAGTCTTCTCATGTTGTGGTAACGGGTTCATCTGAACATTTGGATTTGTATCCTTGAAAGATAAAATCCCATTCCTGACAAGCTTCTGTACATCAGACTTGAAGCTGAGACAATTATCAATGTTATGTCCTGTTCCTCCTTGATGGTAAGGGCAAGTTTGATCTGTTTTGAACCAAAAAGGTGGATTTTTTGGTACTGCGGGAGGAGTCCTGGTTTGGACGTGCCCCTTGGCCAGTAAAAGTGGAAATAATTTTGTGTACAACATCGATATAGGGTTGAACCCTGATGGTCGTGTAGTACTATTATGATTGTTGTATAGTGGACGAGCCTGCTGAAAAGGTTGTTGCAGCCTTTGCTGATACTGTTATTGATTTGGTTGGTTCTGAGCAACCAGAGGTTGATAAGTCAGAGTTGGAGCTGGGATGATAGCGGGAGTTACTGTCGCTACTAGTTGATACCTTCGGCTTTGCTTTGCCAGAGAGATATTACTGATATCTTGCTCTTTCTTTTTTTGGAAAGCACTACCGTATCTTTTGGTACTGCTGGATGGCTCTGCATCTTTGACCAATCGTCCTTCTCGGACTGCTTCTTCAAGGCGTACTCACATGTTCACCATTTCAGTGAAGTCACTGGGTGCACTGGCGACCATTCGGTCGTAATAAAATGAGCTCAACGTTTTCAGGAAGATCTTTGTCATTTTCTTTTCCTCAAGAGGGGGACAGATCTGAGCAGCAATTTCACGTCATCTCTGAGCATATTCTTTGAAAGTTTCCTTATCCCTTTGTGACATTGCTCTGAGCTTATCCCTATCAGGTGCCATGTCCAAGTTGTATTTATACTACTGAACAAAGGCTGCCCCGAGATCTCTGAAAGTATTGATCTTGGTGCGGTTTAAACCCATGTACCATTTGAGTGCGGCGCCGGTTAAACTTTCTTGGAAGTAATGGATCAGTAGCTATTGATTTTCTGTCTGAGTAGACATTTTTGGAGCGTACACCACCAAATGACTTTGAGGGAAAGAGTTGCCTTTGTATTTTTCAAAGTCAGGCACCTTGAATTTGTGTGGTATCTTTACATTAGGGACCAAACAGAGGTCCGTGGTATCTTTTCTGAATAAGTCTTGACAGCGAATGGCATGCAGTTCCTTCTGCACTTCCAAGAATTGTTCCTGGAACTCATTCATCCTTTCGTACATGTCTTCGTTTCCACCAGAAATTGCTTGTGGAATCTGTCCTTCCGGGACAGTGTGTACCACTGGTTGTGGTATAGACATTATAGCGGTGACCCTTGGCGCTTTAGTGCCCTGAAGTTTGTAACCTTTAGGAGTTGCTGTTGTAACCCTTGCATCATCACTTTCCCGAAGTTTGTAACCTTCAGGTCCAGCGGTTCCTGCTAGGGTTTTCGAGTCTTCAGTGACCGGCGGGATATATCCTTTAGGTATAAAGTTGAAAGGCATGCCCCAGGGGCGACCTTTAGGCATGTTGTACCGAGGATGATTCTCATGTGCCTCTAATATGGGTATAGATATGATATCTGAGATCACAGTCTTTTGCTGTTGTTGCTCCTGAGCTGCTGCCAGGGATTGCATGTTGCTGTGAAGTTTTTCCAAACTTTCTTTTAGAGCGTCAATTTCTTCTCTCAGCTCTCTGTTCTCTTCGTCGAGATCGTCCTCTTTTGTCGATAGGCCTGAGTATTGTATGAGTGAGACAGTTTGACTCTAGAATTGTGACACATACGTGAGACTCAAAGATAAGAAAAATGTGTTATGTGAGAATGATGAATGATATGCAAAGACATATTTTTTTTAGTTTTTGTTTTAAAAAGAAACTTCAACAAATAGATTTCAAATATCACACAGTGGGGGAGACCCCTTTTATTGAATTCGAAAGATTGCAGTATTTTACAAGGAAAAAGTACAGTATTTTACAAAGTGTTATAAGGAAAATGTCTAAGCTCATGGATCCTGAGTTCTCTCTGAAGAGAGAACATATGTTGGTTCCTGTATTTTCCTTTTCTTTGACCGAGGCTCTTCAGTCGTTGTCGGGTCGACGACCCTTTGCCAGGTGAAAGGAGCGAGCAAATTTCTTCGGTCTTCCTGACTTTTTATAGCATGTTGTTCTAATATTTCAATCAGAACATCCTTATCTTTTAATAGTTCCTAAATCTTGATACATTCTAAATTAAGGATTTGGTATTTGTTCTTCCAAGATCTCTTTTCACGTTGAACTTTGTTGAGAGCGACCTGGAGTTTTTCCGCATCAGACATGAAATAAAGGACAAACTCCCTTAAGGGAAAAACTTCTTGACGAGGGTAAGGCATCCTCAGCTTAAGGGCTCTAGTTTGCACCCAGTGGAGATAAGGTTCCATGGAAGTACAGTTTGGTCTTCCCAAAGACTCTCTGCCTTTCCTGTGAATATGTTGCCATGCATGCACTATTTCCTTCTTTAGTGCCCTGTCATTTTCCCCTTCCTTGAAGAAAAGACCTTCTAGATGAATGTTATGTGGGATATTCTTCATCGGGTATCCGAGTTGACGGCGAGCTAAAATTGGATGATAGTTAATTCCTCCTTTAGTTCCAATGAAGGGTACGTTAGGGAAATTTCCACATGTGTCGATGATCTCTATCCCTTTGTAAATCCGATTGTACCAATCTATGTCTGAGTTGGTAATGGACATAATCCTTTGTGACCAACGTAGAGTACTCTTATGATCCCAAAAAGCAGCAGACTTAGGAAAGTGGGAAATAAACCATTTGTATAGTAAAGGAACACATCATGTGATCATTCCTCCGCTGTACAAATTCCTTAAGTGTACAGAATGATAAGCATCTGCGAGCAAGGTTAGCACAGGGTTTCCTATCAAGAATATCTTAACAGCATTGGTATCGACGAAGTTGTCAATATTGGGAAAGAGGAATAAACCACATATGATCAGAACAAAGACGTCTTAGAAGGAAGTTATATTTCCTATACTAGCAAAGTATAGAGCTTTATCCGGTAAACCATGGATTCCTCCTTTAGTGGTCATGTGAGTCCTAACATCTGAATCATCCAAAGAGATTGCTCTTGCAATGGCATGATCCATTGGAATTTCTTCCAGTCCAGAAAATGGAGCTTAATCAGTGATAGGTAAATCAATCAGGTGGGAATACTCTTCCAGTGTTGGTGCAAGTTGGTAATCTGGGAAAGTGAAGCAATGGTAAACCGGATCATAGAACTGTACCAGCGTAGATAGGACTCCTTCAACCACGTTGACCCTTAATAGAGACAACAGTCCTCCGTGCTTAGCTCTGAAAGCCTCGGGATTGGTAATCATCCTTCCCAATTTCCTTAAGCCTTCTAGTTTCGGAGCCTTGAAGGTGTACTTGTGCGTCTTTCTTCTACCGAAATCCATAACGCAACCTCTGATATTTGCAATTATTATTTTAGTTCTTTTGAAAAAGATTTTTTTCTTGTTTGAAAAGAGTTTTTTAATGAATGCATGAATGCAGCACAGAAAAACATTTAAAAACATGGGCTCAAGGGTTCAACGTCACGAGCATGGAGTTATGGCGCTACCCATCCCCAAAGGTTGTACTATTTTGGTCAATTTTTGTACCTGTAGAACGGGTTCTAAAAGGTTCCCAAAGTCATTGACCCCTTCTAGGGATACCAACACCAAGCTTATTTACTCGAGCGAGCTGTAATATCCTAGGATGAATCTCATTTGAGTGTAGTATCACGTATCAACTATTCCCAATAATCACCGCACTACCAAATTGCCATATGGTTAATGTCTACTAAATCCTCAGGGTCATGGGTACCGCACTGGGATAGACAATTCTTTCACGACAATCGGTCATTTAACATCAATATTTCAGCACGGGTACCTCGACTGATTCGGTGGACTGCCAAGTTAGCTTGGTCGGGATTCACTCCCTATAAGCATTTCCTGGATATGCCACCACTTATCTTAATGTTCTCTCAAACTTTCCACATGTGTATTAATCGCATTCCCAGTTAACAGAAATTTAAACACGGGTATCAAGTAGTATAATAGTAAATGATATATATATATATATATATATATATATATATATATATATATATATATATATATATATAGTAGAAAGTATAGAAAATGCCGAACAAAACCTAGACCTCTTAGGAACTTAATCCTAAAGACTCCCCAGCAGAGTCGCCATTTTTCTGTAGCGTGCGATTTTTGTCGGTGACGCGACCACCTTACCGTAATGGTTGGAATTGGGTGCTACTTTCTGATTTATTATTTATCCTATGAAGCTAGAAAGGAAAGGGAAGCTATCTAAAACTAACCTTGCACGCAAATGTTTTCTTTAACAAATGCTAAGAGATTAGGGGGTCGGGTCAGGTTATACAAAGGGAAGTTGTCAATTGCCCAGTGTATATATGTTTATCCATAGATCTTCTTTGGCATGTTTAAATACTTTCCGGTGTTTATCTGTTATGGGTTGGGAAAGTTTCTCCTTTGGGAGTGTTGAGAGTGTTTTTGTTGTTGTCGGGTATTCTGTTGTTTTTGGTAAGGTATTGGACCTAAGGTTTTTTATTTGTATGTTCGCTAAGATTTTGCAATCTTATGCCTACGTATTCCCGTAAGGGTACTCGGGAAATCAGAGCAATCGTAGTTCCTCCTATTCTATGGGAGGAAAAATGATGTTTGGTGTCTTGTTCAAAGCCCAAGATTGAAGCTAAAGGGTTTGCGAGAGAATTTGTCATCTCTAAAGGGAGGTATCTCACCTGTTTATCACAGTTGGAAGGATTGGTTATAAAGGGGAATTACTTTAACTGGAATGTATGGACTCTAGCAATGCCATAATTTCCTTTATAAGAGAAATATCCTGAAGGAAGAAACTTTAACTCAGTGTAGAGCAGTGCCATTTTTCCTTAGGAATCTTCCATGCTAAGAGAGGGACATTGGCTTGTATGTAAATAATCCAGAGGCTTACCACTTACAACAATTAGATGAAATAAGAAGTTTACCAGGATAAAAGAGGGACCACAGGTTGGATTTTTGAATCAACAAGTGTGCCACTTATAGCAGATATCTGGAATTAGGGTTTGTTTGATTATTTGTCTTGATATGTGATATACAGAGAAATGTCTTCCTATAGAGAGAACTCTTGATTTCCTCTGAGGGGATGTTGATTTTTGTGTGCCTTGATCAAAGCCCAAGGTTGAAGCTAAAAGGTTACCTCTATTAGGGAGTTTTACATCTGTCTTGTATAAAGCCCAAGATTGAGGCTAAAAGGAGATTGACTCAGTTGGAGAGTACGATTTGTCTTGTACAAAGCCCAAGATTGAGGATGAAAAGAGATGGACTCTTTTGGGGAGAGGTTTTATCTGTCTTGTATAAATCCCAAGATTGAGGCTAAGAGAAATTGACTCCACTGAGGAGAGGTTTTATCTGTCTTGTACAGAGCCCAAGATTGAGGCTAAATCTGCTGCGGAAAAATCATTATACAAAGCCTAAGAGGAGGCTGGCTGGGGAAATTCTTATATGAAGCCAAGAGGAGGCTGGCTTCTGTTGAGGATTTTTGAGATCCAGAGATAGGTCCAAATTGGGGAATCAACCCTTGCTGAGGATTGAAGAAGAGTTGAAATATCAGATGCCCTGAGGTTCTGATTCTGTTAAGGTTTTATTGATGGTAAAGGTTGAAACTTTGAGTATGAAAACCTATGGAGGTTTCAAACTCTGCTGGAGATTGATGAAGTGATCAGGGTTTTTCCTGTGCTTTTAAGAAACTTGAGGGTTTCTTTGAGATCCAAGAGGAGATGAGACTTTCCAAGTCTACTAGTATGAAGAGGTTGACTCTTAGTTGGAGAATGATCTTTGTATAATGCCCAAGAGGAGGCTGAGACTGTCTAAGTCTACTCATGCAGTGGTAGATTATGGTTGTAAAGAGAGATCTTTTTAAGATGCCCAAGAGGAGGTTGTGGTTTTAAGGGATGAAGATCAACCCTTGAATGGATGTTCTGAAATTCTGACTCTCTGGAGGATTGAACTAGTAGAGATGACTAAGTTTTGTCCTATACCTGTAGGAGGTCTTCGGGTCCTTGTACTAAGCCCAGGAAGAGACTGAGAACTTCTAAGAAGCCTGTGAGTCCTTGAATAAAGCCCAAGAGGAGGCTGGGGGTGCTTTTAGGAAGCCTGTGGGTCCAAACCAAAGAAAATTTCAAGAAAGGTTTCACCGGGAATAAGTCATTTCTTTGTAGAACAATCTAGGGTTTGAAGAAATTCAGAAGAGGTTTCACCGGGAATTATTCCTCTTCGGGGAAATGAATTTCTTGTACAACGATTTCTAAGTTGTGACAGTCTTGAGAAAATTTTCACTAGGAATAATGCCTTTCTCTGTTCCATATTGTATAATCCCAAGAGGAGGCAAGACTGCATCTGGAATTTCCTACGGGGCACTAGTTTTGACTGTGTTAAAAGAGTAACCACTGGTTTGATCTAGACCTAGACCTAATTGCTGGGGAATACTCTAAGCAAGTATGTACAAGCATATATATATATATATATATATATATATATATACAGATGAAATATATAAACAAGTATGTGTTGAAAAGATAGTGGAACTTACAGTTGTGCAAGCCCAAGGATAGCAACTACAGTTGTATGGTTAGTTTTCAAGAAATTGAAGAAAGTTTTGATGATACTTTGAATTTGAATTTAAATAAAAAAAGAAAGTTGTTGTAAAAGGAAGTTTGGGGCTTATACTGAAGGAGAGGCCCAGATGAATTATTTCCACAAGGCGACGATCGCGTCGTAGTTTTGAAAACCACAGAGGGACTTATACAATGACTGAGGCCCAAATTATTGTATTTTACAAAGGAGGTGGGTCTTACACTCTATTAGAGCCCCAAAACTTTTTTATACAAGAGATGGGGCTTACAACTCAAGGAGAGGCCTAGATGAAAAACAGCGATCGTACCGTTTATTTTGAAAATCGCGTAGGGACTTATACAATGACTGAAGCCCAAATTATTTATGTACAAAAAGGGTTGAGTCTTACACTCTATTAGAGGCTCAAAAGTTTGAAAAATAAGGGAAATAGGACTTATAACCAAAGGGAGGCCCAAATGATTTTCGTTTTGAAAACGACGATCACACAGATATCGTATCGGGACTTATACAAGGACTGAGGCCCAAAAAGGTTTATTTACAAAGGGATGAGACTTACACTCTATCAAGAGGCCCAAAAGTGTTTCAAATGAAGTTTGAAAAATTAAAATTGAGGGAAACCCTAATTTTAATTAAGATTAACATAATTTTCAACGGAAATTAAATATAAAATATCAAATATATTTAAAACAAGTGGTAAGCTTTGAAAATTATTTTGGAAAATCATGTTTAATCACATGAAGGCTGGAAATTCAATTGATTTTGAAAGATCAAGGTTGAAATCTCATTTTAAAAATGTTTGAAAACAAATAAAATGAAATTAATTACAAAAAATTCAAACTATATTAAATAAATAATATAAATTCAATTTTTTGGGGGATAAAATATTTCAACATTTTTGTGAATTTTCAAAAAAGGAACCAATAAAAAATAATTAAAATTGAGAGAGAAATTAATTTTGAGATTAATTAAAAAAATCGTGAAAAATATGAAAAAATAGCAAAATGAGAGGGAAATAAAAATTGTCTGGGTGGGTGTTGAACCCACGCCCTCCAACCAAACACATGTGCGCTGCTACCACTGGGGTGGTGATACATCCGTGTATCAAAACCACCCCATAAACATATTTGGGTAGCCTAAATTCAGGTCAGACCAAGGCAAAAACCAAGTTTTGTGTGATTTGCAAGAAGGATCATATCTCCCTCATTTCTCCATGAAATTGGATGAAATTTAGATGAATTCTGCCTAGAATTTCACGAGGAATCCAACGGTGGTCTCAGAATTTTGTAAAGATGCTTCTATTTTAAAATCTGATAGTGGTTTCAAAATAGGCCAAGATTTGCAAGTTCTATGTTACCACATCATACAAGCAATAATAGCATGGTAAATTGGTTCAAACACAACACATATGATATGTATGACATGTTCATGATCAATGGGCATCAAAGCAATGCATGTTTTAAAGAGTTCAAGTTATTATGCACTTACCTCTTAAAGCTCCTTGTGCTAACTTTCAAGATGCTTGTGCCAGAAGTAATCCAATGCTTTAGACACTTTTTATTGATCCCTTAGAAGCTTTTAGGATGATCAAAACCAGCTGGAAACCTCAGGAACAAGGATTGGCTCTTTCTTGCAAAAGTGACCAAAATGGTAACTCACTCAAATGGTGTTACAGTTAAGGGAAACCTGTTGGGACAGTTTGAGGATGATATTGGGAGAGTATTTGAAAGGTTAATTGGTTTTGAAAGTGATTGGATCAAGACATGGCTTGAAAAATGCAGAAAAGTCACAATTTGAGGTTTTGGAGGCTGAGTTTCTGATTTTGATGTTGTACAATGAGGATGAAGGTTTGAACACCCCCAATGGATGATTTATGTTGTGTTTGGATAGTTATTTGAGTGGTTTTTGCTCTGGTTTCAAGAATTCCCAAATTGCTCCAATGTGACTTGAAATTGAAGTAAGAGAGAGAGAGAGAGTGTGACAAAACAAGGCTTTCGTATAGTTTTGGTGTGTTTTGAAACATCAGAAATGACCTCTATTTATAGTAGAGGAAGTTTGTTTTTGGAGGAATAGTGAATGGCAACTGGTTCACTCTATTATCCAATGGATATGCCCATGTATCACTTTCTTAAATGCCAAGGTACCAAGTCTTCTCTTAGCCATTGACTTGAGCTGGTCTTGTAGCTTTAGGTCTTCCGATTTTTTGCAACAACCTTGACTTAATTGGACTGATATGTGCTGGTTCATGCCACCTCAATGCACCACATCAATGCCAAATGACAAAGCTTGGTTTTGGATTTGCAACATTGATGATCACAGGCCAAAGGGATTGGATTCTTGCCTTAGGGTCCAAGCTCGTAGGTTCTTCATGATTGACTGAGATTATTGTTGAATTTGGATGAGGATCAGTCTTGCATAGTCACCAAAATTGGACTCAAGAATCGTGTGCCACAAGTAATGCACACAGTCTGTCTTGAAAACCAGTTTGAGCAAGGCATGTTGTGAGGTCCATAACTCCTTGCTCAAGTTGAATTAATGGGAGTTCTTGTACTCTTTGGAAAGCTTGTATGACATACTTTAACTTTGATGTCTACCAATGGACCTGGTTCAACTTGGATCAAGGTGAAAAATGGTCCAAAAGTTGGTGGAAAACTTAGACTGATTCTGTCTAAAAAAAATTCTAAGTGTTGGAAAAAAATGGTCATTTTCATGTTTTTGTGATTTTGATCAATCCATAACTCAAATCCATGAGGATTTGGAATCTTTTGTAGTTGACACATTTGAAGTATGTCATGTGAACTTTCATTTGGCTTTGGATGGAAGAAAAAGGCCTTGGGGTTTGGGAGTTATGACCTTGAAAAGTTGGTACCAAATCCATTTTGTTCCATAACTTAGAAAAATTCAAGTTTCTTATGGTTGCCCCTTTTGCAAGTAACCTCACTTTGCTTGATTTTTCTTGATGGATGATGATCAAAACCATGTATTAACATTTTTTTTGACTTAGGGGAGCCACATTTGTGAAAAAATTCAAAAAGTCAAACTTGATTTTGGGCACAGTTGACTTTTTGTCAGATGAATTCCAAACTGTGTGATCCTCTATGCAATCAAGTTCTTGACCTAATTCAAACCTAATGTATGGATTCCATAGTGAAGGTGCGAGAAAGACACAAGAAAGGGGGTTTGAATTGTGTATTTACTCTTTAACAACTTTTCGCTTCTTGTCGTTAAGACGCTGAGATAACATCAGAGTTCGTTGAGAGACTCTGACTTGCGAAGTATCATTCAGACTTGCCTTGCATGAAGCATAAGAACCAAAGAGAGTCTGAACGCTGAGTGCATCATTTAGAACTTGCAGAGCGGAAGCTTATCAGAGTTGCAAGGTTCTGACTTGCTTATGTAAGGTTCTGATACTCAATATAGAAACATAAACAAAGACATTAAGCATAAGAGTAAAGGACACATGATATATCCTGGTTCACCACAAAGGCTAATCCAGTCCACCCTCCTCAGGTGATTTCTCCATGAACACAAGGTCTTAATCCACTATAATCAATCTCGATTACAGATGCACGGGCAACAGCCGGTGACTAACCACTTGCACAGCCGCACTGTGACTAACATGCAATGAACCATTCAGGGATTCAACTTAATGAATATAACGAACATTGACCTGCAGGTTCCAATCTCGCAAGATCTACTGCTAGGCTTTCACAGCTAGACGTTCAGGGATTCATCGCAATGAATATAACGCTACTGACCCTATTTCACCAAGAATTAGTTATACAAGAGATTACAATAATGCTTCTTAACAAGCATATTACTCCTAATTTTAAGTACAAAGAACACACAAGTGTTCAAGCAAGATGTGAGCAACAACTCCTTGCTATCCTAAGAAACTACAAAGATATATAATGATTTGACAGTTGTTGACATCTTGTAGATCTTCTTCTTCTTCGTCTTCTTGGGTGAGCAAACTTTGAGCAATAACTCCTTGCTTCAAATCTTCAATGTAGCGCTGACGAGAAGGTGGTTGATGACTTGACTGATTTGCAATGTTGTCTTCTTCATCAACATCTTCTGTACCAATTAATTGTTGTTGTGTTGAATTATGATCTTAAACTTCAACAACAATGGCCATGTGTAAATTGTGATAGCTTTTGGATATTCTAAGTGTTACAACGGGAACTCATCGTTGTTGCTATCTTCACACAATGACTTGGTAAATTTGTAAGTGATACATCCATTTGATAATTGTTAGTTCTTGTATTGGCTGCAATTTTGGTAAAACAATGTTGTTGTTGAAGATGTCATTTGTCTGATGTCTTAACATGAGTTCTTAACATTCAGTTTATGTTAAGTTTGTTAGGTTGCAGTTTTATGTATTGATGTCAAAAATGATGTCTTGACATTGAGTGACAGAACATCAGTTGTTTTGTTTTTAGGGCTGCGCGTGTTTTAATTAGTTATTAGAAGATCTGATTGAGAGATTACAGGCGAAGATCTTGGATTAGATTCTTTCTGTAGCAATCAGATATGGAACAGATCTTGTTATTTTTTTAGGGATGAAAGATATGAAAATATTTGAAGATAAAATCTGTTTTAAATTCAAATCAAATCAGATATTTTCAAGGAGTCCAAGCCCAAGTCTGAGTTTCTATTTAAAGCAGCCTCAACCCTACTTGGAAGGGACGAACGCAAGAGATTAAAGACTGAGAGTCAAGTGTGTGTTTCGTCTGTGTATTGTAAGCCATTCATGTTTGAATTGGTGTAATTGTTTTGAGTTGTTAATTGTTCTTGATCAAAGCTTTTAAGCAAGATCAAGTTGTGTTTTGGAAGTGTGACTTCTATACTTTGTAATCTTTGAATTGTATCACTGTGGTGATTTAGGGGGAGTGAGTGGTTTCTCATATCTAAGTGTATCTTAGGTAGAAGTGTCATTGGGTAGTGATTAAGTTAGTGGATTGTCAACTGGGGTTGTTGAGTCTGTAATTTAATACTACTAATAGTGAATTTCCTCCCTGGCTTGGTAGCCCCTAGACGTAGGTAGTTAGACCGAACTGGGTGAACAATACTCTGTGTTGATTTACTGTTATTTTATTGCCTTGTTTCATATAGCAGATTGTGTTGTTGTGACATCACACTTAACATCACATATCTGATACCAGAATTTCAATTGGTATTAAAGCTTGGTTCCTGCTCTTCATCTGGGTAAGATCTAGGGCTGTTACTTTCTGGTATAATGGACAAGGAGTGTGGGGGATTTGTGAATAGACCCCCTATTCTAGATGGCTCAAATTATGACTATTAGAAACCTCGTATGGTTACATTCTTAAAGTCCTTAGACAGCAGGGCTTTGAAGGCAGTTGTGAAAGAATGGAAACATCCTGTTATTATGGAAAAGGATGGTAGCTCTAAGCTGAAACCTGAAGAAGAATGGACCAAGGAAGAAGATGAGCTTGCCCTTGGGAATTCTAAAGCCTTAAATGCCATATTCAATGGTATTGACAAGACCATCTTCAGGATGGTCAACACTTGTGAAGTAGCTAAGGAAGCATGGGATATCTTGAAAACTACTCATGAAGGAACCTCCAAAGTCAAGATGTCAAGACTTCAACTTCTGACAACAAAGTTTGAAAATCTGAAGATGAAGGATGATGAGACCATTCATGATTTCCACATGAACATTCTTGAGCTGTCAAATGCTTCTAGTGCCCTAGGAGAGAGGATGACTGAAGAGAAGCTGGTGAGGAAGATTCTTAGATCCCTTCCCAAGAGATATAAAATGAAGGTGACTGCTATAGAAGAAGCTCAGGACATCAGCAAGATGAGGGTGGATGAGTTGATTGGTTCTCTTCAAACTTTTGAATTAGGGATGGATAAGGAACCTGAAAAGAAGACCAAAAGCATAACTTTGGTATCTAGTTCTGAAGATGCTAAGAAAGAGAATAGTCCTGAGTCTCAGGAGGACTTGTCCCATGCCATTGTTCTTCTAGGAAGACAGTTTAATAAGGTGTTAAAAAGAATGGACAGGAACTATAAAACAAATGTTAAGAACATCTCGTCTGACATCAACAAGAGAACTACAGCTGAGGAGAAGCCTAATCTTGACAAATGAGTCCAATGCTATGAGTGTGAAGGTTATGGTCATGTCAGAAAAGAATGTCCTACATATCTCAAGAAGCAGAAAAAGGGGTTATCTGTTTCCTGGTCTGATACTGAGAGTGAGAGTGATGAAGAAACTTCCAAGCATGTTAGGGCATTGACTGGAATATGTGCTTCTGATGGAGAGTCTAGTGATGATGATCTGACCTTTGAAGAGCTAGCAACCTCCTATAAAGAGTTGTGTCTGAAAAGTGAAGAGGTTTGTCAAGAAAGGGAGAAGCAGAAGAAAATTATAATCCAGCTTAAGGCTGATAAAGCTGAACTTGAGAATGAAGTTCTGTTGTTGAAATCCCAACTTGATCAAATGTCCAAATCCATCAGAATGTTGAATAGTGGAACTGACACTCTGGATGAAATCCTTCAGGCTGGAAAAGGAGCAAGTGATCAGACTGGTCTAGGATTTAATGGTGAAAAGAAATCTTCTTCAAATGCTAGTTCTTCTGGTACCAAATAGAACTTGTCCCATCAGATGTCTCAACATCAAGGGAAAGCTCATGTGTCAGGACCCAAGCAATATGTACCTCATCAGAAGACTCAACACCATGGGAAAGGTTATGTATCTAGACCTAAACATAACATGTCCTAACCTATGTCTCAACATCATGGGAAAATGTATGGGCCTAATAATAATGTGCCTCACTATTATGGCAGAAGAAAGCCCCATCATCATGGGAAAAGACAGCCTAATCATCATTACAGAAGACAGCCTCATTATCATAGAAGACAGTCTCAATAGTATGGGAGGAGACAGTCTCAATACTATGGGATAAGGCAGCCTTAATATTATGGCAGAAGGCAGCCTCAGCAGTATAACAGAAAACATTCTCAAGAGAGAAGGCATGTTAATCACTTCAGAGAAGAGTTTCAAAGCTGGAGATGTCACAATTGTGGAAGATTTGGTCACTTGAAATCTTTCTGTTTCAAGCTCTACGGATATCCTCAACCTAATCCCCAACCTAGACAGAATCAAGATAGTCCTACTGTTGTTAAGCAATGGGTTCCCAAGGATGGTGCCACTTGTTTGTTAGCTCAGATGTCCTTAACTGGTTCTGCCAAAGAGGACTGGTATTTTGATAGTGGTTGCTCTAGGCACATGACAAGTATGAAGAGTTTGTTGTTGAATGTTGAACATTATTCCAGCTTTGTAACTTTTGGAGATGGTGTCAAAGGAGAAATCAAGGGTGTGGGAAGATTGAACTGTGCAGGTGCTCCTAAACTAGATGATGTGTTATTGGTCAAAGGATTGAAGGCCAACTTGATCAGTATTAGTCAACTATGTGAGCAAGGACTTAAAGTTCACTTTACTAAAGCTGAATGTATTGTCACTAATGAGAAAGGTGAAGTTGTCACGAAGGGTGCTAAGTCCAAAGACAACTGCTATCTATGGGATAAAAAGGGAGAACATCTTGAGGTGAAACAAAGTCTGATTGATCGCAATGTCAAGCATGATGTCATGACATCCTACTGTGACATTCCAAGGATCACCAAACACTCTAATGTTAATCGTAGGGAAAGCAAGATCATTGAGGTTGACCATACAGGAAGGAGGTGTAATGACAGTTTCTCTAAGGATATATGTGCTGAACATTGTGATGTCGTAAGAGGAAAACTGGGTATGTGTAAAAGTCAACAGATGTTAATGACTTGTGCTGAACATTTATTAAAATTCAAAAATTTGAAATGTTATACATTTTGGTGGGGGAATTACATTTATTGGCTTTTAAGTGCTCAACAAAAGCAGCCCTCCTACCCTATGCAATCATTTCCTCACTTTGCCTCCACACGCTACATCAATCCTCATTCACATAGTCTGTTCATCTTCTCTCCAAAGAATAGAAGTCTCAACACATTTTTGTTCATCAGTTGCTACAGAGGAACAATGTCTCAACAAATGTCGTCTCCCTCCAAGAAGTCTGCATCCAAGAGTCCCTCACATACAAAGCCTAAGGTTATTGACTTGAATCAAGTAAAGAGGATTCTGAAGTATGTAAATGGGACTAGTGACTATGGTATGCTTTACAGTCATGGATTAGGCACTGAGTTATGTGGTTATTGTGATGCTGATTGGGCAGGAAGTGTCGATGATAGAAAAAGTACTTCAGGAGGCTGTTTCTTCTTAGGGAATAATCTGATCTCTTGGTTCAATAAAAAGCAGAACTGTGTGTCTCTTTCTACTGCTGTAGCTGAGTACATAGCAGTAGGGAGTAGTTGATCTCAACTTGTGTGGATGAAGCAAATGTTAACAGAATACAATGTCAAGCAAGATGTCATGACATTGTACTGTGATAATCTGAGTGCTATCAATATCTCTAAAAACCCAATTCAACATAGCAGGACTAAGCATATTGATATACGTCATCACTTTATAAGAGATTTGGTTGAAGACAAAGTAGTTACTTTGGAACATGTTGCTACTGAACAGCAATTAGCTGATAGTTTTACAAAGGCCTTAGATGCAAATCAATTTGAAAAATTAAGAAGCAAATTAGGAATTTGCATATATGAGGATTAAGTGTGCTGGGAGGTGTCTTGTGCAGTTGTGAACTTTATTGCATATGTTTAGTTTAAAGGAAACAGAATTTTATTCAACTGCTGAAAGCATACAAGATTAGATTTTAGTACATCAAAAGCAACAAAAAAAGGGTCTAATTATTATACCAACCCCCTGAATCAAGAAAAGTTTTCCAATCTTCATCCCATTCATCATCAGAAGCATGAAGTTGCACTGGAGGTTTTTTGATGGTTTTCATCCTTGTCTCTAATGTTTTTCTTGTTCTTGTTGCTCCTGGAGTTGCCCCAACAGTAGACAGTGTTTTGATCTTCAACTTCTGTGGATCTGGTTTCTTGACCTCTTGCATGTGTTTCTTTCCTGCATCTCTGTTAGACTGACTCATGGTTATTTCCTAGTTCTGTTGTTAGAAGCAAGAAGGCTTGGTTTTTATAATGCATAAAGAGGGCATTGTTTGTATCGCCTGACCAGTCAAAGTTTTGGAACTTGTTCTTTTTGGGAAGCTTGTTATTTGACCTTGTCATAGTAAATGTCAGGACTTTGTGTTTGCTGCTTTGATAGGTTCAAGGTTGTCAATTTGTGGCTAAAAAGGGGGAGAGTTAGCCTAGTGTTGCGGTTTGCTGTTGCCTAGCTTTTTATTGTGGTTCTAGGTTTGAGGGGGAGTTTTGTGTTGTGCATCTTTGGAAGTTGTTGCTGCTGTTTGTATTGTTTTTTTTCCGCTGCTGGTATCTCTGGTGTAGGCTGAGATTGTTTTAGCCAAAATTAGCCAAAGGGGGAGATTGTTGGTTCTTGTATTGGCTGTAATTTTGGTAAAACAATGTTGTTATTCAAGATGTCATTTGTCTGATGTCTTAACATGAGTTCTTAACATTCAGTTTATGTTAAGTTTGTTAGGGTTGCAGTTTTGTGTACTGATGTCAAAAACGATGTCTTGACATTGAGTGACAGAACATCAGTTGTTTTGTTTTTAGCACTGCGCGTGTTTTAATTAGTTATTAGAAGATCTGATTGAGAGATTGCAGGCGAAGATCTTGGATTAGATTCTTTCTGTAGCAACCAGATATGGAGCAGATCTTGTTATTTTTTTTAGGGCTGAAAGATATGAAAAGATTTGAAGATAAAATCTGTTTTAAATTCAAATCAAATCAGATATTTTCAAGGAGTCCAAGCCCAAGTCTGAGTTTCTATTAGCCTCAACCCTACTTGGAAGGGACGAACGCAAGAGATTAAAGACTGAGAGTCAAGTGTGTGTTTCGTCTGTGTATTGTAAGTCATTCATGTTTGAATTGGTGTAATTGTTTTGAGTTGTTAATTGTTCTTGATCAAAGCTTTTAAGCAAGATCAAGTTGTGTTTTGGAAGTGTGACTTCTATACTTTGTAATCTTTGAATTGTATCACTGTGGTTATTTAGGGGGAGTGAGTGGTTTCTCATATCTAAGTGTATCTTAGGTAGAAGTGTCATTGGGTAGTGATTAAGTTAGTGGATTGTCAATTGGGATTGTTGAGTCTGTAATTTAATACTACTAATAGTGAATTTCCTCCCTGGCTTGGTAGCCCCTAGACGTAGGTAGTTAGACCGAACTGGGTGAACAATTCTCTGTGTTGATTTACTGTTATTTTATTGCCTTGTTTTATATAGCAGATTGTGTTGTTGTGACATCACACTTAACATCACATATCTGATACCAGAATTTCAATTGGTATCAAAGTTTGGTTCCTGCTCTGCATCTGGGTGAGATCTAGGGCTGTTACTTTCTGGTACAATGGACAAGGAGTGTGGTGGATTTGTGAATAGACCCCCTATACTGACACATCTCCTTTTTGCTGTTGGAGAAGTGACGGGATACATCTTCTTGAGCACTGTGTACAATTGTTCACAACGGTAACATTTGACTTCCAAACTTCAGAGGGTTCTGATGGTAAATTAATGAAGCATGAGTAGAGCCTTCTTTAACAGGATATCTGGTACGTCAAGTCTTCAGTCATTTGAAGAAGTCCATTAGGAATCAGTCTTCAGAACTTCAGCATTTGTCTTTAAGAACATTATCCTTTACTTCTTCAAGTCTTCCAAAACTTCAGAACTTGTCCATTAAGAATCCGTCTTCAGAGTCTTCAGCACTTGACTTTTGGAACCGTAAACTTTAGAACACATAAGTCTTCAGAGTCTTTCTGTACTTGGTCTTCAGAGCCTTCCGCCTTCAGAACTTCAAGTCATGAGAGTCTTCAGCACTTCGGTTCTCTTCTTCAGAAGCTTCGCAATCTTCAGAATCTCGACCACTTTCAGAGAGCATCCACAAGAGCATTGCAACAGCAATATCAGCATCCTTGGATCTGACTGATCACGATCAGATACAGAAGCGTTCTTGCTTCTTACGACTTTTGTCACACATAGTAACTTCGCATATTATCAATTACGCACATCTGGCTGGTGCTTGTTGGATCTGATATCTTCTATGATTATGATCTGCACACAACACATGTTAGAACATAAAATAGTTCTTTCACATATACGTATTGTTATCATCAAAACATAGATTGACTTATAGAGACAACTCTTGCTCTCACAATCTCCCCCTTTTTTATGATGACAAAACTGTAGCGTGGTTTTTGTGATCGCCCAAATCCGCCTGCGGATGGGATTGGGTGCTACTTTCTGATTTCTTATTTATCCTATGAAGCTGAAAAGGAAAGGGAAGTTATCTCAAACTAACCTTGCACGTAAATGTTTTCTTTAACAAATGCTAAGAGATTGGGGAGTTCGGGGTCAGGTTATACAATGGGGAGTTGTCAATTACCCATCCTATACATGGTTATCCATGGGTTGTTAGCAATTTTCCTTACTGCTTTCTACTTACTGGTGTTTAACTGTTGTAAATGGGAAAGTTTCTCCTTTGGGAAGGTTAAGAGATATTGAAAAGATATTTTTGTTGTTTTTGGGTTTTTTTATGTTTTTGGGTAAGGTACTGGACTTAAGGTTTTTTTTGTTTAGTGTGCTCGGTAAGATTTCGCAATCTTATGCCTATGTATTCCCGTTAAAGAAAATAGGGAAATCAGAGCAATCGTAGTTCCTCTTATTCTAAGGGAGGAAAAAGATATTTGGTGTCTTGTTCAAAGCCCAAGATTGAAGCTAAAAGGTTATTTGTGTCTTGTTCAAAGCCCAAGATATGAAGCTAAAGGGTTGAGTATTTTGTGTCTTGTTCAAAGCCCAAGATTGAAGCTAAAAGGGTGTTTGTGGGAATTGATTGAAAAGAGTGAAGAGATTAAAGATTGAGATAGGAATATTTGGGAAAAACATCAGATGAAAATAGAAGGAATATCCGGGAAAGCGTCGGATGAAAATAAAAGGAATATCCGGGAAAGCATCGGATGAAAAGAAAAGGAATATCTGGAAAAGCATCGGATGTTAAAAAAGAGGAAAGGGTTTTTCCTATGTTTAAAGAGATAAAAAGGGTTCTTTGAAATCCAAGAGGAAATGAGACTGTCCGAGTCTATTGGGTTGAAAAGGTTTATCTTTGTATGATGCCCAAAAGGAGGAAGGTGTTTTAAGGGATGAGAATCAACCTTAAATTGGTTTGGTGTTTTGACTCTAGAAAGACTGCTCTAGCAAAGGATGACTATGTTCTGTTCCTATACCTTTAAGAGGTCGACGGGTCCTTGTACTAAGCCCAAGAGAAGACATGAAAACTTCTAAGAAGCCGAAGGGTCCTTGTACAACGCCCAAGAGGAGGCGTGGATGCTTTTAGGAAGCCTTTGGGTCCCCAAACCAAGAGAAGTTCAAGAAATGCAATTCACAGAGAAGAGATCATTCCAGGAAAGTTCGAGGGTTTGGAAGAAACTCAAGAGATGCCATTCACGGAGAAAAGATCACCTCTGGGGAGTAGAGTTCCTTTGACAATTTCTAGGGGTGACAGTCTGAGAAAAGGTTCACCGAGAATACTGCCTTTCTCTTTGTTCCATATTGTTTAACCTCAAGAGAAGGGAAGACTGTATCTGGAATCCTACGGGGGATCTAGTTTTGTTTGTATTTAAGAGTGACCAACAGGGCTTTACCTAGTTCTAGACGTAGTTGCAGGGGAAAACTCTTAATAACTATACTAGTATATATACAGTTGACATATGACAAATATTTAAAGGAGCTATGAAAGAAGACTAACCATGCGCAGCTTCCCACAATATAGTTATATATATGAAAGCAGTAAATGAAAGCGGATAAACACTTACCCGTTGTAGAGCTTCCATGTTGTTTGGTTAGTTGTTCAACAAAGGAATGAAAGAAAGTTTTGATAACAAATATGTATTTGAATTTAAATTACAAGGAAAGTTGTTTTGAAAAGAAACGATATGAATATCCGGGAAAACATCAGATTGAAAGAGATAAAAAGGTCGCTCGCTAAGACTTTGCAGTCTTATGCCTACGTATTCTCAAACTGGATCTTGAGAAATCAGAGAGGTCGTAGTTCGCCCTATCGGGGTACGAACTACAGAAAATAAAGTTTAAATCGCACGGCGGCGAGAGGGGAAATCTACCCTAAAGTTATCATGCTTGGTCGAATATTCTACTGTCTGTCTCTAATCGAAAATTAAGTTTGAACTAAGAGATCCTAAGGGAACATGCATACGTGGCAAAACATCATGGAATAAATGAATACACAGCAAAACATTGTGGAATAAATAAATACACGGCAAAGCATCGTGGCAGATAAAATCATATATGGAAAATATCATGTCATTTGAAAACATACACAGAAGGACATCGTGTGTGAAACCAAATACATGGAAAAACATCATGTGATAAAATATACACGGCAAAACATCGTGACGGATAAAAGCATATACACGGCAAAACATCGTGTAAAATAAACAGAAACTTCACGGCAAAGCATCGTGGAATCAGAGATATACATACATGGAAAAACATCATGTGATAAAATATACACGGAAGAACATCGTGATATCATGGCAATTGAAAATATACATGGAAAAGCATCGTGTGAATAAAACATGGATAATGAGTTCAAGAAAACTTACCTATTGGAGCAAGGTCCAATGCCTCTTCTCAAGCTTCCAGAAGCGAGATAATGATCCTCAAAGTATCATATAAGAACTCCTGCGTCAGGTAAAAGACAAAGCAGAGAAAACCAGAGATCATAGAGAAATTCCCTAAGTCTTACCAAGTGGTTAGAATCGAATTTGAACATTTAATTAATTATTTACAATAGTTTTACTTGAAAATAATCCTAAGAATAAATTACCAAATAATTGAATAAAACAATTTAAACAATTAAATGATTAATTACAAATTAATTAAATCAAATTTAATAACTTAGAAATTATTAATATATCTTAGAATATTTAATCAAGATTAACTAAACTAAAAAAATAAAGTTGTATTAAAAATAAAAAATGGGCCACAAGAAGAATTATCAATTAATTTAAATATTAATATTTAATAAGATTAATTAATAATTTAATTAATCAAAATTAAATAAAAATATCTAAATTAATTAATAATTAAACAATATTTCTACATTTCTAAATAAAACTAGAAATAAGAAAATTAAAAAAATAAATAATGAAAGAGAGAAATATATGTGGGAGAGAGTTGAGAAAACAATGTGAGAAATTGTTTTGGTGTGATTTTGAAAGTGAATTTGATGTGGTATTTATAGGAAAAAATTGCTTGGAGAACAAGATAACAAGCTGAAAAATTAAGCTAACTTAGTTTTTAAGCTAGCTTAATTTTTAAGCTAACTTAAATATCTATATAATAGAATAACATAAAAATAAAATTGTATTAAAAACAAAAGTTTTTTTAGAACAAAATATATAAAAAACAAAAATTCATAAAAAAAAAAAAAATATATATATATATATATATATATATAAAACAAAATATATGAATTTTAAAAATAATATATATATATATATATATATATATATATATTTTCGATTTATATATAATATATAATATATATATATATATATATATATATATATATATATATATATATATATATATATATATATATATATATATATACATATAAAAAATAAAAAGACAAAAAAAAACATATATATATATATATATATATATACAAAATACGAAAAATTTATATATATATTATTTATTTTTGTTATTTTTATTTTTATTTTTATTTTATATATGTAAAAATAAAATAAAAAATTAGAAATCGATTAAATTGTGCGAAAGATAGATGAATAATGAACATTTGTAAGTTTTATTGAAAAACTCGTCCGTTCATTGATTTTTCGCATAATTAACCAAAAAAGACAAAAATTTCAACGTATATATTCTGACTAAAAATTCAAACAATATGCATGACAGAAAAAGATGATATGATATGCAGATGACACGAAGTGAAAACACAATCGGATAAACAAAAAATTTTATAATGAGTGGTCAAAATTTGGGATATGACAGATGCCCCTATTTAATCTTCTTAGACCTGAAGGTATGTGTCGCACCCTAATTTTTGACCCTAAGATCCCCGCCTTGTTTCTTTGCATAGCATCTTAGGCCATCATTCGTGCAACTAACCCTTTTACTTAGACTTTTGTCTATTTGTTTTCATCTGTGAATTAGGGCTGCTCTAGAGGGTTCAAAGGTTTGCCAAGGCGCATTGTTGTCCCCTTTAAGTTTAATCAAGAGTATCAAATGTTTAAGGTTTCGTTCGTGGCCTAACTGAAAGGGTTTGGAATTGGAGTTATGTTCTATTCAATTCTTTAAGTCACAGCTTCATCATGTGTACCCAAATACAAACTGGTCTGAATTTGAGAATAGAAGGCGGTGTGGATCCTTCGAAGAAAGGTGAGTCCATGGGCCCAGTTGTCAATGATTAGATGAGAAATATATTTTATTGGACCTTGAGAAGTAAGTTACCCAAAGTTTAGGACTTTATTATTTGGGTTTCCATTTTATCGTAAGTCACATTTCAAAATGTTGTTGGGCCATACACCAAGCTACTCTCGCGAGGTGTTTCAATTATTTCGAGCTCATCTACAAGACACGGCTAGAATAATGCTTCCGAGTCGGGAATTGGTTTCAAACGGTGTTTAATTCTCTTTTGGCAAACTAACTTTGTTCAAATTCAAGCCATTTTAAAAATTACAAGACCAAGCAGAGGGTTTCAACACCATAGTCTCGTTTAGAATTAGACTCACCAAATTACATAAAAGATTCACGTGTTCTAAAATGCCAGGGTTCAAAGTAGGCAAAAGTCTTACAAATCAAACTCATTTTCAAGCTTCTGAAAACATGCAAGATTAACCAATTGTCAAGAGCAAAACATCATCATCATTCAAATCAGAGAAATTTCATAACTACAAACATTTAAGTTGTGCCCCAGTTGGAACCCTACTCATACGTTCTAAGCCACAAAGAGATCCGCGAATTTACAGCCCCTGCAGGTTTTGGTGGATGACCACGAACCACCGCCAGTATCCATTCATATCTTGTAGAATTCAAGAGCCTACTCAATAGCAAGAAAGCATGGCAGCAAGTTGTTAAAACGGTAGCCAAGTCTAGCAAATCACACCCGGAAGCTTGCCGTCATTTTGAAGAATTGCTGTTGGTTTTGATAGATATCAACCAAAAGGAATTCACTCAAGGCCCTGGCTGCTGCAGAGTTGACCATTCATAATGGTTAAACCACAATTCCATTGACTGCTACTGATAATAAAATAGATTCAGACAAAATTAATTGTATCGAAGTGTTTATTGCAAGGCAGGAAACTTGTTTACAAGTCACAATTGTTACGAGTCACACGAATAGGACCATAAACTATCGAATCACGCACAAGAAGCTGGAACTTAATATACCTGAATAGGCACTTTTACACCATGCCACGACCACACTCAAAACTTGTCTCGTCTTCGTCTCGAATGCCAACCGTTCCATCATCAAGCCAATGTCGTAATGTTGCCTACATAGCAAAACCATATTCAAACCAGTCGTTTTCCAAATCCATCAAAGCAGGAAAAAGAGGGAAATGGCTAGAAGATTGTTGTTATTAACTGACCTCAAATTGGAATGATACAAGAGGCGTGGGACAGGATTCAAAGGATGCTGCAGCGGAGTCATTATCCTAACCATCACAAGTCACATTGGAATTAAATCAAGAACTTTAGAGTTTAGTCAGAAAATGACTTCTATTTGGTAGTCTTTGATCCAAGAATCCTCATCAGGCATCCTCTCCTTGGGCACATGAAAAGAAGAAAGGGAAGTGATTAGCAAGATGTCGTTAGCCTAAAAGAATACAACAACAGATTGAAGCATACATAATAACAATTACGGAAAGCGTGATCAAACCAAGCCTACTCCTACAAGCTGAGATTAAAGGTGAACTTACCCAAAGAATATCTCGCAAGTCTGCAGCCTTTAACACCAAACCCTGCGCCACTATCAAACCTTCCAACATTTGGACTAACTCTCACGGAGAATGTTAATGCACACGTCCAAGCGGATCATCCTCCAAGTTCGTCCTCATCCAGTTCATACTTTGAAAAGAGGAGGAAGAGTTGATGCAGCCATGACCTTATTTTTTAATTGGCCCTTAATGAAAGCTATCGACATTGATGAAAACAGCAGGTACCCCCACCATCATTCAAGGTTTTTCTCCCGTCATTACAGAGAATTATTTGGCTACGTGCAACCCTTCACAAAGGAATAAACAAGCAAATCAAATTCAAAAATAGTGTTTGGATGTAATGAATTGAAAAGAGAAAGTCTGACAAAATAAAACCCTACACGATTCAAAATTTAAGTGGTACAATCGGCATAGGCCCAAGGAGTAAATGGACTATCTAGCAAGCTTCCAAAAAGGAGATTTTGTTGGTTCTTTGAGTTGGAGAAAACAAAGTGTAATGAGAAAACATTAAACAAAATCAGGCCTCAGATATCTTTTGTTTTCAAATCAGAAATGAATTGAAGGGAAATATCAAGGGATACCACCAACATCAATACCTTCCTAAAATAAACAGAGCAACGGTCAAATCCTTTTCCAAATCATAAAGCATATCAACCAAGTTCAAAACTTTCCGAAATTAAACCAAATTAGATCATGGAAATAAAACAAAATCAATCAGCATTAAGGGATTAAAATCATCATTGGCCTATATATACCCGATCATTCTTGCATCAAAGGGACAACGAAAAAGATCAGAGAGAATAACCGTACGAAAGATCCGAGAGAAAAAAAGAAAGAAGACGCAGCCTCAACATCATCAAATCCATTTCCAAACCCACAGAAATCTAAGGCAGAGATTCAAAGAAATTTTTTTCCTTCATTATCATCTCAACGAATATCAGCAGCAGACAAATTCAACACAAAAGGCCAACAAATCGCAACAAAAGGTAAAAGAGAGAAAGGAGATCTTCCCTGAACGAAGCCTTTGGAGCCGCCACCGCCGCCGGCCCTCTTTTCCCTTTTTCTTTTCTGTCGTTTATTTCCGTTTCGAATCTTGTATCTTGTAATCGACGATAACATAATGAATTGGGGTATCGGGTTTGATTGGGGATTAGGGTAGATTTAGGGTTTGTGTTGTTTGATCAAGAGAGGGGAGATTGAGAGGTTGGCGGCGGCACCGTTGGGGTTTCATAAACCCTAACTTTCCCACTTGAGAGAGAGATGGACGAGAGAGATAGATGAGAGAATGAGAGAGTAGAATTCGTGTGTTTGTCTTTTTGTTTGTCGTTTTTAACCTGTACATGCACACACATGGCGTACTCTGTACGTCCTCACGATTGATCTCTTTGATCATAGCATGCGCAGATCACATGGCTGTAATTTGAGGGTTCGCGATGGACCCTCTACTCTTTTAGCCCACCTGATCCCTCCGTTTAAATAATCTATCTTCTATTTTAACCTTTTCTATTAAATAAATTCACCATATTCAAAATATAACTCTTTTATATGAAAAAAATATAAATAAATATAGACCCCTTTTTTCATAATACTATAATCAACTTTTTCTAACAACATTTAACTTTTAATATAATTGACTAATTTAACTAAGTATAGCTTTTTCTAAAGTGTTAAGTTTATATTAACTTTTATTTACTATTAAACTAAAAATCTTTTTCTAAATAAATAATAAAAACTTTAACTTTTATCAATAAACCTTAAAATCAACTTTTTCTCAATTAACCTTAAGAATAAATCAAAACTCGTTTAGAATCTCTCGCGTCCGAGTGTACGCTTGCGTGTTTATCTGTTTACTATGCCTCTATTCGAATGTATGCTTTGTATGTCTAAACCTTTTCAAACTTATAAAAATCCTCGATCCAACATCGAGCCCAGTTTTCTACCCATGTAAGTCGATCGCCTTAGGGCATCGCATTCGACCTACCGATCACAAGACACAAGTCTAGCATCACTTTGCTAGCACCCTCGCCTAAATAACAATAATTTAATCGCATTAATATCCAATGGAAAATCCCATGCATGATAACCATGTTATTGTGCATGGTGCACATCATTTGCATCATAATCGACACCTTAAGATAAGTCAATTAGACAACTTAGGATAGATTACCTAGGTTAATCCCCCCTTAATTTTGATTTTTTAAATCAAAATTTAGCCCACCTAATTCTCCACAAGAGAATTAGATGTTAATCATCTCGAAGAAGGGACATACAATCCCATACCCCACAAAATATAAAATTTTCAAAACTGTGGTGGTTTTCTTAAGATGATGACTCATCTTCTCTCCTAAACCTTTAAAACATTTTAGTATCCTTAATAAGGAACTACAAGTGCTCTGATTCCCTCCTGACAGGATATGTAGGCACAAGATGCGATATCTTGTCGAGTACACTTAGGAATAAAAATAATAAATCACTTACCCCCAAACCTTTAGCAAAACAGATAACATAAAATAAAATCAAGAGGTTCCTGTAGAGTACTACAGATATCTAGGATGCTAACACCTTCCCTAGATATAACCAACCCCCGAACTTAGAATCTTAGTGCATTTGCATTGCATTGTGGGAATTCAGTTTTTCTCCCTTCCCTTGGATAAAATCAAAGACCAGTGGTGACATTAAAAATGCGATCCTAGTTAACAAATAACTATGGTATCCAATTTTCACCACGACGGATATGGCGACTATGCTGGGGATTCTCATAAGAGGGTTCCCCCTAACTTGATCTTTTAATGTTATCTGTTATATATTTTGTTTTGCTGTTTGGAGGGATTCTTGAGTGGTGAGGAGTCCTAGACCCGGACATGAGTATAATTATAGGAGATGATATGGTCAAGGGTACTTTGACGGAGTCGATTCCTGAAAAGTCGAATTGAGAAAATCATCGCTCAGTTTAGGTTCTTTTGAACTTAATATTGTTTGAACGAGTTCATTCGTGAAAACGGTATTAACTTCGACCAAGAACCCTTAAGACTGAGGACCGTAGCACCCTTAAACCCACTTGACCTTTTAGAATGTAATGCGGTAACTATGCGGGAGTCTATTTCCAAATAGTTGTCACACGATACTACACTCAGACGAGATTCTCTTGAGAATATTATTGACTAACCGAGTAATTTGGGAAGTCGATAATATCCAAAAGAAGGGTCGTAGACTCTGGGAACTTTTAGAACCCGTTCGGAAGGTACATTTGAAATCATACTACGTTATGGGATGGGTAGACCTTGACTCCATTCACGCTCCTTTGAACCTAGGACCCTTTTTTGTTTGTTTGCTTATGTGTGCTCTGTGCTTTGTCTTTGTGTTTGCATCCATGCATCCATTAGTATCATATCATAAAGATTCGTGGAACTTAGTCTTGTTTGTAAACATCATAAGGATATCATGGACTCTTGAAAAAAACATTGAAGTACACTTACAATTGTCATAACTTGGACGATCTAAGGAGATTGGAGACCTTGCGGACAGATAAAGAAAAATTCAAGACAAGATAAAGAGTTATTATCTCCATTCCACTGTAGCCTATCATTATTCCTGAGGACTAGTTGGTGACAACTCATGAAGAATATTCTTAGCTGACGGAGTTAATATTTCAGGACAAAGTTCATTTCCTATCTTCGATTCATATTCAAGCTAAGATGACTACAAAATAAGGTTTATTAGAAAGAAGCTATTTTTTTTTTGTAATAAACGGAAAGCTCAAGTCGTCCTATTCCATTCTAAGTCATCAGTCAACACTCTGGAAATTGATCGTGGACAAGCTTATTCTAGAAGAAGCTCAGTTGGAATAAATAAGTCAAAGGATTCAAGAAGATTGTTGGAAGAGTCTCCTTAGATCCATCATTATTAGATTTTATTTAGCTTTTTCGTTATGACTGTTGTAAGGCATACCGACGCGTTATTAATAAATTTGTTTTAATATTTAGGATATTGATTATCGTAACCGTTTTTAATGATTTTTTGTTTCAAATCGAGTCTTTTGATATTCCCTTAATGATTATAAATAGCTGAGTTCCATGAATCTTGTTGCATAGCATTCGCATTTGCATTCCTTTGCATTCCAGGTTCTTATTCGTGTTTCTCTTCTCGGTCAAACTGAATCTTTGATACGATACTCAGGCCAATCAAAGAGGAAGGATGGATAACATTGAGCAAGAAAATCGTGAACTCCGCAAGGAAGTGACTACTTTGAGGGCTGGTGTGGAAAGGCTCTCTGCTTTGGTTGAAACTCTGATTGCTGCCCGAAGTCAACCTTCTCCTCATATTTCTCAGACTCCGTTTCAAAGGACCAGGATTTCTGAAGTCACGCCAATACCCATTTTTAGGGTTCCCAGTAACATTCCTAACAGCTCTAAGGATCCTAGAGAAGGTTTGCTAAGTGTTGTGCATCACGGCCGATCTAGAAGAAGGTATCAGCGACCTCAGCATATTGCTGCTACATCTCATGTCACCAACGCTCCTGCTTATCAACCACAGGCTCGTCTATCATTCAACCATCAAAATCGTGTTCAAAGGCAATTTGATCCAATTTCGATGACCCATGCGAAATGGTATCCGCACTTGATACAAAGGAATCTGGTGCAGGCGCGAGCTCCGCCACCCATCCCGGAGAACCTCCCGTGGTGGTATAAGCTTGAAGCTCATTGTGCTTTCCATCAATGTGCGCTCGAACACGACATCGAAGACTATTTTCCTTTGAAACATGAAGTACAAAGGCTAATGCGAAGTGGTGTCTTGTTTTTTGAGACTCTAGACCTAATGTGAAAACCATAAGCTCAGATTGAGACAGACTCCTCAGAGCTTTAGTTAATTTACTGCTTTTCGCATGTGATGCTTTTGTTTATTAATGCATTTGTTATTTGCATGTAAGAACTTGTTATTTTGAATAAGTAATGCAATGAATAGTGTTTTTCTTGAAGAAATCCATTTGTTTCACTCATTTTAAATACTCTTTCTATTTTATAATGCTAATACTACACTAATCTCTTGCCTTGGAAGAGAATTGGATGGAGGATGACGAAATCAAACGCGAGATCTCTTGTTGTATGCTTTTGAATAAAACTCCGCTAATGATATGAGGCATTGTTTCAAATCCCTAAACACCGGAGATATAAGGAGATAGACCCTCGTTAACCCATTTGAGCCTTTGAAGTAGGAGTTTTCTCTTCCAAATAAAAAAAAAACCCTCATTCTTAACCTGGGGCAGGGTAATTTTAAAAAAATGGAGTAAAATATCACGAAGATTGGGTGGGCACAAACAAACTTTGAGACTTATATCCTTTGTTTCTTAAACCGTGAGCCAATCCATGATACAACCCTCAAAAGACCTAATTGAAGCACTACTTTGTTTCAAAAGAATACTCAATGAGACGACGTTTCCTGACTCCCATGAGCTATGCTCAAATTCGCGTTGGCTTTATAAAATTGGTAATTTAATAAAAAAAATATTTTAAATAAAATTTTCAAGACAAACATGTGTTGCATTACCAATTTCAGAATTAACATTTTTCTGCTTGCTAACATTGCTTGACATCATAGAAGCTAGCATACGAGCATCAATGATGATCTCTATTTTTTCAAGACTTAAAACTCTAATGATTAAACGGCAGATCATTTTAAAAGGATGACCGTATCCATGGGCACATTACTTGAAGAATTTTCTGAGCAAGGGCAAGTTGTTTCCAAGTTGTTTTTCACAGTCTGAGCTGGGGCAAGTTTGAAGACTCAGAACACAGTCAGTCTGGGGCAGTTACGTCGAGATTTGATAAATCTCTCCAAGTCTGAAAAACAAGTTCGAGGACTCTATTATGCAAGATCACAGTCAATCCGAGCCAGTTACGTCGAGATTCGGCAAATCTCTCCAAGAGTTTGAAGACATTGGAATAGCTGGATGCCAAGTTTTCTGTAAAATCCTCTTGAAATGACTTCTTCTCATAAACCAAGTGATCTGGAGAATTTCGAGAAGTGAAGATTACTTTTCATCCATTCGCAACAACTGTTGTTCAAAATAGAGACTACCATGCAGATCACTATAACATAACTACTTTGTTTCTATCCCAAGTAATGTGACGACTCCCCAGTAAGTCTTCGCTTCAGGTAGTCGCGACTATTCCCCGGTAAACCTCTACTTCAAGAAGTTATGGCACATTTGACGCAAGATTTCTCCAGTCGCCAACCTAAGAATCCTCAATGAATATCCTGAATTTCAATATTCCCCAGCGAAGCGAGTGCTTATTTCACTCCTCAATGGATTTTCTCACTATCTCAACCCTCTCTAGTGAAAGCGGATGTTTATTTCATCCCCTCGAAGTTTTATATCTGATATTTTCAACTATATTGATCCAAGCTTTCCTGATGAAGTGGATATTTATTTTATCCAGTTACAACTTTCATTCAGACTACTTCAGCTTGCAGTGGATATTTATTTTATCCCCCATGAAGCCTCTTCAGCCATGAGTTTGATTCGTTCCCAGTGAATCTTTCTCGTCTCCAACAGAATCGCAAGGATCATCCTGACAATTCCAATCGAAGTCATGATGTTCATCCCCAGGCGGAGTGCTCTATTTTCCCCAGAGAGATTTGAAACTTTGAAGCGGGACTTGTTTCCGTATATGGATTTCCTTTCATCCCCAGTGATGCTTCTACCTTGCAAAGATTGGCCGAGTATCCGTATCGAGATGCTTGTTTTTGTCTCCTGTTTGCTTCTTGTTGTTGTTTTGTCAGTATAAGCATAAGCATAGCATGGCATTCCTTCATGTAGATTCATGGCATGTGCGCATTCTTTCTTGCATCTTGCATTTTCGTGTTTTTGGTTCTGTCACTTTGGCCGCAGTTGACTGGGTTTTTCTGCTCCCTCCAAGTATAGTCGTCAGCCCTAGGCAAAAAAAAACACATACTTTCTAATTCCCCACTGAGTCCGATCCTCGTGGAAGATGGTTGCTTTAGTTTTCTTTTCCATTTTCTGGATAAGGATAAACCCGTTGAGTTTAATCCTCAATGGATGGAGTCTTGTTTGACCGTTTATTTCCAGTTATTCCCTGGATCGAACTTTGGTCCCTGACAATCACAAATTGTGGATATCTCTGAGATATTGAATCTGGATTAAGCGTGCATTTATTTTGCACTTTGTCTCCCCAAGAAGAGTTTGCTTGAAGATCTCTATGGAAGACATAAATTATTCCTCCAACAATGATTACTACGTTTTCAAGGGATTTACACCCAGACAACAAGTAGCAGCTCTTTATTTGAGCAGTTTGGTTATCAAGATTTCTACGACCAATGGCAGTCTCCTCAGGACAGTTTGTCTATCTCCAGCAAGTTATCAAGATTTTCCATTTATTCTCCGTCAGATGTTATCTCCCCGGAAATCCGTCAGAGAAACTTATTGAAGACTTTACAGACATTCTCTTTATTTGAGAACTCCCGTTGCAAGAATTATATTTACTCCACTGAAATTTCAACTACAACAATATAGCTCTACAAGGGCTATCTCCAGTGAATCCACTATTTAAGTTACTCCCACCGGATGATATGTCTTCGAAGAGCGTGGGAAACCCAAGACTTTGCTCGAGGCGGACCACCTCGCAACACTTATTTTCAAGACTTTCCCGTGACGTACAACCTTGGGGCGTGGGAAAGTATTTACTCTTCCTGAGCGGAACATTTAAGGAAGCTGAATCTTCATCTTGATCGTTGAAGCTTATTTTAGTCTATTACCTCTGCTTAGGCTATCATGGGGATAGTAGGTAATATGTCTGTATTTTGGTCAGATGCCTCGTTTAGGCTACCGTGGTGGTAGTAGGCCATCTTTCCTTTTGTGTTTACCTCGCTTAGGCTATCATATGCTTGATAGTAGGTAACATACCCTTTTTGGTCATATGCCTCGCTTAGGCTACCATGGTGGTAGTAGGTCATCTTTCCTTTTGTGTTTACCTCGCTTAGGCTATCATATGCTTGATAGTAGGTAACACACCCTTTTTGGTCAGATGCCTCGCTTAGGCTACCGTGGTGGTAGTAGGTCATCTTTCCTTTTGTGTTTACCTTGCTTAGGCTATCATATGCTTGATAGTAGGTAACACACCCTTTTTGGGCAGATGCCTCGCTTAGGCTACCGTGGTGGTAGTAGGTCATCTTTCCTTTTGTGTTTACCTCGCTTAGGCTATCATATGCTTGATAGTAGGTAACACACCTTTTGGTCGGACGCCTTTGCTCAGGCTGCCACAAGTTGGGAGTAGGTGATCCCTCTTCTTCAGTCTATTACCTCTGCTTAGGCTATCGTGGGATAGTAGGTAATAGGTCTGTATTTTGATCAGATGCCTCGCTTAGGCTACCGTGGTGGTGGTAGGTCATCTTTTCCCGTTGTGTTTACCTCGCTTAGGCTATCATATGCTTGATAGTAGGTAACACACCTTTCTTTTGGGTCGGACACCTATGCTTAGGCTACCGTGTTTGCTAGTAGGTGATCTTCCCTCCTCGATTTATTACCTCTGCTTAGGCTATCATGTGTGATAGTAGGCAATATACGCCCTTTTTTTTCAACTGGATACCTTTGCTTAGGCTACCAGCTGTTGGTAGTAAGTTATCCTTCCTTTCCAGGTTTCTTGCCTTATGCTTAAGACACCCTGTGATTGTCAGTTGGTAGTCTCTTCCCCAGTGGGGTTGGATCTTTCCCCGTGGAGTTTTGTCTCACTGGGTCGTCCTCGTCGAGTCTTTCTTTCGCTGTGTTTTAGCGTTTCAACATCAGTTATCCCCTATGACATTATCCCTCACAGAATCCTTGTCTTGCATTTCATATCATTTTTCATACCATATCATGTGCATTTGGCGGCATCTTAGGGCCAAAAATTTTATGCATGTTTGTATTTAAGTCTCTCCTATCTCGTCGAGACGAAGATTTCAATCTCCATATCTCCGAATAGGAGAAACTTAAATAGGGGCATCTGTCGCACCCTAATTTTTGACCCTAAGATCCCCGCCTTGTTTCTTTGCATAACATCTTAGGCCATCATTCATGCAACTAACCCTTTTACTTACACCTTTGTCTATTTGTTTTCATCTGTGAATTAGGGCTGCTCTCGAGGGTTCAAAGGTTTGCCAAGGCGCATTGTTATCCCCTTTAAGTTTAATCAAGAGTATCAAATGTTTAAGGTTTCATTCGTGGCCTAACTGAAAGGGTTTGGAATTGGAGTTATGTTCTATTCAATTCTTTAAGTCACAGCTTCATCATGTGTACCCAAATACAATCTGGTCTGAATTTGAGAATAGAAGGCGGTGTGGATCCTTCGAAGAAAGGTGAGTCCATGGGCCCAATTGTCAATGATTAGATGAGAAATATATTTGATTGGACCTTGAGAAGTAAGTTACCCAAAGTTTAAGACTTTATTATTTGGGTTTCCATTTTATCGTAAGTCACATTTCAAAATGTTGTTGGGCCATACACCAAGCTACTCTCGCGAGGTGTTTCAATTATTTCGAGCTCATCTACAAGACACGGCTAGAATAATGCTTCCGAGTCAAGAATTGGTTTCAAACGGAGTTTAATTCCCTTTTGGCAAACTAACTTTGTTCAAATTCAAGCCATTTTAAAAATTACAAGACCAAGCAGAGGGTTTCAACACCATAGTCTCATTTAGAATTAGACTCACCAAATTACACAAAAGATTCACGTGTTCTAAAATGCCAGGGTTCAAAGTATGCAAAAGTCTTACAAATCAAACTCATTTTCAAGCTTCTGAAAACATACAAGATTAACTAATTGTCAAGAGCAGAACATCATCATCATTCAAATCAGAGAAATTTCATAACTACAGACATTTAAGTTGTACCCCAGTTGGAACCCTACTCATACGTTTTAAGCCACAAAGAGATCCGTGAATTTAGAGGTCCTGTAGGTTTCGGTGGATGACCACGAACCACCACCAGTATCCATTCATATCTTGTAGAATTCAAGAGCCTACTCAATAGCAGGAAAGCATGGCAGCAAGCTGTTAAAACGGTAGCCAAGTCTAGCAAATCACACCAGGAAGCTTGCCGTCATTTTGAAGAATTGCTGCTGGTTTCGACAGATATCAACCAAAAGGAATTCACTCAAGGCCCTGGCTGCTGCAGAGTTGATCATTCATAATGGTTAAACCACAATTCCATTGACTGCTACTGATAATAAAATAGATTCAGACAAAATTAATGGTATCGAAGTGTTTATTGCAAGGCAGGAAACTTGTTTACAAGTCACAATTGTTACGAGTCACACGAATAGGACCATAAACTATCAAATCACGCACAAGAAGCTGGAACTTAATATACCTGAATAGGCACTTTTACACCATGCCACGACCACACTCAAAACTTGTCTCGTCTTCGTCTCGAATGCCAACCGTTCCATCATCAAGCCAATGTCGTAATGTTGCCTACATAGCAAAACCATATTCAAACCAGTCGTTTTCCAAATCCATCAAAGCAGGAAAAAGAGGGAAATGGCTAGAAGATTGTTGTTATTAACTGACCTCAAATTGGAATGATACAAGAGGCGTGGGACAGGATTCAAAGGATGCTGCAGCGGAGTCATTATCCTAACCATCACAAGTCACATTGGAATTAAATCAAGAACTTTAGAGTTTAGTCAGAAAATGACTTCTATTTGGTAGTCTTTGATCCAAGACTCCTCATCAGGCATCCTCGCCTTGGGCACATGAAAAGAAGAAAGGGAAGTGATTAGCAAGATGTTGTTAGCCCAAAAGAATACAACAACGGATTGAAGCATACATAATAATAATTACGGAAAGCATGATCAAACTAAGCCTAATCCTACAAGCTGAGATTAAAGGTGAACTTACCCAAAGAAGATCTCGCAAGTCTGCAGCCTTTAACACCAAACCCTGCGCCACTATTAAACCCTCCAACATTTGGACTAACTCTCACGGAGAATGATAATGCACACGTCCAAGCGGATCATCCTCCAAGTTCGTCCTCATCCAGTTCAAACTTTGAAAAGAGGAGGAAGAGTTGATGCAGCCATGACCTTATTTTTTTATTGGCCCTTAATGAAAGCTACCGACATTCATGAAAACAGCATGTACCCCCACCATCATTCAAGGTTTTTCTCCCGTCATTACAGAGAATTCTTTGGCTACGTGCAACCCTTCACAAAGGAATAAACAAGCAAATCAAATTAAAAAATAGTGTTTGGATGTAATGAATTGAAAGGAGAAAGTTTTAAACCACACCATATGAAAAGAGAAAGTCCCACAAAATAAAACCCTACACGATTCAAAATTTAAGTGGTACAATCAACATAGGCCCAAGGAGTAAATAGACTATATAGCAAGTTTCCAAAAAGGAGATTTTGTTGGTTCTTTGAGTTGGAGAAAACAAAGTGTAACGAGAAAACACTAAACAAAATCAGGCCTCAGATATCTTTTGTTTTCAATCAGAAATGAATTGAAGGGCAATATCAAGGGATACCACCAATATCAATACCTTCCTAAAATAAATAGGGCAACGGTCAAATCCTTTTCCAAATCAAAAAGCATATCAACCAAGTTCAAAACTTTCCAAAATTAAACCAAATCAGATCATGGCAATTAAACGAAATCAATCAGCATTAAGGGATTAAAATCATCATTGGCGTATATATACCTGGTCATTCTTGCATCAAAGGGACAACGAAAAAGATCAGGGAGAATAACCGTACGAAAGATTCGAGAGGAAAAAAGAAAGAAGGCGCAGCCTCCACATCATCAAATCCATTTCCAAACCCACAGAAATCTAAGGCAGAGATTCAAAGAAATTTTTTTCCTTCATCATCATCTCAACGAATATCAGCAACAGACAAATTCAACACAAAAGGCCAACAAATCGCAACAAAAGGTAAAAGAGAGAAAGGAGATCTTCCCTGAACGAAGCCTTTGGAGCCGCCACCGCCGCCGGCCCTCTTTTCCCTTTTTCTTTTATGCCGTTTATTTCCGTTTCGCATCTTGTATCTTGTAATCGACGATAACATAATGAATTGGGGTATCGGGTTTGATTGGGGATTAGGGTAGATTTAGGGTTTGTGTTGTTTGATCGAGAGAGGAGAGATTGAGAGGTTGGCGGCGGCACCGTAGGGGTTTCATAAACCCTAACTTTCCCACTTGAGAGAGAGATGGACGAGAGAGATAGATGAGAGAATGAGAGAGTAGAATTCATGTGTTTGTCTTTTTGTATGTCGTTTTTATCCTGTACACGCACACACATGGCGTACTCCGTACGTCCTCACGATTGATCTCTTTGATCATAGCATGCGCAGATCACAGGGCTGTAATTTGAGGGTCTGCGATGGACCCTCTACTCTTTTAGCCCACCTGATCCCTCCGTTTAAATAATCTATCTTCTATTTTAACCTTTTTTATTAAATAAATTCACCATATTCAAAATATAACTCTTTTATATGAAAAAAATATAAATAAATATAGACCCATTTTTTTATAATAGGCTTAATACCCTTTTTGGTCCTCTAACTATAGGCCTGGGTCCATTTTGGTCCTCTTTTTTTTAAAAGTTCCAAATTGGTCACTTACGTTATCTAACTGAATCAACGCCGTTAGAAATAAATGACGTGGCATCTGAGGTGGCAATTTTTGATGACGTGGCATAGGATTTATTAGTTTTTTTTAATTATCCATGTCATTTTATTAGTAAATTATTAATTAATTTTTTTTATTAAATTTTTTTTTGTTGAAATTCATATAGAATTAAATTTATACAATTTTTTTTTTATTCATTTTTTTTTGTTGAAATTCATATAGAATATAAATTTATACAAATTTTGTTGTAATACAAAATTTTTGGGCCACAGGCCCAAGTTCTTTAGGGTAGGAGCCCAATAGTCAATATTTGTTGTTATATTGTGAACAAATCCTTTATATAAACACTCAATTTTATTGTTCCAATTTCAATGTGGGACTTGAGTTAATGGAAATAACTATGGAGCTTCTTTTTCAACCTCGCGTCCATCATCATAAAACTTCACCTCATATCTAAGCAATCACTTCCAAATCAATAAATCCTCAAGCAATTCCATTACTACTCTAGTTGCTTCATCGTTGATTGTTGCTTCATATCCATCCATCTTATTGCTTAGCAATTTCCTCCTCTCCTAATCACTTCTGGTTGTATGACTGTTAAAGCAAAGGTTTTTCTGGTACGGCTATTTATCATAAAATATATTCGGGAGGTTTTCTTGCAGTTGCAGAAAGCATATAGATCTGTTACAACTGTAGTACTTATTTTAGGAGTTTAAAACGTCTGATTTTCTTCCTATGTTATTATTACAATTAGTTCAGGTTTGACCTAATGTTTTCTAATGATTTTAACAAAATATGCTGTCAAACCAAACCATTATTAGTCTTGGGTCCCTCTCTGTTCAAGTCATTTCTCAAGGGAAAGATAATGCACGAGGCTTAGTCATTGATAATCATAACAAGGGATGGACTGAAGATTAGGAAGTAAAAGAATTGGAATGCATGCATGCTATACCTAAAAAGAAAAAGAAATGTAACCCTTATGTTGAATAGTTGTAATCAATTCAAATATAAAGTTGTCTTGTATGTTTTTTCTCCTTTTACCCTCTTTCTTAAACGGCTTGTTTATCACACCTTCCAACCTTTTTTCATTTTTCTGTTATATTTAGAATTTCGAAATGTATCAATAAACTTTCGATCTCTTTATTATGGCCTATATCCTCATTTTCTTTGAATTTGTTGTGTCCATTCCATTACATGTTATGGTTTATTTACAGGATTGATGTATTGAAGGCATTGTTGCATGCAGATGGAGGAAATTCTTCCTGGATTTTCTGCATGTTGCACTCTTTACAAGCCGAGACAAAGCTTAAAGCTCAAGAATTAAATGAAACATTTACTTATGTTTTAGTGAGTGTAATATTATGTTTTATGCTCAGGTTTGATTTTTTTTTCCTTCAAAATTCTGCTTTAAATTTTGCGGGAAAAGCATCAGGATCTCAGTTTTTGAAATACGTTATACTTTTATTTTAGATAATAGCAGCAAAACTCTCTTGCTTGATGACAATATTTTGTATGATGGGTTTGAATTTTACTATCCAGAGTCGAAATGAATAACTCTAAGAGTATTGATAAAAACAACTTAGTTTCTGAAATTAGCATTAGTCTATAAAGCTCTTTAAAAGAGTTCTATATCAAATTAATCTCTGCAATAGTTATTTCCATTAACTCAAGTCCCACATTGAAATTGAAACAATAGAATTGAGTGTTTATATAAAGGATTTGTTCACAATATAACAGCAAATATTGACTATTGGGCTCCTACCCTAAAGAACTTGGGCCTGTGGCCCAAAAATTTTGTATTACAACAAAATTTGTATAAATTTATATTCTATATGAATTTCAACAAAAAAAAATTAATAAAAAAAATTTTGAATAAATTTAATTCTATATGAATTTCAACAAAAAAAAAATTTAATAAAAAAAATTAATTAATAATTTACTAATAAAATGACATGGATAATGAAAAAAAATTATAAATAATAAAAAAACTAATAAATCATATGCCACATCATCAAAAATTGCCACCTCAGATGCCACGTCATTTATTTCTAACGGCGTTACAGATATCTAGGATGCTAACACCTTCCCTAGATATAACAAACCCCCGAACTTAGAATCTTAGTGCATTGCATTGTGGGAACTCGGTTTTTCTCCCTTCCCTTAGAGTTTTAGACATTTGAGGTATAAGAGGATTAAATATCAGAGTACCTAGAATTTTGACCATGAATACAGATGAAATGATATGTGATGAATGGAAGACTCTTGAACATTGTGGGGAATGATGCCACAGGAGACAGACCAACAGAATTTTCTGAGGATATAAGATATTGTGGAAACTTGCCGAGGCGACAAAGGGTATCTTACTATATAAGAAAAGTTGAGGCTCTGGAAATGCCTCAACTACCCTTCCTTCTAATGTTGCCACCTCACTAAAATGAGGGTAATTTTAGTCAACAATTTACTTTTTCTAACTTGTGATGTCATATCTTTATTTCCCAACTACATGTTTATTACATTGTGCCTTGGTTTGTTAACTTTGAATCAAATGATGATGTCACTTGCTATTTTGGTTACAAAGAAACTAATTCAATACTACCATTTTTCTGCTGCGAACCCTACTACCAATGTCTGATACACGTCCATCATTCTTCAAGTTTACTGTTTTCGTCTTTCTCTCTCTCGATGCTCATCTCACTGCTTTTCTTCTTCGAACTTCTCTATTTCTCTTCTTTCTTCATGTTCGTCTTCTATGGTGTCTGGTTTAACAGCAATGGTATAGCTGTGTTGGAGGCAACGCGTATTCGGCGACGAGGGTTGTGGTGGTTGGAATCGGAATAGCTGATGAGTTTTACCTACATCGTAGCTCCAAACTTGTCATTTCCCTTCTGAAAGTTGTTGCTTCTATCCGTTCCGTTGTTGGATGCTAAGGCCATTGTTGAAACGTATACCTATTTTTTCATCGTTTGTGGACGGTGTAGCTTCATTGTAGTTCCAGATCTATTGCAGGTATATAGAAGAGGGTTTATCAAAGTTTGTCGTTGTATTTTATACTGTTAGATCCCTCCATAATATTTGTTAATGTTTTCCTTTTTTATGTTTTGTAGGTTGGACTGATTTGTTATGATTTGGGGTTCCTTTTTTATGTTATGTTTTGTTAGGGTTGGAAACTCATTTGATGTTTTTTTATGTTTTCATCTTCATATGAAGTTTACAATTTTATGCTAATAGTATTTGTTCATATTATCATGATACAGCTGAATATATCTGTGGAAATGAAATTTAGGTCATGTCTGAAAATGAGCCTTTATGAATGTTTGATCTGTAGTGTTTGCAAACTCTGTTGATTTCTCTCATTGTCGGTGTTTGAGTGCAGCTTGGGGCTGGAAGCAGACATCGAAATATACACGGTTCATCAAACATGGTTGGTGCTGTTACAGCTGTTATTGAGTCTTCTACTTTATCCATTCAACCAAAGGTATTGTTTCTTATCATGTTGTGTATAACAGAGTTGTTCCTTATGGTGTTGGACATGGTTTACGTGCTGGTCCTATGAATGTATGAATCAAAATTAATTGCTATGAATCAAAGATGATCTGTTTAGGTTTTTTAACTGATACTGAACTAATTGTTGTGGTTTCAGTACCTGTGAAAGATCTTACTGGCCTTATCATGTTGCGTATAACAGATTTGTTCTTTATGGTGCTGGACATGAACATATCGTTGGATAAAGTAAATCATAATTTGGTCCGGCAACCTGCTGAACTAATTGTTATGGTTCTTATTAGTTTATGTTTGGTTTGTAAAATACTTGCAGGTTCCACTTAATACTATATTTCCCTTTTTTAAGTATTTCCATTTTTTTCCGGCAACTTGCAGGTTCTACGACCTACAGGCAATAGTTTACTCAGGTAAAATAACATCGTGCAATAATAGACTTTCATTCTGGTTTTAAGTGTTTATGTTGCTGTAGTTTCATTTTTTTTATAATCAAACAATTAACAATCATTAAATGGTCCTTTTTGACACAGACACGGACACCTCAGACATGTTGGTATCAGCATCTGACGTGTGTTGGTGCTAAAGGGCATGTTTGTACTTTTATGGACCATTCGATTTTAATGGTTACAGATGTTAGCACTTCTAGCCGTGAGTAATCCATCCGTGCTACTCTTTCTTATATTTTATTTGCATTGAATTTCACTTGTATTGATATTTTGTTTCTTAAATATTTTTCCTTACTCATGTTCTTCTGATGTTTATAGTCAAGGATGATTTTGTACAATTGCATAACTAACAATGCTGATATGGATATATCTTTAATTTGAACTTGGTTATTGTTGCTAATTTTAGCCGCATCAATGGATAAATGCTAGAGGTTATGACTTGGCTTGATCTACATCTAACTTCCGTGGCTTGCATTTTATCACTTGAATTTGTTTTGTTGTATGATATTGCCCACTGATCTTCAGATACTATAACTGCTAACTCAAACTGGCACAGATACTCCACAATCACTTCAGAAAAGCCTATCCAAATGACAATCTCTTTGCACACCTAAGGTAAAACATCAGATATTATGCCTGTTTTTCCATATTTTGCACCATTCTCCTCCAAGTTGATTACTTTTGTTATTGGACAACTTTAGTTATTATAGATATTGTCATCGTTGTATCTAAAATTCTACATACCTTTTATGTTAGATGGTATATGACTGTACGACATATATTTATGAATTGTGGCACTGTGCATAATCAGATTTGTATTCTGTGAAACTGTTAGATGAACATTACAGGATCCATGTTCTGGTTTTTGTAAATTAGATCTAAAATGCTTTGTAAGAACATAAGTTGTTTGATCTTGACAGAACTATACTGAGTTATCATTGTGTGAATGCAGAGAAAGAGAATATCAGAGGTGATGAAAGCTGAGAGACGTGACATCGTGATGGAAGTGATAGTGAGAACTGATGGTGATGGAACTGATATACTAAATGCAGGGTTTTCATTTATTCAAAGTTAAGTCATTTTTATAATATGATATTAGTGACCAGGACTATAGCTTACCCAAAAATAGAATATTGATTTTCACATTGTTCAAAATCTCCTAATATGTATAGTCTAACATTTTCATTATGCTTCTGTGTTTTTTCTTTCTCACTAAGAACATTGTTCTATTGTTAAGCATGTTTTCTCTTTACTTTGTTATGGTTTTGGCCATTGTTTGTGCAAGTTATAAAACAGAACCAGATAAGCCAATCAAGACGCTGGAAATTGTGGTGATGTTGCTCTGGTTGTCCGCGGAGTGACCTATTTCCAACTAGAAGTGTAATATTGGATCTTCTGCCACCTCTCCCTCACCCAACAGAAGAAAATACAGTAAAGTGTTGATTCTGACATGGAGATAGAAAGTTAGTTTGCATTGTTACCCAGCACTTTTTTTAATGTTGTATTAAATTATGATATCATTGGTTGTGGTATAGAATTGCTGAATGCGGGATATGCAACCAAATGGATGAATTTGGTGTTTCATATTTTTGCTGAGCTCACTTTGGACCATGACAACAGAGGTTTGAACCCATGAGTTTCAAACTGGTGTTTCATATTTATTGGTGAACTTATACTTTGATGTCTTTTCTTGCAGGAGGAAGGCACATGACCGCCTGATTGAGCTAACTAGATCTTCTTACTGCAACTGGACTTCAAATGGATCACAAAAACCAATGTTTATGTAAATGTTCATCTTGCGTCACCGGAAGTGGAGTTTCTTCCTTCAAAGGTACGACTCCCATTTGTATTAATTGTTTTTCATCCAAATGATATTCTGTGTACATGTATGCTTTCTTTCAGTGTATATTGTTGATTACTTTTGTACCATTCTCCTCCAAGTTGATTATTTTTGTTATGGAACTGATAGTGAGAACTGATGGTGATGGAACTGATATACTGAATTATCATTGTATCTATGTGTTTTTTTCAATCATGGTTATTTTGTTTTTGCTGATACATTACATTAACCTTTCATATCTTTTAATTTGAGCATTTAGAAGTCCATGCTTTCCATTGCATTTATTGACCAATTATTCTATACATTGTATTAGCCAATAACATGGTTCACTTTCCAATCATGTCTCATTATTAATTTGCCTCTCAATCTTCCTACTGTACAGTTACTAAAGTATTAACTCATTTTCATTTCCTATGTAGGGGGAAGGTTGAGAGTCAGAAACCTCACTATATATTCATGCCTTCTATATTCTTTATACCACACCAAAGTTCAACAAGACTGCAAATTTTCAATGGCATCCAACCAGATTATCAATGCGCCGGACCAAACTGATGTTCAGACACCGCCACCAGACCCTTCTCACGTCCAGACCCCGCCTCAGCAGCAACCTTCACCCCATTTACAAGTGGAAGACGGTGGTAATCAGTCTGTCAACGACCAACCGGCGCTACAGGTTTGGCCTTTTCGTATTCTGCAGGTTTTGTTCATCAACATCTCTTTCTCTGCATTTCTTTATCAATAACTCTTTTTGTACATAACATGAACAGACCCAACAAGATATTCAACCTTCGGTCGACAATCAACCCCTTCCTGACAACCAGCCACCTACGGAATTCCCCCCCGCTGAACCCGACCAACAACCTCCCCAGTTTCAAATACTTCTGCATATGCGACTGGAACAGATTTCTACTCACTAAGTGTTTATTTTGATGTTAGCCGAATGTCCATTCTTTTTTGACTGTTTACAAATTTGATAAACTTATTTCCTTCTTAAGGTACATGCCCCTCGTGTGGTACGTAACTGACGAAAGAGGAAAAGAAAAACAAAAGCATCCAGATATCTGAGGAAATGTACATTTCATGATTCTGATGAAGCCGAAGAGCGCAACTACGAACCGGTTGATTCTGACGATGACGATGAGCGGGACTATACATGGGAGAACTCTATGTCTGCCTGGAGATTTAGAGATGCTGATTAAGTTTGCAAATTTATTTTCAATTTCTTTGATGTCATTTTCTATCAATTTTGTGTCTGCAATGTCATAGATAGATACAATTAATACTTCCGTTACATCTCTAAGCTGTTGAAAAACCAGAGTTGTTTTTTATGATCTTTAGCAGCCATGGATTATTGATTTTTATAAATTGTTGATGTCGATATATTTATATACAGATGAACATTTAGCAACTTTTTAATTTTCTCTTTTATTTTTCATCTTTCTTATTATTTTTTTATTTTCCTTTTCAATTCAGTGTGTTAAGTTTGTGGTATAAGATGAGTACAAGTATTTAAAACTCAACTCTTAATGATACATTCATTTGAACATTAGAAAACACCATGAACTCAACTCTTAACTATATTTTATTAACAATTTGACTTTCTTTTATATATGTTTTTTATAAATTGTTGATTAAGATATATTTATATACAGATGAAGACTAAGCAGCATTTTAATTTTCTCTTTTATAAATAATGCTATATTTTATTAAGAACTCAACTCTTAACTATATATAATTAAGACTTTGACTTTCTTTTATAAATATATATTTTATTCAAAAATTGACTTTCTTTTATACATAATTAATATTTTTTGAAAATTATTTTTGCTTTTCTATTTAACAATTTAATTATATTTTCAAAACACAAGCGTCCGTACCGGATAATATACCAATACCGCGTGAACGTACGGGTATCCAGACCAAATGCACGGGTTCTGCTGCGGGTAAAATTTTTGTGAACGCACGGGGTAGTACACGAGTACCATGTAAACCCGGTGACGACCGGGGCAAAATCGGTGTAAACGTATTGATATATAATATTGTTTTTTTGAAATTATTTTTAATTTGGAATTTACATTTTTCTCTGTCAACATATATTTATCCAATTTCAAAGGTCCCCAGCGGAACCCGTGCGAAGGATCGGGTCACACTTGTACCATATGAGTGCACGGGTAACCTGACTAAAATAACTGTGAACGCACGGGTAACACACCGGTACCGTGTCAACGCACGGATAATATACCAATACCGTGTGATAGCACGGGTATCCATACCAAATGCACGGGTAACACATCCGTACCGTGTGGTAATGCACGGGTTCCGCTGCGGGTAAATTTTTTGTGAACCCACGGGGAAGGTACACGAGTACCGTGTAAATGCATTGATATCTAATATTGCTTTTTTGAAATTATTTTTAATTTAACATACAATTTTTTTAAAGATAATATATGAATAATTAAAATATATATTACTCATGCCTTTCTTTTAGAAATTCGAAGTTTGATTCATTTTTTTTTTATTTTAAAAATATGTCTTTCATTTTAATATTTTTCTTAGATTCACTTATATTTTTTTCTTTTACTACTTTATGTTATTTTTTTTAATTAAATTTAAATATTTTCTATTTATTATTTGAATTTCATAATCTAACTTGTGACAATTCCGCAGTCTACTACTCTTTTTACAATTTATAGTAAATATCTTATTTTCTTCTGTGCTTTTTTTTCCTTAATGGCTTCATATACCTAACATCTTTTATCTTCGTAATTTGAATTTTTTTCTGTCTAACCTTTTGTGACTTATCAATATTTGATATTACATTTTTTTTATTAACACAGTCCTTTAAAAATTGTGAATTTAAATTAATCCCTATCAAAATATATTGGTCCAATTTCAAAGGTCCGCACGGGTATCCCACTAGTTTAGTAGTATTTGAAAAAAGAGGGATAAACTCTAGAACAGAGATTCAGACATCTGGAAAAGCATCAGATGCGAAAGAAGTGTTATACTCTGGAAAATATATCAGAAACATCTAGGAAAACATTAGATGTGGAATGAGACTAGATCTGAAAATATGTCAGAGACTTCTGAGAAAGCAGTTTAATTTTATCGTGGACTACACGGGAACATCCAGAAAGCGAAGGTAACTTTACTGGGAAAAAGTTTACAGTCATCAGAGATTTTCAGACATGTATTGAAAACCCTGGGAAAGAACAGTAACAACCGTAAGAGACATTCTGGAGAACGTTGAATGAAAATTTGGAACATAAGCAGACATGATTATCAGAGACATTCAGAAGAGCATTTAATGAAGTCTGAAAAATAAATCAGGCGCATCCAGAAAAACATTGGATGAATGAGAAACAAACTCGAAGGCATCCAGAAAAGCATTGGACCGAGTTGTCGACCAAATTTGGAGATATATTAATGACATCCAGAAAAGCGTTGAATGTATTAAAAATAAATTTGAGTGTAAATCCGAAACATTTAGAAAAGCGTTAAATGTACAGAAAAATTTTTAGAAGACTGGCAGAATGATGGCCATATCTGGAAAAGCATCAGATAAGCACATCAGAACAAAAGTTACATCTGGCAAAACTTCAGATGAGAAAAAGTCATATCCGGGAAAGCATCAGATAGACATTAAAGGAGTTTCTGGAAGAGCATCAGAATAAAAGAGACATATCCAGAAGAGCATCGGATGAACACAAAGAAAGTTCTGGAAAAGCATCAGAACAGGCAGACATATCCGGAAGAACATCGGATAGTAACAAAGAAAGTTCTGGAAAAACATCAGAACGGGTTTTGGAAAAACTTCAAAACCAAAAGATACATCCGGAAGAACATCGGGTAGACACAGAGAAACGTTCTGGAAAAGCATCAGAATAGATAGACATATCCGAAAGAACATCGGATAGACACAAAATTATATCTGGAAGAACATCAGATAAGACATAAAAGTATTGGTGCCAGATAAGTCGGACTTTGTAGAAAGGTAAGATGTTGATAATAACACGACTACTGATGAATGAAAACGAGGATTAAAACACTCTTGAATGCATAGTATATGAAAATGTCATGATGTATGATTAAATGTATGTAATGTAAATGAAAATACTGACAACAAGTTTAGACTCTTTGAGGAGTGACAACTAACAAGTTTATGCTCTTTTGGGGAGTGGAAATCAACAAGTTTATACTCTTTTGGGGAGTGGCAGATAAGTTTGATTCCTCAACACAAAGATCACTGTCATTGCTTAGGGACTAAAAACGCTATTTGTTAAATACATCTTCGCCATACTAATAAGCTGTATCAAGTTTATAATCCTCGAAGGAAGGTTGGATAGCTTGCCTGGGGATTTTTCCAAATAAATTGCCCCAGACTTGTTGACTGTTGTAAATGAACTGATTCTTACTTCAGCTTGAATGATAATGACTGTATGCTGCACACTAGGAGGCTTGCCCCAGTAATGAGTCTGGAAAGTTTTTCTGAATAAACCAATTATGAGAAGGACTTGCACTGAACAAACCTTGAAAGAAAGATATTTGTGCCCACCCTAACTTCGTGATGTTCTCCAGTTCTATGCTCAGTTAAACTTAAATTATGCATTCAGGTTCCAAAAGGATTCAGAATTGTACTGATGATAGTGATGACGATGGTCCAGAAGTTTTGAGACAACAGCTACTGCTTCTTTGCAACATTTAGTTGTTTTTCGTCTTTGTGGACTTTTTTAAGATCGAGGATTTAAGGATCTCTTCTCTGTGTTATCCCTAACTTTTGCCTGAACTATTTCTTTTGAAATTTATAGTCAGTGGGACGCCCTAGTTTTTGCCTAAGCTTTTTGACATAACGGGCTTTTTTTTTTTTTTTTTGATTTCTTCTTAGAAAGAAAGTGACTGCAAGATTTGATGATTACGACAGACCATCACTGGTTTTTGATTTGAAAGACGTTTTCAGCATCTACTTGTTGTATGTAAACTTTTTGAACTTGAATACACAACCCAAATTAAACTGAGAACTACCCTGCCCCTGGTTAAAATTGCAGGTTTTTTTATAAAGAAAGAAACTCCTACTTCAAGGCTCAAAGGGGTTAACGAGGGATTATCTTCCTTATATCTCCAGTGTTTGGGAATTGAAAAAATGCCTTTCATCGTCAGCAAAGTTTTTTATTTGAAAGCATACTAACAACAGTTATGGGTATTATATTTTTATCATCCTCCCACAAGTGTTTGCATAGTAAAAAAATTTGAAAAAGAGGTGTATTTTTTTGAAAGTTTTTCTTTTTTGAAAGAGAAAGCATAAAGATGCGAATAAACAAATGATTTGAATCAAAATACTGTACATGCTCATTTCATTAAAACTGACATTTAAAGATAAACAAGCTGAAAGCAACTATGATACAAACAAGGAAAATGCAAAATAGACATAAACAAGGTCAGTGACCAATCAAACACAAAGATGAGTTGTCCTGTCTTTGGGAAGTAACTGAGTTGAAGTTGATTGAAGTTTCAGTTCTGTATCGATGATGAGGAATCAGTTTGACGACTTACAGATGACTGAAAGACAGAAGGTTGGAATGAATTGACGATGACCCGGACGTATGTATGAAATATGCAAGGGATGCAAATGCAATGCACGGATGCAGCAAACAAAAACATAGAAAAAACATGGGGTCAAAGGTTTGGTGTCATGAAGTCAAGGCTCTACCCACCCCCCAAAGGTTTATACTGGTGATTTTTGTACCTGTCCTCAAAATCATTGACCCCTCTTGAGATACCAACAACTAGCGGATCACCTGAGCGAGCTCGTGTATCTTAGAGTAGCCTCAAATGAGGGTAGTATCGCGTGACAACTATTTCCGATAGCTTCCGCACTATAAAATGGTTTAAGTCTACTAAAAACCTCAGCTTCTCAGATAACCTAGTCGACCACACTACTTTCAACAACCGAAGTCGTATAGGCAATGTATCTGCAAAGGGAGTCTCCACTGAGTTTGATGGTCGATCGGGGACTCTTAACTGGGATTCACTCCCCTCAAGATTACCCACATTGCCATCACCTATCTTAGGTGTATACTCAATCTTTCCACATGCGGCATCACACGCAGTTCCATTAGCAGAAAAAATAAACACGGATATCAAGTAGGAAAAGCGATATATATATATATATATATATATATATATATATATATATATATATATATATATTTATTTATTTATTTATATAGTATATAGTATATAGTATGATCGCTAACAACCTAGACCTCTTAGGAATTCTAATCCTAAAGACTCCCCAACAGAGTCTCCATTTTTCTGTAGCGCGCTTTTTGTGACCGCCCACATCCGTCTGTGAATGGGATTGAGTGCTACTTTCTAATTTCTTATTTATCCTATGAAGATGAAAAGGAAAGGGAAGTTATCTCAAACTAACCTTGTACGCAAATGTTTTCTTTAACAAATGCTAAGAGATTGGGGAGTTCGGGGTCAGGTTATACAATGGGGAGTTGTCAATTACCCATCCTATACATGGTTATCCATGGGTTGTTAGCAATTTTCCTTACTGCTTTCTACTTACTGGTGTTTAACTATTGTAAATGGGAAAGTTTCTCCTTTGGGAAGGTTGAGAGATATTGAAAAGATAATTTTGTTGTTTTTGGGTTTTTTGATGTTTTTGAGTAAGGTACTGGACCTAAGGTTTTTTTTTGTTTAGTGTGCTCGGTAAGATTTTGCAATCTTATGCCTACGTATTCCCGTTAAAGAAAACAGGGAAATCAGAGCAATCGTAGTTCCTCCTATTCTAAGGGAGGAAAAAGATAGTTGGTGTCTTGTTTAAAGCCCAAGATTGAAGCTAAATGGTTATTTGTGTCTTGTTCAAAGCCCAAGATATGAAGCTAAAGGGTTGAGTATTTTGTGTCTTGTTCAAAGCCCAAGATTGAAGCTAAAAGGGTGTTTGTGGGAATTGATTGAAAAGAGTGAAGAGATTAAAGATTGAGATAGGAATATCTGGGAAAAACATCGGATGAAAATAGAAGAAATATCTGGGAAAGCGTCGGATGAAAATAAAAGGAATATCCGGGAAAACATCAGATGAAAAGAAAAGGAATATCCGGAAAAGCATCGGATGTTAAAAAAGAGGAAAGGGTTTTTCCTGTGTTTAAAGAGATAAAAAGGGTTCTTTGAAATCCAAGAGGAAATGAGACTGTCCGAGTCTACTGGGTTGAAAAGGTTTATCTTTGTATGATGCCCAAAAGGAGGCAGGTGTTTTAAGGGATGAGAATCAACCCTAAATTGGTTTGATGTTTTGACTCTAGAAAGACTACTCTAGCAAAGGATGACTAGGTTCTGTTCCTATACCTTTAAGAGGTCGTCGGGTCCTTGTACTAAGCCCAAGAGAAGGCATGAGAACTTCTAAGAAGCCGAAGGGTCCTTGTACAACGCCCAAGAGGAGGCGTGGATGCTTTTAGGAAGCCTGTGGGTCCCCAAACCAAGAGAAGTTCAAGAAATGCAATTCACAGAGAAAAGATCATTCCATGAAAGTTTGAGGGTTTGGAAGAAACTCAAGAGATTCCATTCACGGAGAAAAGATCACCTCTGGGGAGTAGAGTTCCTTTGACAATTTCTAGGGGTGACAGTCTGAGAAAAGGTTCACCGAGAATACTGCATTTCTCTTTGTTCCATATTGTTTAACCCCAAGAGAAGGGAAGACTATATCTGGAATCCTACGGGGGATCTAGTTTTGTTTATATTTAAGAGAGACCAACAGGGTTTTACCTAGTTCTAGACGTAGTTGCAGGGGAAAACTATTAATAACTATACTAGTATATACACAGTTGACATATGACAAGTATTTAAAGGAGGTATGAAAGAAGACTAACCATGTGCAGCTTCTCACAATACAGTTATATATATGAAAGCAGTAAATGAAAGCGGATAAACACTTACCCGTTGTAGAGCTTCCATGTTGTTTGGTTAGTTGTTCAACAAAGGAATGAAAGAAAGTTTTGATAACAAATATGTATTTGAATTTAAATCACAAGGAAAGTTGTTTTGAAAAGAAACGATATGAATATCCGGGAAAACATCGGATTGAAAGAGATAAAAAGGTCGCTCGCTAAGACTTTGCAGTCTTATTCCTACGTATTCTCAAACTGGATCTTGAGAAATCAGAGCGGTCGTAGTTCGCCCTATCGGGTAAACTACAAAGCAGAGAAAACCAGAGATCATAGAGAAATTCCCTAAGTCTTATCAAGTGGTTAGAATCGAATTTGAACATTTAATTAATTATTTACAAAAGTTTTACTTGAAAATAATCCTAAGAATAAATTACCAAATAATTGAATAAAACAATTTAAACAATTAAATGATTAATTACAAATTAATTAAATCAAATTTAATAACTTAGAAATTATTAATATATTTTAGAATATTTAATCAAGATTAACTAAACTAAAAAAATAAAGTTGTATTAAAAAGAAAAAATGGGCCACAAGAAGAATTATCAATTAATTTAAATATTAATATTTAATAAGATTAATTAATAATTTAATTAATCAAAATTAAATAAAAATATCTAAATTAATTAATAATTAAATAATATTTCTACATTTCTAAATAAAACAAGAAATAAGAAAATTTAAAAAATAAATAATGAAAGAGAGAAATATATGTGGGAGAGAGTTGAGAAAACAATGTGAGAAATTGTTTTGGTGTGATTTTAAAAGTGAATTTGATGTGGTATTTATAGGAAAAAATTTGCTTGGAGAACAAGATAACAAGCTTAAAAATTAAGCTAACTTAGTTTTTAAGCTAGCTTAATTTTTAAGCTAACTTAAATATCTATATAATAGAATAATATAAAAACAAAATTGTATTAAAAACAAAAGTTTTTTTAGAACAAAATATATATATAAAAAACAAAATATATGAATTTTAAAAATAATATAATATATATATATATATATATATATATTCGATATATATATATATATATATATATATATATATATATATATATATATATATATATATATATATATAAACTATATATATACATATAAAAAATATGAAAAATGTATAAAAAATATATAAAAAATCAAAAGACAAAAAAAAACAAATATATATATATATATATATATATATATATATATATATATATATATATATATATATATATATATATATATATAATATTATTATATTATTATTATTTTTATTTTCATTTTTATTTTATATATGTAAAAATAAAATAAAAAATGAGAAATCAATTAAATCGTGCGAAAGATAGATGAATAATGAACATTTGTAAATTTAATTCAAAAACACGTCCGTTCATTGATTTTTTGCATAATTAACCAAAAAAGACAGAAATTTCAACGTATATATTCTGACTGAAAATTCAAACAATATGCATGACAGAAAAAGATGATATGATATGCAGATGACACGAAGTGAAAACACAATCGGATAAACAAAAATTTTTATAATGAGTGGTCAAAATTTGGGGTATGACAAAAACCAAGTATTTTGATTGAACATTTTATACAAGGTAATCACCAAAACAAACATATTCAGAGTCTGGAACAACAACTCCCCCTGAATGTGTTAACCTCAAAGTTTTATCTGTGATCATCTAGAATCTTATATGATCCAAAGATATACAGAATAACAACTTGAGTTACCAGAACAAAGAATAGAAAAGTACTAATTCTCTATCTTGTCTTTAAGGAGACAAAAGTCTTCAACATCTGGACTAGTTCATCATAACTTCCATCTTTAGAACTCAGTTCCTTTGTAGTCGTATCGGAGCTTATAATCTTTAGAGACATCTGAAGCATTTCTACTTTTCAGCAGATTCATTTAAGCACAAACAAAACAGTTCTTATATAATAACATAGCATCGCTATTCATCAGAGACAGACACTGTCTTTTGAGAAACTCCCCCTGAGTTTCAGACTTTGTGAAGATTTTAGATTTTGCAATTGAATCTTCTGGGTAGTCTCCCCCTAATTTCCATAAGTCAGATATTGGGATCTTCAAAATCGTAATTCAGGAATATGAGTTTTTAATCACCAATATGGATCATGACTTTTTCAGAGTTTGACTTCTGAACACAGGTCTTCATCTCAGAACCTTGTTACTGTCACAACTCAGTGGTTCATCAAAGCTTGATTTTTGATCAGATACCAATTGAAGGTTAATTTTTGTGATCAATCAACGCTTGATTTTGAAAACTGGTACACATGTTTTAATCTTAGTCTGATACTGAGTTATACCAGATTATTATTGTGTCTGATTCCAACTGAAGGAATTATTTTCATACCACTTGAAGAGTATTTCCTTAGTGTGCTGAAATTGATACCAATGAAGGTATTTTGACAATAATTCACAGCTTTTCTCTAATTGATATTACTGCAGACTGAGTCTGATACCAATCTTTATGTACTGAGTCTGATTACCAATTGTTCATTTAGTCTGATACCAAATCATTTTCTTCTTAATTGATTCTTGGTAGACATCAGAACTACTTCTTCTTGGATCTTCAATCCGGATCTTCAGACAGTTCTTGACTTCTGATTTGCACAATTCTTCTGAATAAGCACCTTGAGATGTAGACTTTGTTTTGACTGCTTTCAGAGTTTCCTTCTTCTGATTCTTCGTTCTGAATCTCATATTCTTAGACAGCTTACAGCTTCTGAACCAAGTGAGACAGAGATCACAATAACTTTGACTTTCAGACAGTTCTTAACTTCTGAACAGTACTGGGTAGATCTGATTCTGAACACATGTTCACGAAGTGTACAACTTCTATCATATGAGCAAACAGTTTATAAGAACTTCTAACAGAGTTCTTCTTTCTTAACCTGTTCTTAGAATGCCTAGTGAACTTGTTTAGAGTTCCTCGGTTAAACATCAAACAACAAACGTTAGTAGTAACGCATTTTATATGATTGATTACTTGTTTGAGTTGCATCTTTTTCTTTTTAAGATTTATTTCTTTCCAATCAAAATCATATTATATTTCTCCCCCTTTTTGACATCATCAAAATGTTTAGAGCGTCTTAGCATTTAAGCATATGTAGATTAATATGATTTAAGCATTAAGCATATGAATATAGATATGATAAGGAACAGTTCTAGTGATCAACATCGTTAGATATTAGTCATAGCATTTTCTTAATGGATACCTAGATGGAATTTTAACGCAGAACCACAAAATGATTTTAAAATATAAGGCATAGGTTAAGCTTAATCCTAAAAGGTCAAGGTAATCAAAACATAGACCTAATGAGGATAGGTTCCTAAGGATTAGACTAAAATGAGCCTAATGATGAAGAAGATGAGAACGAGCTTTCAGAACCATTTGTTCTTGAGGCATGCAGCTTTTCTTCTGCTTGAGTAATTGCCAACCTCTTGCTCTTCACAATTTCCTCTGAGATCCATTCATGGAACTCAGTCCAGATATCTCTTATTTCTAAGGGATCTATGCTAGAACTGGAAGCACCTACTAAGCTTTGGATTTTGTTGATGGCATTATCCTTAAAGGATGTTAATGCATCATTCACCGTTTTTGATCTTTTTGATGAAGGTTCTCCATCATTGGTATCCTTCTGCTTCTTACTTATTCTCTTCCAGTCTGAGAGCTCTTAAAGTACATCAGTAATATTCTTTATATTGATCCATACGCTGATGTCTTCTTCCTTAAATTACTGCAGATAGTTTCCTACATCTGCTTGATTGTGTTTGGAGAAATTTGGAAATCCTTTAACAGGAATCCTTGGGGTCAATGTTAATTTCCTAAATGATGTATTATCTAGAGTGAAGTTTTCTCTTTTAAGATTCTCAAACCTGAGAATTTTTCCAGCACTTTTAAGCAACTTCCTTGATTCTCCCTCATTAATCAGAATATCGTCAACTACTCCTGATTCCATCAAGATTTCAGAAATAAGTCTTCCATACGGAATATGTCTTTCCTCCGTGACAGAGCCTGTTCTGGGGTTTCGTATGGCTTCCTTCAGAAGTTTGAAGAGAATTGCAGGAAGATGCATCTTGATTCCCTTAAGAAGGAGAAATAGGACACATTTTTGAGTGTCGTTGAGTTGGTTTAAGGGAAGATGGTGAAACACACTACCTTGGGGGATTCTAAACCATACTTGTAGAGAATCTTTTAGATTATAGAATATTGAGTTCTCTGCATCAGCTACAACATTTTTTTTGAAAATGCTAGCCAGAACCTCAGCCTCTTTTTCTTCATTTAGTTGTTTCTTAGTGATTCTCACACCACTGTTGTCATGCATCAGAAGATCTGAAATAGTCTTCTCATATATGAAGATTTTCCTTCTAAAAACGAAGGAGACAATGAGGATATTGGATGTGTTGGCGTGGATCCAGAAATCCTTAACCAGATGTCTGTAGGTTGGTCTTTCCAACCTCTTGAAGTAATTACTCCATCCTTGAGTTTCCATTGAAGGAGTAATATCACATCCATTTGATTTCAAATTGTTGAAGTTCACAATTTTTTCTGACATGACGATGAGATGGTCAACTGGAATCTGTGTGGTTATGGGGGTTAAGGCATTTTGGGAGAAGGAAGCCATTATAGAGGGTGACGGAATGAAGAAGGTAGAAGATATTTAGGCAGAGTTTTCTAGAAATTCAGATTGGTAAGAACTGTGTTATTGAATTAGGGCTTAGCGCTTTTTATAGATGAATGAATAGAGTAAGATCTTGGAGGATTTGGGAGAATAACGGTTGATTTTTCCTAGATGCACTAAGTAACGTGGGAAAAGAGGTTTAATGATTAATTTCATTAATAAGGAAAGATTATCCAATCAAGAGTCGTGAAATAACTCTTGTGAGTGATAATGATAATCGTTACTTAATTATGACCTAAGAGGGATTTGTGGTTTCTAGATAATCATGAGCCTTTTCGTGTGAATTTTTAGAAGCACTTATTATTTTGTTTTAGTTATTGATTTAGTGCATCGTGATCATAAGAATCATTCATTCAAAGGTATTTGTAAACCACAATTAGAGATACTTTAATAACTAATCAAAAAGATATAGATATCAAGTTTTAACATAAGTGCAGTAAGATAGGGGCTTCAATTAACCTATGAATCAAGAAAGACTAACTTCCTATCTTAAACTAAGAACGTCATAGGTTGACAAAACTCAGGAAGGATCTTCTCAGTCATTCCATTTCTTCTGCAATGACCAACTACTTCTAGAAGATCAAGAATGTGGGAGATAACCCTGCAGTAGGGAACTTGGTAAACTGTGTCTTCCATAGACAAAATGATTTCTTCCTTCAGATGATTATACATGGATTGGGGTAGGTTTATTTTGATCCTAGACACTAAAAAGAAAATAAATAATCTTTCTTTGTTAGACAACCATCCTCCTCCTCTTTCTCTTAGTCTTAAATTAGTCATCATAAGCTTGTACCAATCTTTAGCAACTGGAGTGAGGGTGCATGGTTGAGTGGGACGCCCCTCAGTTTCAAAAATGACGTGCATATGCCTGTCGAAGCTATGGTTGTTGATATTTCTTTCCACAATTACACTATCTTCATCACACCTAATGGCTTTAGCTATGATAGTAGGGTTGATTAGGATTGGACAGCCAGCAACTACTGACAAAATAGCATTTTTGCCATAGTCATATTCTAGAACTCTAGCATTTGCCCAAAACTCAGTAACAAGAGCATGAAATACTAGTCCAACGATCATGTTGAAATAATTCTCCCAGTTCTGAAATTTAATTCCAGAGACAAGACTTGTTTTGTTAAGTTGAGGTAGAAGGTTTAAGTCAAGAGAGTATTCCATTAGGAGTTCAAGATCAGCGATTTCTCCTCTGATGTTGTGTGAAGACATTTTGAGGAAGAAAGTTCTAAGCTACTAGGTAGTTTGGATAGTGATTCTTTCTAGGAAGGAGATAAGGTTGTGAGGAGAACTATGGAATGATAGCTATTTATCAAGCTTGGAACACGTGTGGTCATCATTTCCTAGACAAGCTATTAATAGTTGTGGCGGTCAGCTGAAAGGACACATGATAGCCTTAAATCATCGTATACCTATGGGTAGGGGTGTAGTAGCTGACACAACATAATCATGATTGTTTATTTAATATTTGAAAATCATTTAATCATAACGCTTGAGGATCTAACTTTATTTTAATTATTCTTATGAATCTTAAAGAACTACTAGTAGACAATTAGTGTTTGAATTTAAAAATAAACATGAATAAAAGAAACCATACCTTAGGGATACATAAATCTTTTTGCAGAGATTCTTTACCTAGATCTTTCCAAGACTTTGGAAGTGACATTTTGGATCTCACAGCATTTTCTGGCTTGTTTCTTCAGCCAAAGGAAAAATTGAGATCTTTACAGACTTATCTGAATGCATTCCATTTTGACTCTGATCTTTCTTTCTAAGGAATTTCTGAGTGAGCTGTTGTGGGTTCTTGGATTCTTCAAGATTCACTTGCATTCTAATTTTTGATTAAGGAGGTTCTGAGAAACTTATCAGATAGAATCTGACCAATCACAAATGGTTCAACTGAGATAGATTCTCAAGTTATCAGAACTTAGTTGTGCTGACTCAGTCAAGACTTAAGAGTTCATATTTGATCAAGTGCTTTGATGAATCTTTGAAATTCTTCTTCCTGAATATTCTATCAGTTTTCTACACATCTCACCAAGAAAATAATATTCAGTTCTTCATGAATATTTTAACCTCTAGATCATTCAAGATTCAGATGTTGAATCATTTCTAAGAGCTTGGCTTCTTCAGATTTTCAGACTTCAACAGACTTCACTCTGAAGTTCAAAATCATAGAACAACAATCTTTCTTCTTTACATGAAGAAGTTCTGAATGAGCTTTAAACGAGAAAGTCAAGGGTGGACCTAATCCGTTTCTTGAAAACATCTAAAAAACTCATAAAGAATTAATCTTCAGCAAACAAGACTTCTTGTTTTCTGATGATTCAATTTTGAGCAAATACGTGGTTCATCCACACGTATCTTCCAAGATAAGCATTCAATAGATACTACTTCTTATCTGATGAATCTATCTTATCAGCTGATTCTTCAGTCTTCATTAAAACTTAAGTGAGGAAGATTTAGTTATTTGACAACTGCAAAACTTTCAGAATCAGTGATTTGCTCAAGTACTCAGATTGATTACAATTTTGTACACAATCATCTTCTGAACTGTTACAGAAATTGTAAGTGGATTTCAATCTCACCCATAGTATTTCTACGCACCGCATATGGATCTTTTTCTGACACTGTTAAGTGTTTGATATCCATCAATAACAGAACCGGAGCTCTGATACCAATTGAAGGTGCGATAAAAACATAAGAAAGGGGGGTTTGAATTGTGTATTTACTCTTTAACAACTTTTCGCTTCTTGTCGTTAAGACGCTGAGATAACATCAGAGTTCGTTGAGAGACTCTGACTTACGAAGCAAAATTCAGACTTGCCTTGCATGAAGCATAAGAACCAAAGAGAGTCTGAACACTGTGTGCATCATTTATAACTTGCAGAGTGGAAGCTTATCAGAGTTTCAAGGTTCTGACTTGCTTATGTAAGGTTCTGATACTCAATATAGAAACATAAACAAAGACATTAAGCATAAGAGTATAGGACACACGATATATCCTGGTTCACCATAAAGGCTAATCCAGTCCACCCTCTGTCATACCCCAAATTTTGACCACTAAGATTTCCCATTACTGTGCAAATCATCATCACAATATGGGTGTGTCATTATGCCTCATCAGTCTCCCCAAATATGGATGAGTATTCACTACTATCAAAATTAGGGTTTCAAACCCTCTCAGAGCTTTTAGACAAAGGATCAATCAAGGAATGACATGATCTTCAACTTGTCTACACCCTCAAACATACACAAAGGATAAAAAAGGACTCTCACTCCAAGGATTAAGCACAATGATGTGGATCAAGCCTCAAGATCGCCAGTGACACCAAATTATGGTTTTGGTCGACCAGGGCCTCCAGATGGAAATTTTCATCTGGGCATAAGCAAAGATCCAAAACATAACCTAATATGCTCCATCGAACCTCATAAACCCAATCATTAAGTCAATTTTACCTCAGGGGATGCATTCATCAAAAATCAGGAATTAGGGTTTCTTGACCTAATTCACCCCTAAGTTGACTTTTGGGACAAATCATGAACCAAGACCTCAAGACATGATTTGAGGGTCTCTAATATACCATATTGATCCATTTGGGACAATGGATTGATCCAAGAAGCTTGAGCAACAAGTTTCAATTTCATCTGAACCACAGTTAGGGTTTCGCGGGAAAAGTCAACTGTAGCTTTGACTTTTGACCAGGACATGCTCCCAAGCCCTAAGACATGATTCAATATCCTCTATACCACCCATATAAAATGTCCATCAAGTTTGATTTAGGTCAAGGACATGATTTCCTGAAGAATTGCACAGTTTGGAATTCATCGGATAAAAAGTCAACTGTGCACAAAAGTCAACTTTGACTTTTTGAGATTTTTCACAAAAATGGATTTTTAACCCTAAAATGATGTTTATGTATGATTTGAATCATCATTCATCAAGGAAAATCAAAGAAAATGGGATAACTTGTAAAAGGGGTAACCATAAAAACTTAGAAAATTTTCTAAGTTATGGAAAAAAAGTGACAAAGGTACCAACTTTGGAGGATCATAACTCCTAAACCACAAAGCCATTTTTTTCCATCCAAGGCTTGATTTGTAGATCTCATTGCCCTCTACAAAAGCTTCATACTGACCTATGTCCAAATTCCTCATGGATTTTGAGTTATGGAGTGATCAAAATCAAGAAAAGTCACTTTGTTCCAACACTTAGTGAAAATTTCACTAAGTCAGATTTTGCCTTACTTTTTTCCAAATGTAGGGACATTTTTCATTTGGATCCAAAAGGTATCAAAACCAAATATGATCAAACAGTTGTTGTATCATATAAGAGCTTTCCAAAATGGCCAAGAACATCACCAAATTCAACTTGAGCCATGAGATATGACATTGGCAAGTTGCCTTGCTGAAATCTGCCAAGGCAAGGCAGATTTTTGCACTTTTGCTCGATTTTCCAAAATCAGCCAATTCCAAGCCTTGTCATCACTTTAGACACATCTGAGGATTGAATCTAAAGGGGACAATCACTGAGCCAAGCCTCCAAAGTCCTTGGAATAAGAAATAGCATGTTGAACCTAGAATTGCCCAAAATAGGGACAAGACTCCAATTTTGGATTGGAGCATTCAATGGAAGCATCAAGGTGGCATGGACTGAGCCATTCTCAACTGAATTCAGTCAAGACTTATCCAAGACCAAGGGGACCAGCAGCCTGTGCCCTAACCTCTAGTCAATGGCTAGAGGAGACTTGGATTTTCATTTGCCAACGTTGGCCAAACCTACTCAGCAGTTGCCATTCACTATTCCTTGCAAAACAAACTTGCTCGACTATAAATAGAGCTCAATTGTGATCAGTTTAAGGACACCAAAGGCCTACAGCACTTGCCTTTCTCAAAATCCACTTCTCACTCTCAAAAATGCCTTTCTTAGCAAGTCACTATCGGGTTTTTCATTAGAGAGCAATTCCACTCAAACCAATCACACACACACCTCATATACATCATATGTGAGCTGATCAAACACTTAAACAACATCTGGAACACTGATTTCTCATAATCACCAGTCAATTGCTCAAGGTTTTAACCAAAGTGCAGTTGAGATGCCATGAAGTGATCCAGCCAATTTCCATCAAGTCCAAGCATTCAAACACACTCCATAGGGTGTAGGGAAGCTGTTCAGATCATCACAACTCATCTGTAACACCTCCAACTCAGAAATCAATTCGCTCTTGCTGTCACGACCTAGAGGTAAGCCTAAACTTGGTCATCTCTCAATCTATGCATATTTCCTCGCCCAATACTTTTGCCAAATGTTCATAATCATGCATGGAATGTTTCCCCTCAAGTAATTGCTTTGTTTGAATCGTGTATCAAAAATCTCAGCCTTCATGCAGAATTTAGGGTTCTTGAGGATTTTTCGTGATTTCTTGTTTTATGTTTAATTTAAATGAAATTAATTGCCATAGACATGATCATGAGGTTGAAACGAGTTGATTGGTATGTGGATTGCATGATATGATCAAGTATTCAGTGAGATTGGATAGAAAATACAAATCTGGGCAAGGCAGAAAACGCGCGTGTTCTTGGTCCATGTTCTTGGCATCATTTTCACAAATTCAAATATTTGAATTTTGTGATTTTATTTAATTGATTCAAAAATTAATTTCTCTCTGAGTTTTAATGATTTTGAGTTGATTCTTTTTTTAATAATTCACAAAAATTTTAAAATATTTGATTTCCCCAAAAAATCCCAAAAATATTATTTCTTTTATATAATTGATATTTTTGCAAAGAATTAATATTTTAATTGTTTTTGACATTTTGAATATTTTTCCATCTTGATTTTGCAACTTTTAATGACTTCTAATTATTTTGTAGGTCAATGGTTAATTTTTGAAGCATTAATCCAAGATCACAATTTGTTTTCCATATGTTAAACAATTTTGATCATTTTAATTGAATTTTTATTCAATTAAAATACATTTTGAAAACAAATTAGGGTTTTTGGATTAATTCAACCCTCATAAATCATTTTCAAAACTTTGGGCCACTATTAGAGTGTAAGACCCAACCCCCTGTTAACTAAAACAATTTTGGGCCTCAATGCATTGTATAAGACCCACTGCGTTTTCAAAAATCTCGGCGCAATCGCCATTTTAAACGAAAAATCATCTGGGCCTACCCTCGTGTTATAAGCCCCACTCTTTTTCTTTTTGGGCCTCTAATAGAGTGTAAGACCCAACCCTTTGTAAATACAACCTATTTTGGGCCTCACTTATGGTATAAGTCTCGTTGTATTTCAAAAAAGTTCGACGCGATCATCATCCGTTGAAAAACAAATCTTGGGCCTACCCTCATGTTATAAGCCCCACTCTTTTTCTTTAAACCTTTTTGGGCCTCTTAATAGAGTGTAAGACCCAATCCCTTTGTACAGTAAAACATTTTTGGGCCTCAGTCACTTGTATAAGTCCCTCTGTACAAATTCAAACAGTGCGATCACTGATAAAACCCTGGGTCTCTCCTTGAGCGGTAAGCCCCAAATCTTTCTTTTTCAAAGCACTTTCTCCTTTGATTTTGAAATATACTGTTGTTTTCAATCTTTCTTTATTGAACAACTAACCAAACAGCATGGAAGCTCTACAACCGAGTAAGTGTTTATACGCTTTCATTTACCGCTTTCATATACATATAACTGTATTGTGGGCCTGTTTCGCTGTAAGTCTTCTTTCATAAACTCATATCAACTGTGTAATAATAGTATAGATATTTAGAGTTTCCCCGGCAACTACGTCTAGCATTAAACCTGTTGATCACTCTTAGAAATAGTCAAAACTAGATCCCCATAGGATTACCAGACACAGTCTTCCCTCCTATTGGGGTTAAACAATATGGAGATATGAAAAGCAGCATTCTCGGTGAACCCTTTCATAGATTGTCACTCGTAGAAGTTGTCAAGAAACTCTATTCCCCAGAGATGATCTCTTCTCCGTGAATTGCATCTCTTGAGTTTCTTCCAAATTCTCGAACTTTCCTGGCTTGATCTATTCCTCGTGAATAGCCTGTCTTGAATTTCTCGGGGTTTGGGGACCCACAGGCTTCTTAAAAGCACTTGTCCAGAAACTCTACTCCCCAGAGATGATCTTTTCTCCGTGAATGGCATCTCTTGAGTTTCTTCCAAATTCTCGAACTTTCCTGGCTTGATCTATTCCTCGTGAATGGCCTGTCTTGAATTTCTCGGGGTTTGGGGACCCAGCGGCTCCTTAAAAGCATCGGCCTCCTCTTGGGCATTGTTCAAGGACCCACAGGCTTCCTAAAAGTATCCATGCCTCCTCTTGGGCGTTGTACAAGGACCCGTAGGCTTCTTAGAAGTATTCACAGCCTCCTCTTAGGCTTCGTATAATGATTCTTCCTCCGGAAATGATAGCCTCCTCTTGGGCTTCATACAAGGACCTATAAGCTTCTTAAAAGTTTCCAGCCTCCTCTTGGGCTTCGTACAAATTGTCCCGACGACCTCCTAGAGATATAGGAACAGAAATCAGTCATCTTAATAGAGCAGTCTTTCCAAGAGTCTACTACTGTTTCTCAAAGCATAGTACAAAAGATGAAACTTTAGACTTGAATAATCTAATTTCCTTGAGTATCCAAGACATTCTCAAGCTCCCTTCAAAAATAGGAAGAAAACTCGTAGACTCGGACAGTCTCAATACCCTTCGGATTTCCCATTTCCTCAAAGAAAAGGAAATAACCCTGATCCTCGAATCAAAATCCCTGAGTGCAAACATTACTCATATAAGAACTGATTTTCTCTTTAAATCAACATATTGGTCCTGTCACTCAACTGAAACAGTCACCATAGCCTCCTCTTGGGCTTTGTACAATGATTCTCCCCAGCGGAGCTAACAATTTTAGCCTCCATCTCGAGCTTTATACGAGATATGATGCGTTGTATTCGCAAGTGCACGAATCGCGTCAGAGTAATATAAAAAGTTATCGTATCCACAGAGACCAAATGTCGATCTAACGATTTCCGTTTGTTACAGTGCTTATCTAAGGCAGTTCAATTCAGGGTTTACTAATGCAGAGGAAAATAAATAAAAGTAAATGACGAGGTAATAAAATTCAGACAAAACAATAGGCTTGAATGTAATTCTCATGACCGATAATATTTCTATATTCATCAACAGAACTACTTACGGGCAATATCTTCTATTTTAAGAAAAGAATTCAATTTAACAGGAACTGTCGCTTTCGCGTAGTCAGAACCAAGTTTACCCTCTAAACTAACCCCTTTATTGTCACTTATAAAAAGGCGCGCATTGTGTTAGAGTCATGGAAAACTTACTTTTAAGAAATGCAAATTCTAAACTAAACAGAAAAGTATTTTGACCTGAAATCTCTAAACTAAAGAGGTTCAAAATGAACCAGATTCTAATCCCACTAACGCATCCGAAAATAGTTTAAAATCTCTTTTCTAAAGTGTTAAAAATCCCTACTCAACTGAGCAAAGCGCTTTCGCTGTATTTGATCAGTTGAGAACTAAACAAGTTCACAAATGGTTGGACGGCTTTCGATCTTACCCAACATTGCTTTTAAGTACAGAAAACTTGTGTTAAAGATTAAAACAACCCTTAAGTATATATATTAACATATAGACGTATTACGGTGGTTATGGTCTTTACATTCTTACCTATCTAAAACTTAGCCAGCCATGGTAGTTATAACAATCATATTAATTCTTATCATGTATGGAATTAAGTCTTTAGAAAAGTAAAGTTTTGAAAAGTAAGGCAAGACAATAAATAAACAAAATAAAGCAAGTGCAAGAAATAAATGAAAGTAAATGCAATTAAAATAAAACCTGCTCCAAAGCGGAGTCTTTAAATCTGGTACAATGTACGGAAAATAAAATGCTGGCAGGATTACTTATACCAAAGTGCTCTAACTTGATTACAGACACTCCAAGACTTGATTACAAACTCGATCACACACAGTGCAATAACTCCTCGATGTGAGAAGATTACCGCTTTACAAGAGTGAAATTTATGCCTAGGATGAAGTAAACTAAGATTGGATGATCCTAAAATTCGAGTTCTGAGAGTATTTATAGGCAAAGTTGGCATGGTGCAAAGACAAAAGTGACCTTGGCTTGAAAATGGGCGGGAACTAATTTTTGCCTTGTCGCGCCCGCGATAGGCCTATCGCGCCCGCGACAAGAGGAAAATGGCAAAGGACGAGTGCTGATCGTGGGAACGTGGCAGTTGAGTTGTGGAGATCATGGGACACGTCGTCGCCTACCCTGGGGCGTCCGTGACAAGAGTAAATTGCTGCCAAACTTGAATTCTTGCTCCTTTTGCACCCTTTTCCGTCTGGGACCTTGATTTTATTGAAAACCTGAAAATAAAGGAAAACATAACAATAACAAAGCAAAAATAATAGAAAAACAACTAATATGCATGTGAAATCAGAGTAAAAAATACAGTATAATTTAGTGTCATCAAATTCTCCCATACTTAGACCCTTGCTTGTCCTCAAGCAAAACATTTAAAGCTCATAGAAAAATCAGTGTCGATCGATGATTTTTGGGCGAAACGGGCTTCTAAGTCCGAGTCTGGATGCAGTGGTCGGTACTAACTGAGTGAACCAAGGGCATCGTGATGACACTAATCCACAAATACGGACGTAAACTTCGCTCCTATACCAATCAACCCATTATATCCCACAATACCTAGGCCTTCCGTTTCCATCTCTTTTGAGTCCTTTTCATTAAAGCGCAATCACATTAAGCCCGTTTTCCGCACATGCTTCATGGTAGAGTGACCTGTTAGTGATTCTGATCTTTTCATACCGGATTTCTGGCACAAGGAACTGTGTAAAATCCTTTTATTCCTCTCAAGTGCAGTTGTGGGGGATCAGATCGTAATTCGCCCTACCGAGTTCAGTGCCAGATACCTCTGAACCAACTGAAATGAGCAAGCTAAACATTTTATTACTTTTTTTTTTAATGTAAATGCACTCAGATCAGTCACTTATATTCGTCGGTCTCCTACTTAGAACATGTTTAGGCCGGAGCTGATTGCTGAAATAAACTACTAAGGATGATTTTGAGATGAAATTAGGGCCATGGTACATGGGGTTTCAGGTGTGATTCTTATATTTACGAAGTTCATGGTGTAAGGACGATACTGATGTTTCGAAGGTTCTCCCAAGTCACCGCATCCTAACCCGAACCTGTCTTAAAGTCCAGAATTTTTTCAAACCAACATTTTTTTCTAGAAAAATTATTTTTTATTTTTTATTTTTTTTTTGAAAGTAAATGGGGTTAAAAATGTGGGAAAAAAATGAAGGTGAACCAAAATATATACTTATACTAATGACTCTTCAAACACATGCATTTTCTAAAACAGAAACAAAAGTAAATAACTGAAGGGAAATAAAAATAAACTACTAAAACGACGGAAATAAAAACGATAAAATCTCCTCCCAAACTTAAATCAAACATTGTCCCCAATGTTTCGAAGTAAGCTAAGGAGAAAGGAACCTGGCAAAACTAGTGAGGACCGCTGGTGCCTTCGCCGCCCTGTGCTGAACGCTCGGAATGACGGGATCTGCTACGGTTATGGTCTCGCTGGTCCATCCTAGCCTGCAATTCTGTCTGAGCAGCTTTCACCTCACGAAGGCTACCTAAGATGGAACCCTGAGTGGCCTCCATAAGCTGAAAGTGCTGATGGTTATATTCCTGTTGACGGGACTGCTCATTGGTGATCGCAAGCAGAGTACGGGAGATGGTCTCGTAAGATTGGTCTGCTCTTCGTTGCGACTCTTGCATAAAGCTCATCTGGTCCGCCATCTGTTGCTGAATGAAAGAGAGCAAGTCTTCATGTCGTGCTTCTCTAGCCATATGGTCGCGCCACATCTCCTCTGTAATATAAAATCCGGGAGCAGCTCCTGCAAAAGTGTTAAAAGAAGATGGTGCGGTGTGTGATTGTGTAGGGTGAGAGGGGACACACGCTCTCTATGGTCATACTCATCATCTGTGTCGGGCCCCTCATTGTCATGGTCATTAGGAGGAATTGGACCTAGAAAAGGTGGGGCAGTAAGGTCGTAGATCCAGTTCCTCTCGAATCGTACATCTGTACGTCTACTGCACGGCATAACAATTGATTCGATGGCTACCCCGTGAATCATCAACTCATAACCACCAGCCCTCCTCGATCGGCACAATTTCATGTCTTTTAGAAATTTTAAATTAATTGTGCGAGGGGGCAGTGGTTCTAAAGTAGCTATCTCATCAATCAAATTTAGTGCCCGAGCGATAGACGTAATCAATCCGCCAAAAACTATCGGTCCACCCTTATTTACCGTTAAGCACATATGGGCGATCATAAATGGAATCGGATTGATTCATACATTTGTGAGGCATCCTTGCAAGAACAAAAGTTCTTTGCTATTAACTTTGTTTTGATTCTCCCGGCCAAAAATAGAGCATGCCAAAAGATATCTGAAAATTCTTATGGCCGAGTTATGAATGGTCGAGGCGAGTATTCCCTTAAAGGAATCAACAATAGTATCTGACAACCTGCGCCAGAAGGCGAATAACTCGACTGACCATTCAGCATCTGAAGGAGTCTCACAAACAACACCCTCCCCATGAGGGAATCCCAATAGACCTGCTAGTTCATCGGTACCGAACTGATACTCAACAGCAAACAGTCTAAAATGCACGGTATCGACTGTGCTAGCAGTGTCAGGACAAACGGTATAAACTAATGAACTAAAAAACTCAACCGTCATCCTCTCATAGGTGGGCTCTTTTGTGGTGAAAACAGTGCCTAAACCTACAAAGTCTAACAAATGGAAAACGCTATGATGAACCCCTAAAGCGTGCAAGCAAGAATCGTCGACATACCTCGTCGAGAGAATTTCTCGATCCTGAAGCTTTTGAAGTTGCCGCTTCTGCCTATTCCCGGATTGTCCTTCCCGAAGAATGACTCCATTAAACTCCATTGATGAAGATGGTGAAGAGGGTGGAAGAAAAGTGGTATGATAAAGGTTGGATTTTTTTGGGTTTTTGTTGATGGAAATTGAAATGGAAAGTTAAGAGATGATGGGTGAATGCTAGAGATATGAATTTCGATGGGGTTTTATAGGGATTTTTCGGAGGGAAAAATGGGTTTGAAAAGGTTGGAGGTTCAAAAATGGTGGAAATGGAGGTTCTGTCCTGATTTTACAAGGACGCTGTCGCGGGCGCGACGAGAGCAAATCGCTGATGGGCCTCAATTTGTCTTTTTGAATGGGCTTTTTGTCCTTCCTTTGGCCTTGGGGGGTCTTTTTAGCATTCATATGTCCTAAAAATGTAGTTTCGCACAAAATTTTCACAAGCATATATATATTTTTTTATAATAAATTTTTTTATATATTTTGTCAAAGAAAAAATAAAATAAAATAAAATATTAGCATATAAACATAAAAAACTCAAACGTTAATATAAATCGGAAATATATCAAATGCAAATAGTAGGAAATATGTCTGGGTGATACTGAAAGTAAATTAATGCATAAGAAATATAGTAAATAATACGAAAATGGAAATCAAGATATTTGGTCATCAGTCTGGTCGTCTCCACGGAGTCTTGCTATCTCACGACGGAGCTCCGCTATGTCTTCATGCAGCACATCGGACTCAGTAGCGTGGGTCAGCTCTGACACTTCCATCCTCAGGTGTAGGTCAGCAAGAGTCTGTCGGAGATCTGCTATCTCTTGGCGCATCATCGCCATCTAGGTCTGCATATCTGGAGTACCTAATTAATGATTATTTGACCATACCGTGGTCCTGTCAGGTGGTGGAGCTGGAACGTACTCTGGCTCTGGGCAGGGTCGTGGTGCGTCCACCGTCTCACTGTGTCCTTCTAAGGCATATGTCCAGTTTGCTGGGTCATGGACACTGGTCATAATAGGATCTGGCAAAGTGAAATGATGTATGGTCTCACCATCGATCAGGAGTCTGAACTGAGAGGGATTAAAGGAGTTCCTTCTCATCAGCCCCCGATCTAAACAAAAATCAATATCCATGGTGGTATGGCTGCAGTAGGGAGTCAAATGAAATAGCTTTCGGTCAAGGCCTAGAGCAGCAGCAATCTCAGTCACATTACCTCCTACATGTATAGGTCCTCCTGCCCAGGTGGCAACACCACTAAAAGAGTAGAGCATAAAGTTACCACAAGCTAAACGACGTGACTGATTCGCACAAAACATGAAAAATATGTCCTCCTCTGTAACGTGGTCATCAGCATCTGCTCTCCCAAAGAATGTATGGGCAATGATCATCTGAAAGTATCAGAGAGCTGGGTTATGGATAACCCGCGAAATGTGAGTATCAGGGTCAGGGCCTCCACCTCCAGAGATGTCACTCTAAAATTTCTCCACGTTTCTATTCATGAAGTAACCCATGGGCAGCTCAGGGATAGCGCCAACTCCAGTCTCAAATCCAAGAAGATCACCGAACTCAGTATGGGTGAACGAATACTCTGTGCCAAATAACCTGAAGCTGGTGTGGCCATCTGGTCCCAAGTACGGATCATAGGAGAAAGAGCTGAGGAACTCCAGAGTGAGGTTCCTATAGGTGGGATGTAAATCATCAGCGTACTGGTCCCATTTGAGCTGGTGGGTCAAGTATCGGACACTGGGCTCTATGCCCAAAGCTTCCATGCAATCACTGTCTGGGTAGCGAGTGGTGCCATAGGTCTGAGTGAAAGCATCGCATAACGCTCTCTCTGGGCGTCGTCTCTAAAGGTCACGTGCATGTCGTCGACTGGTGGCATCCTGAAAGAAAAGGTTAGGAAGAACGGGTCCTGAAATCAAACACACCAAACAAGTTAGACATATATGTACAAACATACGAACAAACGTAAATAAAAAATAAACGGAAAGAAAATAAATACGAAAGAAACCATGGGTTGCCTCCCATGCAGCGCTTGTTTAACGTCGTTAGCTCGACGAGTTCAAGTCATGTATCTGGTGCGAGGATAGGTGGATCTATTAACGTGAACCTGGAGTAGTATGCTGGAATGTCACCTCCTTCATAATGCTTAAGCCTTTGTCCATTTACAACGAACGGGCTGCAAGATTTGTTCTTAATTTCCAATGCCCCAGATTTTAGGACTTTGGAAACTTCGAACGGGCCCGTCCATCTAGATCGAAGCTTACCTGGAAAAAGTCGCAGTCTTGAATTATATAGAAGAACAGGGTCACCTATGTTGAAGTCTTTCTTGACGATTTTCTTGTCATGCCATGCTTTGGTTCTCACTTTATATATGATGGCATTTTCATAGGCTGATTGTTGGAGCTCTTCTAACTTATGTATGTCTAAGATGCGTTTCTCACCAGCTGCTAGGTAATCAAAATTTAAGGTTCTGATGGCCCAATATGCTTTGTGTTCCAATTCAAAGGGTAAGTGACATGATTTTCCGTAAACTAGTTAGTAAGGGGTTGTTCCAATGGGAGTCTTATAGGCTGTCCTGTAGGCCCACAGTGCTTCTGAAAGCTTCTGTGACCAATCCTTTCTGGATATCGAGACAGTTTTTTCTAAGATATGCTTGATCTCTCTATTGGATACTTCTACTTGCCCACTGGTTTGCGGGTGGTAAGGTGTGGCTACTCTATGTTTAACTCCATACTCCCTCAATAGTTTGTCAAAAATCCTAGATGTAAAATGTGATCCTCCATCACTTATGACCAGTCTGGGAACTCCGAATCTAGGGAATATATTCTGCTTGAACATCTTAATCACCACTCGGGTGTCGTTTGTGGGTGCAGCTATAGCTTCAATCCATTTGGACACGTAATCGACAACGACTAAAATATATTTGTTACCTAAGGATGATGGAAAAGGTCCCATAAAGTCGATTCCCCAAACATCAAAAAGTTCTACTTCTTGAATGTTTCTTAATGGCATTTCATTTCTCCTCGAGATGTTTCCGGAGCATTGACACGGGTCACACTTGGTTATATATGTATGAACATTACGCCATATAGTTGGCCAATAAAGACCAGCTTGTAAGATTTTAGCGTGAGTCTTAGATGTGCTTGCGTGTCCTCCGTAGGGTGCTGAGTGACAATGTTCTATGATATGATGCACTTCTTCTTCTGGAACACACCGGCGAAAGATTCCGTCAGTGCCTCTCTTAAAAAGGAGTGGTTCATCCCAATAGAAATGTTTAACGTCATTGAAGAACTTCTTTTTCTGCTGATAGCTGAGGTCAGGAGGTATTATATCTGCAGCAAGATAGTTAACAAAATCTGCATACCAAGGTACATTATTTACCGCTAAGGATTTTTCAGAATCTTCTAGGGTTTCAAAACTTACATCTCCAATGGCATCTAGCTTAGCGATTAACCTGTCATAAGCAAAGTCATCATTTATGGGTACTACATCAGGTTTCAAGAACTCAAGCCTGGAGAGGTGATCGGCAACTACATTCTCGGTGCCTTTTGTAACGCCCCAGTTTTGCCAATTTTATTTTATTGAGTCTTTTGATTATTTTATTATTATTTTATTTTATTTTCGACTTTTATGTGAACATGTGTTATTTTTCGTCCTGATTATATTTTATCGCGTTTCGGGAACGTTTGCGAGATATTTGAGTGTGGGGGTATTTTGGACATTTCATAGATATTTTTACTAAGTTAGACTAGAAAATAGAATAGAAAAGGGAAAGAAAGAAAAATAGAGAGAAAGAAAGAAGAAAGAAGGAAAAAGAGAAGAAAAGAGGAGAAGAGAGAAAATTGGAGAAGAGTGGAAAAATCATCAAGATCAAGTTCTAGAGTCGATTAAATCGGGTAAGGGTGTGAAACTCGATTATTGTATGATTGTATACGATTATGTATGTGTGTTTGTTGTTGTTTTGGATTGATTTGGAGAAAATTAGTAAAAATCATTTTTTGGATAATTGAGTAGGAATTGATTTAAATGTGTTAGAACTTGTGTTGAATGTGTTTAGATTGTCTATACATGTTTGATAGGTATTATTACACTTCCATTTACTGTTTTTCTGAGATTTGGATGATGAATTGGAGGTTTTTGGGTGGAAAATCGTGGAACAAATTATGCAGGAATTTTTCTGGTTTTTCCAGGTCATACGCGTATGGGGCATGTTCATAGGCGTATGGACCTTGGAAATACGCGTATGGTGGGCGAGCCGTGGGGCATTACTCGTATGAGATGTTGTTTTCCTCGGCCATCTGCCCATTTGCGTATGATACGCGTAGCATTTCAGGGCAATACGCGTATGAGAGAGGGCATTACGCGTATGGGTTTTTACACGTGAACTTTGGGAAAATGAGTCTCTGCTCATACGCGTATGGCTCATGGTGGTACGCGTATGGACAGAGCTTTTGCAAAATGTGACTTTTCAAAATATCATTTTTCGTTTTTGTTTGTAACTTTGGTTCCGATTATCCGATTTTTGAATTCTTGGTGTCGTTGGAAAGGTATCGAGTTGTACTTTATGATTATGATGTTTTGAGAATTGTTAGCCGATTAAATTATGTCGGGAAATGTGAATAGTGTCGGTTATTGAGTTTTGTCATTTTAATGGTGTGGAATTGACGTGTATTATGCCGTATGTTGTTGTTTTGTACGTGAGATGACTTATATGCTGTTGTGATGATGCTTTGTGGCCGAAAGGCAAGAAAATGCTAAGTGTGGTATTTGATAAATGTGCATGATTATGAAGGTGTGTATGGATGCAATGTGAATGTCATGAGTCATTGTATGCCAAGCATCATAGTGTGCATTGTTGAACGTCCTGAGTGACGGTTTAATTCCTGAGGGAAATTGCTATAACATCGTGTGCCTCAAAAATATGAGGCGCTGCCTGAGGACTTAAAGCGATGGGTATAGACGGTTGTGGGCTCCTTTGGAGACTTAAAGCAATCCTTAACGTTTTGTGCCTGGAAAATATGAGGAGATGCCTGAGGACCTAAAGCGACGGGTGAACATCGTAGGCCCGACGGGGAGTTACTTGAGATTCTCAGTAACGAGCGATGGTTCCAATAGTTCCTGAGTGAACTGATGATGAGACATGAGAAACAATGGAAGTCGGTACCGCATGGCATGTGCATAGAGTCGTTGTGTCGGTCTATGTGCATTGCATAAATCATGAATTAATTGTGTGTGAATTTGTGAATGTGATTGATGATTGTATGGTATATGTGTGGTGTGTAATGGTATTCGATGCTTGAGAATTGTGCGGTATTGTGTTATATCTGCTTGTGGTGCATTTGTGGTGAGGAGATGTTATTTGTGCATTTGTGTTAATATATAGTGTTATGCAATTATATTATGGTTGTTTTTCTCACCCTTCTGCTGTTTTATAACGCTCTATGAGGCGTTGCAGATTAGAGTTGCTGGAGGTATTCTTTTTGTGAAGCTTTGCGTCTTCATTCTTTTGTCGGTCGGCTCTGATATGTGACTCCGGGTAGCTAGGGTGGCCGTTTGCGATTATTTTGTATATCTGATGATATATTTTGATTGTACATATGCTACCTGATGTATGACAAACTGTTTATATGTATATATGTATATGTGTTATTCAGATTTTAGATCTTTCCGCTTTAATTATAATTTCTGAAAAGTGGGTGTAAGGAACAAAGTTTCCTCTGTGTGATTGCTACCCCACAGTTGCATATCATTATGGGCAGGTGTTGCATGTTATGTGTATGTTTGGTTATAGTTGATGTGATTCCTCCCTTTCTATGCCGTGAATTCAAATGTACTCTGACGAAATTTCAAATTTTCTTTTAGTGCTTTAATTGCATGTTAATTGGGGGTATAGATTGGGGGCGTCACATTAAGTGGTATCAGAGCTAGTTCGTGTCAGTTGTGTCTGTTGTGTCTGGCATATTGGGCGAGTTGTGTTGGACGAGTTGTTGTTTAACCATAGTTTCTGTGTTTAGACGAACAGAATATGGCTGGTCGTAATGATGCTGCTTTGGCTGCTGCGATGGAAGCGATGGCACGAGCTGTGCAGGGGGCTCCGAATGCTGCCGGAAATGATAAGTTTAGAAAGAATAAGCCGCCGGTCTTTAAAGGGAAACATGATCCGGATGGTGCGCAGTTGTGGTTGAAAGAGATTGAGAGGATTTTCAGGGTGATGGATTGTGATGACGATGATGTTAAGGTGAGGCTGGGCACTCATATGTTACACGAAGAGGCTGATGACTGGTGGGTCAGTACTCGTCAGGTGTTGGAAGCTGAGGAGGAGGAAGAAGAGATCACTTGGGAGGTGTTTAGCCGAGAGTTTCTAAGGAAGTATTTTCCCGAGGATGTCAGAGGAAAGAAAGAGATTGAGTTTTTAGAGCTAAAACAAGGTAATATGTCGGTTATTGACTATACTGCTAAGTTTGTGGAACTTGTGCAGTTTTATCCTCATTATGTGGAAGCGACTGCTGAATTTTCAAAGTGTGTGAAGTATGAAAGTGGCTTGCGTCCTTAGATAAAGTAGGCTATTGGTTATCAGAGGATTCGAAGGTTTGCTGATTTGGTGGAATGCTGTAGGATTTATGATGAAGATAGTAAGGCTCGTTCTGCTCACTATAAAAGTGTAAGTGACAGAAAAGGGAAACAACAGTTCCGTGGTGGTCCGTATGTGTCACCGGCTGATAAAGGTAAACAAAGGGGTAATTTTGATCGAAGGTCAAGTGGAGGAGGTATGTCTAATGCTCCTAGGTGTTTCAAGTGTGGTGAATTGGGTCATCGCCAGATGGAATGTAGGAAGAAAGTGGATAAGTGTTCTAATTGTGGTGGTATCGGACATGTTTTAGCTGATTGTAAAAGGAAGAATGTAGTGAAGTGTTATAACTGTGGGGAACCTGGTCACATTAGCTCGAAGTGTCCGAATCAGAAGAAAGCTCCGACTAGTGGGAAAGTGTTTTCATTGGCGGGAACTCAGACTTCAAGTGTTGATCGTCTGATAAGAGGTACTTGCTTTATTAATAATACGCCTTTAATTGCTATTATTGATACTGGAGCGACTCATTCGTTTATTTCGTCTGAGTGCGCGAAGAGTTTGAATCTTGTGTTGTCTGTGATGGATTTTGAGATGGTTATTGATACTCCAGCGATGGGGTCAGTAACTACTTCTTTGGTGAGTTTGAGTTGTCCTTTGACCATTTATGGTAAAGACTTTGCGATGGATTTGGTGTGTTTACCATTGGAAGGTTTAGATGTGGTGTTGGGAATGAACTGGTTGCAATTTAATAGGGTTCACATTGATTGTTATCATAAGCTTGTAAGGTTTCCTTCTCTTGAGGAAGACGAAGACTCGAGTTTCTTATCTACCAAAGAGTTGAAGAAACTTTTGGCGGATGAAGCTCAGTTGTTTGGATTATTTGCATCTTTGACTGTGGATAGTCAAGTTTCATTGGAGGTGTTTCCTGTTGTGTGCGAATTTTCTGAGGTGTTTCCTGATGATATTTCAGATGTACCGCCAGAGAGAGAAGTTGAATTTTCGATAGATCTAGTTCCTGGTACTAGACCTGTTTCTATGGCACCTTATAGAATGTCGGCATTTGAATTGGTGGAGTTGAAAAGGCAGTTAAATGAGTTGTTGGAAAAGAGGTTCGTGAGGCCAAGTGTTTCTCCTTGGGGTGCTCCAGTTTTGTTAGTGAAAAAGAAAGATGGGAGTATGCGATTATGTATTGATTATCGCCAGTTGAACAAAGTGACGATTAAGAATAAATATCCGCTTCCAAGGATTGATGATCTGATGGATCAGTTGGTTGGTGCTTGTGTATTTAGTAAGATCGATTTGAGATCGGGGTACCATCAGATAAGAGTGAAAGAAGAGGATATTCAAAAGACGGCCTTTAGAACACGTTACAGTCATTATGAATATTCAGTGATGCCGTTCGGGGTTTCTAATGCGCCTGGTGTGTTTATGGAATACATGAATCGTATTTTCCACGAGCATTTGGATCGTTTTGTGGTGGTGTTTATTGATGATATTTTAATCTATTCTAAGTCTCGTGAGGAACATGCAGAGCATTTGCGTATTGTTTTGCAGGTTTTGAAGGAAAGGAAGCTTTTTGCCAAATTGTCCAAGTGTGAATTCTGGTTGTCTGAGGTGAGTTTTCTTGGGCACGTAATTTCAGGTAATGGTATTGCTGTGGATCCATCTAAAGTAGAAGCAGTTCTACAATGGGAGGCTCCTAGATCCGTTACTGAGATTCGAAGCTTTTTGGGTTTGGCTGGTTATTACCGGAGGTTCATTGAAGGTTTTTCTAAGCTAGCTCTTCCTTTGACGCAGTTGACTTGTAAGGGCAAAGCATTCATTTGGGATATTCAATGTGAAGAGAGTTTTTGTGAGCTGAAGAGAAGATTGACGACAGCTCCGATTCTTATTTTACCTAATCCTAACGAACCATTTGTTGTGTATTGCGATGCTTCTTTAATTGGTTTGGGTGGTGTTCTGATGCAGGAAGGTAAAGTTGTAGCTTATGCTTCAAGGCAGTTAAGAGTTCATGAGAAAAACTATCCTACTCATGATCTTGAGTTAGCGGCTGTAGTTTTTGTGTTGAAGATTTGGAGGCACTATCTCTATGGTGCAAGGTTCGAAGTCTTTAGTGATCATAAAAGCTTGAAATATTTATTTGATCAGAAAGAGTTGAACATGAGGCAGCGGAGATGGTTGGAATTCTTGAAAGACTACGACTTTGGCTTGAATTACCATCCTGGTAAAGCTAATGTGGTAGCCGATGCATTGAGCCGTAAATCGTTGCATATGTCCGTATTGATGGTGAAAGAATTGGAACTTTTGGAATCGTTTAGAGATTTGAGTTTGGTTTGTGAAGTGACTTCGGTGAATGTAAGGCTTGGAATGTTGAAGGTTACTAATGAATTTTTGTTGTCGGTTAGTGAGAAACAAAAGCTGGATTTGAAATTCGTTGATTTGATGAGGAATGAGAATGTGGATTTCAAGGTGGATAATTTTGGTGTTTTGAGATTCCGTGGTCGTATTTGTATTCCTGATGATGCAGAGTTGAAAAGAATGATTTTGGAGGAAGGACACCGGAGTAATTTAAGTATTCATCCGGGTGCGAATAAGATGTACCAAGATTTGAAGATGATTTTCTGGTGGTCTGGTTTGAAAAGAGATGTGGCTCAGTTTGTGTATGCTTGTTTGACTTGTCAGAAATCGAAAGTGGAACATTTGAGGCCTAGTGGTTTGTTGCAACCGTTGGATATTCCTGAGTGGAAGTGGGATAGCATTTCGATGGATTTTGTAACGGGATTGCCGAATACGCAAAGAGGTCATAATGCTATTTGGGTGATTGTGGACAGGCTGACTAAATCGGCACATTTTATTCCAATTGACATCAGTTTTTCTTTGGAACAGTTAGCTGAGATCTATATCAGTGTGGTTGTGAAATTGCATGGGATTCCATTGAGTATTGTTTCGGATCGAGATCCAAGGTTTACATCTAGATTTTGGGAAGGTTTACAGAAGGCTTTGGGTTCTAGATTGAGGTTGAGTTCGGCTTATAATCCGCAGACGGATGGTCAGACCGAAAGAACTATTCAGTCGTTGGAGGATTTGTTGAGAGCGTGTGTTTTGGAACAAGGTGGTGCGTGGGACGGTTATCTTGCTTTGGTTGAGTTCACGTATAATAACAGTTTCCATTCTAGTATTGGAATGACACCTTTTGAGGCCTTATATGGACGAAGATGTCGAACGCCGTTGTGTTGGCACGAAACAGGTGAGAGTTCGGTGGTTGGACCGGATTTGGTGCAACAAACGACGGAAAAGGTAAAGTTTATTCGTGAGAAAATGAAGGCTTCTCAGGATAGACAAAAGAGTTATCATGATCGGAGACGGAAGGATCTTGAGTTTCAAGAGGGTGATCACATATTTCTGAGAGTTACGCCGGTAACGGGCGTTGGTCGTGCTCTGAAATCTAAGAAGCTTACTTCTCGATTTATTGGTCCTTACCAGATATCTGCGAGAGTTGGTGCTGTGGTGTATCGTGTGGCGTTGCCGCCAAATCTGTCGAATTTGCATGATGTGTTTCATGTTTCACAGCTTCGGAAGTATGTTCCGGACCCTTCACATGTTATTCCAATGGACGAGGTTGAGGTAAGGGATAACCTTACGGTCGAGGCATTACCGGTTAGTATTTTGGATCGCGAGGTGAAGCGGTTGAGGGGCAAAGAGATTGCACTTGTGAAAGTGGCGTGGGGAGGCGCTACTGAGGGAAATTTGACGTGGGAGTTGGAGAGTAGGATGCGAGAGTCGTATCCAGAGTTGTTTGTATCGGGTAATATTTTCGAGGACGAAAATTTCTAAGTGGGGGAGAATTGTAACGCCCCAGTTTTGCCAATTTTATTTTATTGAGTCTTTTGATTATTTTATTATTATTTTATTTTATTTTCGACTTTTATGTGAAAATGTGTTATTTTTCATCCTGATTATATTTTATCGCGTTTCGGGAACGTTTGCGAGATATTTGAGTGTGGGGGTATTTTGGACATTTCATAGATATTTTTACTAAGTTAGACTAGAAAATAGAATAGAAAAGGGAAAGAAAGAAAAATAGAGAGAAAGAAAGAAGAAAGAAGGAAAAAGAGAAGAAAAGAGGAGAAGAGAGAAAATTGGAGAAGAGTGGAAAAATCATCAAGATCAAGTTCTAGAGTCGATTAAATCGGGTAAGGGTGTGAAACTCGATTATTGTATGATTGTATACGATTATGTATGTGTGTTTGTTGTTGTTTTGGATTGATTTGGAGAAAATTAGTAAAAATCATTTTTTGGAAAAATTGAGTAGGAATTGATTTAAATGTGTTAAAACTTGTGTTGAATGTGTTTAGATTGTCTATACATGTTTGATAGGTATTATTACACTTCCATTTGCTGTTTTTCTGAGATTTGGATGATGAATTGGAGGTTTTTGGGTGGAAAATCGTGGAACAAATTATGCAGGAATTTTTCTGGTTTTTCCAGGTCATACGCGTATGGGGCATGTTCATACGCGTATGGACCTTGGCAATACGCGTATGGTGGGCGAGCCGTGGGGCATTACGCGTATGAGATGTTGTTTTCCTCGGCCATCTGCCCATTTGCGTATGATACGCGTAGCATTTCAGGGCAATACGCGTACGAGAGAGGGCATTACGCGTATGGGTTTTTACACGTGAACTTTGGGAAAATGAGTCTCTGCATATACGCGTATGGCTCATGGTGGTACGCGTATGGACAGAGCTTTTGCAAAATGTGACTTTTCAAAATATCATTTTTCGTTTTCGTTCGTAACTTTGGTTCCGATTATCCGATTTTTGAATTCTTGGTGTCGTTGGAAAGGTATCGAGTTGTACTTTATGATTATGATGTTTTGAGAATTGTTAGCCGATTAAATTATGTCGGGAAATGTGAATAGTGTCGGTTATCGATTTTTGTCATTTTAATGGTGTGGAATTGACGTGTATTATGCCGTATGGTGTGCATGATTATGAAGGTGTGTATGGATGCAATGTGAATGTCATGAGTCATTGTATGCCAAGCATCATAGTGTGCATTGTTGAACGTCCTGAGTGACGGTTTAATTCCTGAGGGAAATTGCTATAACATCGTGTGCCTCGAAAATATGAGGCGCTGCCTGAGGACTTAAAGCGATGGGTATAGACGATTGTGGGCTCCTTTGGAGACTTAAAGCAATCCTTAACGTCGTGTGCCTCGAAAATATGAGGCGATGCCTGAGGACCTAAAGCGACGGGTGAACATCGTAGGCCCGACAGGGAGTTACTTGAGATTCTCAGTAACGAGCGATGGTTCCAATAGTTCCTGAGTGAACTGATGATGAGACATGAGAAACAATGGAAGTCGGTACCGCATGGCATGTGCATAGAGTCGTTGTGTCGGTCTATGTGCATTGCATAAATCATGAATTAATTGTGTGTGAATTTGTGAATGTGATTGATGATTGTATGGTATATGTGTGGTGTGTAATGGTATTCGATGCTTGAGAATTGTGCGGTATTGTGTTATATCTGCTTGTGGTGCATTTGTGGTGAGGAGATGTTATTTGTGCATTTTGTGTTAATATATAATGTTATGCAATTATATTATGGTTGTTTTTCTCACCCTTCTACTGTTTTATAACGCTCTATGAGGCGTTGCAGATTAGAGTTGCTGGAGGTATTCTTTTTGTGAAGCTTTGCGTCTTCATTCTTTTGTCGGTCGGCTCTGATATGTGACTCCGGGTAGCTAGGGTGGCCGTTTGCGATTATTTTGTATATCTGATGATATATTTTGATTGTACATATGCTACCTGGTGTATGACAAACTGTTTATATGTATATATGTATATGTGTTATTCAGATTTTAGATCTTTCCGCTTTAATTCTAATTTCTGAAAAGTGGGTGTAAGGAACAAAGTTTCCTCTGTGTGATTGCTACCCCACAGTTGCATATCATTATGGGCAGGTGTTGCATGTTATGTGTATGTTTGGTTACAGTTGATGTGATTCCTCCCTTTCTATGCCGCGAATTCAAATGTACTCTGACGAAATTTCGAATTTTCTTTTAGTGCTTTAATTGCATGTTAATTGGGGGTATAGATTGGGGGCGTCACACCTTTCTTATCTCTGATATCAAGGTCAAATTCTTGCAATAAAAGTATCCACCAGAGTAATCTAGGTTTAGCATCCTTTTTATTCAAAAGGTATCGGATGGCGGCATGATCAGTGTAAACAATTATTTTGGCTCCCACCAAATAGGATCTAAATTTGTCTATGGCGAAAACTACGGCTAGGAGTTCTTTTTCTGTGGTTGCATAGTTTAGCTGAGCGGCATCTAGAGTTCTACTGGCGTAGTAAATCACATGTAACTTCTTATCAGATCTTTGCCCTAGCACTGCTCCTACAGCGTAATCACTAGCATCACACATGATTTCAAAAGGTTTTGTCCAATCTGGTGGTTGCATAATGGGTGCTGAGATTAAAGCTTGTTTTAAAAGGTTGAATGCTTCGTTGCATTTTTCATAAAAAATGAACTCGGCATCTTTCATCAGAAGACCTGTCAAAGGTTTAGTGATCTTAGAGAAGTTTTTAATGAAACGCCGGTAAAATCTAGCATGTCCAAGAAAACTTCGAACTTCTCTAATTGTTTTGGGTGGTTTAAGATTCTCTATTACCTCGATCTTAGCTTTATCAATTTCAATGCCTTTTTCAGAAACGATATGTCCTAGAACTATACCTTCAGTGACCATGAAGTGACATTTCTCCCAATTTAATACCAGGTTTACTTCGACACATCTCTTCAAGATCTTTTCAAGGTTGACTATACAGTTATTGAAATCAAATCCGCAGACTGAGAAATCGTCCATGAATACTTCCATAATTCCATCAAGATAATCAGTGAAGATTGACATCATGCAACGCTGAAAAGTTGCTGGGGCATTATAGAGTCCGAAAGGCATACGTCTATAGGCAAAAGTTCCATATGGGCATGTGAAGGTTGTTTTCTCTTGGTCATCAGGGTGTATAGGAATTTGGAAAAAACCTGAATATCCGTCGAGGTAACAGAAGTAGGAATATCTAGCTAGACATTCCAACATCTGATCTATAAAAGGTAATGGGAAATGGTCTTTCCTGGTGGCTTTGTTTAATTTTCTGTAATCTATGCACATACGCCAACCTCCTTCTATCCGTTTTGTAACGTGCTCATCTTTTTCGTTTTGAACCACGGTGATGCCTCCCTTTTTAGGTACTACATGCACAGGGCTTACCCATTTTCTGTCTGAGATCTGATATATTATCCCTGCTTCCAACAACTTAAGAACTTCCTTCTTAACTACCTCACTCATTATAGGGTTAATCCTTCTTTGGTGTTCTCTCGAAGGTTTAGCATCTTCCTCAAGTGAAATCTGGTGCATGCACACGGATGGACTTATTCCTTTAAGATCTGAGATGTTGTACCCTAGTGCTGAGGGATATCTTCGCAAGACATCTAAGAGTTGGTTTGTTTCATTTTGGTTCAGAACGGCACTGACTATAACTAGTCTGTCCATTTCTTTGTCTAAAAACTCATATCTTAGATTCTTGGGTAATTCTTTCAATTCTAAGGTTGGTTTGCTGGGGCTTTGTATAGGATCTGGAGTTAAGGATAGACATTCAAAAAGGCTATCATCTATGTAGGGTTCCATACTGTCATCATCTTTCTCAATGGGCGTTGAAGGTAGTTTTATTCTTTCTATTGGCTCTTCCTGGTCAAGTTCACGGACACATTCATCAATGACGTCAACTGCATAACATGCATCTCCTATTACTGGTGCCGCGAGATATTTTGCTAGGACAAACTCTATTTTTTCGTTACCTACCTCAAAAGTCAATTTTCCTTTCTTAACATCTATTATGGCTCCCGCAGTTGATAGGAAGGGTCTACCTAGGAGGATTGGGATATCTTTATCTTCTTTGATGTCCATTACGACGAAGTCGGTGGGAATGAACAACTTGCCTATTCTAACTGGGATGTCTTCTAATACGCCTACAGGGTATTTTATAGATCTGTCAGCTAATTGGAGAGACATCTTAGTAGGTTGCAAATCTCCTAGTTTCAATCGTTCACAAACTGCAAGGGGCATTAGGCTTACACTGGCTCCCAAGTCCAGAAAGGCTTTATCTATGACATGATTCCCCAAAATACAAGGTATGGAGAAATTCCCCGGATCTTTGTCTTTTTTGGCAAGTTTGTTCTCGGAAATGGAATTACACTCCACTGGTTTTGGATCGTCAAGTCTACGTTTATTGGTGAGGATGTCCTTCAGGAATTTAGTATAAGATGGTATTTGGGTGATGGCTTCTGTAAAAGGAATCTCTACATGGAGTTTTTCTATAACTTTAACAAACTTCTGGAATTGGTCATTGATCTTAGTTTGTTTAAGTCTTTGTGGATAGGGAATTGGTGGTTTGTATGGCTGAGGGGGTGTTGAAGCTTCGTCCGTAACTTCTCCTTTATCTTTGTCTTTTGGTTTCTCAATTTCTACGGGTTTCTCACCTTCAGGGGTAGCATCTTTGTTGGAAATTTCGGAGTCGCTCAATGTCGGATTTTTAGGCCCTTCATAAGTGGTTCCACTTCGTAAGGTAACAGCGTTAGCTTGCCCTCGAGGGTTCTGTTGAGGTTGTCCAGGAAATTGTCCTCCAGGAGTAGTTTGGGGTGCTTGCTTTAAGGCTACCTGAGAGATCTGGGTTTCAAGCATCTTGCTGTCGGTGGCCATTTGATCCATTTTGGTTCCTAGTTGGGTAAGCAGCTCATTCACATGAATATTCTGATTTAGGAACTCTTTGTTTTGCTGGGCTTGTGCTGTCATAAAATCATTTAGCACTTTCTCAATATTTGGCTTAGGTGGCACTGCTTGCATAGGTTGGTTTTGTCTAGGTGCTTGATTGTTGGTTGATCTCGGAGGTGCTTGGTTTTGGATAGGGTTATTGTTTTTGTAGGAAAAATTAGGGTGATTCCTCCATCCAGGGTTGTAAGTATTTGAGAACGGGTTTCCTTGGGCATAGTTGACTGGGTCTGGGTTAGTCTCATTTAACAGATGGCAGTCAGCTGATTGATGACCTTTATGTAGCGAGCGATTTTGGACGCGGTTCTTAAGCGCTGGTCGCTCTCTGCGGTTTGAGCTTTAAACTACAGGTCGATTCATTTTTTATCCTATTGTGAGCTGAATAAGGAAGGGAAATAGATGTCTCCAATTAACCCTGCTTGCATACTGAGTTTAAACAATGGTCTGTTAGGTTACGGATGCTATCAATGTGGGGGGGGGGGGGCTTTGTACTGGTTATTCGTATTTTGCCAATACAGGTTTCTTTCTTTCTAGGGCTTAATGTTTCTGGTGGGGAATAAGGATTAGGATGTTAGGACTGATGCTTTTGAATTACTGCTTTTCGATTGATGGAGATATGGGATTTGGGTTTTTTGTTGATTGCGCTCACTAAGATCTTTTCTTTTGATCTTATGCCTACGTATTCCCGTTTACCGAAACAGGGAAATCAGAGCGTTCGTAGTTCCTCCTATTCTATGGGAGGAAATGGTTGTTTTGGTGTCTTGTTCAAAGCCCAAGACGTGAAGCGAAAGGTAGTTTGTATCTTGTTTAAAGCCCAAGATGTGAAGCTGAAAAGTCTATTTGTGTCTTGTTCAAAGCCCAAGACGTGAAGCTGAAAGACCTCGGCTTTAGAGAGAATTTGTCATCTCTAAAGAGGGGAGAAGGAGAATTACTTTAACTAGGATACGCGGATCCGAGCAATGCCATAATTTCCGAAGAAAGGGTTTTAACCTGAAGGAGAAGACTTTAACTCAGTGTAGAGCAATGCCATCTTTCCTTAGGAATTTCTCATGCTAAAAGAGGGACAGTGGCATGGATATAGATGATCCAGAGGCTTGCCGCTTACAGCGATTAGATGAAAGGAAAGGAGTTGTTGATGTTTGTGTACTGTGAACGAGGCACAGCTTTGATGCTAAAAGGTCGATTGGATCAACCAGTGGTTTTCTTATACAAAGCCTAAGAGGAGGCTAATTTCCTCTAGGAAAATCGTTATACAAAGCCTAAGAGGAGGCTAGCAAAGAGTTGACTTAGTTGGAGAATCTTTTATACTCAGTAAGAGAGTGTTATTGTATCTCGTATGAAGCCCGAGATGGAGGCGAAAAGGTTTTGACCCGACGATGGAGTCTTTTGGTATCTCGTATAAAGCCCGAGATGGAGGCTATTGTTTGACTCAACAGAGTGACAGATCCAATATACTGATTTTAAAAGAGAAAATCAGTTCTTATATGAGTAACACTGTACACAGGGATTTAATTTGAGGATCAGGGATATTTCCTTCTCTTTGAGGAAATGGGAAATCCAAAGGGTATTGAGACTGTCCGAGTCTGCGGGTTTCCTTCCTATTTAACGAAGGGTGCTTGAGAATGTCTTTGAGACTCAAGGAAGTTAGACTGTCCGTGTCTAGAGTTTTATCTTTTGTACTATGCTTCGAGAAACAGTAGTAGACTCTATGAAAGGACTGTTCTATGAAGATGACTAAGTTCTGTTCCTATACCTCTAGGAGGTCATCGGGAGAATTTGTACGAAGCCCAAGAGGAGGCTGGAAACTTTTAAGAAGCCGACGGGTCCTTGTACGAAGCCCAAGAGGAGGCTATCATTCCCGGAGGAAGAGATCATTATACGAAGCCTAAGAGGAGGCTGTGAATACTTCTAAGAAGCCGTAGGGTCCTTGAATAATGCCCAAGAGGAGGCCGATGCTTTTAAGAAGCCCGTGGGTCTATCAACTCCTTTAGGAGAGATAACTCTTTTAAAGATGAAAACCACTGGTAAACGTGCGAGGTTTACTATCCAGCGACTTTTAGCTTTTAAAGAGGGTTCCTTAGTTAAGGTCCAAGATTATGACCGTAGTGGGTACCCAAACCCCGAGACATTCAAGGCAAGCTATCCACAAGGAATAGATCAAGTCAGGAAAGTTCGAGAATTGGGAAGAAACTCAAAGATGCCATTCACGGAGAATACATTCATCTTGGGGAGTAGAGCTTCTTGACGATTCCTAAGGAAGACAGCCGAAGAGAAGACTGTATCTGGTGCTCCTATTGGGGATCTAGGCGTCTATTTCTACGAATAAGTGAAACGGCGTCACCTAGTTCTAGACGTAGTTGCCGGGGAAACTCGAAATATCTATACTATTATTACACAGTAGATATGAGTTTATGAAAGGAGACTTACAGTGAGCAGCCCCACAATACAGTTTATAATATGAAAGCAGTAAATGAAAGCGATAACCACTTACTCGGTTGTAGTGCTTCCATGCTGTTTGGTTAGTTGTTCAACAAAGAAAGATTAAAAACAACAGTATATTCAAAATCAAAGGAGAAAGTGCTTTGAAAAAGAAAGATCTGGGGCTTACAGCTCAAGGAGAGGCCCAGGGTTTTATCAGTGAGCGCACTGTTTGACTTTGTACAGAGGGACTTATACAAGTGACTGGGGCCCAAAATGGTTTTCTATACAAAGGGATGGGTCTTACACTCTCTCAAGAGGCCCAAAAAGGTTTAAAGAAAAAGAGTGGGGCTTATAACACGAGGGTAGGCCCAAATGATTTTTATTTTTAAACGGGCGACGATCGCGCCGTTTACTTGTACAGAGGGACTTATACAATGAGTGAGGCCCAAAATGTTTTTGTACAAGGGGGGATGGGTCTTACACTCTCTCAAGAGGCCCAAAGAGTTTTGAAGAAAAATAAATGGGTCTTACTACTCGAGGGTAGGCCCAGATGATTTTTGAAAAGGCGACGATCGCGCCGTTTGTTTTTTGACGGTATCGGGACTTATACAATAAGTGAGGCCCAAAAATGATTTAGTCAAAAAAGGATTGGGTCTTACACTCTAATAGAGGCCCAAAGTGTTTTGAAAATGATTTATGAGGGTTGAATTAATCCAAAACCCTAATTTGTTTTCAAAATGTATTTAATTGAATAAAAATTCAATTAAAATGATCAAAAATTGTTTAACACATGGAAAACAAATTGTGATCTTGGATTAATGCTTCAAAAATTTAGTATTGACCTACAAAATAATTAGAAAGCATTAAAAGTTGCAAAATCAATGTAGAAAAAATATTTAAAATGCCAAAAACAATCAAAATATTAATTCTTTACAAAAATATCAATTATATGAAATAAATAATATTTTTTGGGATTTTTTGGGAAAATAAAATATTTTAACATTTTTGTGAATTATTAAAAAAAATCAACTCAAAATCATTAAAACTCAGAGAGAAATTAATTTTTGAATCAATTAAACAAAATCACAAAATTCAAATATTCAAATTTATGAAAATGGCGCCAAGAACAACACCAAGAACACGCGCGTTTTTCAGTTTGCCCAGATTTGCATTTTCTATCCAATCTCCATGAATACGTAACCATATAATGCAATCCACATATCATTATGCTCGTCTCAACCTCACGATCATGTCTATGTACTTTAATTTCATTTAAATTAAACATACAACAAGAAATCACGAAGAAACCTCAAGAACCCTAATTTCTGCATGAAGGCTAGGATTTTTGATACACGATTCAAACAATGCAATTAATTGAGGGAAAACATTCCATGCATGATTATGAACATATGGCCAAATTATTGTGCGAGGAAATATGCATAGATTGAGAGATGACCAAGTATGTGCTTACCTCCAAGTCGTGACAGCAAGAGCAGATGTGATTTTGAGTTGGAGGTGTTACAGACAAGTTGTGATGATCTGAACAGCTTCCCTACACCATATGGAGTGTGTTTGAACACTTGGATTGAATTGAAATGGACTGGATCAGTTTATGGCATCTCAACTGCACCTTGTTTGAAATTTTGAGCAACCAGCTGGTGATTTTATGAAATTGATGTTTCAGAAGTTATGTGAGTGTTTGATCAGCTCATATGTGATGTATGTGAGGTGTGTGAGTGATTGGTTTGATTGGAATTGCTCTCAAACTCAAAACCCGATAGCTACCTTGCTAAGAAAGGCATTTTTGCCAAGAGAAAGAGATTTTGAGGAAAGCATCTGTTAGATGGCTTTGGTGTACTTAAACTGACCACAATTGAGCTCTATTTATAGTAGAGCAAGTTTGTTTTGCAAGGAATAGTACATGGCAGCTGGTAAGTAGGTTTCCTCAATGTTGGCCAATGGAAATGAAAGTCTCCTCTAGCCATTGACTAGAGGTTAGGGCACAGAGCTTTGGTTCCCTTGGTCTTGGATAAGTCTTAACTGATTTCAGATGAGAATGGCTCAGTCCATGCCACCTTGATGGTTCCATTGAATGCCTCATTCCAAATTTGAAGTCTTGTCCCTATTTTGGCCATTCTAGGTTCAACATGCTATTCTTTGTTCCTTGGACCTTGGAGGCTTGGCTCAGTGATTGTCCCCTTTGGATTCAATCCTCTGAGGTGTCCAAGTGGCTTGGAGCAATTGCAATTGGCTGATTTTGGCAAATCGACCAAAGTTGCAAATTCTGCCTTGCTTTGACAGATTTCAGCAAGGCAACTTGCCAATGTTGTATCTCATGATGTAGGTTGAATTTGGCAATGTTCTTGGCCATTTTGGAAAGCTCTTACATGATACAACAACTGTTTGAACAAGTTTAGTTTTGATCTCTTTTAATTCCAAGTGAAAAATCCCCCTACATTTGGCAAAAAGTGAAGGCAAATTCTGACTTAGTGAAATTTTCACTAAGTGTTGGAAAAAGTGACATTTTCACTTTTCAGCCACTTTGATCACTCCATAACTCAAAATCCTTAATGAATTGGAATGGCTTGTAGTTGAAGTTTTTGTAGGTGATAATGAGGGCTACAAATCCATCTTTGGATGAGAAAAAATGGCCTTGTGGTTTAGGAGTTATGGTCCTCCAAAGTTGGTACCTTTGCCACTTTATTTTTAACTTAGAAAATTTTCTAAGTTTTATGGTTACCCCTTTTACAAGTTATCTCACTTTTCTTGATTTTTCTTGATGAATGATGATTCAAATCATACATTAAAATCATTTTAGGGTTAAAAAACCATTTTGGTGAAAAATCTCAAAAAGTCAAAGTTGACTTTTGTGCACAGTTGACTTTTTATCAGATGAATTCCAAACTGTGCAGTTCTTCAGGAAATCTTGTCCTTGACCTAAATCAAACTTGATGGACATGTTCCATGGGTGTCATAGGGTATATTCAATCATGTATTAGGGTTTGGGAGCATGCCTTGGTCAAAAGTCAAAGTTACAGTTGACTTTTCCCTTAAAACCCTAATTGTGGTGCAGATGAAAATGAGACTTGTTGCTCAAGCTTCTTGGATCAATCCATTGTTCTAAATGGATCAACATGGTGTATTAGAGACCCTCAAATCATCTCTTGAGGTCTTGGCTCATGGTTTGTCCCAAAAGTCAACTTAGGGGTGAATTAGGTCAAGAAACCCTAATTCCTGATTTTTTATGAATGCACCCCCTGAGGCAAAATTGACTTGATGCATGGGTTCATGAGGTCCCATGAAGCATATTAGGTTATGTTTTGGATCAATGGCTGGTGCCCAGATGAAAATTTCCATCTGGAGGCCCTGGTCGACCAAAACCCTAATTTGGTGACACTGTCGATCTTGAGACTTGATCCACCTAGAAGGGAACAGCCTTGTGCTTAATCCTTGAAGTGGGAGTCCTTTTTGATCCATTGTGGATGTTTAAGAGATTAGAGAAGTTGAAGATCATGTCATTTCTTGATTGATCCTTTGTCTAAGCACTCAGAGAGGGCTTGAAACCCTAATTTTGATTGTATTTGATGCTCACCCATCTTTGGGGAGACTGATGAAGCATGATGGTTCATCCATATTGTGATGATGATTTTCACAATGATGGGAAATCTAAGTGGTCAAAATTTAGGGTATTACAGATGCCCCTATTTAATCTTCTTGGACCCGAAGGTGTGAATGACGAAGGGATTCGAGCATTCGGGGTGCAAGAGGATTAAATATCGGAATATCCGAAATTTTGATGGTGGTTATGAATGGTAGCTTACGCATTCATCTTCTTTAGCTAAGCAATGATGCTTAGAAAAGGTAAACTTCCGCTCGATCCTGGTTTTCTACCAAGGAACTGGTCTCAGTTTTCTTTTGAAATAAACCTCCCCTCGTTCTTGGTTTCCTACCAAGGAACTGGTCTTAGTTTCTGATTTAAACTTCCCCTCGATCCTGGTTTCCTACCAAGGAACTGGTCTTAGTTTCTTTTGTAAACTTCCCCTCGATCCTGGTTTCCTACCAAGGAACTGGTCTTAGTTTCTTTTGTCAATAAACTTTCTTGACAAGGGGCGCTATTCATAGCGGCTTTCCTCAAACTTCTCACCGAATTTTCCTGGGGAGATGCCATTTGAGTGGAAAAAGTTTTGATGTCAGACTTACTGGGGAACCCAGTCGTCTGAGTTGTAGAGTTGTACAAACTTCTCTGTTGGAGACGCCATTTGTTTCTACTGGGGAAAGCGAGTCTCTTGAGAGACTGCTTTCGTTTGGGATCTTTCATCATACTTTTCTCGGGATCTTCCCGGAGAAACGCCATATGATGGGGTCCAATTTTGAGGTGTCGATGACCTTTTCATCAACGACTTTTCGGAGAAATACTGATGTACTGCCGAATCTCTGATCACGAGGCTTTCTCTGTGGATTTTCCTTAATCCGGGAAAGCGAGGATATCATCTTCAATGGCGAAGAGTGACATCTGTTGAAGGTTCTCTGATCTTTCAGAGGTTCAAGTTATCAAAGTGGCCAAGGACCGACTCTGATCTAAAGATACACTGGTGGCGAGATTGTGCAGACGCAACACTTCCTGACGAGGAAATAACTGACAAACTCGATTGAGAAAACTGTTTATCACTAGGGGACAAGACTGACTCAAGTGATAGTGATGCAATACGAAATGCGAACGCAAATAAAATGCATGAAGTATGTATGTATATGCTGACAAAACAGACGTGACATACAGACTAATGGATGAACACAATTGGATACTCGGCCATCGCGGGGCGAAGAAGTACCGTTGATTCAAAATAGCAATTCTACCTTGCTTAGGAGAAATAGTCCACGCGGGGAGCTATGTCGATCGGGCTTAGGAGATGAGAACTCGGTCGAGGCGTGTCAGACGAAACAAGGTCTCTGACACAGTTGATCCCTTCATTCAGGCGAACTGGTTTAGAAGGAGTACTTTGATTCTGCACTTTGAAATCCGCTTACTTCGGGAGAAGCCATCGATGTTCTTCTGATGTTCAACAGTCAAAAGAAATGCCATCTTTAATTTAAAAGCAGAAAAAGTTTTAACAAGTAAATTCATTTTTGTTTTATTTCAAGAATCGCTGATTAAGTTTAAACAACGTCGTTCTGTAAAGCTAAAACAAGAAAGAATTACAAACAAAAGCACAAGGGCTCAAATTTTATTGATAAGGTGGAGATCAGCCAAACGCGTGATTCCAAAGAGTATATACAAAGTTAGAAAACGGTAATTTACAGGGAAAAGGGCTACGTTGAAACATAACGACCACTATCCTTCTACCAACTTTGAATTCGGGGCATCCTGAGCTTCTGTCGAAGATGACCTTTGACTGGAGATTTCCTCCGATAGATGATGTAACTACTGCTGAGGGACTTGCCTCTGTTGAACATAGTTACTTGCCATTATCCCTAACTTTTGCCTGGATTGTACTATGAGATTTCCAATCCATCGGGATGATTCTTTTTTTTCATGTCTCTAACTTTTTCCTGGACCGTCCTTTCGGGTTTTCAATCCACCGAGACGTTTTTTTTTTTTTAGTTTAGGCGAAGTATTTCTTGACTACATCAACATTCGTGGGGTAGGCAAATTCCTCTCCGTCCATGGTTGCAAGTCTCAAGGCACCGCCTGAGAAAGCTTTCGTGACCACATAGGGGCCATCATAATTCGGGGTCCATTTGCCCCAGGAATCAGTGAGAAATGATTGTATCTTCTTGAGCACGAGGTCTCCTTTCCTGAAGACACGAGGTCGGACCTTTTTGTCGAACGCCCTCTTCATTCTCTATTGATACAACCGTGGCATAGTGCCGTGATTCTCTTTTCTTCGATCAGGTTTAGTTCGTCGTGTCGACTTTGACACCATTCAGCTTCGGTGAGCTGAGCTTCCATCAATACCCGAATTGATGGGATCTCTACTTCTATGGGGAGAACTGCCTCCATGCCATATACTAGAGAGAAAGGGGTTGCCCCTATTGAAGTGCGGACAGATGTACGATAACCATGAAGAGCAAAGGGTAGCATCTCGTGCCAATCTTTGTAGGTTACAACCATCTTTTGAACAATCTTCTTGATGTTTTTGTTAGCTGCTTCTACCGCCCTGTTCATCTTGGGTCGGTAGGGAGATGAGTTATGGTGTTCGATCTTGAACTCTGCACACAACTCTTTCATCATCTTATTGTTCAAGTTAGATCCATTATCAGTAATGATCTCGCTTGGAACACCATAACGGCAGATGATATTGTTTTTGATAAATCGAACCACCACTTGTCGGGTTACATTGGCGAATGACGCTGCTTCGACCCACTTGGTGAAATAATCAATGGCTACCAGGATGAACCGATGTCCGTTTGAAGCCTTGGGCTCAATCATGCCAATCATTTCGATTCCCCATATGGAAAAAGGCCACGGGGAAGAAAGAACTTTGAGATGTGATGGCGGTACATGAATTTTGTCGGAGTATATCTGACACTTGTGACACCTCCTCATGTACTTGTAGCAGTCGAATTCCATGGTCAACCAATAATACCCGGCCCTGAGAATTTTTCTCGCCATTGTGTGTCCGTTGGCATGAGTGCCAAAGGATCCTTCATGAATTTCTTTCATGAGCATGTCTGCTTCTGGTCTGTCGACACATCGGAGCAAGACCATGTCAAAATTTCTCTTATAAAGAGTGTCACCACTCAGGAAGAAGTTTCCAGCCAATCTTCTGAGGGTTTTCCTGTCTTTTCTGAGTGTCCCAGATGGGTACTCTTGTTTCTAAAGGAAGCATTTGATATCGTGATACCAAGGTCTGTCGTATATGACTGCTTCAATCGCGAAGATGTAAGCGGGTCGTTCAAGGCGCTTGACGTCGATCTTAGGTAGGTCATTCCATCGACCTACACTAATCATGGAAGAGAGAGTGGCTAATGCATCAACCATGTGATTCTCATCACGAGGGATGTGATGAAAGTCAACTCTGTTGAAGAAGGGTAACAACCTTCTTGCATAGTCTTTGTAAGGAATCAATCCTGATTGGTATGTGTTCCAATCTCCTTTTATCTGGTTAATAACCAGGGCTGAGTCGCCGTTTACGTCCAAGTTTTTGATCCTTAAATCAATCGCTTCTTCGAGACCCATGATACATGCTTCGTATCCGGCCTCGTTGTTCGTACATTTGAACGTAAGTCTGGCAGTGAAAGGAATATGGGAACCCTGAGGGGTAACAATGATTGCCCTAATTCTGTTTCCATAATGATTAACTGCTCCGTCAAAGATGAGTCCCCACTGGGAACCTGGTTCTGGCCCTTCACTTGGTAGCGGTTCATCGCAATCTTTCATTTTTAGATACATGACATCTTCGTCTGGGAAGTCAAACCCGATTGATTCTTGATCGTCAATCGGTTGATGAGCCAAATGATCGGCTAAAATACTTCCTTTAACGGCTTTCTGAGCGTGGTACTCTATGTCATATTCTGATAGTAACATCTGCCAACGGGCAATCCTTCCCGTGAGAGCAGGTTTTTCGAAAACGTACTTGATTGGATCCATTTCGGAGACCAACCAAGTAGTATGACGAATCATGTACTGGCGAAGACGTTTGGCTGCCCAAGCCAAAGCGCAACAAGTTTTCTCAAGCATTGTGTACCGAGTCTCGCAGTCGGTGAATTTCTTGCTTAGATAGTAAATGGCAGACTCTTTCCTTTTAGTTTTGTCTTGTTGGCCAAGTACACATCCCATTGAGTCCTCTAGGACTGTGAGGTAAATGATTAGTGGTCTTCCTTCCACTGGAGGTGATAGAATCGGCGGATTCAACAGATATTCCTTGATACTGTCGAAGGCAGTTTGGCAGTCTTCTGACCAAATGCAATCCTGGTTCTTTTTCAGTAATTTGAAAATCGGCGCACAAGTGGCGGTCATAAGGAACATGAATCTGGAGATGTAGTTCAAACGTCCCAGGAATCCTCTGACTTGTTTTTCAGTTTTCGGAGAAGGTATTTCTTGAATGGCCTTGACCTTGTCAGGATCAACTTCAATTCCTTTCTGGCTGACGATGAACCCTAGTAGTTTCCCCGAACGGACACCGAAGGTGCACTTGTTGGGATTCAAGCGGAGCTTGAATTTTCTTAGACGTTCGAACAATTTTGACAGATGTTCAACGTGCTCCTCCTCTGTTCTTGATTTTGCAATCAAATCATCGACATATACCTCGATTTCTTTGTGTATCATGTCATGAAACAGAGTAGTCATGGCCCTTTGATAGGTTGCCCCGGCATTCTTCAAACCGAACGGCATTACCTTGTAACAAAAGGTACCCCATGGGGTAATGAACGAAGTTTTCTCCATGTCTTTCGGCACCATTTTGATTTGGTTATAGCCCGAGAATCCATCCATGAAGGAAAAAACTTTGAACTTTGCTGTACTGTCTACCAGCATGTCAATGTGTGGTAAAGGAAAGTCGTCCTTTGGACTTGCCTTGTTCAAATCTCTGTAATCAACACACATTCTGACCCTTCCGTCCTTTTTAGGAACAGGTACGATGTTGGCTAACCATTGAGGATATTCAGATGTAGCGAGGAAACCCGCGTCGATCTGTTTCTGTACCTCCTCTTTGATTTTGATGGCCATGTCCGGGTGAGTGCGTCTCAACCTTTGCTTTACTGGCGGACATTCCGATCTCAACGGTAAGTGATGTTCCACGATGCTGGTATCCAACCCTGGCATATCCTGATAGGACCAAGCGAACACATCGGGGAATTCTTTGAGAAGCTTTATCAAATCCTCTCTGGCAGTCGGACTGAGCAGTGCTCCGATCCTGATTTCTTTTCTCTCTTTTTCTGAACCCAAGTTTACCGTTTCCAACGGTTCTTTGTGTGGTTCAATGGACCTTTCCTCTTGTCTGAGTAGTCGGGAGATCTCTTCTGGAATTTCGTTGTCATTTTCTTCTTCAGCCTCGAATACCAGGAACTCAAAGTTGGAAGAAGGCATCGGATCGTATGTTTCAACGGGGTATAAAACAAGCAATCTGCATGACGTGATGATTCGTGTTTAGAAGAGATAGAGAAAATGCAAGTGTGTGCAGTGTATTTGTTTTACTGCTTGTTTTTATGATTGAATTGTTTTTTAGGATTACCATTTTCTGAAAAAGTAAAAAGAGAAAACAGCAATTAACGCGGAAATTACAGAACGACGTTATTTTATTAATGAACAAGTCGAATCTTGAAACTACAGCCCTATAAAACAAAACTCTGTCGCTTTGGGCAAAGCGAAGAGGGAAATTTACAGAAAACGAGCCCTATCAAAATATCCGTCTCACCTGGGCAGGGTGAAAGGTTAAAGATGGCAATTACTTTGACTGACGAACGACCTTCGGAACCTCGACGGTAACCCATTGGCGGCGAACTCCTCGGTGAATCACAAAGTCTGGCACCTTCCTTGATTTATCTTCAGAAATGACGCTGATTTCTGGCGGAGAAGGATCGTTGGAATCTGTTTCCCAGGCAGAATTGTCGTAGGAGGATTCCTCTGTTGCATTTTGCATAGCATTGGTGCTCTCAGCTGTATCTCCCCATCCAGTTGGCTGGATGTCTTCGAGCCTGATACGAGAGCTTTCGGGAGCGGTGTACTTGACCATAAAGTCGTATTTTTCACTCGGTTGTCCCAAGGTGTCCCAAACTTCTTTGGAACTGGAGAAGTCATCCCTCTCAATGACGTTGACCTCGGGAAAAGCATAATTGATGAACTCAAGTCCTGCAAACGTTGCGAATTCATCTTCATGTTGAGTAGTTTCTGAATGACCTGAGTGTTGATCCCATTACATGGCGGGGACACAGGTATTCTGTTCAATGACGCTCAGCTGAGTTTCATTACTCGGCTGACTTTCTTGCCCAAAGTTTCCTGGGTAAGGCTGCCACATTGGCAGACCATCCATCGGGCCACAGTAGTTGTGATCAGAGTTTTCTTTCATCAGAGTGTCTTCCTCTAATGAATTTGGCGGAGCACGGCATCCTTCCGGATCACAATCTCCGTAGATCATTTCGACATCTGATCTTGGTATAAATCTCGGACTTTCTGTAGGAAAGCAAAAAGGCATAGGCACCTCTTCCTGAGACATATAGCCGTCTTTGTTAAGGTAGGACTTCCATTCTTCATCTGTGTCAGAGGGATCTTCCTCATTGATAGCATGAACTGTCTGAGACACTGGGTGAAGAAAACCTCCACTGTGGAAGAAGTTTTGAAGGGGATGAAGACTTTCATCGTTGACAGCTGTCTGGGTACAGGTTGCAGAAAAACCAAGACCCTTCTTTGTTTTATTGTCAATAGGAATGACAAGCCGTCCCCATCCTGTCGTATCGGTACTCTCGACCGCTTTGATAGCATCTTTGTATGAAGAAATTGAAGTTCCTTCTTCGGATTAATCATTCTTGCTCACCGACAGTGCTTGGAACTGAGTTCCTATAACCTCCTCGGGTTCCACACAAGTAGATGATGATAAGTTACTCACAAGCAAGGCTTGTTCCCCACAAACCGTGCCAAGTTGATCGTTCTTGACGAACTTTAGCTTTTGGTGGAGGGTTGAAGTAACCGCTCCAGCCTGATGTATCCAAGGTCTTCCTAATAAACAACTGTATGTTGCCCGGATGTCCATGACCTGGAAAGTAATTTGGAAAGTGTGAGGACCAATAGTTATGGGAAGATCCACTTCGGCGATAACTGTTTTTCTGGATCCGTCGAATGCTTTGACGACGACCTCACTGACTCTCATCGGAGGGCCCTTGAATGATAATTGCATCAAAGTGTACTTCGGCATAACATTCAGGGCTGACCCTGTGTCTACCAGTACGTTGGCTAAAGCATCGCCCTGGCAGTTAACTGTAATGTTGAGCGCCATGTTATGACGGCGACCCTCTTCAGGTAATTCCTCATCACTAAATCCCAAATTATTGCAGGAAGTGATGTTAGAGACAATGCTATCGAACTGTCTGATTGTTACATCCTGTTCCACAAAGGCTTGCTCCAAGACTTTCTGTAGAGCCTCTCTGTGTGCTTCTGAACTGAGTAACAGTGATAATACTGAGATCTTTGAAGGAGTCTATAACAGTTGATCAACAATGTTATATTCACTCCTTTGGATGAGCTTTAGCATCTCATCTTTATCTTTTGAAAAGTCGGGATTACCAGATTGACTGACTGGTGGATCAGGAATTTCCGCCTGAAGTTCCTTTTCTTTGTTGGATTCTCCAACCCCTCAGTTGAAGATTCGACCGCTCCGTGTTACACGACTGATGTCTGCAATATTCACGACGGAGGGTAATGGAATTTCCTTTCCATTCTCGATTATTGTTGCACCGTATTTGTAAAGGATTGCCTTAGCTGATTCATACAGTAATGGTCCCAGTAGATAGATGACTATGGGAACCTTCTGATTTTTCTGACCATCGTAAGTAATCTCGATCCGTTCCCGGTTGGGAACTCTAGATTCGTCAAGTAGAGGGACGATGGTAAAAACATCCCTGATCTGGTGATGACCAGAGATCGTGACAACATCCTCAACTTGATCGGCAAGGTAGTTCGGCGACCAAATGATGGGTCCTGAACCTGGATATGGATGAATTTCTCCATGATCGATCTGACCCTGAAGAGCTGCTCTCACAAGGTAACACCCTTGGTTACTTTCCGAACAGACGCTACAACTGTCATAGTTGTGTGGTGGCACCTGGCCACGCCCACTTTGAATACAATGTAACCTCACTAGGTTACCTTCCATTGATCGGACATCCTAACTTTGACGACGAGTAGGATTCCTGTTATTGATACTAATCTGCTGAGTATCTTCGTCCATATAGGTTGGCATCCACCAGCGATTTAACAAGTGCTGAAGTGCCTCCTGGACAAGGGTACAACCTCGATCGTTTTCGCAACCCGCTTTACAATTTTGATAGTCATGTGATATTAAGAATCCAAGTCGGACCTGCTCAGCATGTAACTCTACCAGATTAGTATTCATCACGCGAATATCGAAGATCTGAACCATGTTGATATGATAGGAGTTCCTATCATGGTAGTCTTAGATCCATCCAAGATCCATCTGACGCTTGAGGGCCTCTTGTATGAAAGAGCATCCCTGTTTGTTTACCGAGCAAATCAGACAGGAACTATAATCGTGCCGCGGCAGATTATGATATTGGCTTTGCCTTGAGTGCATCGCCACCAAGTTGACATTCATCACACGGATGTCGTGGTTTTGAATGACGTTAGAATTCGTAGAGACCATGTTAACTCCACGAACTCGGTGCTCTTGGATCCATCCAAGATCCATTTGTTCCTGTAGAGCTGCTTTCACTACAGAACATCCTTGGTTGTCTTTAGAGCAGATATCACACTGGTGATAATTATGAGGTGGCACATGGCCATATCCACTCTGTCTACAATGCATCCTGACCAGATTGGTCCCCAATAAGAGTACATCGTGAATTTGATAGACATTGTTAGTCTCTTTCTCAATCAGATTGACTACAGCCTTCTCGTGTTGAGGCAGCGGGTTCGTAAGAACATTAGGATTCGTATCTTTGAAAGATAAGAGCCCGCTCCTAACAAGCTTTTGCACGTCGGATTTGAAATTGAGGCAAGTCTCAATGTTATGCCCTGAACCTCCTTGATGATAAGGACATGTTTGATCCGCTTTAAACCAAAAAGACAGATTTTCTGGAACTGAGAGGGGAGACTTAGTCTGGATGTGCCCCTTGGCTAGCAGTAACGGAAACAGTTTTGCGTACATTACAGGTATAGGATCAAATCCTGGTGGCCGTGTTGTACGGTTGTTGTTATATGGAGGACGAGCCTGCTGAAGAGGTTGTTGTGTCCTTTGTTTGTCAGGTTGGCTCTGCGCAATCTGAGGTTGATACATAGGAACAGGCGCGGGGCCGATAGTAGGAGTAACAGCTGCTACTGGCTGATAACGTCGCCTTTGCTTTCCGAGAGAGATATTCCCAATATCTTGCTCTTTTTTCTTAGGGAGAGCACTAGCGTATTTTTTAGTACCGCTCGTTGATCCAGTGTCTTTTACCAAACGTCCTTCTCGGACGGCTTCCTCAAGACGTACACCCATGCCGACCATTTCGGTGAAATCACTGGGCGCACTGGCAACCATTCGGTCATAGTAAAATGAGCTTAAGGTCTTTAAGAAGATTTTTGTCATCTCTTTTTCCTCAAGAGGTGGACAAATTTGAACGGCAATTTCACGCCACCTTTGAGCATACTCCTTAAAGGTTTCCTTTTCCTTTTGCGACATTGATCTGAGTTGATCTCTGTCGGGTGCCATGTCCAAATTGTACTTGTATTGTTGGACGAAGGCAGTACCAAGATCTCTGAATGTACTGATCGTAGTACGGTTTAAACCCATGTACCATTTGAGTGCGGCACCGGTTAAACTATCCTGGAAGTAGTGAATCAGCAGGTCCTGATTCTCCGTCTGAGCTGACATCCGCCGAGCGTACATCACCAGATGGCTCTGAGGGCAAGAGTTACCCTTGTATTTTTCAAAGTCGGACACTTGGAACTTGTGCGGGACTTTCACATTTGGGACCAAGCAGAGGTCTGCGGCGTCCTTTCCAAATAGATCCTGACCGCGAATGGCTTGCAGCTCTTTCTGCATTTCCAAGAACTGCTCCTGGAATTCCTCCATTCTGTCAAACATAGTTTCCTTCTTATCAGAAGGTGTTGGTGGAATATGTCCTTCCAGGACAGTGTGCACCACAGGGGGTGGTACCGTGACTACGGCAGTAAGTCTTGGCGCCTCCCGAAGTTTGTAACCTTCAGGAGTCTTTAGTATGCCCCTGGCATCTTCACTTTCCCGAAGTTTGTAACCTTCAGGCCCAGCGGCTTCTGTTGCGATTCCTTGATCTTCAGTGATCGGCGGAACATATCCTTCCGGGATATAGTTAACAGGCATGCCCCAAGGACGATCTTTCGGCATCTCATACCTAGGATCATACTTTTCTATGATGGGCGTTGAGGTGATCTCTGAGATCACAGTTCTTTGTAGCTGAGCTTCTTCCATGGCTTGCATGTCGTTACGAAGCTTTCTCATATCCTCTCTCAGAGCGTCGATCTCTTCTTTCAACTCTCTGTTTTCTTCCTCAAGATCATCCATCTTTTTCTGACGATTGGCCCGAGTATTATACGAATGAGACAGTTTGACTCTAGAATCGAGACACAAACGTGAGATTCGTAGGTAAGGAGAATACGCGATGTGAGAATGATGAATGCAATGATTATATTAATTGTTTTTAGGTTTAATTAAAATAAACTTCGACAATTAGATTGCAAATATCAAACAGTGGGGGAACCCCTTTTTATTGAATTCCAAAGGATTACAGAAATGGAAATACAGTAGATTACAAAGTGCAGAAACAGAAACCTAAACTAATGGGTCCCGAGTCCTCTCTGAGGAGAAACCGGGTGTTGATTCTGGTATCTTTCTTTTCTTTGACCGGGGCGCTTGGGCCGTTGTCGGGTTGTCATTCCTTTGCCAAGTGAAAGGAGTGAGCAAATTCCTTTGGTCATCTTGATTCTCTACAGCATGTTGCTCCAAAATTTCAATCAGAGCATCTTTCTCTTTCAGTAATTGCTGTATTTGGATACACTCTACGTCGAGGGTGCGGTACTTGTTCTTCCAATATCTTCTTTCCTTTTGAACTTTGTTGAGAGTAACCTGAAGCCTTTCAGTTTCCGTCATGAAGTACATGACAATTTCCCTCGGCGGAAGAATTCTGTAACGAGGATAAGGCATCTTTAGCTTGAGAGCTCTAGTTTGTACCCAATGGAGATAAGGCTCCACCGAGACACAGTCCGGTTTTCCCAGAGACTCTCGTCCTTTCTTATGAACATGTTTCCAAGCTTGCACTATTTCCATCTTTAGTGCTCTGTCGTTTTCTCCTTCTTTGAAGAAAAGACCTTCCAGATGAACACCCAGTGGGATGTGTCTCATCGGGTATCCAAATTGACGGCGAACTAATATCGGATGATAGTTGATTCCTCCTTTAGTTCCTATGAGGGGTACACTGGGGAAGTTTCCACAACGGTCAATGATTCTGATTCCCTCATAAACCCTATTACACCAATCTATATCAGAGTTGGTGAGAGATATGATCTTCTGTGACTAGCGTAAGACGCTCTTGCAATCCCAAAAAGCGGCAGACTTGGGCAAGTGCGAGATAAACCATTTGTAGAGCAAAGGTACACAGCATGTGATCTTCCCTCCGCTGTACAAATTTCCTAAGTGTACAGAATGATACGCATCTGCGAGCAAAGTCGGCACATGGTTTCCAATGAGAAAAACCTTAATAGCGTTGATATCGACGAAGTTATTGATGTTGGGAAAGAAAAATAATCCGTAGGTGAGCAAGACAAAGATGCTTTCAAAAGCAGTCTCGTTCCCTATACTAGCAAAGTACAGAGCTTTCTTTGTCAAGAACTGGGCTGGCAAACCTTGGATGCCACCCTTAGTGGTCATGTGAGTCCTGACCTTAGACTCGTCCAAATGAATTGCTCTTGCAATAGTCTGATTCTTTGGAATTTCTTCCAGTCCAGAAAATGGAGCTCGATCCGTAATGTGTAAATCAGTCAGATGAGAATACTCCTCCAGCGTTGGTGATAGCTGGTAATCCGGGAATGTGAAACAGTGATAAACCGGATCGTAGAATTGAATGAGCGCGTCCATGATCCCCTTAATCACATGGACTCTTAACAGTGGTAGCAGACCACCGTGCTTGGCTCTGAAAGCCTCTGGGTTAACGATCATCCTCGCTAACTTTCTCAAATCCCCTAGTTTTGGAACCTTGAAAGTATACTGGTGAGTTCTCCTTCTACCGAAATCCATTAATGCAATCTTTTTCTCTGATATTTGCAATCACAGTCTTAGTTTAATTTGAAAAACAGAGAGACTAGAAGAGAATTTTTTTTTGAATGTTTTAATGTTTTATTAAATGAATGCATGAATGCAGCATGGGGTCAGAGGGTCGTTGTCATGAAGTCAAGGCTCTACCCATCCCCAAAGGTTTATACTAGGGTGATTTTTGTACCTGTACTCATTATCATCAGCTCCTCCCAGGAAGGCAGACAACAAGCGGATCGCCAGCGAGTTGTGTGCAATCTTAGAGTAAGTGCCATTCACCGAGAATAGATCACCAGCCTCAAATGAGGGTAGTATCGCGTAACAACTATTTCCGATAGTTTCCACACTACGAAAGGGTTTGGCTCCTCAGCTTCTCAGACTTAACAACCGGCCCATTGACTATAAGAGTAAATGGGTTGCGTTGGTCAGCCTCCACTGAGGTTGATGGTCGACCCCGTCGCCATCACTTATCTTAAGTGTATACTCAATCTCACCACATGCGGCATCACACGCATTCCCAGTAGCAGAAAAATAAACACGTATAGCAATTAGGAAAAGCAGTATATATATATTTGTCCTAATCATCCTAGACTTATAAAGCTACGATTCTTAAGTTCCTGATAGAAATGGGTTTCCCGGCGGAAGCCCTAATCTGTGGTTCCCTGCCTAAGAGATGGACCAGCATAGGTCAATCTTTCTCTTCAGCCGAGTTCCCATTTTCCGTGGAAAACGGGGATGATGCCCTAAGGCAGAAAAGGAGACTCCCCAGCAGAGTCGCCATTTGTGTAATTTTTCACACAAGAGAAGTAGAAAGAAAGGAACGGGCCCCACGGTGGGCGCCACTTTTCTGTAGCGAGCGATTTTGGACGCGGTTCTTAAGCGCTGGTCACTCTCTGCGGTTTGAGCTTTAAACTACAGGTCGATTCATTTTTTATCCTATTGTGAGCTGAATAACGAAGGGAAATAGATGTCTCCAATTAACCCTGCTTGCATACTGAGTTTAAACAGCGGTCTGTTAGGTTACAGATGCTATCAATGTGGGGGGGCCTTTGTACTGGTTATTCGTATTTCGCCAATACAGGTTTCTTTCTTTCTAGGGCTTAATGTTTCTGGTGGGGAATAAGGATTAGGATGTTAGGATTGATGCTTTTGAATTACTGCTTTTCGATTGATGGAGATATGGGATTTGGGTTTTTTGTTGATTGCGCTCGCTAAAATCTTTTCTTTTGATCTTATGCCTACGTATTCCCGTTTATCGAAACAGGGAAATCAGAGCGTTCGTAGTTCCTCCTATTCTATGGGAGGAAATGGTTGTTTTGGTGTCTTGTTCAAAGCCCAAGACGTGAAGCGAAAGGTAGTTTGTATCTTGTTCAAAGCCCAAGATGTGAAGCTGAAAAGTCTATTTGTGTCTTGTTCAAAGCCCTAGACGTGAAGCTGAAAGACCTCGACTTTAGAGAGAATTTGTCATCTCTAAAGAGGGGAGAAGGAGAATTACTTTAACTAGGATACGCGGATCCGAGCAATGCCATAATTTCCGAAGAAAGGGTTTTAACCTGAAGGAGAAGACTTTAACTCAGTGTAGAGCAATGCCATCTTTCCTTAGGAATTTCTCATGCTAAAAGAGGGACAGTGGCATGGATGTAGATGATCCAGAGGCTTGCCGCTTACAGCGATTAGATGAAAGGAAAGGAGTTGTTGATGTTTGTGTACTGTGAACGAGGCACAACTTTGATGCTAAAAGGTCGATTGGATCAACCAGTGGTTTTCTTATACAAAGCCTAAGAGGAGGCTAATTTCCTCTAGGAAAATCATTATACAAAGCCTAAGAGGAGGCTATTTTGTGTCTCGTACAAAGCCCGGGAGAGAGGCTAAAAGTTTTTGACCCAGTGGGGCATATCGTTATACAAAGCCTAAGAGGAGGCTAGCAAAGAGTTGACTTAGTTGGAGAATCTTTTATACTCAGTAAGAGAGTGTTTTTGTATCTCGTATGAAGCCCGAGATGGAGGCGAAAAGGTTTTGACCCGACGATGGAGTCTTTTGGTATCTCGTATAAAGCCCGAGATGGAGGCTATTGTTTGACTCAACAGAGTGACAGATCCAATATACTGATTTTAAAAGAGAAAATCAGTTCTTATATGAGTAACACTGTACACAGGGATTTAATTTGAGGATCAGGGATATTTCCTTCTCTTTGAGGAAATGGGAAATCCAAAGGGTATTGAGACTGTCCGAGTCTGCAGGTTTCCTTCCTATTTAACGAAGGGTGCTTGAGAATGTCTTTGAGACTCAAGGAAGTTAGACTGTCCGTGTCTAGAGTTTTATCTTTTGTACTATGCTTCGAGAAACAGTAGTAGACTCTATGAAAGGACTGTTCTATGAAGATGACTAAGTTCTGTTCCTATACCTCTAGGAGGTCGTCGGGACAATTTGTACGAAGCCCAAGAGGAGGCTGGAAACTTTTAAGAAGCCGACGGGTCCTTGTACGAAGCCCAAGAGGAGGCTATCATTCCCGGAGGAAGAGATCATTATACGAAGCCTAAGAGGAGGTTGTGAATACTTCTAAGAAGCTGTAGGGTCCTTGAATAATGCCCAAGAGGAGGCCGATGCTTTTAAGAAGCCCGTGGGTCTATCAACTCCTTTAGGAGAGATAACTCTTTTAAAGATGAAAACCACTGGTAAACGTGCGAGGTTTACTATCCAGCGACTTTTAGCTTTTAAAGAGGGTTCCTTAGTTAAGGTCCAAGATTATGACCGTAGTGGGTACCCAAACCCCGAGACATTCAAGGCAAGCTATCCACAAGGAATAGATCAAGTCAGGAAAGTTCGAGAATTGGGAAGAAACTCAAAGATGCCATTCACGGAGAATACATTCATCTTGGGGAGTAGAGCTTCTTGACGATTCCTAAGGAGGACAGCCGAAGAGAAGACTGTATCTGGTGCTCCTATTGGGGATCTAGGCGTCTATTTCTACGAATAAGTGAAACGGCGTCACCAAGTTCTAGACGTAGTTGCCGGGGAAACTCGAAATATCTATACTATTATTACACAGTAGATATGAGTTTATGAAAGGAGACTTACAGTGAGCAGCCCCACAATACAGTTTATAATATGAAAGCAGTAAATGAAAGCGATAACCACTTACTCGGTTGTAGTGCTTCCATGCTGTTTGGTTAGTTGTTCAACAAAGAAAGATTAAAAACAACAGTATATTCAAAATCAAAGGAGAAAGTGCTTTGAAAAAGAAAGATCTGGGGCTTACAGCTCAAGGAGAGGCCCAGGGTTTTATCAGTGAGCGCACTGTTTGACTTTGTACAGAGGGACTTATACAAGTGACTGGGGCCCAAAATGGTTTTCTGTACAAAGGGATGGGTCTTACACTCTCTCAAGAGGCCCAAAAAGGTTTAAAGAAAAAGAGTAGGGCTTATAACACGAGGGTAGGCCCAAATGATTTTTATTTTTAAACGGGCGACGATCACGCCGTTTACTTATACAGAGGGACTTATACAATGAGTGAGGCCCAAAATGTTTTTGTACAAGGGGGGATGGGTGTTACACTCTCTCAAGAGGCCCAAAGAGTTTTGAAGAAAAATAAATGGGTCTTACTACTCGAGGGTAGGCCCAGATGATTTTTGAAAAGGCGACGATCGCGCCGTTTGTTTTTTGACGGTGTCGGGACTTATACAATAAGTGAGGCCCAAAAATGATTTAGTCAAAAAAGGATTGGGTCTTACACTCTAATAGAGGCCCAAAGTGTTTTGAAAATGATTTATGAGGGTTGAATTAATCCAAAACCCTAATTTGTTTTCAAAATGTATTTAATTGAATAAAAATTCAATTAAAATGATCAAAAATTGTTTAACACATGGAAAACAAATTGTGATCTTGGATTAATGCTTCAAAAATTTAGTATTGACCTACAAAATAATTAGAAAGCATTAAAAGTTGCAAAATCAATGTAGAAAAAATATTTAAAATGCCAAAAACAATCAAAATATTAATTCTTTACAAAAATATCAATTATATGAAATAAATAATATTTTTTGGGATTTTTTGGGAAAATAAAATATTTTAACATTTTTGTGAATTATTAAAAAAAAATCAACTCAAAATCATTAAAACTCAGAGAGAAATTAATTTTTGAATCAATTAAACAAAATCACAAAATTCAAATATTCAAATTTATGAAAATGGCGCCAAGAACAACACCAAGAACACGCGCGTTTTTCAGATTGCCCAGATTTGCATTTTCTATCCAATCTCCATGAATACGTAACCATATCATGCAATCCACATATCATTATTGTCGTCTCAACCTCACTATCATGTCTATGTACTTTAATTTCATTTAAATTAAACATACAACAAGAAATCACGAAGAAACCTCAAGAACCCTAATTTCTGCATGAAGGCTAGGATTTTTGATACACGATTCAAACAATGCAATTAATTGAGGGAAAACATTCCATGCATGATTATGAACATATGGCCAAATTACTGTGCGAGGAAATATGCATAGATTGAGAGATGACCAAGTATGTGCTTACCTTCAACTCGTGATAGCAAGAGCAGATGTGATTTTGAGTTGGAGGTGTTACAGATAAGTTGTGATGATCTGAACAGCTTCCCTACACCATATGGAGTGTGTTTGAACACTTTGATTGAATTGAAATGGACTGGATCAGTTTATGGCATCTCAACTGCACCTTGTTTGAAATTTTGAGCAACCAGCTGGTGATTTTATGAAATTGATGTTTCAGAAGTTATGTGAGTGTTTGATCAGCTCATATGTGATGTATGTGAGGTGTGTGAGTGATTGGTTTGATTGGAATTGCTCTCAAACTCAAAACCCGATAGCTACCTTGCTAAGAAAGGCATTTTTGCCAAGAGAAAGAAATTTTGAGGAAAGCATCTGTTAGATGGCTTTGGTGTACTTAAACTGACCACAATTGAGCTCTATTTATAGTAGAGCAAGTTTGTTTTGTAAGGAATAGTACATGGCAGCTGGTAAGTAGGTTTCCTCAATGTTGGCCAATGGAAATGAAAGTCTCCTCTAGCCATTGACTAGAGGTTAGGGCACAGAGCTTTGGTCCCCTTGGTCTTGGATAAGTCTTGACTGATTTCAGATGAGAATGGCTCAGTCCATGCCACCTTGATGGTTCCATTGAATGCCTCATTCCAAATTTGAAGTCTTGTCACTATTTTGGCCATTCTAGGTTCAACATGATATTCTTTGTTCCTTGGACCTTGGAGGCTTGGCTCAGTGATTGTTCCCTTTGGATTCAATCCTCTGAGGTGTCCAAGTGGCTTGGAGCAATTGCAATTGGCTGATTTTGGCAAATCGACCAAAGTTGCAAATTCTGCCTTGCTTTGACAGATTTCAGCAAGGCAACTTGCCAATGTTTTATCTCATGATGTAGGTTGAATTTGGCAATGTTCTTGGCCATTTTGGAAAGCTCTTACATGATACAACAACTGTTTGAACAAGTTTAGTTTTGATCTCTTTTGATTCCAAGTGAAAAATCCCCCTACATTTGGCAAAAAGTGAAGGCAAATTTTGACTTAGTGAAAATTTCACTAAGTGTTGGAAAAAGTGATATTTTCACTTTTCAGCCACTTTGATCACTCCATAACTCAAAATCCTTAATGAATTGGAATGACTTGTAGTTAATGTTTTTGTAGGTGATAATGAGGGCTACAAATCCATCTTTGGATGAGAAAAAATGGCCTTGTGGTTTAGGAGTTATGGTCCTCCAAAGTTGGTACCTTTGCCACTTTATTTTTAACTTAGAAAATTTTCTAAGTTTTATGGTTACCCCTTTTACAAGTTATCTCACTTTTCTTGATTTTTCTTGATGAATGATGATTCAAATCATACATTAACATCATTTTAGGGTTAAAAAACCATTTTGGTGAAAAATCTCAAAAAGTCAAAGTTGACTTTTGTGCACAGTTGACTTTTTATCAGATGAATTCCAAACTGTGCAGTTCTTCAGGAAATCATGTCCTTGACCTAAATCAAACTTGATGGACATGTTCCATGGGTGTCATAGGGTATATTCAATCATGTATTAGGGTTTGGGAGCATGCCTTGGTCAAAAGTCAAAGTTACAGTTGACTTTTCCCTTAAAACCCTAATTGTGGTGCAGATGAAAATGAGACTTGTTGCTCAAGCTTCTTGGATCAATCCATTGTTCCAAATGGATCACATGGTGTATTAGAGACCCTCAAATCATCTCTTGAGGTCTTAGCTCATGGTTTGTCCCAAAAGTCAACTTAGGGGTGAATTAGGTCAAAAAACCCTAATTCCTGATTTTTTATGAATGCATCCCATGAGGCAAAATTGACTTGATGCATGGGTTCATGAGGTCCCATGAAGCATATTAGGTTATTTTTTGGATCAATGGCTTGTGCCCAGATGAAAGTTTCCATCTGGAGGCCCTGGTCGACCAAAACCCTAATTTGGTGACACTGTCGATCTTGAGACTTGATCCACCTAGGAGGGAGCAGCCTTGTGCTTAATCCTTGAAGTGGGAGTCCTTTTTTATCCATTGTGGATGTTTAATAGATTAGACAAGTTGAAGATCATGTCATTTCTTGATTAATCCTTTGTCTAAGCACTCAGAGAGGGCTTGAAACCCTAATTTTGATTGTATTGGATGCTCACCCATCTTTGGGGAGACTGATGAAGCATGATGGTTCATCCATATTGTGATGATGATTTTCACAATGATGGGAAATCTAAGTGGTCAAAATTTGGGATATTACACTTTAGTACCACAAAGTTCGCAATTCGATACTACTGCTGCTGCAGCGGTTGGTTGTGCGTACATTTGATCGATCTTGAGGGCCATAGCATCCATTTTGGCTTGCATCATGTCTATAGAGCTTACCTCATGTTTACCTCCTTGGGCTTCTTTCTTTTCCACTGTTGCTCTTTCGTTTCCCCATTGATGATGGTTTTGAGTCATATCTTCAATGAGACCACAAGCGTCAGGATAGGGTTTGTTCATCAGGGCACCGCCAGCGGCAGCGTCGATGGACATCTTTGTGTTATAATGAAGTCCGTGGTAAAAGGTATGTATAATCAACCATTGCTCCAAACCGTGGTGTGGACAAGCCCTTAGAAGGTCTTTATACCTCTCCCAAGCTTCAAATAGCGATTCTCCTTGGTTTTGGGTAAATCTTGTTATTTGGTTTCGGAGAACGGCTGTTTTGCTTGGGGGAAAGTATCTGGAAAGGAATGTTCTCCTAAGGTCTTCCCATGTTGTTATAGAATTGGCTGGAAGGGAATCTAACTAAGTTAGGGCTTTGTCTCTAAGGGAAAAGGGAAATAGTCTTAAACGAATCGCCTCAGGACTAGCACCATTGGTCTTAAAGGTGTTTGACAACTGGATAAAGACTTTTAGATGTTGGTTTGGGTTTTCAGATGGTAGTCCTGCGAATTGGTTTTGTTGAACTAGTTGTAATAGGGACGGTTTTAGGTCAAAATTATTGGCAGGTATGGTAGGGTTAACTATACTAGAGCTCGGTTCTTCGTCAGCAGGCTGAGCGAATTCCTTAAGGGGTCTTTGGTTACGATCTTCGGCCATAGCTTGCTTAATTCGACGAAGCCAAAGTCGTGCGCGAGCGTAACGTTCTGGTTCCACTAAAGGATCTATTACACTACTGGAGCTGCGAGATCTTCGCATCGACCAGTTCGTGCGGCCCTAGTCTAAACGGTGATAACAAACGAAATTCAAAATTTGGCGAAATTGGTCCCCGGCAATGGTGCCAAAAACTTGATGCGTTGTATTCGCAAGTGCACGAATCGCGTCAGAGTAATATAAAAATTTATCGTATCCACAGAGACCAAATGTCGATCTAACGATTTCCGTTTGTTACAGTGCTTATCTAAGGCAGTTCAATTCAGGGTTTACTAATGCAGAGGAAAATAAATAAAAGTAAATGACGAGGTAATAAAATTCAGACAAAACAATAGGCTTGAATGTAATTCTCATAACCGATAATATTTCTATATTCATCAACAGAACTACTTACGGGCAATATCTTTTATTTTAAGAAAAGAATTCAATTTAACAGGAACTGTCGCTTTCGCATAGTCAGAACCAAGTTTACCCTCTAAACTAACCCCTTTATTGTCACTTATAAAAAGGCGCGCATTGCGTTAGAGTCATGGAAAACTTACTTTTAAGAAATGCAAATTCTAAACTAAACAGAAAAGTATTTTGACCTGAAATCTCTAAACTAAAGAGGTTCAAAATGAACCAGATTCTAATCCCACTAACGCGTCCGAAAATAGTTTAAAATCTCTTTTCTAAGTGTTAAAAATCCCTACTCAACTGAGCAAAGCGCTTTCGCTGTATTTGATCAGTTGAGAACTAAACAAGTTCACAAATGGTTGGACGGCTTTCGATCTTACCCAACATTGCTTTTAAGTACAGAAAACTTGTGTTAAAGATTAAAACAACCCTTAAGTATATCTATTAACATATAGACGTATTACGGTGGTTATGGTCTTTACATTCTTACCTATCTAAAACTTAGCCAACCATGGTAGTTATAACAGTCATATTAATTCTTATCATGTATGGAATTAAGTCTTTAGAAAAGTAAAGTTTTGAAAAGTAAGGCAAGACAATAAATAAACAAAATAAAGCAAGTGCAAGAAATAAATGAAAGTAAATGCAATTAAAATAAAACCTGCTCCAAAGCGGAGTCTTTAAATCTGGTACAATGTACGGAAAAGAAAATGCTGGCAGGATTACTTCTACCAAAGTGCTCCAACTTGATTACAGACACTCCAAGACTTGATTACAAACTCGATCACACACAGTGCAATAACTCCTCGATGTGAGAAGATTACCGCTTTACAAGAGTGAAATTTATGCCTAGGATGAAGTAAACTAAGATTGGATGATCCTAAAATTCGAGTTCTGAGAGTATTTATAGGCAAAGTTGGCATGGTGCAAAGACAAATGTGACCTTGGCTTGAAAATGGGCGGGAACTGATTTTTGCTTTGTCGCGCCCACGATAGGCCTACCGCGCCCGCGACAAGAGGAAAATGGCAAAGGACGAGTGCTGATCGTGGGAACGTGGCAGTTGAGTTATGGAGATCATGGGACACGTCGTCGCCTACCCTGGGGCGTCCGCGACAAGAGTAAATTGCTGCCAAACTTGAATTCTTGCTCCTTTTGCACCCTTTTCCGTCTGGGACCTTGATTTTATTGAAAACCTGAAAACAAAGAAAAACATAACAATAACAAAGCAAAAATAATAGAAAAACAACTAATATGCATGTGAAATCAGAGTCGAAAATACAGTATAATTTAGTGTCATCAAGATACTAAGAGACTCCCTCGTTGAGTCAATCACCATCTTTTAGCCTCCATCTCGGGCTTCGTACGAGATACAAAAAACTCTCTTGTTGAGTCAAATAGCCTCCATCTCAGGCTTTATACGAGATCCCAAAAGACTCCCTGGTTGAGTCAAAACCTTTCAGCCTCTCTCTTGCGCTTTGTACGGGACACATATTAGCATCCTCTTAGGCTTTGTATAAGAAAACCACTGGTTGATCCAATAAACCTTTTAGCATCAAAGTTGTGCCTCGTTCACAGTACACAAACATCAACAACTCCTTCCCCTTCATCTAATCGCTGTAAGCGGCAAGCCTCTAGATCATCTATATCCATGCCACTGTCCCTCTTTTAGCATGAGAAATTCCTAAGGAAAGATAGCATTGCTCTACACTGAGTTAAAGTCTTCTCCTTCAGGTTGGAAATCCCCTATAAAGGAAATTATGGCATTGCCAGATTCACACATCCCGGTTAAAGTAATTCTCCTTTATAAACAGTTGTGACAAACAAACCCCTCTTTAGAGATGACAAATTCTCTCTAAAGTAAAACCCTTTTAGCTTCATATCTTGGGCTTTGAACAAGATACAAATAGACTCATTTCGCTTCACGTCTTGGGCTTTGAACAAGACACCAAAACAACCATTTCCTCCCATAGAATAGGAGGAACTACGATCGCTCTGATTTCCCTGTTTCAGAAAAAACGGGAATACGTAGGCATAAGATTGAAAGAAAAATCTTAGCGAGCACACTAAACAAAAACCCAAAATCCCATACTTTCATACATCCGTCCTAACATCTTAACCTCCCACCCATCGACCGAACACTACTTTTAACAAAATAAAAATAATAGAGACCCCGAATCTTTGTAGCATCTGTAAACCAACCGTTTTGACTGGTTAACCTCAGTTTGCAAGCAGGGTTAATTTGAGACATTTATTTCCCTTCCTTCATCAGCTTCAATAGGATAAAAAATGAATCGAGCTGTAGATACCAAAGAGCGGTAGTGCTTCGCAACCACATCCAAAATCGCTCGCTACAAAAAAATGGCGACTCCACCGGGGAGGTGTCATTAGGATCTATCTCACCTTTGTAGCGAGATCTTGTTCTCTTCCCATCTATTACGTGGAAACCTTAAAAAAGAGTGGCGCCCCGTGGGGCTGGTCTTTCTTTCTTTCTGGGATAGGACTCTTTGTTGACTTCACTAGGATCTTAGGTCAAAAAACCCTTTAAGTGGGGAAGGAACCACAGAATGACGTCTCCGTCGGGGAACCATTTTCTGTCAGGAACTTAAGATTCATAGCTTTTAAAAAGTCTAAGACATTAGGATAAATATATATATATATATATATTGCTTTTCCTAATTGATATCTGTGTTAATTTTTCTGCTAATGGGAATGTGTGTGATGCCGCATGTGGAAAGATTGAGTATACACTTAAGATAAGTGATGGCGGCGAGGTCGACCATCAACCTCAATGGAGGCTTCCCAATGCAACCCATTCCCTCTCATAGGCAATGGGCCGATTGTGACGTCTGAGAAGCTGAGGAGCCAACCCTTTTGTAGTGTGGAAGCTATCGGAAATAGTTGTCCGCAATACTACCCTCATTTGAGGCAGAGGATCTATTCTCGGTGAATAGTATTTACTCTAAGATTTCATATAGCTCGCTGGCGATCTGCTTGCTGTTTGTTATCCTGGGAGGAGCTGATGATTTTGAGTACAGGTACAAAAATCACCCTAGTATAAACCTTTGGGGATGGGTAGAGCCTTGACTTCATGACAACGACCCTTTGACCCCATGTTTTTTCTATGTTTTTGTGTGCTGCATTCATGCATTCATTTAAAAAACATTAAAACATTCAAAAATTTCTCTTCTAATCTCTCTGTTTTTTTCAAAATAAACTAAGACTGTGATTGCAAATGTCAGAGAAAAGGATTGCGCTAATGGATTTCGGTAGAAGGAGAACTCATAAGTACACCTTCAGGATTCCAAAAATAGAGGATTTAAGAGGTTTGGCGAGGATGATCACAAACCAAGAGGCTTTCAGAGCCAAGTACGGAGGTTTGCTATCTCTGCTAAGAGTCCATGTGATTAAGTGAATCATGGATGCGCTCGTTCAGTTCTACGATCCGATCTATCATTGTTTCACATTCCTGGATTACTAGCTAGCACCAACACTGGAGGAATATTCTCATCTGATTGATTTACACATCACTGATCAAGCTCCATTTTCTGGACTGGAAGAAATTCCAAAGAATCAGACCATTGCAAGAGTAATTCATTTGGACGAGTCTGAGGTCAGGACTCACATGACCACTGAGGGTGGCATACAAGGTTTGTCAGCCTAGTTCTTGACAAAGAAAGCCCTGTACTTCGCCAGTATTGGGAACGTGACTGCTTTTGAAAGCATCTTTGTTTTACTCACCTACGGGTTATTTTTGTTGCCCAACATTAATAAGTTCGTCGATATCAACTCCATTAAGGTTTTTCTCGTTGGAAGCCCTGTGCCAACTTTGCTCGCAGATGCGTATCATTCTGTACACTTGGGAAATTTGTACAGCGGAGGGGAGATCACATGCTGTGTACCTCTGCTATACAAATGGTTTATCTCCCATTTGCCCAAGTATGCTGCTTTTTGGGATCACAAGAGTGCCTTACGTTGATCGCAAAAAATCATGTCTCTCACCAACTCGGACATTGATTGGTGTAATAGGATTTATGACGGAATCAGGATCATTGACCGTTGTGGAAACTTCCCCAACATACCCCTTATAGGAACTAAGGGAGGAATCAATTACCATCCAGTTCTCGTTCGTCGTCAATTTGGATACCCGATGAGACACGTCCCACGGGGTGTTCATCTGGAAGGTCTTTTCTTCAAGGAAGGAGAAAGTGACAGAGCACTAAAGACAGAAATAGTGCACGCTTGGAAACATGTTCATAAGAAAGGACGGGAGTCTCTAGGAAAGCCCGACTGTGTCTCAGTGGAGCCTTATCTCCACTGGGTGCAAACTAGAGCTCTCAAGCTAAAAATGCCTTATCCTCGTCACGGAGTTCTTCCACCGAGGGAGTCTGTCATGTACTTCATAATTGAGACTGAAAAGCTTCAGGTTACTCTCAACAAAGTTCAACGGGAGAAGAGGTCTTGGAAGAACAAGTACCGCACCCTCAACGTGGAGTGCATCAAAATACAGCAACTACTGAAAGATAAGGAGGCTCTGATTGAAATTTTGGAGCAACATGCTGTAGAGAATTAAGATGACCAAAGGAATTTTCTCACTCCTTTCACCTGGAAAAGGAATGACAACCTGACAATGGCCCAAGAGCCCCGGTCAAAGAAAAGGAAAGTACCAGAGTCAGCACCCAATTTCTCTTCAGAGAGGACTCGGGACCCATTAGCTTAGGTTTCTATTTCTGCACCTTGTAATCTACTGTATTTCCATTTATGTAATCCTTTGAATTCAATAAAAAGCGGTTTCCCCACTGTTTGATATTTGCAATCTAATTGTCGAAGTTTATTTTGATTAAACCAAAAAACAATTAATATAATCATTGCATTCATCATTCTCACATCGCGTATTCTTCTTACCTACGAATCTCACGTTTGTGTCTCGATTCTAGAGACAAACTGTCTCATTCGTATAATACTCAGGCCAATCGTCAGAAAAATATGGATGATCTTGAGGAAGAAAATAGAGAGTTGAAAGAAGAGATCGACGCTCTAAGAGAGGATATGAGAAAGCTTCGTAACGACATGCAAGCCATGGCAGAAGCTCAGCTACAAAGAACTGTGATCTCAGAGATCACCTCAACGCCCATACTGGAGAAGTATGATCCTAGGTATCAAATGCCGAAAGATCGTCCTTGGGGCATGCCTGTTAACTATATCCCGAAAGGATATGTTCCGCCGATCACTGAAGATCAGGGAATCATAACAGAAGCCGCTGGGCCTGAAGGTTACAAACTTCGGGAAAACGAATATGCCAGGGGCATACTGAAGACTCCTGAAGGTTACAAACTTCGGGAAACGTCAAGATTCACTGCCATAGTCACGGTACCACCCCATGTGGTGCACACTGTCCCGGAAGGACAGATTCCACCAATACCTTCTGGTAAGAAGGAAACTATGTTCTATAGAATGGATGAATTCCAGGAACAGCTCCTGGAAATGTAGAAGGAACTGCAAGCCATCAGTGGTCAGGATCTATTTGGAAAGGACGCCGCAGACCTTTGTCTGGTCCCCAATGTGAAAGTTCCGCACAAATTCCAGGTGCCCGACTTTGAAAAATACAAGGGTAACTCTTGCCCTCAAAGTTATCTGGTGATGTACGCTCGGCGAATGTCAGCTCAGACAGAGAATCAGGACCTACTGATTCACTACTTTCAGGATAGTTTAACCGGTACCGCACTCAAATGGTACATGGGTTTAAACTGTACTACAATTAGTACATTCAAAGATCTTGGTATTGTCTTCGTCCAACAATACAAATACAATTTGGACATGGAACCGGACAGAGATCAACTCAGATCAATGTCACAAAAGGACAAGGAAACCTTTAAGGAGTACGCTCAGAGATGGCGCGAGATTGCCGCTCAGATTTGTCCACCTCTTGAGGAAAAAGAGATGACAAAGATCTTCTTAAAGACCTTAAGCTCATTTTACTATGACATAATGGTTTCCAGTGCGCCCAGTGATTTCACCAAGATGGTGGGCATGGGAGTTCGTCTTGAGGAAGCCGTCCGAGAAGGACCTTTGATAAAAGACGTTGGATCATCGAGTAGTACAAAACGATACGGTAGTTCTCTCCCTAAGAAAAAAGAGAAAAATATTGGGAATATCTCTCTCGGAAAGCAAAGGCGACGTTATCAACCAGTAGCAGCTGTAACTCCTGCTATCAGCCCTGCGCCTATTCCTACGTATCAACCTCAGGTTGCGTAGAGCCAACCTAATCAGCAAAGGATACAACAGCCTCTTCAGCAGGCTCGTCCTCCATACAATAACAACCGTACAACGCGGCCACCAGGATTTGATCCTATACCCATGTTGTACGCAGAATTATTTCCGTTACTACTGGCTAAGGGGCACATCCAGACTAAGTCTCCTCTTACAGTACTGGAAAATCCGCCTTTTTGGTTTAAGGTGGATCAGACATGCCCTTATCATTAAGGAGGATCAGGGCATAACATAGAGAATTGTCTCAATTTCAAATCCGACGTGCAAAAGCTTGTTAGGAGCGGGCTCTTATCTTTCAAAGATACGAATCCCAATGTTCTCACAAACTCGCTGCCTCAACATGAGAAAGCTGCAGTCAACTTGATTGAGAAAGAATTTAACAATGTCTATAAAATTCATGATGTACTCTTGTTGAGGACCAATCTGGTCAAGATGCACTGTAGACATAGTGGGTATGGCCATGTGCCACCTCATAATTATCATCGGTGCGATGTCTGCTCTAAAAGCAATCAAGGATGTTCTGTGGTGCAAGCAGCTCTACAGGAACAAATGGATCTCGGATGGATCCAAGAACACCGAGTTCGTGGAGTTAACATGGTCTATACGAATTCCAACGTCATTCAGAACCACGACATCTGTACGATGAATGCCAACTTGGTGGCAATGCACTCAAGGCAAAGCTAGTATCATAATCTGCCGCAGCACGATTACAATTCTTGTCTGACTTGCTCGGTAAACAAACAGGGATGCTCTTTCATACAAGAAGCCCTTCAGCATCATATGGATCTTGGATGGATCCAAGACTACCATGATAGGAATCCCTATCAGATCAATATGGTTCAGATCTTTGACATTCGATCGATGAATACCAACTTGGTAGAGTTGCATGCTGAGCAGGTCCGACTTGGATTCCTGATATCACATCATTATCACAGCTGTAAAGCGGGTTACGAAAATGATCAGGGATGTGCCCTTGTCCAGGAAGCACTTCAGCACTTGTTAAATCATTGGTGGATGCCAATCTACATGGATGAGGATACTCAGCAAATTAGTATCAATAACAGAAACCCCACTCGGCGTCAAAGTCAGGATGTCCGACTCGTGGAAGCTAACCTAGTGAGGTTAGATTATATTCAAGGGTGCTACCTTGTACGAGCAGCTCTCCAGGGGCAGGTGGATCGTGGAGAGATTCGCCCATATCTAGGTTCCGGACCCATCAATTGGTCGCCGAACTACCTTGCCAATCAAATTGAGGACGTTGTCATCATCTCTGATCATCAGAGGACCAGGAATGTTTTTGCTATTATCCCTCTACTGGACGAATCAAGAATTCCCAACCGGGAACGGATTGAGATTACGTACGATGGTCAGAAAACCCAGAAGGTTCCCATAGTCATCTATCTGCCGGGACCATTACTGTATGAATCAGCTAAGGCAATCCCTTACAAATACAGTGCAACAATAATTGAAAATGGAAAGGAAATTCCATTACCCTTCGTCGTGAATATTGCAGACATCAGTCGTATAACACGGAGTGGTAGAATCTTCAACAGAGGAGTTGGAGAGTCTAAGAAAGAAAAGGAACTTCAGACAGAAGCTCCCGATCCACCAGTCGGTCAATCCAGTAATCCAGACCTTTCGAAAAATGATGATGAGAAGCTGAAGCTCATCCAAATGAGTGAATATAACATTGTTGATCAGCTGTTACAGACTCCTTCAAAGATTTCGGTATTATCACTGTTACTCAGTTCAGAAGCGCACAGGGAGGCTCTACAGAAAGTCTTGGAGAAAGCCTTTGTGGAACAGGATGTAACAAACAGATAGTTCGATAGTATTGTCTCTAACATCACTTCTTGCAATAACTTGGAATTTAGTGATGAGGAATTACCTGAAGAGGGTCGTCGTCATAACATGGCGCTCAATATTACAGTCAACTGCCATGACGATGCTTTAGCCAGCGTACTAGTAGACACAGGGTCAGCCCTGAATGTTATGCCGAAGTCTACTTTGACTCAATTATCATTCAAAGGCCCTCCGATGAGAACCAGCGAGGTCGTTGTCAAAGCGTTCGACGGATCCAGAAAAACGGTTATCGGCGAAGTTGATTTTCCTATAACTATTGGTCCTCACACTTTCCTAATCACTTTCCAGGTCATGGACATCCGGGCAACGTACAGTTGTTTATTAGGAAGACCTTGGATACATCAGGCTGGAGCAGCCACTTCAACCCTTCACCAAAAGCTAAAGTTCGTCCAGAACAGCCAACTCATCACAATCTATGGGGAACAGGCCTTGCTCGTCAGCAATTTATCGTCATCCACTTATGTGGAACCAGAAGGGATAATCGGAACCCAGTTCCAAGCGCTTTCATTACACAAGGATGATCAATCCAGAGGAGGAACTTTGATTTCCTCATACAAAGATGTTATTAAAGCAGTCGAGAGTACCGATACAACAGGATGGGGACAGCTTGCCATTCCTACTAGCAATGCAACCTGTACCCGGACAGCTGCCAGCGATGAAAGCTTTCACCCCATTCAGGATTTCTTCCACAGTGGAGGTTTCCTTCACCCAGAGTCTCAAATAGTCCATGCTATCAATCAGGAGGATCCCTCCGACACAGATGAAGAATGGAAGTCCTATCTTAACGAGGACGGTTATATGTCTCAAGAAGAGGTGCCTACGCCATTTTGCTATCCCGCACAGAGTCTGAGATTTATACCACGGTTAGATGTCGAAATGATATACGGAGGTTATGATCCAGAAGGATGCCGTGCTCCGCCAAATTCATTAGAGGGGGACACTCTGATGAAAGACAACTTTGATCACAATTACTATGGCCCGATGGATGGCCTGCCAATGTGGCAGCCTTACCCAGGAGACTTGGGGCCAGAAAGTCAGCCGAGTAATGAAACTCAGCTGAGCATCATTGAACAGAATACCTGTGTCCCCACCATGTCATGGGATCAACACTCAGGTCATTCAGACACTACTCAACATGATGATGAATTTGAAACGTTTGCAGGACTTGAATTCATCAACTATGCTTTTCCCGAGGTCAACGTCATCGAGAGGGATGACTCCTCCAGTTCGAAAGAAGTGTGGGACACCTTGGGACAACCAAGTGGAAAATACGACTATATGGTCAAGTACACCGCTCCCGTAAGCTCTCGTATCAGGCTCGAAGATATCCAGCCAACTGGATGGGGAGATATAGCTAAGAGCACCAATGCTCTGCAAAATACAACTGAGGAATTCTCCTACGACAACTTTGCCTGGGAGACAGATTCCAATGATCCTGCTCCACCAGAAATCAGTGTCATTTCTGAAGACAAATCAAGGAAGGTGCCAGACTTTGTGATTCACCGAGGAGTTCGCCGCCAATGGGTTGCTGTCGATGCTCCGAAGGTCGTTCGCCAATCAAAGTAATTGCCATCTTTAACCTTTCACCCTGCCCAGGTGAAACGGATGTTTTGATAGGGCTCGCTTTCTATAAATTTTGCCTCTTCGCTTTGCCCAAAGCGACAGAGTTTTGTTTTATAGGGCTGTAGTTTCAAGAATCGACTTGTTCATTAATAAAATAACGTCGTTCTGTAATTTCCGCATTAATTGCTGTTTTCTCGTTTGGCTTTTTCTCAGAAAATGGTAATCCTAAAAAACAATTCAATAACAAAAACAAGCAGTAATAAAAAAAATACACTGCACACACTTGATTTTTCTCTATCTCTTCTAAACACGAATCATTATGTCATGCAGATTTCTTGTTTTAAACCCCGTTGAAACATACGATCCGATGCCTTCTCCCAACTTTGAGTTCCCGATATTTGGGACTGAAGAAGAAGTTGACAATGAAATTCCGGAAGAGATCTCCCGATTACTCAGACAACAGGAAAGGTACATTGAACCTCACAAAGAGCCGTTGGAAATGGTAAACTTGGGTTCAGAAAAAGAGAGAAAAGAAATCAGGATTGGGGCAATGCTCAGTCCAACTGCCAAAGAGAGTTTCATAAAGCTTCTCTAAGAATTCCCCGATGTATTCGCTTGGTCCTATCAGGATATGCCAGGGTTGGATACCAGCATCGTGGAACATCACTTACCGTTAAGATCGGAATGTCCGCCAGTAAAACAAAGGTTGAGACGGACTCACCCGGACATGGCCATCAAAATCAAAGAGGAGGTACAGAAACAGATTGACGCGGGTTTCCTCGCTACGTCAGAATATCCTCAATGGTTAGCCAATATCGTACCCGTTCCGAAAAAGGACGGAAATGTCAGAATGTGTGTTGATTACAGAGATCTGAATATGGCTAGTCTAAAGGACGACTTTCCTTTACCACACATTGACATGCTGGTTGACAGTACAACAAAGTTCAAAGTTTTCTCCTTTATGGATGGATTCTCGGGCTATAATCAAATCAAAATGGCGCCGAGGGACATGGAGAAAACTTCGTTCATTACCCCCTGGGGTACCTTTTGTTACAAGGTAATGCCGTTCGGTTTGAAGAACGCCGGGGCAACCTATCAAAGGGCCATGGCTACTCTGTTTCATGACATGATACACAAGGAAATCGAGGTATATGTCGATGATATGATTGCAAAATCTAAGACAGAGGAGGAGCATGTGACCCACTTGTCAAAACTATTCGAGCGTCTGAGAAAATACAAACTCCGCTTGAATCCCAACAAATGCACCTTCGGTGTCCGTTCTGGGAAACTCTTAGGGTTCATCGTCAGCCAGAAAGGAATTGAGGTTGATCCTGACAAGGCCAAGGCTATTCAAGAAATGCCTTCTCCGAAAACTGAAAAACAAGTCAGAGGATTCCTGGGACGTTTGAACTACATCTCCAGATTCATATTCCTCATGACTGCCACATGTGCGCCGATTTTCAAGTTACTCAAAAAGAACCAGGATTGCGTTTGGATAGAAGATTGTCAAACCGCCTTCGACAGTATTAAGGAATATTTGTTGAATCCTCCGATTCTATCACCTCAAGTGGAAGGAAGACCACTGATTATCTACCTCACGGTCTTGGAAGACTCAATGGGGTGTGTACTTAGCCAACAAGACGAAACCAAACGGAAAGAGTCTGCCATTTACTATCTGAGCAAGAAGTTCACCGACTGTGAAACTCGGTACACGATGCTCGGGAAAACTTGTTGTGCTTTGGCTTGGACAGCCAAACGTCTGCGCCAGTACATGATTCATCACACTAATTGGTTAATCTCCGAAATGGATCAAATCAAGTACGTCTTCGAAAAACCTGCTCTCACAGGAAGGATTTCCCGTTGGCAGATGTTGCTATCAGAATATGACATAGAGTACCACGCTGAGAAAGCCGTTAAAGGAAGTATTTTAGCCGATCATTTGGCTCATCAACCGATTGACGATCAGGAATCAATCGGGTTCGACTTCCCAGACGAAGATGTGATGTATTTGAAAATGAAAGACTGCGACGAACCGCTACCCAGTGAGGGGCCAGAACCAGGTTCCCAGTGGGGACTTATCTTTGACGAGCAGTTAATCATTATGGAAATGAAATTGGGGCAATAATTGTTACCCCTCAGGGTACCCACATTCCTTTCACCGCTCGACTTACGTTCAAGTGTGCAAACAACGAGGCCGAATACGAAGCTTGTATTATGGGTCTCGAAGAAGCAATTGATTTAAGGATAAAAAACTTACACATATACGGCGACTCAGCCCTGGTTATCAATCAGATAAAAGGAGATTGGAACACATACTAATCAGGACTGTTTCCTTACAAAGACTATGCGAGAAGGTTGTTACCCTTCTTCAACAAAGTCGAGTTTCATCATATCCCTCGTGATGAGAATCACATGGCTGATGCATTAGCCACTCTCTCTTCCATGATTAGTGTAGGTCAATGGAACGACCTACCTAAGATCGACATAATGCGCCTAGAACGGCCCGCTTACATCTTCACGATTGAAGCAGTCATAGACGACAAACCTTGGTATCACGATATCAAATGCTTCCTTCGGAAACAAGAGTACCCACCTGGGGCACTAAGGAAAGACAGAAAAACCCTCAGAAGGCTAACATGTAGCTTCTTCCTGAGCGGTGACACGCTGTATAAGCGAAATTTTGACTTGGTTTTGCTTCGATGCGTCGACAAACCAGAAGCAGACATATTGATGAAAGAAATTCACGAAGGGTCCTTTGGCACTCATGCCAACGGACACACAATGGCGAGAAAAATTCTGAGAGCAGGGTACTATTGGTTGATAATGGAATCCGACTGCTACAAGTACACGAGGTGGTGTCATAAGTGTCAGATATACTCCGACAAAATTCATGTACCGCCAACGCATCTCAAGGTTATTTCTTCCCCATGGCCTTTTTCCATATGAGGAATCGACATGATCAGCATGATTGAACCTAAAGCTTCAAACGGACATCGGTTCATCCTGGTCGCCATTGACTATTTCACCAAGTGGGTCGAAGCAGCGTCATATGCTAATGTAACCCGACAAGTGGTGGTCCGATTTATCAAAAACAGTATCATCTGCCGTTATGGTGTTCCAAACCTGATCATTACTGATAATGGATCTAACTTGAACAATAAGATGATGAAAGAGTTGTGCGCAGAGTTCAAGATTGAACACCATAACTCATCTCCCTACCGACCCAATATGAACGGAGCGGTAGAAGCGGCTAACAAGAACATCAAGAGGATTGTTCAAAAGATGGTTGTAACCTACAAAGATTAGCACGAGATGCTACCCTTTGCTCTTCACGGTTATCGAACATCTGTCCACACTTCAACAGGGGCAACCCCTTTCTCTCTAGTATATGGCATGGAAGCAGTGCTCCCCATCGAAGTAGAGATCCCATCAATCCGGGTATTGATGGAAGCAGAGCTTACAGAAGCTGAATGGTGTCAAAGTCGACACGACGAACTGAATCTGATTGAGGAGAAGCGAATCACGGCACTATGCCACGGTCAGTTGTATCAATAGAGAATGAAGAAGGCATTTGACAAAAAGGTCCGACCTCGTGTCTTCAGGAAAGGAGACCTTGTGCTCAAGAAGATACAATCATTTCTCACTGATTCGCGAGGTAAATGGACTCCGAATTATGATGGCCCCTACGTGGTCACGAAAGCTTTCTCAGCCGGCGCCTTGAGACTTGAAACCATGGACGGAGAAGAATTTTCCTACCCACGAATGTTGATGTAGTCAAGAAATACTTCGCCTAAAAAACGTCTCGGTGGATTGAAAACCCGAAAGGGCGGTCCAGGCAAAAGTTAGAGACAAAATAAAAAAAAATCAATTATCCCGGTGGATTGGAAACATCAAAGTACAATCCAGGCAAAAATTAGGGATAATGGCAATTAACTACGTTCAATAGAGGCAAGCCCCTTAGCAGCAGTTACACCATCCATCGGAGGAAAACTCCAGTCAAGGTCATCTTCGACAAAAGCTCAGGATGCCCCGAATTCAAAGTTGATAGAAGGATAGTGGTCGTTATGTTTCAACGTAGCCCTTTTTCCCTGTAAATTACCATTTTCTAGCTTTATATATACTCTTTGGAATCACGCGTTTGGCTGATCTCCATCTTATCAATAAAATTTGAGCCCTTGTGCTTTTGTTTATAATTCTCATTTGTTTTAGCTTTACAGAACGACATTTTGATATGATTAACGATTCATGAAATAAAACAAAAAATGAATTTTACTTGTAAAACTTTTTCTGCTTTAAAATAAAGATGGCAATTTCTTTTGACTGTTGAACATCAAAAGAGCATCAACCGCTTCTCCAGAAGTAAGCGAACTTCAAAGTGCATAATCAAAGTACTCCTTCTACGCCAGTGCGCCTGAATGAAGGATCAACAGTGTCGGATGCGACTATTCCATATGACCTCTTCGGCAGAGTTCTTATCTCCTAAGCCCGATTAACGGTATTCCCCGCGAGGACTACTTCTCCTAAGCAAGGTAGAATTGCTATCTTGAACCAAGTGATACCTTTCATCTCTCGCGACGGCCGAGTATCCAGTCGTGTTCATCCGTTAGTTTGTATGTCGCGCCAGTTTCGTCAGCATATACACACATATATCATGCATTATTTATTTGCATTCACATTTCATATTGCATCACTCTGGTCGGTCTTATCCCCTAGTGATAAAAGTCCTCTCAATCGAGTTGTCGATTCTTTCCTCGTCAGGAAGTGAATCATCTGAACAATCTCGCCTCCAGTTATTTCTGAATTGAAGATAGGTCCTGGACCACTTTGATAACTTGGACCTCTGAAAAACCAGAGAACCTTCAGTCAGCATCACTCTTCGCCATTGAAGATGATATTTTTGCTTTCCCGGATTAAGGAAAATCCCTAGAGAAAGCCCCTTAATCAGAGCTTCGGCAATACGGCAGTTTTTCTCCGAAAGAACCACTGATGAAAAGGTCATCGGCACCTCAAAAATGGATCCCATCATATGGCATTTCTCCAGGAAGATCCCGAGAAAAGTATGATGTAAGACCCCAAACGAATGCAGTCTTTCAGGAGACTCGCATTCCCCAAATAGAGTCAACAAATGGCATCTCCAATAGAGAATTTTGTGCACCTCTACAACTCAGACGATTGGGTTCCCCAGCGAGTCTGGCATCAAAACTTTTTCCATCGAATGGCATCTCCCTAGGAAGATTCGGCGAGAAGTTTGAGGAAAACCGCTACGAATGGCGTCCCTTGTCAATAAAGTTTATTGACGAAAGAAACTTAGACCAGTTCCTTGGTAGGAAACCAGGATCGAGGGGAAGTTTAAATCAGAAACTAAGACCAGTTCCTTGGTAGGAAACCAGGATCGAGGGGAAGTTTATTTAAGAAAACTGAGACCAGTTCCTTGGCTGAAGACCAGGATCGAGGGGAAGTTTACCTTTTCTAAGCATCATTACCTAGCAAAAGAAGATGAATGTGATCTGCCATTCATAACCACCATCAAAATTTTGGGTATTCCGATATTTAATCCTCTTGCACCCCGAATGCCCGAATACCTTCGTCATTCACACCTTCGTGTCTAAGAAGATTAAATAGGGGCATCTGTCATACCCCAATTTTTGACCACTAAGATTTCCCATTACTGTGTAAATCATCATCACAATATGGGTGTGTCATTATGCCTCATCAGTCTCCCCAAATATGGGTGAGTATTCACTACTATCAAAATTAGGGCTTCAAGCCCTCTCAGAGCTTTTAGACAAAGGATCAATCAAGGAATGACATGATCTTCAACTTGTATACACCCTTAAACATACACAAAGGATCAAAAAGGACTCCCACTCCAAGGATTAAGCACAAGGATGCTCCCTTCTAAGTGGATCAAGCCTCAAGATCGCCAGTGACACCAAATTAGGGTTTTGGTCGACCAGGGCCTCCAGATGGAAATTTTCATCTGGGCATAAGCCAAAGATCCAAAACATAACCTAATATTCTCCATGGAACCTCATAAACCCAATCATTAAGTCAATTTTGCCTCAGGCGATGCATTCATAAAAAATCAGGAATTAGGGTTTCTTGACCTAATTCACCCCTAAGTTGACTTTTGGGACAAATCATGAACCAAGACCTCAAGACATGATTTGAGGTTCTCTAATATACCATATTGATCCATTTGGGACAATGTATTGATCCAAGAAGCTTGAGCAACAAGTTTCAATTTCATCTGAACCACAGTTAGGGTTTCGCGGGAAAAGTCAACTGTAGCTTTGACTTTTGACCAGGAAATGCTCCCAAGCCCTAAGACATGATTCAATATCCTCTATACCACCCATAGAACATGTCCATCAAGTTTGATTTAGGTCAAGGACATGATTTCCTGAAGAATTGCACAGTTTGGAATTCATCGGATAAAAAGTCAACTGTGCACAAAAGTCAACTTTGACTTTTTGAGATTTTTCACAAAAATGGATTTTTTAACCCTAAAATGATGTTTATGTATGATTTGAATCATCATTCATCAAGAAAAATCAAAGAAAATGGGATAACTTGTAAAAGGGGTAACCATAAAAACTTAGAAAATTTTCTAAGTTATGGAAAAAAAGTGACAAAGGTACCAACTTTGGAGGATCATAACTCCTAAACCACAAAGCCATTTTTTTCCATCCAAGGCTTGATTTGTAGATCTCATTGCCCTCTACAAAAGCTTCATACTGACCTATGTCCAAATTCCTCATGGATTTTGAGTTATGGAGTGATCAAAATCAAGAAAAGTCACTTTGTTCCAACACTTAGTGAAAATTTCACTAAGTCAGATTTTGCCTTACTTTTTTCCAAATGTAGGGACATTTTTCATTTGGATCCAAAAGGTATCAAAACCAAATATGATCAAACAGTTGTTGTATCATATAAGAGCTTTCTAAAATGGCCAAGAATATCACCAAATTTAACTTGAGCCATGAGATATGACATTGGCAAGTTGCCTTGCTGAAATCTGCCAAGGCAAGGCAGATTTTTGCACTTTTGTTCAATTTGCCAAAATCAGCCAATTCCAAGCCTTGTCATCACTTTGGACACATCTGAGGATTAAATCTAAAGGGGACAATCACTGAGCCAAGCCTCCAAAGTCCTTGGAACAAGAAATAGCATGTTGAACCTAGAATTGCCCAAAATAGGGACAAGACTCCAATTTTGGATTGGAGTATTCAATGGAAGCATCAAGGTGGCATGGACTGAGCCATTCTTAACTGAATTCAGTCAAGACTTATCCAAGACCAAGGGGACCAGCAGCCTGTGCCCTAACCTCTAGTCAATGGCTAGAGGAAACTTGGATTTTCATTTGCCAACATTGGCCAAACCTACTCAGCAGTTGCCATTCACTATTCCTTACAAAACAAACTTGCTCTACTATAAATAGAGCTCAATTGTGATCAGTTTAAGGACACCAAAGGCCTACAACACTTGCCTTTCTCAAAATTCACTTCTCACTCTCAAAAATGCCTTTCTTAGCAAGTCACTATTGGGTTTTTCATTAGAGAGCAATTCCACTCAAACAAATCACACACACACCTCATATACATCATATGTGAGCTGATCAAACACTTAAACAACACCTGGAACACTGATTTCTCAGAATCACCAGTCAATTGCTCAAGGTTTTAACCAAAGTGCAGTTGAGATGCCATGAAGTGATCCAGCCAATTTCCATCAAGTCCAAGCATTCAAACACACTCCATATGGTGTAGGGAAGCTGTTCAGATCATCACAACTCATCTGTAACACCTCCAACTCAGAAATCAATTCGCTCTTGCTGTCACGACCTAGAGGTAAGCCTAAACTTGGTCATCTCTCAATCTATGCATATTTCCTCGCACAATACTTTTGCCAAATGTTCATAATCATGCATGGAATGTTTCCCCTCAAGTAATTGCTTTGTTTGAATCGTGTATCAAAAATCCCAGCCTTCATGCAGAATTTAGGTTTCTTGAGGATTTTTCGTGATTTCTTGTTTTATGTTTAATTTAAATGAAATTAATTGCCATAGACATGATCGTGAGGTTGAAACGAGTTGATTGGTATGTGGATTGCATGATATGATCAAGTATTCAGTGAGATTGGATAGAAAACGCAAATCTGGGCAAGGCAGAAAACGCGTGTGTTCTTGGTCCATGTTCTTGGCGCCATTTTCACAAATTCAAATATTTGAATTTTGTGATTTTATTTAATTGATTCAAAAATTAATTTCTCTCTGAGTTTTAATGATTTTGAGTTGATTCTTTTTTTAATAATTCACAAAAATGTTAAAATATTTGATTTCCCCAAAAAATCCCAAAAATATTATTTATTTTATATAATTGATATTTTTGCAAAGAATTAATATTTTAATTGTTTTTGACATTTTGAATATTTTTCCATCTTGATTTTGCAACTTTTAATGACTTCTAATTATTTAGTAGGTCAATAGTTAATTTTTGAAGCATTAATCCAAGATCACAATTTGTTTTCCATATGTTAAACAATTTTGATCATTTTAATTGAATTTTTATTCAATTAAAATACATTTTGAAAACAAATTAGGGTTTTTGGATTAATTCAACCCTCATAAATCATTTTCAAAACTTTGGACCTCTATTAGAGTGTAAGACCCAACCCCCTTTTAACTAAAACAATTTTGGGCCTCAATGCATTGTATAAGACCCACTGCGTTTTCAAAAATCTCGGCGCGATCGCCATTTTAAACGAAAAATCATCTGGGCCTACCCTCGTGTTATAAGCCCCACTCTTTTTCTTTTTGGGCCTCTAATAGAGTGTAAGACCCAACCCTTTGTAAATACAACCTATTTTGGGCCTCACTTATGGTATAAGTCCCGCTGTATTTCAAAAAAGTTCGACGCGATCATCATCCGTTGAAAAACAAATCTTGGGCCTACCCTCGTGTTATAAGCCCCACTATTTTTCTTTAAACCTTTTTGGGCCTCTTAATAGAGTGTAAGACCCAATCCCTTTGTACAGTAAAACATTTTTGTTAGAACAAGAATTGATTCTACATTCCTAATAGTTTTGATGATAACAAACACTTGTTATTTTAGAACTTGATGCTCCTAATTTCATTGTTTATGATATGTAGGAAAGTTCTAGGAAAGTTCTAATACAAAGAGTTCTGATATAGAAGTATCTCAAAGAAGTTCTGAAACAGAAGTATCAGAAGATTCAATCTGAGCGAAGTTTAAAGCGAAGTTCTAATCAAAGCGAAGCTCTGATTTGGAAGCATCAGCCTAAGTTCTGATGACGGATGTCTAGCGCTTCAGCACCAAAGCTGTATCAAGCCAGAAACTCTGATGATTCAACATAGACTCTGATACGCTATCCTTCTCGTTTATGAGAATCTCAAAGTAACGGATTGAATCTGTATTTTTGGAAAGAGCATTAATTAGCATTATTATCCTCTCCAAAAATAGTTCACGCGTCTCCAACGGATCAAATCTTCTCAGCTATTTAAAGGAGTCCCTGCAGATGACCAAAGCACTTTTTGTGAGCTCATACTGTCCACAATTCTTCAATTTCACTTGCTCTTGTATTTTGATTTACATTTTGATAAAACAGTGTGTAAAAATCACGGTTGTGATAAAGCTTACTAGAAGCACTTGTTTTTTAATTTTTTATTCCTTGAGAAAACCAAGTTGTGGTTAAACCTCAAGAAGAGTGACGGTTGTTACTGAAATTGTGTAATCGTAACTGATTAGTGGATTAAGTCCTCAAGAGAGAGGCGAAATCACCTTGGCGGGTGGACTGGAGTAGATTGAGTTCAATCGAACCAGGATAACCATTGTGTCCTTTGCATTAATTTTTTAAAAACTCCAATTCAACCCCCCTTCTTGTGTTTTTTCGTTTCTTCAATTGGCATCAGAGCGCCTGGTTCTGGGTGCTAACACTTAACCGTGTCAGATAAAAGATCCTTCACGAAAAAGCACTATGGCAGAATCCGTTCAGAACTACAACGACAAAATCAGTGGCAAACCACCGGTGTTTGACGGAGAAAACTTTGATTACTGGAAAGATCTAATCGAAAGTTTCTTTCTGGCTCATGACGGTGATCTCTGGGATATGGTAACAGATGGTTACACTCACCCTGTCAGAAAAGACGGTCAGAAGATTGAAAGGAAAACCATGACTGATCAACAGAAGAAAGATTTCAGAAATCATCACAAGGCCAGAACGATTCTCCTCAGCGCAATCTCCCACACAGAATATGAGAAGATCACTAACAGAGAATCAGCCAAACACATATTTGATTCTCTGAGAATGACGCATGAAGGCAACTCTCAAGTCAAAGAGACTAAAGCTCTGGCACTCATCCAAAAGTATGAAGCCTTCAAAATGGAAGAAGATGAAACAATTGAGAAAATGTTCTCAAGGTTTCAAATTCTAGTTGCTGGACTAAAAGTTCTGAATAAAGGGTACTCAACATCAGATCATGTCAAGAAAATCATCAGGAGCTTACCTAAAGTATGGAGACCCATGGTCACAGCACTAAAACTCTCCAAGAACCTCAACGAAATATCTCTTGAAGAACTGATCAGCTCTTTAAGAAGTCACGAGATAGAACTAGAAGAAGATGAACCCCAGAAGAAAGGTAAGTCTATTGCTCTTAAATCTAAATACAAATCTGAAACTAAAGCTTTTCAGGCAGAAGAAGAAAGCTCTGGTGGCTCCTCAGAAGAAGATGAACTATCACTCCTTTCCAGAAGAATACAACAACTATGGAAAAATAGGCAACGAAAATTCAGAAACTCTAGAAGATCAAGCAGTCATTCTGAACCATCCTCTGGACACAAAAAGTCTAGAAACAAAGAGGTAGTGTGTTACGAATGCAAGGAACCTGGACACTACAAAAGTGACTGTCCTAAGCTGCAGAAAGAAAAGCCAAATAAAAAGTTTAACAAGGAAAGAAAGAAAAGTCTTATGGCTACCTGGGATGACTGGGAATCCTCTGAAGCAGAATCCGAATCAGAAAATGAACACGCGAACATTGCCCTAATGGCCAACATATCAGATGATTCAAACTTATCAGAATCAGACTCTGAGTCAGAAACTAAAGAGGTATTCTCTAACTTTTCTAGATCTCAATTAGAAGAAAGTTTGTCAGAAATTCTTGAAAACTATCAGAAACTTCAGCTCAAATATAAGAATCTGAAACATGATCTGGTATCTGAGTCTGAAGAGAACAGAAAGCTAAAAGCAGAAAATTCTGAATTAAAAGAAACTGTTTCAAAACTCAACTCTTTTGAAAAATATCAGAAACAATCTGATTCAGAAGTTTCTAGTAGTTCTGATAATATTTTAAAACATTACGACTATAACTTTCAAAAATTTCTAGCTAAAAACATAGACAGAAGCAAAATGGCTTCAATGATCTATGGAGTTAGTAGAAATGGGAGAAAGGGCATAGGTTATGTCAATCCTAGAGGAGAAGCTCCGTATAAACCCAAACGTGTTGATGATATGATCATAAAATATGCTCATTTGAACTCTCACTTCACATATGGACACACACATGATATTAAATACACCAGTGAATCTTATTCAAATTCTATTGAGAAACCAAAACTCAATCAGAACTCTGTGAACACTAACAAACAAGGACCCAAAGAGATGTGGGTACCTAAGGATAAAATCCTATATGTTGCAGATGTCTTTGACAGCAAGATTGAAACCCCAGTCATGGTACCTGGACTCTGGATGTTCGCGACACATGACGGGAAGAAAGCATATGTTCCAAAGCCTGGAACTTAAAGCTGGAGGATATGTAGGTTTCGGAGGCAATCAGAAAGGTAAAATCATTGGCTCTGGAACCATAGGTAATGGTACTTTACCCTCTATATCTAATGTCTTATTAGTAGAAGGATTAATGCATAACTTGTTATCCATAAGTCAATTAAGTGATAACGGTTATGATATAATCTTCAATCAAAAGTCCTGCAAGGCAGTTAGTCAGAAAGATGGAACAATCCTCTTTAATGGAAAGAGAAAGAACAACATTTACAAAATAAAACTTTCTAAACTAAAAAGTCAGAATGTAAAATGTCTTCTGTCTGCTAACGACGAGCAATGGGTCTGGCACAGAAGATTGGGGCATGTTAGTATGAGAAGAATATCTCAAATTAACAAACTCAATCTGGTCAGAGGACTTCCTAATCTGAAGTTCAGCTCAGACGTTCTGTGTGAAGCATGTCAAAAAGGCAAGTTTTCAAAACCCTCTTTCAAACCAAAAAATGTTGTTTCTACCTCCCGACCATTAGAACTTCTTCACATAGATCTGTTTGGACCAGTAAAAACTGCATCCATCAGTGGCAAGAAGTATGGATTAGTGATCGTAGATGACTATAGCAGATGGACATGGGTAAAGTTCTTAAAACACAAGGACGAGTCACACTCTGTATTCTCTACTTTCTGCAACCAAATTCAGAATGAAAAAGAGTTTAGAATTGTAAAAGTCAGAAGTGATCATGGTGGGGAATTTGAAAACAAAAATCTAGAAACATTTTTTAATGAAAATGGCATTTCTCATGATTTCTCTTGTCCTAGAACTCCACAACAAAATGGAGTTGTAGAGCGCAAGAATAGAACTCTACAAGAAATGGCCAGAACCATGATCAATGAGGCTAACATGGCTAAACACTTTTGGGCAGAAGCAGTTAATACAGCGTGTTACATTCAGAATAGAATCTCTATAAGACCTATTCTGGAAAAGACTCCATATGAGTTGTGGAAGAACAGAAAGCCCAACATTTCTTACTTCCATCCTTTTGGATGTACATGCTTTATCTTAAACACTAATGATCCTCTGAACAAGTTTGATTCTAAAGCACAAAAATGTTTCATGTTAGGATACTCTGAACGTTCAAAAGGATACAGAGTATATAACACAGAAACACGAAGTGTGGTAGAATCCATTTGTGTCAGATTTGATGATAAGCTTGGCCTTCAAAAGCCAAAGCATGATGAATCTCTTGCAGAAATAGAAGTTCAAATAACAGGCACTGAAACCAGATCATCAGAAAAACTGGCGAGCAAAACAGAAGGAAACTCTAATTCTGAAGAACCCATCCAGAAAAGACTGTCCAGAAGTTCTCTAACTCATCCCGAAGACAAAATTCTGGGAAAGAAGGATGACCCAATCAGAACAAGATCCTCATTCAAAAAGACGGAAGAATATCTAGTGGGATTAGTCTCTCTGATAGAACCCACTAAAATTGACGAAGCACTCACAGACAATGATTGGATCCTCGCAATGCAGGAAGAACTGAATCAGTTCACCAGAAACGACGTTTGGGATCTAGTTCCTAAACCCAAAGGCTTCAACATCATTGGAACCAAATGGGTCTTCAGAAACAAACTAAATGAACAGGGAGAAGTTGTCAGAAACAAAGCACGACTGGTTGCACAAGGTTATAGTCAGCAAGAAGGGATAGACTATACAGAAACCTTTGCTCCAGTCGCAAGGTTAGAATCTATCAGACTTTTAATTTCATATGCTGTAAATAATGACATCACTCTCTATCAGATGGATGTCAAAAGTGCGTTTTTAAATGGTTACATTGATGAAGAAGTTTACGTGCATCAACCACCTGGTTTTGAAAACACAAAACATCCAGAATATGTTTATAAACTTAAGAAATCGTTATACGGTCTAAAACAAGCTCCCAGAGCTTGGTATGAGAGACTAAGTAACTTTCTCTTAGTAAATGATTTTACCAGAGGGAAGGTGGACACAACTTTATTCTGTAAGTCATTTAAAAATCACATTCTGATCTGTCAGATATACGTAGACGATATAATTTTTGGATCCACTAAAAGCTCCTTGGGGCAAGAATTTGCTAAGACTATGCAGGCAGAGTTTGAAATGAGCTTAATGGGAGAACTCAAGTTCTTCTTGGGAATTCAAATCAACCAAACTCCAGAAGGAACTTACATACATCAAAGCAAGTATGTCAGAGACCTTCTGAAGAAATTTGAAATGTCAGAAAGTAAGCCTTCAAAAACTCCTATGCATCCCACATGTATTCTGGAAAAAGATGAGGTAAGTAAGAAAGTAGAACAGAAGATCTACAGAGGTATGATTGGTTCTCTCCTTTATTTAACTGCTTCAAGACCTGATATTCTCTATAGCATTTGCCTTTGTGCTAGATTTCAATCAGATCCTAGAGAATCTCACTTAACAGCTGTTAAGCGAATTTTCAGATATCTGAAAGGTACTACTAATCTTGGTCTTTGCTATAGAAAGTCCAGGGAATACAAATTGGTAGGATACTGTGACGCTGACTTTGCTGGAGACAGAATAGAAAGAAAAAGTACCTCTGGAAGCTGCCAGTTTCTGGGAGACAACCTAATCTCTTGGTCCAGCAAAAGACAATCCACCATTGCACTATCAACTGCTGAAGCTGAATACATAGCTGCAGCTGGATGCAGTACTCAGATGCTCTGGATGAAGAATCAGCTTGAAGACTTTCACATTTACGAGAGTAACATCCCTATCCTCTGTGACAATACTTCTGCCATTTGTCTTTCAAAAAATCCTATTCTGCATTCTAGGGCTAAACATATAGAAATTAAACATCATTTCATTAGGGACTATACTCAGAAGGGAATTCTTTGTTTAAAATTTATAGACACAGACCATCAATGGGCTGATGTTTTCACCAAACCCCTTGCTGAAGATAGATTTAATTTCATTCTGAAAAATCTCTGTATGGAATTATGTCCAGAATGAAAACGTAATTTCTATATTTTTAACTCTCAGAACTTCTTTTCTTTTGTGAACATCTGACCAATAATTCTTCGGAAGTGAGAAGAAAGATTGCATCAGAATCTATTCAGAAGATCTGAACTTTTCATTTCAAGGATAGATCATTAAGTTCACTCTAGCAAACACGTGTCACCCTACGCTCCAGATTTTCTTTGATGATGAACGCGTGTCAAACTCTGGAAAACTGAAACGTCTGTGTTTACATATTGAGGCGCCAAGTCACATCGGTAACTGTTCCAAAAATTTCTCACGCTATCTCCCTTGTCAGAAATCATTACGGCTATTAATCATGATGTTATTGTTTTTAATTGCTATTTAAGTCTTGGTCTCTCTTATATATAAATGCCACTTCTAACACCCTCACACGCTCACTATCACTCATTTACTCTCTTTCGTCTTCTCCATATTATTTACATTTCTTGTTTCTGTGTTCCCAAAACCCTAAGTCTGTGTTCCCAAAACCCTAAGTCTGTGAACAATGGCCTCCAGCTCTCAACAAGCAATGTCTCAAGAATCAGCTGACCAAGTCATTGGAGAAAGGTACGTTGAGCCCTCAAGAACTCTCCTCACCCCTTTTGCCTCTCTTGAAGTTCTCTGTGAGCTCATCGTCGATTTTGAAAGCATGAAAGACAATGGGTATGACCTTACTCCTGAGATTGAGTTTCAAGGATGGAACAAATACTTCAATCGCTTAATGGGTCCAGGTTTTCCCCAACTTGTTAAGGAATTCTGGATTTTTGCATCGGTCTCAAAACATCAAGTAATCTCGTATGTTATGGGAAAGAAGGTTGTCATCACTGAAGACCTTATTGGTAAGCTGATTGATCATGATGGATCAGGAATCAGATGCAGTGAGATGGAAAAGGGCACTGATCTTAATACTATCTCAAAAGAAATCTTCACCTCCGGTCAACACTCCAACAAAATCAAAGACCTAAAAGATCGTCACAGAATTTGGGCCAGAATCATTCTTGGGTGCATCTATCACAGGAAACCTTCAAGCTCGTCTGACTACATCAACAACGATCAACAGTATCTCCTGTACCTCATCTCCACTTTTACCAAAGCGAATCTTCCCTATTGCTTATTCAATCATCTGAAGAACAGTGTCAAAGAAACTAGAGAAGATGAAAGAACCAAGAGAGATTGGATTCCTCTAGGTAGACTTATATCAGATATTCTTACAGAGAATAAGCTGATAGATCACTTAACTGAAGCTCGGGAAATCTCTGATCTAGAAACTATTGCCGGAAGACCTCTCAATGCAAAGAATCTCAAGAAGATGAAAATCATTGATACCATCAAGAAGGATCCAACTCTAATCTCTAAGGAAGTCATCACCACCAGAAAAATTCCTCTGAAAGATTTTCCTCTTTTCTCATCAGATACTCATCCAGAAATTGTCCTCAGATATTTGGATGCATGTAAAGCTGATGGTACCCTACCAGAAGTTTCTCTGCAACAGCTCAGGCAAGCACCTCTAGAAGTTGCCCCCAGAACCTCAAGAAAAAGGAAAACCTCTGAAGGAACTCCTCAGAAAACTCCAAAAGTTGCTAAAGCTGCTAAGAAGAAAGGTAACTCCGCTTTCATTTCTATCGTCGAATCCATAATGGTATCAACATCTGAAAACCCATCATCTCCTAAACCCTCTGAAAATTCACCACCATCATCTCAAACCCAAAATCCACCACCATCACCACAAACTCTTGAGGATTTTGACATTGACATTGACCCCACTCCTTCTGATTTTATTGAACCACAACCAGAACTTGCTCAAGTTCTGTCAGACATTGGTCATGAACCTCTCTTCACTTTTTCCCAACCAGAACCAGAACATCAAACTCAACATCCTGACACTTCTATACCTGGTATCAACTGCCCTCTCAACTTCTTTCAACCTCCACCAAATTTCACCAGTCCCCCACAAACCTCTCCAGAATTTACATCACCTAATTCACCTATCCTCATCTCTGACTCTCCTCCAACAAATATCACAGATGATCCTCTCAGAACCATAATTGACCTAGAAGCTCTAGACAAGCTCACCTCAACCTCTCATAAAATAGCCATTCCCAAACCAAACCCATCTCTATCCAAATCAGATGTTGATAACTCTTTATTGGCATTCGAGGCAGAAATGCAGGAATGGATCAAATTTCTAAAGCAGGGTTGTTCGGAAAATCTGAATCCAGCTGCCTCTGACTATCTTTGGACCCAATTCAGAAAGTGGTTTAACTCTGAATCTCAGAAAATGAAGGAACTGAGCTATGACATAGCCCAACAGAACTTCTGTGACCATATGAAGATCTTCCATGAGCAGGTTCTAAGACTCTGGGAAAAGAAACCCATTCTTCCTCTAGGCTGGAAAGCTCCTATGGATTCAGAACCTCATGCACAAAACTCTGAGCATCAAACTCTGGTTATTACTGAAGTGGAAGATAAATCACCTGAAGCCCCTCCAAAGGAAGTGTCTGCAAAAAGCTCTGAGGATTTGGTAACTTCTGAAGAACCATCTTCATCCGTTCTTGTGCTGAAAACTCTGGATGAGTTGAAGAAAGAGAATGAAGAAGTTAGAAAGAGATTGGACAAACAGGACGAGACAAACGCAGAAATTAAAGGAATGCTTGGCAAGCAAGAAGAATCCGCTAATCAGATCAAAGGCCTTCTGGAAGCATTGTTCACAAGACTTCCTCCTGCTCCTCAACCTTAATTTTCTTTCTGTTTTGTTGCATTTTATCTTCTGTCATTATCTTCTGTCATTATCTTCTTTTAATTGTTCTCTTGTATCTTTTCACTTTTTGATTAATGACAAAGGGGGAGAACGTAGAATATTTTGAACCATAACAGTGCACCAGGACTTTGTCTCGAACATTTTGAATATTTTAACTTCTGTTTCTACTGTGTTAAGCAAGCAGGTAACTGGCAATCAGAATCTCTTGGATATCTTAAATTAAATTATTTTTCAAGGAAATGTTCAACCCAGGGGGAGTCTTCTAACCTCAATACCCTTTAAAATTATTTATCAAAATATGAGTTTTTGTCATCATCAAAAAGGGGGAGATTGTTAGAACAAGAATTGATTCTACATTCCTAATAGTTTTGATGATAACAAACACTTGTTATTTTAGAACTTGATGCTCCTAATTTCATTGTTTATGATATGTAGGAAAGTTCTAGGAAAGTTCTAATACAAAGAGTTCTGATATAGAAGTATCTCAAAGAAGTTCTGAAACAGAAGTATCAGAAGATTCAATCTGAGTGAAGTTTAAAGCGAAGTTCTAATCAAAGCGAAGCTCTGATTTGGAAGCATCAGCCTAAGTTCTGATGACGGATGTCTAGCGCTTCAGCACCAAAGCTGTATCAAGCCAGAAACTCTGATGATTCAACGTAGACTCTGATACGCTATCCTTCTCGTTTATGAGAATCTCAAAGTAACGGATTGAATCTGTATTTTTGGAAAGAGCATTAATTAGCATTATTATCCTCTCCAAAAATAGTTCACGCGTCTCCAACGGATCAAATCTTCTCAGCTATTTAAAGGAGTCCCTGCAGATGACCAAAGCACTTTTTGTGAGCTCATACTGTCCACAATTCTTCAATTTCACTTGCTCTTGTATTTTAATTTACATTTTGATAAAACAGTGTGTAAAAATCACGGTTGTGATAAAGCTTACTAGAAGCACTTGTTTTTTAATTTTTTATTCCTTGAGAAAACCAAGTTGTGGTTAAACCTCAAGAAGAGTGACGGTTGTTACTGAAATTGTGTAATCGTAACTGATTAGTGGATTAAGTCCTCAAGAGAGAGGCGAAATCACCTTGGCGGGTGGACTGGAGTAGATTGAGTTCAATCGAACCAGGATAACCATTGTGTCCTTTGCATTAATTTTTTAAAAACTCCAATTCAACCCCCCTTCTTGTGTTTTTTCGTTTCTTCAATTTTTGGGCCTCAGTGACTTGTATAAGTTCCTCTGTACAAATTCAAACAGTGCGATCACTGATAAAACCCTGGGCCTCTTCTTGAGCTGTAAGCCCCAAATCTTTCTTTTTCAAAGCACTTTCTCCTTTGATTTTGAAATATACTATTGTTTTCAATCTTTATTTGTTGAACAACTAACCAAACAGCATGGAAGCTCTACAACCGAGTAAGTGTTTATACGCTTTCATTTACCGCTTTCATATACATATAACTGTATTGTGGGGCTGTTTCGCTGTAAGTCTTCTTTCATAAACTCATATCATCTGTGTAATAATAGTATAGATATTTAGAGTTTCCCTGACAACTACGTCTAGCATTAAGCCCGTTGATCACTCTTAGAAATAGTCAAAACTAGATCCCCATAGGATTACCAGACACAGTCTTCCCTCCTCTTAGGGTTAAACAATATAGAGATATGAAAGGCATCATTCTCGGTGAACCCTTTCATAGATTGTCACTCGTAGAAGTTGTCAAGAAACTCTATTCCCCATAGATGATCTCTTCTCCGTCAATTGCATCTCTTAAGTTTCTTCCAAATTCTTGGACTTTCCTGGCTTGATCTATTCCTCGTGAATAGCCTGTCTTGAATTTCTCGGGGTTTGGGGACCCACAGGCTTCTTAAAAGCACTTGTCAAGAAACTCTACTCCCCAGAGATGATCTTTTCTCCGTGAATGGCATCTCTTGAGTTTCTTCCAAATTCTCGAACTTTCCTGGCTTGATCTATTCCTTGTGAATGGCCTGTCTTGAATTTCTCGGGGTTTGGGGACCCAGCGGCTTCTTAAAAGCATCGGCCTCCTCTTGGGCATTGTTCAAGGACCCACAGGCTTCCTAAAAGCATCCCCGCCTCCTCTTGGGCGTTGTACAAGGACCCGTCGGCTTCTTAGAAGTATTCACAGCCTCCTCTTAGGCTTCATATAATGATTCTTCCTTCGAAAATGATAGCCTCCTCTTGGGCTTCATACAAGGACCTATCGGCTTCTTAAAAGTTTCCAGCCTCCTCTTGGGCTTCGTACAAATTGTCCCGACGACCTCCTAGAGATATAGGAACAGAAATCAGTCATCTTAATAGAGCAGTCTTTCCAAGAGTCTACTACTGTTTCTCAAAGCATAGTACAAAAGATGAAACTTTAGACTTGGACAGTCTAATTTCCTTGAGTATCCAAGACATTCTCAAGCTCCCTTCAAAAATAGGAAGAAAACCCGTAGACTCGGACAGTCTCAATACCCTTCGGATTTCCCATTTCCTCAAAGAAAAGGAAATAACCCTGATCCTCGAATCAAAATCCCTGAGTGCAAACATTACTCATATAAGAACTGATTTTCTCTTTAAATCAGCATACTGGTCCTGTCACTCAACTGAAACAGTCACCATAGCCTCCTCTTGGGCTTTGTACAATGATTCTCCCCAGCAGAGCTAACAATTTTAGCCTTCATCTCGGGCTTTATACGAGATACTAAGAGACTCCCTCGTTGAGTCAATCACCATCTTTTAGCCTCCATCTCGGGCTTCGTACGAGATACAAAAAACTCTCTTGTTGAGTCAAATAGCCTCCATCTCGGGCTTTATACGAGATACCAAAAGACTCCCTCGTTGAGTCAAAACCTTTCAGCCTCTCTCTCGGGCTTTGTACGAGACACATATTAGCCTCCTCTTAGGCTTTGTATAAGAAAACCACTGGTTGATCCAATAAACCTTTTAGCATCAAAGTTGTGCCTCATTCACAGTACACAAACATCAACAACTCCTTCCCCTTCATCTAATCGCTGTAAGCGGAAAGCCTCTGGATCATCTATATCCATGCCACTGTCCCTCTTTTAGCATGAGAAATTCCTAAGGAAAGATAGCATTGCTCTACACTGAGTTAAAGTCTTCTCCTTCAGGTTGGAAATCCCCTATAAAGGAAATTATGGCATTGCCGGATTCACACATCCCGGTTAAAGTAATTCTCCTTTATAAACAGTTGTGACAAACAAACCCCTCTTTAGAGATGACAAATTCTCTCTAAAGTCAAACCCTTTTAGCTTCATATCTTGGGCTTTGAACAAGATACAAATAGACTCCTTTCGCTTCACGTCTTGGGCTTTGAACAAGACACCAAAACAACCATTTCCTCCCATAGAATAGGAGGAACTATGATCGCTCAGATTTCCCTGTTTCGGAAAAAACGGGAATACGTAGGCATAAGATTGAAAGAAAAATCTTAGCGAGCACACTAAACAAAAACCCAAAATCCCATACTTTCATACATCCGTCCTAACATCTTAACCTCCCACCCATCGACCGAACACTACTTTTAACAAAATAAACCTAATAGAAACCCCGAATCTTTGTAGCATCTGTAAACCAACAGTTTTGACTGTTTAACCTCAGTTTGCAAGTAGGGTTAATTTGAGACATCTATTTCCCTTCCTTCATTAGCTTCAATAGGATAAAAAATTAATCGAGCTGTAGATACCAAAGAGCGGTAGTGCTTCACGACCACATCCAAAATCGCTCGCTACACCGTCCTCAGGTGATTTCGCCTTGAACACAAGGTCTTAATCCACTGTAATCAATCTCGATTACAGATGCATGGGCAACAACCGGTGACTAACCACTTGCACAGCCGAACTGTGACTAACATGCAATGAACTGTTCAGGGATTCAACTTAATGAATATAACGAACATTGACCTGCAGGTTCCAATCTCGCAAGATCTACTGCTAGGCTTTCACAGCTAGACGTTCAGGGATTCATCGCAATGAATATAACGCTACTGACCCTATTTCAGGTTTTTGCCACAATGACATCTCGCCATTGTCTTCTCGAGTCTCTAGACACACTGACCACTCAAGTAATCCTAATTCACCAAGAATTAGTTATACAGGAGATTACAATAATGCTTCTTAACAAGCCGATTACTCCTAAGTTTAAGTACAAAGAACACACAAGTGTTCAAGCAAGATGTGAGCAACAACTCCTTGCTATCCTAAGAAACTACAAAGATGTATAATGATTTGACAGTTGTTGACATCTTGTAGATCTTCTTCTTCTTCGTCTTCTTGGGTGAGAAAACTTTGAGCAACAACTCCTTGCTTCAGATCTTCAATGTAGCATTGACGAGAAGGTGGTTGATGACTTGACTGATTTGCAATGCTGTCTTCTTCATCAACAGCTTCTGTACCAATTGATTGTGTTGTGTTGAATGATGATCTTAAGCTTCAACAACAATGGCCATGTGTAAATGGTGATAGCTTTTGGATATTCTAAGTGTTACAACAGGAACTCATCGTTATTACTATCTTCACATAATGACTTGGTCAATTTGTAAATGATACATCCATTTGATGATGTTCAGCAAATCGACGCTTCAGAAGCGATAGCTCTTTCCTTTAAATAGCCCAGTAGAAATATAGCCATTTGAAATACTGTTGACTGTTGGAAAAGAGACGTTGTGTAATAATTAGCTGTACTGACACATCTCCTTCTTGTTGTGGGAGAAGTGACGGGATATATCTTCTTGAGCACTGTGTACAGTTGTTCACAACAGTAACATTTGACTTCCAAACTTCAGAGGCTTCTGATGGTAAATTAATGAAGCATGAGTAGAGCCTTCTTTAACAGGATATCTGGTACATCAAGTCTTCAGTCATTTGAAGAAGTCCATTAGGAATTAGTCTTCAGAACTTCAGCACTTGTCTTTAAGAACATTATCCTTTACTTCTTCAAGTCTTCCGAAACTTCAGAACTTGTCCATTAGGAATCCGTCTTCAGAGTCTTCAGCACTTGACTTTGGGAACCGTAAACTTCAGAACACATAAGTCTTCAGAGTCTTTCTACACTTGGTCTTCAGAGTCTTCCGCCTTTAGAACTTCAAGTCATGAGAGTCTTCAGCACTTCGGTTCTCTTCTTCAGAAACTTCGCAATCTTCAGAATCTCGACCACTTTCAGAGAGCATCCACAAGAGCATTGCAACAGCAATATTAGCATCCTTGGATCTGACTGATCACGATCAGATAAAGAAGCGTTCTTGCTTCTTGCGACTTGTGTCACACATAGTAACTTCGCATATTATCAATTACGCACATCTGGCTTGTGCTTGTTGGATCTGATATCTTCTATGATTATGATCTGCACACAACACACGTTAGAACATAAAATAGTTCTTTCACAAATACGTATTGTTATCATCAAAACATAGATTGACTTGTAGAGACAACTCTTGCTCTCACACATAGGTGTTTTATGGTGTCTTGAATCATGTCCCAAGGTTTGGGAACATGTCTTGGTCCAAAGTCAAAGGTACAGTTGACTTTTTCTTCAAAACCCTAATTGTGGTCCAGATGAAAATGAAACTTGTGAACTAAGTTTCTTGAATCAATTCATTGTTGCAAATGTATCAATGTGGTGTATTTGAGGCCCTTAAATCATGTATTGATGACTTGGTTCATGTCTTGCCTCAAAGTCAACTCAGAGGTGAATTAGGTCAAGAAACTGTAATTCTTGATTTCTGATGAGTGCTTCCCCTGAGGCCATTTTGACTTGATGATTGGACCCGTGAGGTACCTTGGAGAATTTTGGATCATGTTTTGAGGTATTGGCTCATGCCCAGATGAAAATTTTCATCTAGAGGCCTTGGTCGACCAAAACCCTAATTTGGTGACACTATCGATCTTGAGATTTGATCCACTTGGAAAGTTGCAATCTTGTGCTTGATTCTTGATATGGGAGACCTCTTGATCCTTTATGGATGTTTGAGAGGTTAGACAAGTTGAAGATCATGTCATTTCTTGATTGATCCTTTGTCTAAGTGCTCTGGGAGGGTTCAAAACCCTAATTCTTGATTATAGTAAAGGCTCAACAATCCTTGAGGAGATTGATGAGGTATGATGGTACATCCGTATTGTGGCAATGATCCTCACAATGATGGGAAATCTTGTGGCCAAAATTTGGGGTATGACAATGACTTGCATAGGTCGACCTATACATTAAAAATCTTGAAAATTTGCATTGTTTTTCCATTCCTTTTGCTTCATACTTGCTTATATATATATATATATATACAACATTTCTTTTCAATGATATTTGTAAAATAAAAATACGAACCTGGAATATAGAAAGAGTCTTCTTCATCTTCAACCTTGATTTTATGTATACACACAAACAAAGAACACATAATCATTCATTATTTGGGTACCATCTAGAATCAAGTTAATAACGTCCAATTTAACTTGTGGTATTGTAAATTAGGTTGAGATCTTTGGGGGGTTTCAAATAAGAAAACTAATATAGGGTTTTCCTTCAAGATCAAAGTGGGGATTTGAAGGTTTTGGAGAAGATTAGTCAAGTTGGATTCGATCGAGTGAAGGCTTTGAAGAGTTGCGGTTCTTGTAAATGAGTAACATGAAATAATGGATCATCTTGGTAAATCTTGGGTTACAACAATTCACAATTTGGATTTGATCGAGTGAAGGATTTGAAGAGTTGCGGTTCTTGCAAAGTAGTGGCATGAGACTGTGAACAAATTGGTATTTGTGGGTGCCTTGATCAAGCTCAGATCAAGGGAAGAGAAAGTGTTAGGATCAACATCAAACATAGGGTTTGCAGGGTTGCAATGCTACATTTCTCTTGTAAACTACAATTTGCAAGGTAAGGTTAATTTCTTTATCTCAATTCGAGTTAAATTGAGGGCAGACATACCCATAGCAAGGTCAGTTGGGGAACTATCTAAACAAATCCTTGTGTACTCTCTCTCCCTCTCTATCTCTTTTACATTTCATTTTCAAATTGTTGAGTTCATCGTTTATGTGGTTAATTCGTTTGGTAAATTCTTTTGAAAACCATTTGTAAAACATTTTTTTAAGTTGATCACAATCCTTTAGATTGTGGTTGGAGTTTAATATCAACAAAACTATACAAATTTCTAAACAAAATCAATTGCACACAAGATGTTTGATAATTTGTCTTAATAGTATTTTTGTGTGATTTATCATTGGATAAAACATTGCTTGTTGAGTAGCTTTCAAGGGATTGTGATTGAAACATATTGATTGAATAGCTTATGATTACCTTTGATTGGTATTCACATACGCATATCCGAGCTTTTCTATAGCGGTTCAGTTTAGATGAATTGATTTAAGTCACTTCCGCTAGCCGTTGTTTTTTAAAACAATTTTTGTAAAAAAAAAAAATTTGTGGATCTATTCACCCCCCTCTAGATAAGTCGCCTTGGTCTAATAGTAATATTTTATTTTTCCTATAGCGAGAGAAACAACTATGACTTCATGTTTAGGGATATCTTCTATACCAAGGAAATGAAGCTTGTTCTTCATGGTAATACCCATAAGATGTTCAAATTCTTCTAGTATGGGAGCTATCTGGAAGTCTTGGAAAGTAAAGCATCTCAATGGAGGGTCATAGAACTGAGCTAGTGTCAAGATTGCTAGTGAATATACTTCTTGACTTATGGGCTGAGGAGATTCCCATGCTCTACCCCAAAGTTTATCTTGTTGACTGGAGGTAGCCAAGAAACCAACTCTAGCAAACTTCCCAGCTTGGGAGGTATGAATTTGAATGAGTAAGTGTTTCTTCTGTCTGAACCCATACTTTTGAATGCTTGTAATTGTAGTTTCTTAGATTCCCTGGAAACAATAATGCAAATACTACACAACCATCGACTCCAAGGTTCTAAAAAGGTCCATAGATTCATGGATCCTACTTGAAAATATTGTCGCCTTGACGAGACTCATCAGACAACAATACTTCCAAGAAGGTCTACTCTACGCGAGGTCTTCGTACCATCCTAACAAGGCATACACCTCATGGGCCAATACTACACAACCACCATTTTAATCATAAGTTTTCTCTCAGATTCAGGTGTATACTCTATCTCACACTGTGCCAATAATCAGAGAACCTCATTCATAGCATATGAACAAGAAACAATAATAACACATAAGAGAAAATAAAACAGATGGAAGAAAACACTTAAACAAATCCAACATTTTAATTGTAAAGTTAACTAAAATAGGTTTGACTCTCTAGCTGAAGCGTTTTCTCCAGCAAAGTCGTTAGCTGTTGCGACGCGAAAAATGACCACGAGCGCTCACACGCTCGAGATGAAAAACATAGTTGGTACCTAACTTTATTTATTCTAAAAAGAAAGGGAAAATATCGATAAAACACTTAAAATAAAAAGGAAATGGTCAGTGCAACCAAATTTAGATTCGGGAATCGATTATGCGAGGGGAAGGTATTAGTACCCCTTATATCTGTTGTATTCAACGGGAACCATTTAGTTAAATTTACGATTAGGATGCTAGCTTATGTTATTTGTTTTCTTCGAGTTGTTAAAATCTTGAAAAGGGAAAAGAAAGGGTCGCAAAAAGTTTTTATTAGGGTGCTTGACAAGATTGTGGGTCTTGCTCCTACGTATCCTTAGGTGCAATGAGGAATTAAAAGCTACATAGTTCTTCATAGAAAAATATGTGTTGGTTTGTTAATTTTGTCAAATAAATGTTTAGATCACGTTCTAGCGGTTAAAAGTTACTTGTATGCTCGCAATTGGAGGCTTAAGCATTTGTTTGTATTGCGGTAGAAAAAACTTAACAGTTTTCTTTCGCAAAAAGGTTTTCGATCGTGCGGGGGCATGAAAAGACAAGTTTGATTGGTTGGAGTTTGTTTTTTAATGGATGATGAATGCTCGAATGGTCGAGCTATATGGCTCATATCCAAGTAATCGAGGAAAAGAGTAGTAGACATTAAAATATTCCTTTTTCAGCCAATTAATTGTAAAAGGGTTAAATATGATTAAGGTATTTTGAATGGAAGACGAATACTCGAATGACCTATCTATATGACTCATATTCAAGTATTCGGGGAATAAAGTGGTAGACACAAAACTGTTCCTTTTTCGTCCGATTTATTATGAAAATAAGATCACTTAATATTTGATTGTGAAAGAGGTTCAATGTGAATTAGGTTAAGAGTTTTAAATGGATGATGAATGTCCAGATGGTAGAGCTATACGTCTTGTATCCAAGCAATCAGGGAAAAGAGTGGTAGACACCAAATCGTTCTTTTTTCATCTTATTTGTGAAAAGATGTTTAATCCCAAAGAAAGTGGCGCGGAAGAAAGAAAGAGAGTCGCCAGCCAGGCATTTTTATCCCAAATAAAGGGAAAGGGTAATGCTGCACAAACCTGGGAGAAAGGAAAGAACAAGGTCTCGCGAACCAAAGAGGACGGGTAAGGGAGTCGGTTACGTGAAGGGAAGGTATTAGCACCCCTTCATGTCCATCGTACTCGACGGGATCCACGCCTGAAGTACTGCTCAAAGGGTGATAGAAAAGATGCTGGAAAAGGAATGGAAAGAGAACGAGAAACAAATGTAGGGAAAATAAAATAAGTGCTCAAATGGGCCCTACCCCACTGCCTACGTATCTCATCGGGAACATGAGAATCAGAGCGACGTAGTTCCCCTCAACAAGGGTTGCTTTGTTTACGTTTTTTAATGGAAACGTCAGAGTGCGCGTCCTAGCAGTTAGGTGTTGCAGCTCGCTGTAGGGAGACTTAGGTGTTACCTGTTTGCGGTAGAACGGACATGACGAGTCCTTAAGAATGGAATGAAGGAGATGAGAAGAGAATTTGTTTGTTTTTGTAATTTAGAAAGAAGTATTTTGATTATTGGTGTGTATAACGCATATTGTATTTAAGTCTTTCACGTAGGATCGAATGCCTCGCATATCGACCCAAGACAGGACGTATGCTAAACATTCTAAGAAAGTGAGAGAAGACCCCTCACTATCTTATTCTCACATGAAAGGCTCAAATACAATATATGTTATGCCTTTATTAAGTGTTTTTGCTTTTTGTTTTGAGATGAGAAAGAGAGACTCAAAGGTTAAGAAAGGTAAAAGTCTAAAGGGAGACTAAAAATCCTAAGAGTTATCATGCAAAGTGGCCCTAAAGGTTAAGTGTGGTTTGAAGGGAGCTAACCTAATGTTGTCATGCTTGGATTGAGAGCCTAATGTATATCCTACTCCGAGCTTAATCAGAAATTAAGTCGGACTAGGAGCCTTAAGGGAGCATGCGAATACAGAGTAATCAACAAGTAAACACAAAGCTACACAATCACAAAACCAAGCCAGAAGCAAGTCAAGAGAAATTAACAATTAATCAGGAGTTAATCAGAAATTAATCAGAATAAGCATCAAAAATCCAAGTTAGAATTAAAATGCTAATTAAAAGAAGATTAAATTCTAATTAAAAAGGTTAATCTAAGATTAAAACTAATACTAAGATCAATCCTAAAATTGATTCCCATTAATTTCTAATTAAAACTATTTCTAAAATTAACCTAATTAAAAGAAAATTAATTCTAAAAATAGAATCTAATTAATTTCTAATCTAATTCTAAAACTAAAATTAAGATCTAACTTCTAATTAAAATATAATAACCACTAATTAAAATAGTTATCCTAAACTATTTAAATTAAAAAAAAAACAAAAATCTAAACCAAAGCTCGGGGGGTGCAGACAGCATGTGGAGTGGTGTGAAACCAAATTCTGGGCGAGTGGGCTTTAAGTTAAGCCCAAGGTCTTAACAAGATGCCAAGGAGGGTGCAAGCAGCGTGTTGGGAGGTGTGAATAGCACTCCGGGCATGTGGGCTGATCTCTACAGACCCAAAGGAGCCTCTATGCAGCTAGGGTGGTGTGCGAACAGAAACTAGGGGTGTCACCAGAAATCCGCGGGTTCAGCTTCAGGCCCAATGATCTTTACACGATCAGGGAGGGTGCGTGAGTGCTACCAGGTGCAGACAGAAAAAAATAAATGGGCCAGACCCACTAGTCCTTGCCTTACACAAAACAAGGGTGGTGCGAAAATGAAAAAACTGTGGAGCCTGAAGGCCCAAACCAACGCATGATGAAGCTTAACCTATAAAACACAATTTCACACTCCAACCTTCAGTATACACATTAAACTCTCTCCTCCTCCTTCCTCACTCACTTAGCCGCGCCGCTTACAACACCCTCTTCATCAAACCTGTGCCGCCGCACCTCAATGTTCCTCTTTCCTCTCAAACCTACCTCCCTCGTTCGCCTCTGTTACTCCAACTCCGTTCACTCTCTGTCGTAATAAAACGAAAAAAACCAAGAAAATCCACTTTCCTCACTTTCTCCTTAACCACGCCGTCGCCGTGAGAACGTTCTTGATACGTTACTGGCGATATCATCTTCTCCGTCTCGTCGTTCTGCTCACAACGCAACCGAAATTGGAGCAATATTAACCACAGTCTGAAACCATACGCACGAACCTCCCCAGCGATGCACCAACAAAACAAAACATCACTCCGTCGCGCCATGTCCTCCTGCCGGCGGCGGCGGAGCCTTCGTAACACCAATCAAACGAATTCGCACAAAACACAACAATTCACGCATCAATTCACGAAAACAAAGTGGATACAAGACACACCATGCCACAGATCAATGAGCAAACATCAAAATGCAATCTGTAATGCCCAATTATTTAATTATTTATTTGATTAAATAGTTTTGAATATTTCCCGTTTTAATTGTTGAAGTTGTGTGATATCAATTTCAGTTGTGTTAATTGTTGTGGAGTTGTTTAGTTGAATTAGGTGGTAGAAAATAGAATAATACTAAACTATATTAATTGGGCCTATTATTTGGTTGGAAGTAGTAGAAAAGGGGGTGTAAGAACGTAAGCCCAATAAGATTATAGTATTATAATGGGTGTTAGTTATCAGAATAGGAATTAAAAGAAAGAGTGGCAGTTAGAAATAGGAAGAGGAAACGAGGGTTCTGTGAAGAAAGGAGAACAAGAACGTGGAAGTTACAGAAAAGAGGAGCAAGGGTTTGCAAGAGAACGCGTAGAGGCTGCGAGAGCGAGAATTCGATCGGAGAGTTAGAGCGACCTTCAATCCAAGGTAAGGGTGGGGTTCTGACTTTATAATTAGGTTTATGATAAATAGTATGTGGGATTGGATTTGTGAAAAATTTCTTCTGTCCATGTCTGATTGTTATGCTGATTTCGGAATTTGGTTGATGCTGTTAAATTGGTCGTAGAAATTTGATTATGTTGTTCATATTATAATTCCTACATTGTTGTTACACCGTGATGGTTGGGGTTTGATTTGGAACTGAGTCGAAGGAAGAATCACTAGAATTAAGGAAACTGGAAAGAAACAAGCAGGTGACGAACGAAGTCTGGTGCGTAAGCAGAATTGGTATGCATGACGACCGTAATAGGGGCGTGACGACCGTCACACCCACGAACAACATCACGACCGTCACACTCTCGTGACGAGCGTCACGTGGGCGAATTCTGGGTTGTGTGGAAGTTGGAGATTCTGTTTCGTGGTCCTTGGCCGGTGTAGCCTGGCGTGATTACTGATATGTTGTAGTCGAGTACAGAGCCATAATTTGAATGAGTACATAATTACCAGAGGCTTAATTAGTGAATTAGAACCACTATAAATAATTAATAATTGTGTTGCAATGAATTAGTAAGAAACATAATTAAGTTAAACATCAGTATAAGCAGTCGTAGTAATACAAACCAGTGTAGACTGTAAGGAACTAATAATAGTACTGTGACTAATCAATAGGAGGATAATTAAGTAACTGTGTTGTAGAATTTAGTAGTATGTTTGGTAAGTTGTTGCTGACTCGAATTTAACAGGGAAATGATAGAGTTTAGTAGAGAAGTTGGTTAATTGGTTTAGTCAGAAGGTTATACAAATAGTAATGCGATATAACTGGTTGTTCCTTGCGTTGTGCTCCCTGTTGCAAGTTGTGAAGTTGTTAGTTGTGGATTTTGTTGCAGAACCTTATTAGTTGTTGTTGTTGATAAGTTGAAGGCCTATGGCCAGTGTTGATTTGTTGATTGAGTTGTAGGCATATGGCCAGTGCTGATTTGTTGTTGTTGTTGTTAAGTTATAGGCTTACGCCAATGTTGAATTATTGTCGTTATTATGATGTTCATGTTGAGTTGCATAAATTGTATTTTCTAAGTTGGAGCTAATGCTCAACCACGTTGGCCTGGATTGGCAAAAATGTTGCAGTTGAAGGCTTATGCCTTGTTGATGCCCGATAATCTGGCAATTTTTAAGTTGGGAGTTCTGCTTCAATGCCTCTATTAATTGGCAGATTTTAAGTTGGGAGTTCTGCTCCAATGGTACCACATGCATGTGCATTTTCAAGTTGCATTCCATGTTGCATAATTATGTCGTCTTGTTGTATTTTATGTTGATTGATGATGTTTATGAGTTGTGAAGTGGTGATTTTCTATAATCTGGACTAGTATATTATTTATCATATATCCGATTATATTGTTCGATATCTCACCCCTTATGTGGTTGGTGATGGTTTATACGCCATCCTGCAGGTAATCCAGAGTGAAGGCTGTCTACCTTCATTAGTTCGAGTCGGTGTCGTCGCTCTGATACGTAGCACTCGGGGGGATGAACACATGTTTTCTTTAGTGTCTGTTTTATTATGTTGCTGAATTTTAAGTTGTTTTCATTAAAGACTTGATGTCTTAGAGTTGTTTTGGATCAAACAAGCTGTCATGGTATTTCAGCTGAATTTATGAATCCGCTGCGTATTAATAAAATTGTTCTATGACAAAGTCTGAATTATGTTCATCTGAATATTAGGTGTTATGTATCCATGTTCAGGCGGTGAATGCCGTTGTTTTTAAGTTGAAAATGTGACATCCTGTTTATGTTGAGATTTTATTACTCTGATTTTATTAAATATTCGCCGGGTAGAAAATGGGGTGTTACATTAGTGGTATCAGAGCAGGTCAGTCCGTCCGGCCAAGTTGTCGAGTCGTAGTTTGTTTAACAATCGAGTATTGTTAAGTAGTTCTACCCTTGTTTATGTTGTAGTGATAAGTTGAGATGGCTGGAAGAAACGATGCTGCAATTGCTGCTGCGTTGGAAGCAATGGCTCAGGCTGTGCAGAATCAGCCGAATGCTGACGAGAATGCTGGATCTCGTAGTTTGGCAACTTTTCAGAGGGAGAATCTGCCTACCTTCAAGGGCAAGTATGATCCTGATGGAGCGTTGGATTGGTTGAAAGAGATGGAGAGAATATTCCATGTGATGGACTGCACTCCAGCGCAGAAGGTTCGATATGGGACTCACATGCTAGCATTCGAGGCTGATGACTGGTGGCTAGAGACTCGCCAGAGGTTGGAAGCTGCAGGTGAAGGTATCACTTGGGTTGTGTTCCGAAGGGAGTTCCTGAGGAAGTATTACCCAGAGGATGTTCGTGGTAAGAAGCAAATCGAGTTTCTTGAGCTGAAGCAAGGCAACATGTCGGTTACTGATTATGCTGCAAAGTTTGTTGAGTTTACTAAGTTTTATCCGTACTACAATGGGGATGATGCCGAATTTTCAAAATGCATCAAGTTTGAGAGCGGGTTGCGCCCAGAGATCAAGAAGGCAGTTGGATATCAGAAGATTCGTGTTTTTGCTGATTTGGTTGATAGTTGCAGAATCCTTGAAGAAGATAACAACGTTCATTATAAGATCATGAATGAGAAGAGAGGCAAACACCAACAGAATCGTGGCAAGCCTTATGATGCTCCAGCTGGAAAAGGTAAACAGAGAGCGGCTGATGGCAAGAGGACTAGTGGGGGAGACGCTCCTGCTGGCATAGTTTGTTTCAAATGTGGGAAACCTGATCACAAGAGTAATGTGTGTACTGCTGAGGTGAAGAGATGTTTTCGATGTGGTAATGAAATTCTGGTACCAGACGTGTGATGTTAAGGTGCGATGTCACAACAACACACTCTGCAAGAATAAGCAATAGGAAAACACAAGGAATTGTTGTCTAACTACCTACGTCTGGGGGCTACCAAGCCAGGGATGAAATTCACTACTTGTAGATATAATTTACAGACTCAACACACTAGTTGACAATCTCCTAAACTTATACTCTACTAGTGACTTTCTACCTAAGAAACCACTTAGATATGAGAACACTACTCAATCCCCTAAAACACTCAAAGAACAACCTCTTTGAGATCCCTTGATCTTGCTTCCTAGCTTCGATCAATCAACAACTCTCTATTGCTTCACAGCTTCTAGAGAGGACAGAAAATTCAACACCTATTCAAACCTAGAATAGTATGATTACAAGTACTCTAAACAAACCCTAGACTCTAAGCCTCCAGCTCTTGATCTTCAATCTGTTTTTTGTACCTTCTTCCTTGGTCTTGTGCACTTTATATAGCTCCTTGAATTTGGATTGGATTTGTCACAATATTTGATCAGATTTGTTAATTAAAAACTGAATCTTTTAAAACAGATTTTATCCCCAAAATATTTTTAAATCTTCCACCTTTTAATTCTCCAACAAACCTGCAATCAAATCTCCCATGTAACAGAAAATATCTAGCCCAAGATATTCTCATCCAACGAGTCAACACTCTCCACAATTCCAGCTAATACGCGACCCTAATAACAACAAGCCCATGCTGTCATTAGCTTCAGTTCTACAGGTCTGATGTTACAACATCACCTATGTGACATCAGACATCCACTTCAGCAACTAGCAACCTTAACACAGCCCAGTGTTAAGTGCAATGTTATGACATCAAGCCCATGACATCAAACATAGTTAACCTTCACAACTTAGTACAGCCCAGTATTAAGACTCAATGCTGCAACATCAACACCATGACATCAGCATTGAACACCTTGTTGTTTTACCAAAATTCCAGCCAATCCAGGAACTTACAATCTCCCCCTTTGGCTAATTTTGGCTAAAACAATCTCTGCATCTTCAGAGACTTCAGCAGCGGAATATCTTCAATATTTTGAAACTTTAACTTGCAGCAGTTTGACAATCTTCATATAGTCTTTATTACTTGATCTGCTGCAGCACCATCTTCATTATTGACAACAGCCAAATGGTGCTCCCCCTAAAAAACTTGAACCAGCATCACAGCTGTTCAGTAGCTCACAATGTGCAACACATCTCCCCCTTGATGTCTGCTTTGCTGCACTCTGCACTCTTCAATGCTATGAATACTTCACTAGCAGCTCCACAACTATGCTATCTATACTCCCCCTCCACAGCTGCATCAGCACACTTTCCATTTTTCAACTAGACACCTTAATCTTTTACTACTCTTCTCTTTATGGCATTTATTAACTCTCCCCCTTTTTAGTCATAATTAGACAATTATCTCCTGGCAGTTGGCTACACATAAGCCCGGAACCTCCAACTGCCCACAACCCCTTTTGCAAATTTAGTCTTCATGAATGCAGATTCCCAATTTGCTTCTTAATCTTTCAAATTGGTTTGCATCTAAGGCTTTAGTGAATATGTCAGCCAGTTGATTCTCTATGGCTACATGTTCTAAGGTAACGATTTTATCTTCAACCAGATCTCTTATGAAGTGATGTCTTATATCTATGTGCTTAGTCCTACTGTGCTGTATAGGATTTTTAGAGATGTTAATGGCACTCAAATTATCACAGTATAAAGTCATAACATCTTGCTCGACATTGTATTCACTCAACATCTGCTTCATCCACACTAGCTGAGAGCAACTACTTCCTGCTGCTATATACTCAGCTTCTGCAGTTGAGAGAGACACACAGTTCTGTTTCTTGCTGAACCAGGAAATCAGATTATTCCCTAGAAAGAAACAGCCTCCTGAAGTGCTTTTCCTATCATCTGCACTTCCAGCCCAATCAGCATCACAGTATCCTTTTAACTCAGTTCTAGTATTATGACTGTACAGCATCCCATAGTCACTGGTCCCATTCACATATTTCATAATCCTCTTTACTTGGTTTAAGTGACTTAGCTTAGGATTAGACTGATATCTTGCACACACTCCAACCGCAAATGAAATGTCAGGTCTGCTTGCTGTGAGGTATAGCAGACTCCCAATCATACTTCTGTACAAGCTTTGGTCCACACTCACTCCATTCTCATCTTTGGATAACTTCAAATGTGTAGGAGCATGAGTTCTTTTGTGATTTGCTTTATCCAGGCCAAATTTCTTTACTGTACTCTTAGCATACTTGCTCTGAGAAATAAAGATAGAGTCCTCCATTTGTCTGACTTGTAGTCCAAGAAAGTAGCTGAGTTCTCCCACCAAACTCATTTCAAATTCAGATTGCATTTGTTGAACAAACTGTTTGACCATAGCTTCTGACATTCCCCCAAATACTATGTCATCCACATAGATTTGGGCTACCATCAACTTTCCGCCTTCTTCTTTGACAAACAGGGTTTTGTCTACCCCTCCCTTTCTATATCCACTAGCTGTTAAGAATTCTGTTAGCCTTTCATACCATGCCCTTGGAGCTTGTTTTAAGCCATATAGAGCTTTCCTCAGTTTGAACACATGATTGGGGAAGTTTGGATCAGTGAATCCTTTCGATTGATCAACATAGACTTCTTCATTCAGATAGCCATTCAGAAAGGCACTCTTCACATCCATTTGGAAGAGCTTGAATCTTAGGTTACAGGCCACACGTAAGAGAAGCCTGATGGATTCTAATCTAGCCACTGGAGCAAAAGTCTTATCGAAATCAACTCCCTCTACTTGAGTATAGCCCTGTGCAACAAGTCTGGCTTTGTTTCTTGTAACTACTCCAAGCTCGTCTAACTTGTTTTTGAAGATCCATTTTGTTCCAATAACATTCACCCCTTCTGGTCTTGGCACTAGATCCCAGACATCATTTCTTCTGAACTGCTCCAGTTCTTCTTGCATGGCACTTATCCAAAATTCATCTGTCAAAGCTTCCTTGACATTCTTTGGCTCAATTTTGGAAACAAAGCATGAGCTAGCAATGACTTCTCTAGATCTAGTTCTTACTCCAGAATTTGGATCGCCTATAATTAGTTCCTTGGGATGGTCCTTCTGGATTCTGATTGAAGGATCTTTCTGAAGTTGTTCAGGCTCAGCATTAGTGGTACCAGGGGAGGTATTTCTTTCTTCAACATCAAGAGATGCTTCACCAGCAGGTGTTTCAACATCTTCTATAACATCCTCAACTTCCTGCTTATCTTCATCATCTATCACAACATTGATAGACTCCATCATAACTTTGGTTCTGGAGTTGAAGACTCTATAAGCTCTGCTATTAGTAGAGTATCCCAAAAAGATTCCTTCATCACTCTTGGAATCTAGTTTTCTTCTTTGCTCCCGATCAGTCAGAATATAACATTTACTTCCAAATACATGAAAGTATTTGACATTTGGTTTCCTCCCCTTCCACAGCTCATACAGAGTAGATGAAGTCCCTCTTCTTAGGGTAACTCTGTTGTGAATATAGCAGGCAGTGTTCATGGCTTCTGCCCAGAAGTGATAAGGAAGTTTCTTGGCATGAATCATTACTCTTGCCGATTCTTGTATAGTTCTGTTCTTCCTTTCAACAACTCCATTTTGCTGAGGTGTGATAGGTGATGAAAACTCATGACTTATTCCTTCAGTTGAGCAAAATTCTTCAAACTTGCTATTCTCAAACTCTATTCCATGATCACTTCTTATTCTGATGACCTTACTCTCCTTTTCCCTTTGGAGTCTTTGGCAGAGCTCTTTGAAGACATCAAACACTTCAGATTTGTCTTTAGTGAAATTTACCCAAGTGTATCTTGAGTAGTCATCCACGACAACATAAGCATATCTCTTTCCACCTAGACTTTTAACCTGCATGGGTCCCATCAGATCCATATGAAGAAGCTCCAACACCTTGGTGGTGGTGTCATGTTGAAGCTTCGGATGAGACATCTTTGTCTGCTTTCCTTTTTTACAGTCTCCACACATTTTTCCTTCCTCAATGCTCAGTTTGGGAATCCCTCTGACTGCCTCTGAGGAGATAATTCTTTTCATTCCCTTTAGGTGAAGATGTCCCAACTTCTTATGCCAGATTTTGACTTCATCTTCTTTAGCAAGCACACACGTGGATGACTCAGAGTTTTGAGGTGCCCACAGATAGCAATTGTCCTTTGACCTGTCTCCCTTCATGATTACTTCTCCTTTGTCATCTTTGACCACACATTCAGACTTAGTGAAGTCTACTTTGAATCCTTGATCACATAGTTGACTGATACTAATCAAATTTGCTGCTAGTCTTTTAACAAGTAGGACATTCTCCAATCTGGGAGCATTGGCACAATTTAGTTTGCCAATCCCCTTTATCTCCCCTTTAACTCCATCACCGAATGTCACGTAGCCAGAAGTCTGAGGTTTCACATCAACGAGCAGATTCTTTACTCCAGTCATGTGTCTTGAACACCCACTGTCAAAATACCAGTCATCTTTGGTAGAAACCCTTAAGGAGGTGTGAGCTATCAAGCTGGTAACTTTAGGTATCCATTTCTTCACCACTTTAGTTCTTACCTCTTTGGGTTGAGGAGCAGGATTAGGATAACCATGTAGCTTGAAGCATGAGGACTGGATATGCCCGATCCTACCACAGTAGAAGCATCTTCTTCTTCTTTGATAGGGCTGTGACTGCCACTCATACTTTTGTCTTCTTATACCATAGTTGAGTTGTCTTTTCATATACTGATGATGCTGTCTCTTAGACTGTCTACTATGGTGATGTGGCTTCCTACTTCCATAGCAATGAGGAACAGCTTTGTTGAATTTGTTTCCATTCCTGTTCTTATGATGATGAACCCTGTTCTGATTGCACCCAGCAGTCTCCAAGTTCTTGTGAAATTGGGGAGGCGTATGCTGACTAACTCCTTGAGACTGAGGACTATTCTTCTTTGATGTAGGATTCTGTCTCTTGGGTTGATGTTGAGACACAGGTTGAGACATCTCTCTTGTTGTTCCTGAAGTGCTGGCCACATATCCTATTCCTGATTTATCTCCAGCTGCTTTCTCAGACTGAAGAATTTTATCCAGATTAGTAGTACCCCTGTTCATCATCCTAACAAATTTTGTCATCTGCTCCAGTTGAGACTTAACAAGTACAACTTCGTTCTCTCGATCAGCTTTTTCACTTTCAAGCTGAGCAATCTGTTGTTTGTGACACTTGTTTTCTTGACAAATTTCAGCACTTTTCAAACACAGCTCTCGATAAGTAGATGCTAGTTCCTCATAGGTTATTTCTTCATCATTGTCATCATCTGACACAATTGTTCCTGTTAAGGCTCTAGCATGCCTTGCTGACTCATCTTCATTTTCACTATCAGATTCAGACCAGGAGACTGACATCCCCTTCTTCAGTTTCTTCACGAATGTGGGACATTCTTTCTTAATATGTCCATACCCTTCACATTCCACGCATTGAACACCTTTATCCTGGGCAGGCTTCTTTTCATCTTTCTCTTTAGGCTTACTGATGTCAGAAGAACTGTTCTTGACCCTAGGCTTGTAGTTATTGTTCCACCTTTTTAACACTTTGTTGAATTGTCTTCCCAGCATTGCTATGGCCTGAGATAAGTCATCCTGGGATTCAGAACTCTTCCCTTCTTCCTTTTGATCATTTGACACCAGAGCTATATTCTTTGGCTTCTTTTCTGGTTCTTCCTCATTCAACCCAAGCTCAAAGGTTTGAAGAGATCCAATGAGCTCATCTACTCTCATCTTGCTGATGTCTTGTGACTCTTCAATAGCAGTAACCTTCATCTTGTATTTTTTGGGGAGGGATCTAAGAATCTTCCTCACCAGCTTTTCATCAGACATTTTCTCACCTAGAGCACTGGAAGCATTTGCCAGCTCTAGAACATTCATGTGGAAGTCATGAATGGTCTCCTCATCCTTCATCTTCAGACTTTCAAATTTTGATGTTAAAATATGAAGTCTTGACATCTTGACTCTTGATGTTCCTTTATGTGTTGCCTGCAAAATACCCCAAGCTTCCTTAGCAGTTTCACATGAGTTGATCAGCCTGAATATGTTCTTGTCAACCCCATTGAAGATAGAATTTAGGGCTTTTGAATTCCCAAGGGCAAGCTCATCTTCTTCCTTGGTCCATTCTTCTTCAGGCTTAGGCTTTGAGGTGCCTTCTTTATCCTTGCCAGCCTCATCTTTCTCACATACCTCTGGAGCTTTCCACTCTTTAATGACAGCCTTCCAAGCTCTGCTGTCTAATGACTTTAAAAAGGTAGTCATTCTAGGCTTCCAATATTCATAGTTTGAGCCATCCAAGATAGGGGGTCTATTGACGAATCCTCCAACCTCTTTGTCCATCTTTCACCAGAAAGTAACTTCCCTAGATCTCACCCAGAGACAGACAGGATGCCTGCTTTGATACCAATTGAAATTCTGGTACCAGACGTGTGATGTTAAGGTGCGATGTCACAACAACACACTCTGCAATAATGGATAGAATAAGCAACAAGAAAACACAAGGAATTGTTCACCCAGTTCGGTCTAACTACCTACGTCTGGGGGCTACCAAGCCAGGGATGAAATTCACTACTTGTAGATATAATTTACAGACTCAACACACCAGTTGAGAATCTCCTAAACTTATACTCTACTAGTGACTTTCTACCTAAGAAACCACTTAGATATGAGAACACTACTCAATCCCCTAAAACACTCAAAGAACAACCTCTTTGAGATCCCTTGATCTTGCTTCCTAGCTTCGATCAATCAACAACTCTCTATTGCTTCACAGCTTCTAGAGAGGACAGAAAATTCAACACCTATTCAAACCTAGAATAGTGTGATTACAAGTACTCTAAACAAACCCTAGACTCTAAGCCTCCAGCTCTTGATCTTCAATCTGTTTTCTGTACCTTCTTCCTTGGTCTTGTGCGCTTTATATAGCTCCTTGAATTTGGATTGGATTTGTCACAATATTTGATCAGATTTGTTAATTAAAAACTGAATCTTTTAAAATAGATTTTATCCCCAAAATCTTTTTAAATCTTCCACCTTTTAATTCTCTAATAAACCTGCAATCAAATCTCCCATGTAACAGAAAATATCTAGCCCAAGATATTCTCATCCAACGAGTCAACACTCTCCACAATTCCAGCTAATACGCGACCCTAATAACAACAAGCCCATGCTGTCATTAGCTTCAGTTCTGCAGGTCTGATGTTACAACATCACCTATGTGACATCAGACATCCACTTCAGCAACTAGCAACCTTAACACAGCCCAGTGTTAAGTGCAATGTTATGACATCAAGCCCATGACATCAAACATAGTTAACCTTCACAACTTAGTACAGCCCAGTACTAAGACTCAATGCTGCAACATCAACACCATGACATCAGCATTGAACACCTTGTTATTTTACCAAAATTCCAGCCAATCCAGGAACTTATAGGTAAGACTGGACATACAGTATCTGATTGCAAGCACAAAGAGATTATTTGTTTCAACTGTGGTGAAGAGGGACACACTGGTAGCCAGTGTCAGAAACCAAAGAAGGCGCAAACCGGTGGGAAAGTGTTCGCGTTGGCTGGGACTCAGACAACTAGTGAGGACAGACTCATCAGAGGTACATGTTTCATTAATGGTACTCCTTTAATCGCTATGATTGATACTGGTGCTACTCATTGCTTTATTGCTGCTGATTGTGTTAAGAGATTGGGTCTTATGTTGTCTTCTATGAATGGAGAGATGGTCGTCGAGATTCCGGCTAAGGGATCGGTGACTACTTCTCTTGTGTGTTTAAAGTGTCCTTTGTCGATCTTCGACAGAGACTTTCATGTTGATTTGGTGTGTTTGGCGTTAACTGGGATGGATGTGATCATAGGTATGAATTGGTTAGAATATAACTATGTTCATATCAATTGCTATAGAAAGTCGGTGAGTTTTTCTACTCCTGAGGAAGAGGAAGAAGTAGGATTATTGTCTTTTAGGCTGTTACGAAAGTTGATGCAAGAAGAAGCTCAGGTGTGTTCGTTGATGGCGTCGTTATCTATTGAGAATCAAGCTATAATTGAGGAGTTGCAAGTGGTGCGCGAATTTCCTGAGGTTTTCCCTGACGAAATTCCTGATGTACCGCCAGAGAGGGAAGTAGAATTTGCGATTGACCTTGTACATGGTACCAGACCTGTTTCTATGGCACCGTACAGGATGTCTGCGTCTAAGTTGTTAGAATTAAAGAAATAATTGGAGGATTTGATTGAAAAGAAGTTTGTAAGGCCAAGTGTATCGCCGTGGGGAGCTCCAGTGTTGTTGGTAAAGAAGAAAGATGGGAGTATGAGGCTCTGTGTTGATTATAGACAGTTGAACAAAGTGACGATTAAGAACAAGTATCCGCTTCTGATGGATCAGTTGGTAGGTGCTTGTTTGTTTAGCAAGATTGGTTTAAGGTCAGGCTATCACCAGATTAAAGTGAAAGATGATGATATTCAGAAGACGGCTTTTAGAACGCGTTATGGACATTATAAGTATTTGGTGATGCCGTTCGGTGTTACTAATGCGCCGGGAGTATTCATGGAGTACATGAACCGTATCTTTCATACTTACTTGGATCGGTTTGTGGTGGTGTTCATTGATGATATACTGATTTACTCTAAATCGGAAGTAGAGCATGCAGAACACTTAAGACTAGTATTGCAAGTTTTGAGAGAGAAGAAGCTATATGCAAAGTTGTCAAAATGTGAATTTTGGTTAAAGGAAGTTAGTTTTCTTGGTCATGTCATTTCAAATAGTGGCATTGTTGTGGATCCATCTAAAGTAGACGTTGTGTTGCAATGGGAAACTCCAAGGTCGGCTACCAAGATAAGAAGCTTTTTGGGACTAGCTGGTTACTATAAAAGGTTTATCGAAGGTTTTTCTAAGTTGGCACTTCCGTTAACTAAGTTGACGTGTAAAGGTAAAGTGTTTGTGTGGGACGTTCGATGTGAAGAAAGTTTCACGGAATTGAAGAAGAGATTGACGTCGGCTCCGATTTTGACATTACCTAACCCAGGAGAACCTTTTGTGGTATATTGTGATGCTTCTAAGATGGGCTTAGGAGGTGTGCTTATGCAGAATGATAAGGTGGTTGCTTATGCGTCAAGGCAGTTGAGAACTCATGAAAAGAACTATCCTACGCATGATTTAGAACTTTCCGCAGTTGTTTTTGTGCTAAAGATTTAGAGGCATTATCTTTATGGTTCTAGATTTGAAGTATTTAGTGACCATAAAAGTTTAAAGTATTTATTTGACCAGAAGGAGTTGAATATGAGACAGCGAAGGTGGTTGGAGTTATTAAAAGATTATGATTTCGGTTTGAATTATCATCCAGGTAAAGCTAATGTTGTGGCTGATGCTTTAAGCCGAAAGACTTTGCATATGTCGGCGATGATGGTTAAAGAGTTGGAATTAATTGAACAGTTCAGAGATATGAGTTTAGTTTGCGAAGTGACACCGCAGAGTGTTATGCTAGGAATGTTGAAGATTAACAATGATTTTCTGGATAGTATCAGAGAAGCTCAGAAGTTAGACGTGAAACTGGTAGATTCGATGGTTGGAATCGATCAGTCTGAGAATAGCGATTTTAAGATGGACGTGCATGGTGTGTTAAGATTCCGTGATCGAATTTGTATTCCTGATGATGCAGAAATGAAGAAAGCGATTCTTGAAGAAGGTCATAAAAGTAAATTGAGTATTCATCCGGGGGCTACAAAGATGTATCAAGATTTGAAGAATTTGTTTTGGTGGCCTGGGATGAAGCGTGATGTAGCGCAGTTTGTATATGCATGTTTAACTTGTTAGAAGTTGAAAGTTGAACATCAGAAGCCTGCGGGATTGATGCAACCATTAGAAGTCCCAGAATGGAAATGGGATAGCATTTCAATGGACTTTGTAACGGGATTACCAAACACTTCAAGAGGATATGATTCGATTTGGGTGATTGTTGATAGGCTTACAAAGTCGGCTCATTTTATTCCTATTAACATCACTTTTCCGGTATCGAAGTTGGCAGAGATTTATATTCGTGTGATTGTGAAGCTGTACAGTGTTCCTTTGTGTATTCTGTCGGATAGGGATTCGGGGTTTACTTCTGATTTTTGGAAGAGTTTGCAAGAGGCTTTGGGTTCTAAGTTGAGGTTGAGTTTGGCGTATCACCCTCAGACGGATGGTCAAACTGAAAGGACTATTCAGTCGTTGGAGGATTTGTTGAGAGCTTGTGTTCTCGAGCAGGGAGGTTCGTGGGACACTCATTTACCGTTAATAGAGTTCACCTATAATAACAGTTACCATTCGAGTATTGGAATGGCACCTTTTGAAGCGTTGTACGGTCGGAGATGCAGAACTCCTTTATGTTGGCATGAATCTGGGGAAAGTGCAGTGCTTGGACCTGAAATTGTTCGAGAGACTACTGAGAAGGTGAAGTTAATTCAAGCGAAGATGAAAACTTCTCAAAGTAGACAGAAGAGTTATCATGACAAGCGAAGGAAAGATTTAGAATTTCAAGCGGGTGACCATGTATTTTTGAGAGTTACACCTGTGACCGATGTTGGGCGTGCATTGAAGTCTAAGAAGCTGACTCCTCGGTTTATTGGTCTGTATCAGATTTCGGACAGAATTGGAGATGTTGCTTATATAGTGGCTTTACCGCCTAATCTTTCGAATTTACACGACGTGTTTCATGTGTCACAACTTCGGAAGTACATTTCAGATCCATCTCATGTGATTCATATGGATGACATGCAAGTACGGGATAATATTACTATTGAGACAATGCCTGTGCGAATCGCGGATCGTGAAATGAAGACCTTGAGAGGCAAGGAGATTGCTTTGGTGAAAGTAGTCTAGTTGGGAGCTGTCGGAGAAAGTATGACGTGGGAGTTGGAAAGCAAGATGCGGGAATCTTATCTCGAGTTGTTTGAACAAGGTAAATTTTCGAGGACGAAAATATTCTAAGTGGGGAAGAGTTGTAATGCCCAATTATTTAATTATTTATTTCATTAAATAGTTTTGAATATTTCCCGTTTTAATTGTTGAAGTTGTGTGATATCAATTTCAGTTGTGTTAATTGTTGTGGAGTTGTTTAGTTGAATTAGGTGGTAGAAAATAGAATAATACTAAACTATATTAATTGGGCCTATTATTTGGTTGGAAGTAGTAGAAAAGGGGGTGTAAGAACGTAAGTCCAATAAGATTATAGTATTATAATGGGTGTTAGTTATCAGAATAGGAATTAAAAGAAAGAGTGGCAGTTATAAATAGGAAGAGGAAACAAGGGTTCTGTGAAGAAAGGAGAACAAGAACGTGGAAGTTACAGAAAAGAGGAGCAAGGGTTTGCAAGAGAACGTGTAGAGGTTGCGAGAGCGAGAATTCGATCAGAGAGTTAGAGCGACCTTCAACCCAAGGTAAGGGTGGGGTTCTGACTTTATAATTAGGTTTATGATAAATAGTATGTGGGATTGGATTTGTGAAAAATTGCTTCTGTCCATGTTTGATTGTTATGCTGATTTCGGAATTTGGTTGATGTTGTTAAATTGGTCGTAGAAATTTGATTATGTTGTTCATATTATAATTCCTACATTGTTATTACACCGTGATGGTTGGGGTTTGATTTGGAACTGAGTCGAAGGAAGAATCACTAGAATTAAGGAAACTGGAAAGAAACAAGCAGGTGACGAACGAAGTCTGGTGCGTAAGCAGAATTGGTATGCATGACGATCGTAATAGGGGCGTGACGACCGTCACACCCACGAACAACATCACGACCGTCACACTCTCGTGACGAGCGTCACGCAGGCGAATTCTGGGTTGTGTGGAAGTTGGAGATTCTGTTTCGTGGTCCTTGGCCGGTGTAGCCTGGCGTGATTACTGATATACTGTAGTCGAGTACGGAGCCATAATTTGAATGAGTACATAATTACCAGAGGCTTAATTAGTGAATTAGAACCATTATAAATAATTAATAATTGTGTTGCTATGAATTAGTAAGAAACATAATTAAGTTGAACATCAGTATAAGCAGTCGTAGTAATACAAACCAGTGTAGACTGTAAGGAACTAATAATAGTACTGTGACTAATCAATAGGAGGATAATTAAGTAACTGTGTTGTAGAATTTAGTAGTATATTTGGTAAGTTGTTGCTGACCCGAATTTAACAGGGAAATGATAGAGTTTAGTAGAGAAGTTGATTAATTGGTTTAGTCAGAAGGTTATACAAATAGTAATGCGATATAACTGGTTATTCCTTGCGTTGTGCTCCCTGTTGCAAGTTGTGAAGTTGTTAGTTGTAGATTTTGTTGCAGAACCTTATTAGTTGTTGTTGTTGATAAGTTGAAGGCCTATGGCCAGTGTTGATTTGTTGATTAAGTTGTAGGCCTATGGCCAGTGCTGATTTGTTGTTGTTGTTAAGTTGTAGGCTTACGCCAATGTTGAATTATTGTCGTTATTATGATGTTCATGTTGAGTTGCATACATTGCATTTTCTAAGTTGAAGCTAATGCTCAACCACATTGGCCTGGATTGGGAAAAATGTTGCAGTTGAAGGCTTATGCCTTGTTGATGCCCGATAATCTGGCACTTTTTAAGTTGGGAGTTCTGCTCCAATGCCTCTATTAATTGGCAGATTTTAAGTTGGGAGTTCTGCTCCAATGGTACCACATGCATGTGCATTTTCAAGTTGCATTCCATGTTGCATAATTATGTCGTCTTGTTGTATTTTATGTTGATTGATGATGGTTATGAGTTGTGAAGTGGTGATTTTCTATAATCTGAACTAATATATTATTTATCATATATCCGATTATATTGTTCGATATCTCACCCCTTCTGTGGTTGGTGATGGTTTATACGCCATCCTACAGGTAATCCAGAGTGAAGGTTGTCTACCTTCATTAGTTCGAGTCGGTGTCGTCGCTCTGATACGTAGCACTCGGGGGGATGAACGCATGTTTTCTTTAGTGTCGGTTTTATTATGTTGCTGAATTTTAAGTTGTTTTCATTAAATACTTGATGTCTTAGAGTTGTTTTGGATCAAACAAGCTATCATGGTATTTCAGCTGAATTTATGAATCTGCTGCGTATTAATAAAATTGTTCTGTGACAAAGACTGAATTATGTTCATCTGAATATTAGGTGTTATGTATCCATGTTCAGGCGGTGAATGCCGTTGTTTTTAAGTTGAAAATGTGACATCCTGTTTATGTTGAGATTTTATTACTCTGATTTTATTAAATATCCGCCGGGTAGAAAATGGGGTGTTACACAATCAAACACAGAGTTCGAATCCAGATCCACAACAATCACATGAACAGGCTATCACACATCAAAGTTTGGAACGAGATCGACGTACGTACCTATCGGAGTCGCTCCGATGGCGCTTCAATCTACGAATTCAGGTATGCGAACTTTACTTTCTCTTCCGATTTAATCTGCTTTCCTCTTCTACTCCTCTGCTTCTAAATTCTGGCGTTACTTTTCTGACTCTGTTGTTGTTGTTGAAATTGGTGAGGACGTGAATCAATCACGATTCAAGAAGTGCTGCATTCGCGGCTTCAAAACATGATTCTGATTGATGTTGTGGCCGCGCGATGTAACTGCAGGTTGTTAGATTCATTTGGAAAATGATGAAACTGAGATGTTGAATTGAGTTGCAGAGATTCTTTGAAGTTTGCAAAGTTGCCGAATCGTTGTGTAGTTGGTGAGTTCTTCTTCTTCTTTCTTGATGGTTCGATTGCTGTTGAATTGTGAGCTTATGAATCTCTTCTGCTTCTTTTTACTTCTTCAATTCTTAGATGTTGCTGGATCATGAATTGTTGTTGCTTCACGATTTGCAGGTTTTGGATTTAGAGTTTGAAGGAGAATTGGTGATGAAGGATTATTTTCTGTTAGAATTTGATGAAGATAATTTAGAGAAGATGAAGGTGATACGTGAATATGGTGAGGAAGATGAAAATTGGTTACATAGTGAAAATTGAAGAGAATTGAAATGGAAGATGGTGAAGATTATGCAGAGAGTGAAGAATGAAGATGGTGTTTCTGATTTATAGGAGGAGATGGAGGGTAGGGTAGTGAAAATGGGCAGTGAATTAATGGATACGAATAATAAAAATAATGGATAAGAAAAGTAAATGATTATTGAGTGGGTTGGATATAAAAATGGATTTTTCGGATAAAGGGAATAAAAATGGATTTGAAATCAAATGGGTAAACGGACGAAAAGAAAGTGGTATGGATAATTGATTATGAATTGGATAATGAATGTAGACATGGATAATTGGTTTAGTAAATGGATATTGGTTTAATAATTTGGATTAGAATGGATTTGAAATGAAATATGGTTAAATGGATAATAGAAAAGGTAAAAATGGATTTAGATAAAAGATAGTTTAGAAAAATGGATATGGATATTAGAAAATGAATAATGGATTTGAAAATCAAAAGGTGGATAAGGACATGGTTTAGTAAATGGATAGCTAAATGAATCCAAAACCAATCCCAAACTTTTTCACGAGCCTCTGATAAAGTGCACACAGCTACCACTGAATGATCTTGCCACTGAAACAAAACATCTGAATCAAACATCCTCTGAATCTTTGATCAATAGAATCCTCACATGAACCCTTGCTTGACAACCTGATGAAGTCTACAACTCAACCTTGAAAACAAACCCTAATTCACCTTGATGTACACTGATAAATCTCGAAGAAGATGACTTGAACTGAGAAGCAATCAAACCCTGATTCACACCAAAGAAATCCTGACCCAACGCTTCTGATGAATCCTCTGAATAAGAATATCAATAGCATGGAAAACTCTTTGATTCCATGTCTCAGAAAACCAATGCGATGATAGGATTATGAGTTATGGCCTAATGAAAAATGCAGATGATTGCAAAACAAAAGCCAGAAAAAGGTAGGGCAAATTTTGGGGTGCTACAACAAGTACGGGAAAGAACGAAGAAACGAGGAAGAAAAGAAAAAGACATGACTCGGTAGGACGTCCTCGGAGTCCTAGGCCTACGTATTCCCTCGGGAGCGGGAAAGTCAGAGTCAACGTAGTTCGGACATGAACTAGGGGGAGGTTGCTTGCCAAGACATCGGCGTCTTGTGCCTACGTACCCTCAATCTAACCAGAGAGAGGAAGTCAGAGCAGTCGTAGTTCGACCTAACAGGGATGGATTTGCTTTGTTTATGTTTTTTAACAGAAGACGCCAAGGTTTGCGTTCCAGCAATTAGGTGTCGCAGCTCGTTGTACGGAGTCTTAGGCATTTACCTGTTTGTGGTAGAACGGAAGTGACACATCCTTTATGAGTGGAGTGGGGAAGATGAGAAGAGAATTGTTTGTTCTTGTCTTTTAAGAAGAAGTGTTTTGATTATTTTGTGTTCATAACAAATATTGCACTAAAGTCTATGACATAGGAACGAATGCCTCGCATGATCGTCCTAACAGGAAGTATGCTAAACACTCTAGAAAGCCGAAGGGAAGCCCTCTCCTTCCATTTCCCATGTACTTAAGGCTCATGGCGTACAATACTTGTTGCTTTTATTAGATGCTTTTTTATTTTTATTTTAAGATGAGAGAAGAGACTCAAAGGAAGAAAGGAAAAAAGTCTAAGTGGGGGAAAGACTAACAATCCTAATGTTGTCATACATGGATGTCCTATGGTTATGTGGAGCATAAGAACCACCTAAATCTAAAGAGAGGAGAGGGATAGCACTATCTAATACTTATCCTACCTCACCTTAATCAAAAATTAAGGATGAGCTAGGATCCCTAAAGGATGTGAGAAAGTTCTACACAAACAAGCATTATATCATGCTATTCACAAAAGACATATAGTAAGTAAAAGAGATGAGAGATGAAAGAATAGATAAGTATGGATTAACATCCATATACTCAAATGTCTTACTTCTGCCCCTACACAAAAGGTTAGTGTATAATTATCCCAAGTAATGAAGATAAGTGCAAGAAACTAAACCAAACAAAACCACTTGCTTTAAGAAGGCAAATTAAGAAGAAAATGAAGTTCAAACCAAAAGAGAAAGGTCCTAATGGTTAAGGGACATGCCAAGTCAGTATGTACATGTTAAAGGATCCTACTAATGTAAACATGCCACAAGCAAGCAAACAAAATCAAACTATACACCAAATGTTCATACAATTTCAAATGAAACAGTAATAATGCAATATGAATGCAAATGAATCATGAATATGGATGGATGCACATGTAAGCATCAAAGTCAGAATTGAATGACATTTAAGGATGCATCAAGATGTCATTAATGTAGCATATGATTCATGAATGCAAGTATTGAACAAGTATGAAAAAGTGTAAGCAAACATCATTCAAGTTCTAACAATGAAGCATACTTGTCATGCAAGTAAGAAATGAAAATGGAAAATGGAAAATGGAAAATCATGCCATATGAATACAAGTCAAGAGCTCAAGATGCTTAACATGATGTTTAAAAGTCAAGAATGGAAACACAAAGTCCAAACAAGTATCATATTGAAGCACATGGGTGATTAAAAACAAACCAAGTTCAAGTAAACATCCAAAGATTTATGAACTTAAGAAACATTTAAAGTGCAATTAAGAATCATGGAATATGGTTGAGGATGATTACAAATAGAAGTGAATCATGTTGGAGTGGGTGTTCAAGGTTATGCAAGAGTTGGTACAAACAAGTCATCAAAGAAAGACAAGTGAAGATGCATAAGTTCCACAACACATTTCAATTCCAAATATGTACACATAAACCATACAAAGATGCATCAAGAATGACTTATAACATGAGTCAAGTGACCTATAATATTGACTTAACACGTACCAATAGGTCTCAACAAATGGTCAAAGAAGAATGACAAACAACAATCAATAAACCCTAAGCATATGTCTTCTAACATTTACACAAAACAAACATGCTTTCAAACAATCCAAAGAGTCATGTTTAGATGATGAGGAAATTAAGAAAAGGCAAATGAATTAAGGTGCAATCAGAGAGTAAACATACTTCAAAAGAATGGCTCAAGAACCATTATCAAACATGCACAAACATGCCTCATAATGCCATACAAAACACACAAACAATTGGTTCAAAGACCTCACTCAAAAGTCAACAAGAAAAGACCTAAAAAATCCATAAAAAAATGCACATCATGCCTCAACATATCACAAATGCATGTACCAATTATTAGGCAGAAATCCAGTGCACAACTATGTCAAAAAAAATTCCACAATGAAGCATAGGTCATGGATTATATGCACAAACAAAAAAAATAAATAAAAGAATATTCATGAAAATATGCCAAAACATGATGAAAACAGAAATAAAAATAATAAAAAATTATTTAAATGTTTTTTAATGCATCATGAATTTTTATGGAATTTTTGGATGCTCAAATGTAATTTTAAAAATTAAAAAGCAAACAAACATGCAAAAAAGAAAATAAAAACAAGAAATAAAGCCAGGGGGTGTGACACTAGCAAATTCTTAGTTATGAGGTGCTTGGGCTCAAAGACATAGGGGCGTGAATAGCATTAAATGGCCCAGTCCAGTTAGCATATTCAGAGAGGGTTCATGTCATGGAATTCAATCAATCCATTGACTTATTTTCAGCCCTTGGATGAAGTCAAACATGATGATCATGGAAAATAATTCAATCAAGTGGACCAGAAAACATACGCATGATAAGCAACGGTATATCAACCACGTGGGATCAAAAATTGAATCAGAAGGAGGCATGTGCTTGGGAGCGTCCTCATTAATGCTCAGGCACGTTATTACGCGTTGGATCAGAACAGATCAAAGGTTGTGGTTTAAACTGGCAAGATGCTAGGGTTTATGGGAGTTCATCAATTCAGGTGGCCGGAGAAGACTCCGGTCGTCTTCTCCGGTGATCCTCTGCCGTTCTCAGCCTCCAACCACCACAGAAATGGACAAGACCTATATCAATCTCTTCCTCTCTTCACGTAGGTTCCAAACCCAACCTCCAAATTCATAAATAACACACACACAGAGAGAATCGAAGCCACAAAAGTTTGCCCTAAAAATTGAAACTACGCACCTATGGTGCCTATCAACTAGCCGGATATCACATTGCTCCTACTGAGCTCAAAACAAGCAAAAAAACTTAAATCAGAGCAAGATGAGAGTAAGAAGTTTAAGTTGAAACCTGTGCTTTAAAGTCTCTTTCAACCAGAAGAATACTAGAGAGGAGGTTCCTAGCTTCTTGAGATTCAAGATGAGCCAAATAAAGGCAAGGATGGACTTCAGTTTCTCTTGAGATTCAGTGAAGAAAAACTGAACAAAGCTTGATGCAGCAGCTTCCTTGGATTGCGCACTTTTCCTTGATGATGCTTGATGAAGATGAATGTAGAGATTTACAGAGATTTAAGATGAGAATGAAGCTTCGAGAGAGAGCAAAGTTCAGAGAGAGAGTGAGGTTTTTTTGGTGAAAAATGGGAAGAATGAGAAGTTCGTTAGAAATCTGTTGGAGAAGCTTTATATAGGTGAGGTTAACTTTTAACTGTTATAGTTAACAGTTAGAAGTGTGGTTAGGTTAATTGTGAAGGTGAATCCAATTGAAAATGAAAATGAAGTGAGGTTAATGGTCATGGCACGGGTTTGCCCATGTGTGGAAGGAGTACACTATCTTATGGTGGATTGTGATGGAGGGTGGTGATGTATTCAAGGTACAATGCAACTACAATAGCTTGCTGCACAAGTTTCTCACTTCTCTTTTGTTTGCACACTTATGGTAAAGAGTTTGTGAGGTGTTTTGAGAGTGGAAGAGAGTGTTTGGACAATTGAGGCAATGTTGGTGTAATGCGCATGATGGCAATGGTAGCAAGGTTTTGGCTGACTTTTGCTTGCTTGGTGTTAAAGAAAACAAGTTGCATGAGGTGAATTTTGGAAGGCATTATCTCACTGATTAATGAATGAAATGGTGAGTTTTTATGGTCTTTGGAAAGGTGAAATGGAGGAGCACAACATTGGTGTTCAGAATAAATACAATGGGGTCCTTTAAAGTGCCTAAAAATGATCATGAAATTGTCTGGTCATGACTGACTTGAATGACCAACTTGCCTTGGTCGTGCCCTCCCCATGTGCATGTGAATGAATCAGTTTGAGACTCCCACTTTAAGCTACTATATCTCTCCAACGGTTGATCAAATGAAAATTTGTTCAACATAAAAGTTAAAGAGGGGATCAAGAAGAACAAAATTGATGTTGACCACTTTTCCATTTGAAGTCTCTATGATGGAGATAATTGGCCATGAACTTGGGCACAGCATGCACACCAAGTGTTTGTGAAAATTATGGCATGCTGACACGCCCATGACCTGCCTAGTTGCCCAAAATGCCATGATTTGTCCCAACTTTGAAACACCATATCTCTCTTGATTTTGATCCAATGGGCATGTTCTTGGTATGGATTTGAAGCTTGAAATATGAAATTTGGATAGGGCTTTCCAACCTTTCACTTTGGTGCTTGGAACATGGAGAAAGAATACCTTAAAGTTGACCTCTCACCTTGCCAAAACTTGCCATAAATGGCAACCCTACATTGCTATTTTTGGCAACTTTGTATATTTCTTGATTTTTTATGAATCTTTCATTATTTCTTGATCAAATTCTCACCAATGATCATATTTGACATGAGGAACATGAATTTGACCTCAAAAAGTCAAGAGTTGACTTTTTCCTCTGCACAGTTGACTTTCCCCCAAATCTTCCTGATTCTCAATCAATTGATCAATTGAAACCCTTCCAAATCAAATTGATGGATAATTCTTCATCCTTAGACCCTTGAGGACATGTAAAATACCATAGAATCAAGTATTGCCCAAAGAATCAGAAATAAATTGATTTTATGGCAAACCCTAATTTTGAACCCTCAGTCTAGGAGAAATCAGCACATCCTCCAAATCCAAATTCCTCTGAGTTTGATGTGTATCCTCTCAAAAAAAGATGAGAATGCAATTTAGAAATGATAAAAGTTCAAAGATCTTGCCCATTGGGGTGTTATACTTCAGAATTTCAAAACCCTAATTTGGGGCATCCATGCTAGGAGATGATGTACTGCTTCAATCCTTTGTTGAATTCTCATCTTATAATGACTTGAGGACTCAAATGAGATGAAATGAGATGTGAGGAGCCCTTGTGACTTCTTTGGAAAAGCTTTTTACTCTTGTCCTTTGGCTGTGAACTGTCCACACCTTGATGTACTTGATACCATGCCTTGCAACCAATGATGTGTATGATTTAGTATGACCTATTATGAAATGCAAATGTATGAAATATAAGCCAATTATTGGAGAGAGATAAGAGGGCAAATTTTGAGGTATTACAGTATTCATCGCTGGTTGCTCGGTGCAGCCATGCAGCAGCCCATAACAATTCATCCTTTTTCGCCAAAGAAGTGATTTTAGTCTCACTTCGACGGATACTAAAATGAGGGAAGAAATAATAGAGAAATGTTTACTCACTGAATAGCCAGAAGAAGCATAGAACTCGTGAGCACAGGATATGGACTCATCGTATAGCCCTCTGTATCTATCTGCGAACGTGAAGAGCTGCAACAGGTAGAAGAATATTAATAACTCCACAACGAGTGTAAATTTTGAGAAAATCTCCACGAATCAGAGAGTGTATTGTTAGTACTCACTGACCTGTTTTGCATGGACTAACAAGAGATTAGAGTAAGAAGAGTTGTATGTCCTGAAAGCTATGGTTGCAGCCGCCAACGCAGCTGCAGTTTCACCCGCAAGATCAGAACCAGGATGTTGTTCATCAATTTTGTAAGCATTTCTCGATGTCCAAAATAACATGTAATTCCAAAATAACATACTTTGTAAATCGCCAACCTCGATTCAGGGGATCCACCTTTTGATGTCCCTTTCGCAAGACCGTAGTATGATGCACCACTCACGTTGTTCCCAGCCGATGTCAAAGCAGTGTGGGTCCCATGTCCATATGCATCTCTGACAGTGTTGGTCGCACCAGCATCCTCATCAATGTTAGGATAATACCTCGCTCTTATTATCTTCCTAAAAATGAAAAGAAACCAAAATTCAAGATAGAAATAAGAAACTCTCATGCACCATTATTCACCAACACACCTGTTTACAATTGGACGAGTTGAAATCAGTTGATGTCATGCAAACTCCTTTCCAACGAGATGGAATAGGACACATTCCCTTGTCTGAAAAACTTGCTGCTTCTGGACATATCCCTGAAAAATTCATTGTTCAATTAATTAACTTATTATTCAAGTTATGAACCAAATACTAATATACTCTATAGTTCAATAATTAAACAATAACCGACCTGTTTATTCATTTCTAAGTCCAATCATTTCTAAGTACAATAATTTCTAAGTTTGCATGAAGTTGGATTCATTTCTAAGTCCAATCATTTTTGCGATTTGGTGTGAGTAGTCTTCAACATCATCAAGCATAAGGGAGGTAGGCCGAAAGGAAATTTGGTCTTCATTGAACATCATCATCTTGTAACCAAATAAAAAACGTGAGAACTTTAAGATGAAATGATGGATTTTAAGATGAAAAGAACACAGGCCAATAGTAGAGATATATATTATTACCACTGACCTCTTGGTCAAGCTTCCAGAAGAAAGACTGTCTTGTGCAGTGATTTTAACATTAAAAACTCATATAACATCCCTTCCAGTAGGCTACCGAAGAGGGATTTTGTAATTCATCGGCGAGAGAAGTAACAAGGATGGAAAGTTAAGCCTAAGTAGTATATAAATTATCACACCAGCTATATATTAAAATAGTTCCATAATACCAACTATCAAATATAGTAATTAACTCCATTAAGTTCCAAGATGCTTACATCTCCAAGGAGAAATCATCTTCCTTGGGTCTGCCCAAAGATCGAAAATGAACCACCTAAAAGCATAACAGATTGACACTTTATTTTAGATGTTAATTCTTAAAATATTAACATAATGAACTTCCAGATTTTATACACCAAAATATTAAAGTCAAACTATTAGAAAGAACTTGGATACATACAACAAAACAAGTTACAAATTATGACACCAAACTCTTCAATTAGGCAAATGTTTGTAAGAAATCAGATTGGAATACAATTTCTAAATATACATTACTATATTTGTGATTTAGCACAAGCACGAGGTTTGAGAAATGGTTTGAACAAAAACTGCATTTCGGTCATAAACTCACATCCGAACTAATCAAGGATAAATAATTCATACTCATGAAAGGAAATGTCAGAAAAACAATGAAAGCCATTGGAAAATACAAAATCAAGAAGCTTAAAAGCTAAGAAATTTGGTTTTCATATAAGAATTGAAAGTTTGGAACTCTATCTTGGACTTTTCCACTGTTTCACTGACAATGACTCCTTGTTGCTGTCCAACACGTGCATCATAGTCATGTCATGAAAAATTCATAATACCACACAAATGTGAAATCTAATATTAACATCCTCCCATAATACCACACAAATTTGAAAGTCATGTATGATGTCCTACCGTAAATTCATAGTCAAACTTGGAATACACCAATATTTACATCCAAAATGACCTAAACTAGAATCATACGAAATTCAGAGGATACAAGAAACTTCCAAGACAAGTTTAAGGTCTTCTACATAATATAAAGACATCAAAATAAACATATAACATAGTTAAATTATTTATCAAGGTCTTCTATCTTTACCCAACAAAACCTATTTGGTTCAATGAGCCGAGTGAGGGAAAGCGTTTATAGCCCGGTGAGGCCGAGCGCAATAAGCATAATGCACAGATGTGAGATTCAAACAGCCACTAAGTTACCTCAAATGCGGACACTTATTTTCCAATGCTATTACACTTTCATATGCAGTAGCAGAATCAAAGTCATGGTTGCAATGTTGGTAATCTAAAGTTCTATGCTCAAGTAAATAAAGAACAACATGAAGACAAAACTAAGAACAAGACAACTAATTGGCAATTAGAGTATATAGAAAATGTCGGGATTACTAATGAAATACCTGTTATAAGGACATAACCACATAAGTCAAGTGTTCTAAGATCAGGGCGTCCATATGCTAAACTCATCACTCCAACATCACTTATTTGTTCACACCATCCAAGATTCAAAGACTGTAACTCATTGTAGTAATGTCCAATTGTCTGGATCATCATAGATCATAACCATCTTAAGCCCTTATTTTCATAAAAAAGTTAATCAAGTAAATCTAAACAGACCCTAATTCTTATATAAAATTGATGACCAATATACCTATAATGTAGTATCAGATACAACTTTAACACAACCACATAGATTCAAAACTTTCAGCTTTCTGCATAAACTAGCCACATATTCCCTGTTTCAGAATCTATGGCAACAAAGTGTGCATCCCTTGTCATAACAAAGACTAGCCCTTTTCCAGAGTTGTCAGAAATATCCGATACAGATTCCTGTGAAATGTTAAGCTAGAAGTGTCTGGAAATTTTACTTTCAGAGAAACTACTGCTGAAGATGTGTCAGATTCAGCACTTATAAGAAACATAATTGATGATGTAATTGTGTCAAGCATGGCCACCTGCAAAGCAAATTAGAAAATATAAGTTGGAAAGTTCAATTTGAACTGCCATTCGACATCTCCAAACAACAAATAAACCATTTCTTTTTAAAAAAGAGTTAATGGAAGATCTCACCTGCCCATTTTCATATCCAACTACAAGCTTCCCTCCATGATTTGCAAACTGTAACCCACATACAGTCGAGTTTTGAAGGGAAAACACTGCTTTGCAATAAGGTTCATCCCCTTGATTCACATTATGAACTGTTTCATAACAAAAGAACAGATTAAAATCAGATATTAGAAATATCAAATCATTTTTCAGTAAAAAGAGATTCATGAAAAATAAATTAAGCCATTCTAAATAAAACTATCTTATTTCCCCATGATGATCCATGAAAAATAAATTAAGCATGCCCACATGCTAATCACAAAAAATTCCAGGCAAGAAATATCACGGTCGAAGTTTAAGAGCTATCTTCCTATTCACTATTTCCATAACCTATCAAAATATCAATCATAAAGCAAATCCCTCCAATTGCAAGGTACGGTACGTTTTATAAATATAACTAATACAAAGTTAATCACCAGGTTGATATCCCTAGCCAATAATGTCAAGCAGAGGTGTATGAGTCCGACAAGCAAAGGCTCCACTCCACACTGTTATTGAAACAGGTTCACCAGAATGAATAATAACACAAATATTCAATAAACAAAAGCATTCACATCCAAAGACTCATGACAATCTTCCTCAGTAATCTTCATTAAAGCTTAAAAGTATAAAATCAACATTTTTTCTTGTTAATAACTCTTAAAACCTAAATCACTTTATTCATAGAAATTAAACCTTCTTATTGTTTTATGTTGCTAGAATTGATTGATAGATAAGGAGAAAGAAAGAGGGGTCAAATTTTTGTGAGTTTTAAGGTTTTGCAAGAAAGAGTTGAATCACTGAGAGAAACTATAAATTTCTATAAGAGAAGAGATTACGAGCAAGAAGCTAACCTTAGTCACCATAAAGAAGAAGGCGGCGAACGGTGCATGGAGAAGTGAGGATGGTGAACGAAAAACGAAGGACGGTGGAGGACTAGTGTGAGAGGAAGAAATTGGGTTTCCTGAGCGTGAAACAGACGAGCTTGAAAGGTTTCTCATTTTTTTAATATTTGTATGCTATAATTCTAATTTTTTATTGAATTAGTATTGATATTGCTACTATTATATTATAAATAATTTTAATGTTAATATAATTAATAATTTGTAATTGGTATTGTAATTATTATTACTATTATTATAATAATAATAATTAGTGAAAAATGTGAAAATAAAATAATTAGCGGAAAAATGGGAAAATAAAGGAATAAAAAAAAGTAACAATTATGATTGGTCAAAGTAGTAGCGACAGTTAATTTTAACCGTCGCGATAGTCAAAAGATGGCGGTTCTTTGATAACTGTCGCAGTTATGTTACTCAACATGTTTAGAAAATCTGTGAAAATTGGCTCTAACTATTGTGATAACTGTCGCAGTCCAGGAATAAAGATTTTTTTTTTTTTTTTAGTGTATGTGTGTTTGTGACGATAGTATCTTCTCCATATACGTACTTTTCACAAGTATCTGCACAATCTTGATCTAATCAAAAAATAAAATGGAAAACTACAGATTACATAATGTATAGAATTAATATCCAATTTTAAAAGAGAAAGTGACCAAACCTAAGCATCCACGTACAAAAAATGACAAAACTATAAATGGTGGTGTAACAAAACCGCGGCAGTTTTCTTCCTACCTCCCCGACACAAAGTGGTTTTATTGATTGCCACTTTTCTGTATTTTTCTCGCTTTCCATTGTTTTATAAGATTCAGCTTAATGTGACAGCCCACAATATTTCTACTATCTTATTTGTAATTTTGGACTTTGCACCAAAACCACCTATAGTTTTGTTTTCTTCTGCTTTGTTTTCTAGTAGCCACGGCCCACGAGCCATATATATATCTAGGGTTAACATTAAATAAATTGCTGTAAAGTAAACAACCTTTTTTCTTTACATGGTAGGTCCTTCTCTAGACTTCTTGTTACATAGTAAATACAACCAATGGTAGTAGTCTTACAATTGAGTTTGAGATCATTAATTTTATATAGAATTGATTTTAAAATTGCTTTTGCTTTTTCCAAAAGCCAAATTAAGAAAAAAACTTTATATATATATATATATATATATATATATATATATATATATATATATATATATATATATATATATACTCTTTGACTTTTCAATTTATAAAATAAATTAATAAAAACTTTTTATTAAAAGATAAACAAAAATTTCTAAAAAAACATTATAATCAGAAAAGAGAAGGTATGTTACTTAAATTTTTGAATGTTAAGTATCTCTAGATTAAAATGAGTTATATTTTGGTATAAGAATTTTTTTTATTAATTGATGCTTTATTTTTTAATGAAATATTAGTTTTTTATTACAACTGCACCTCCAAATATATACAACATAAACCACTCTAATATATCCTATATTCTATTGTTAATTGTGGTTGGCAGATATGATTAGAGATTCTGCTCCCACTAACTATGACTTTAGTTTAGGTCTAGAATTCTGCAATTTGTATGATATAACTAAGTTTCATTAAAAATACTTTAATGAGATTGGATGTTCTCTCTCACCTTGTATGGATTGTGACAAAAAACAAACAAAACTTTAATGAGATTGGATGTTCTCTCTCACCAAGATTCTTCTGATTAAATTTTTAGTGTTAATAACTATTTCTTCCGTGTCATATTTAGATGAATTTTAAACAAATATTTATAAAAAAAAAATACATATTTTATCCATATTTTGAAAGATTCTCTTAGTTAGATTCTCATATTTTATCCAGATATCTTAATACACCACCTAAATTTCGTAGGCACCATGTGAAATTATTTTTTTGCCCCTGATTTCAGATGTGCACATCTGGACGCATCAAATTTTTAAAAAATGCTGAAGTGTTTCGGATATGCATATCCGGAAACAATTATGATGTGCACTTTATTAATTCGCGCCAGACCTTCTTCCTCTCCCTCATTCTTCACTTTTTCATTTCCAAACTCCCTCAAACTCTCTCAAACTCTCAAATTTTCAATCACCTCAAATCTCGATTTTTTTCTCTCGAGTTCGGCACAAAGCAACATCTACAACGATCAAGAGACTCCAAATCCTCCGTATCTCATTTTAATCGGTAAGTTTTCAAATTTTAGAGTTTCAGAGTAATTTTTGAGTAATCGATTTAGAGTAGATATTTAGGTGTAGAAATTGTTAGGTTGTATGAATAACATAGGTTAGAGACAATGTAGGTCTTTTTTACTGCTTCAAACGGACGATCAGGACATTAAAATGCCCTTTTGCATGTTACAGTGGCCATGGCTGCCATTTCTAAACTTCAAAAAACGTACCGGATATGCAGGTCCGTAAAGATTTTAACGTTGAGTATTCTGAGTGTTTTCGGATGTGCACATCCGGAAATACCCAACGTTAAAAATTCTGTGTCCTTCCGGATGTGTACATCCGGAAGACTATTTTTTTTATTTTGTTTGTTTGTTTGTTTTTGTTTAATTATTTTAAAAAAAATCTAATTTATTTATTATGCTTTGCATATTAGATGGTTGGCAGAGACGATCGTATCATACATGGACGGACAAAGGCTTCCGGCGCAGAGGGAGTTGGGGTAGACCCTACAGTTGAGGGACATCTTACACCATATCCTCATTCCCAGATCCAGTACGGTATACTGATGGCCTTTGTTGAGAGATGGCACCTTGAGACATCATCATTTCATATACCGTACGACGAGATCACGATCACACTCGACGACATCTCGTGCCTTTTACATCTACCGATCACGGAGCTTGGGGCTAGCGTAGAGGAGGCAATTGCGGAGGTGACCCAGTTGAGGAGCGCACACGTCCGGTTCTCCTTTTTGATACACAGATTTGGTGAGGAGCTTGACGAGGCACGACAGGCAGAAGGGGATACAGTTGAGGGGAGCTCCACAGGTAGCGTGCCCTGGGATGCTACTACTTGTTTTTGCTCGGCACGCAGGTGTTTGTGGACACCAGCGCCTATTATGTTGATATCGTCTACCTCAGGTACCTTTCGGATCAGACAGAGATCCACAGATACAATTGGGGGGCGGCTGCGCTGGCATACACCTATTCCAGGCTCTCTGATGGTTGCCGCTGGGCAGCCAAGACTGTGGCAGACAGCTGTACGCTATACGTGGTAACAATCTAATATTCTAAGTGATTTTTTCATTTCTTTTCTTTCTATATTCATTATACTGCTTGACACCCATGTTATGTTTTCCATTTCAGGCGTGGATTTTACAGCACTTTCCCAACATTACTGGTTGGGGGAGTGTCGCCGAGTACACTGAGGACCATAGCGGAGAGAGACTGGAGCGTTGCTGCCGGGTACATCGTGTGGTTCTACACCGTCTCACACCCATGCATGGTGCCCACTGCTGAGGGATCGACACCCAGACCTGCTCATCAGGAGATATTAGAGGAGCGACAGTCTCAACTGGATCATACTCAGGATGTCCTACCACGTTGTCGTCAGATAGAGCAGATAGCGTAGCAAGCCATTGAGGCCGGTCACCTCCCTAAGGGCTCTGGTGCCAGACTTGCCGTGAACAGGATTATTGCGATTGCTCGGGGGGAATTCAGTGCCGCAGACATCGATCCAGGATGGCGGGTAGGGGCAGAGGAGCAGGGGAGCCAGGAGAGATCCTTCGCCATACGCAGTAGTTTTTTGTTTGATGTATTCTATTTATATTAGATGTATGCATTGTATTTTGACAGAGATTTATTATATATATATATATATATATATATATATAATTTTATTTTATATATTTATGTTGTCAAATGTATATTAAGTTGCGACGATATATTAACATATGCGACCAAGCAACAAAACCGATTTTTTAAAAATAAATAAGTTCTACTGTTTTCCAAATCTGCAGATCAGGAAAGTTTTTCGGATGTGCACTTTCGGAACGCATCAGTGTTTTTTAAATAATTGGTGCGTCCGGATGTGCACATCCGGAATCAGGGGGCAAAACCGAAAATTCAGGTGGTGCCTAAGAAACCTGGGTGGTGTGATAAGAAATTCTCTTAGTAAAATTAGTCAGCAAATTTGATAACATGACACTGGTTTTTTTTTTTGTTTAATTATAAATGACATAGCTTCATATGTGGCATATATAATATTTTTTATTTATTTTTAAATAAGAAAAATTAATTATTAAAAAAATAAATAGAAAAAGTCCTAGGCAAGCTCAAACCTAGGTAAGTTGCATGTCATTTTATTGTGCTGCAATTAGGCTCCATACTATATATCTATCATCTTATTATGTAATTTGACTTAATATTTAATTAATTACTATTAATTTCTATTGGAATTTCTAGTATATTAAAAATAGTAATAGTAATTCAATTTTTTTAAAATATAAAATATTTAAATAGTAATTTAAATTAAATAGTAATCAATTAAATAATAATTTACAAAAAATTATAGTAATTAAATACTAATTAAATATTATTGTTTTGAAAACATAGAAATTAGATAGTAATTAATTAATTAATTTTATTTCTATTTTTAGTTATAAAATAAAAATTAAATAGTATTATATTAATTTGATTTCTATTTTTATATATATATATATATATATATATATATATATTTGAAAAATATAAATTTTATAATTAACCTAAAATATCAATATTTGATTACTATTTTATTTTCATTTTTAAATTATATTTAATTAATTCAATTTAATTAACCTTGATGTGACTATTTTCTATTTTTAATAATAATAATAATAATAATAATAATAATAATAATAATAATAATAATAATAATAATAATAATAATAATAATAATAATAATAATAATAATAATAATAATAATAATAATAATAATAATAATAATAATAATAATAATAATAATAATAATAATAATAATAATAATAATAATAATAATAATAATAATAATAATAATAATAATAATAATAATAATAATAATAATAATAATAATAATAATAATAATAATAATAATAATAATAATAATAATAATAATAATAATAATAATAATAATAATAATAATAATAATAATAATAATAATAATAATAATAATAATAATAATAATAATAATAATAATAATAATAATAATAATAATAATAATAATAATAATAATAATAATAATAATAATAATAATAATAATAATAATAATAATAATAATAATAATAATAATAATAATAATAATAATAATAATAATAATAATAATAATAATAATAATAATAATAATAATAATAATAATAATAATAATAATAATAATAATAATAATAATAATAATAATAATGTATCATGGGATTAAATTTCACAAGTGGATAATAGTCCAATGGGAGAATTTAATCTTCCACCTCCCATTTATTTTTGACACACCCACAATTTTAATAAATAGATTATATTATCCTTCACATTTTTTAAAAAATTTTTCAAAATTCACTCAAAATTTTCACACATTTCAAAAGTTTTTGATCAATATAAGAAATTGCACTCTACATACTAGAAATTTAGTGAAAAATAATTTTTTTTCTTCAAAATTCATGTGTTTTTACCGAAAATTTTAGAATTTTCAGTAAAACCTTTTGTATCTGTATTAGAAATTTTAGAAATACCGATATATATATATATTCATGAGTTGTTCTCGGGAATTTCAAAATTTCTTGTATTTACTCATACAATTGTATCGAAATTTTTTAAAAATTCTAATAATTCAAAAATGCTAAAAAAATTGTGAAAATTTTGAAAAAGCCGAGAGTTTATTTTTTTTTTAACATTGTATAAGGAATTTTATATATGCCAGTAAATACGGGCTAGGGGCTGTTGTGGTTGAGTCTTCCCAGCTACGGGTCCCAGCTACGGGCTAGGAGAGTGGTTTCAACCGGTTCTCACCAGAAACGGTTGGTTGAGCAGCCCTTCCGCACACTTTGTAGCATTCGACTATGAGTTGTTATAGTTGATGTGCAACCTAGAGATGATGCATTAAGCAGATCCCTGAGGATCTGAGAAGGTGCAGGGTTAGGCTGTTATTAACCCAACTGAGGTGGCTGAGATAGATGTGGCCTCTATTGCTGATGAGGTGACCGAGACAGATGTGGCCCTTATTGCTGGTGAGGTGGCTGCCACATATGCGGCCACTATTATTGATGATGTCAAGGCTACTACTACTGGTGATACAGAGGTTATGGCTCATGCTTCAACAGAGCCACCTGTGCACACTGACGGAGAGTTCCCCGGGAGGACCCAATGACCGATCAGTGCTTAGCGAGTATGCTGACCATGTGGCATACCGATTATGGCAGGGAAAGGTATATATATTTTATGTTTAATTTTAATTTATTTATTATTGATACTTGATGTGTTGAAACACTACTATGGAAAACACTTTTCATCAAACAATATTACAACGACCTTTCTTTAACCGTGGTGGAATCACGTTTTTGGGCTTTTTTTTTTGTTTTTACTAAAAGGTATGTCACTACAGTCTTTGTTAAACTCCGCAGTGAAATGTACCAGGAGTTTCATGGTTCGAATCACAACTCCTTCATTATCCCAGCTTCTTTTATATCATTATGGTTATTTGTTTCAACCATTGTAAAAAGTTCAATCATTGCATCACGTTTTTTCTTGTCAACCGTGATGAAAAGTGATATTTTTTAATATATATATATATATATATATATATATATATATATATGTATATATATATATATGCGCGAAAGTATTTTTCGTTCAGTACATAACAGTCGTTTCTCTCAAAAGAAAACCCTAACATATTTCACCCGTCTCTCTCATAACATAACCTTAACATTCATATCACTCTTTAAACATACTTCAACCTTCAGATTCGTATTCACCAATCGCTACCTTGAGGTTCGTTCATTAAACTTATGCTTCGATTTTGTTTACGTTTCTTGTTAAAAATGGGTTCTCATTTTTTCATTTGGTGAATGTTCTCGTTTTTTCAGATTCGTCTTCACCACCTTAACAAAGCCCATACTTTGGCTATGGTACATATGGTTTGTGTTGCTATGGAAAAAATACAAGAAGTACGAAGCTATTGTGTAAACTTCATTCACCTTGTATTTCTTTTTCATATCATCATAAACTAGATGAACTTCATAATTTGTTCTAGTTCCACGATTAGTTTCAAAAAAGGTGAGTTCTTGAAACATTTTATTATATATTGTGTTGTTGTATGATGTTGTTGTATGTTATTGTTGTTGATTAATGTTCTTAGAACTTCATAATTTATTGTTGTTGTTTATTATATCTTGCGTTCTTAAACTTTATTTATTTTTTTATTTTGTTGTATATTGTTGTATTGTTGATAAATGTTGTTGTTGATTAGTGTTTTCAGAACAAGAACAAAACATTGCTAAGTCACAAGAAAAAGGTTTTTTGTGATTTAGCAATGTTTTAATCTTTAAATTCTTATGCAGGTTGCACAGTAGATGATGTTGAGTCTGTTATATGCTATGTAGATTGCTTATTTCACTAACCCTTCAATGAAAATACATTTCATTTAAATTGACATAGAAACTTATAATCTAAAAATTAAGTTGTATTTGAAAACCAACTTATATCAATCAATATTTTCCGAATTGCGCGCGTTACATCATTCATCTCACGCTCTTCAACATATAAAATATAGTTCAATGACTTGATTCGTTCATTACATCGATATCTTCTCTTATAGTTTAATTTTAATAACAATACTTTATTGGGTAATTCCACCTTATCATCGTCGCTTATCATCGTGATTGTTGTGATGATAAGTCATCATAACAATCACGATGATAAGCGACGATTATAAGGTAGATTTAGTCAATAAATTGATGTTATTCAAATTAAACTAGAATAGAAGAAATTTATGGCATGAAGGACTTAGAACGTTAAACCACATTCTATATGTTAAAGAGAGGGAAATGAATGATGAGACGCATGCAATTTGGAAAACAGATGTTTGTTTAAGTTGTTTTTCAAGAATAGTTTAATTTTCAGATTATATATTTCTTCATCAATTTGAATGGTTGTATTTCTTTAGTGAGGTGTATCGAAAAACAAGAAATTTACATATTATATATTAAACGTTGGGTACTTTCAATGACGGTTATATATTTTATCCGTGACGAAATGTTATTTACGTTCCAATTAAATTGCTGCTGATGGGTTTCAAACCGAATACCTAAATGTATATATCACAATGGTTAATATAAGTAACCGCTGTGATAGGTAGCACACATACTTCCTTATTATCACGGTCTTGCGACCGTGGTGGAAAACACCAGACACACAATCACCCCTTACCTCACAACGGTTGGTCAGTCGTTGTGGTATCCCTTTTCCAACCGTTGTGGTATGATTTTTTCGTAGTAGCGAAACTAACTGATAATATTTTTAACTTTGTTTTTTACAAGATTGGAACACATTGAAGGTGACATCCCATGGATCAAAGATGAAGAAATTATGATAGGTTCCGATGCCTTAGCAGGTTAGGTGGATTGTTGCTAATTTTGGGCTCTTAGGATTTGCCAAGTACTCATTCACAATGCTTGACACTTCAATTTTGATTACCTTTCTTGAGCGATGGCACAAGGAGACATCTTCCTTTCATCTTGCATTTGGGGAGATAACTTTCACTTTGAATGATATCTCCTCTCTGTTCCATCTTCTCATTGCCAGTAGATTCTTCATTGCTCCTGTTATTAAGCAAAAGCTTGCATGTATGACGGTTGAATGGGATTCAGGAGTTATTGGGGACGTCGTGCAAGAGGAGTTTGGATATGTTCTTTTATTAATATTGGATATACCAGTTTTTCGCCACCATTTGTAGCATAAGAGTGCAACATACCCTTGCAGGCGTTCCACAAACAATGAGATAGAAGGCTAAGCAAGCACATCCAGGTGGTGTTGCGGAGTACAAAAGGAGGTTTGATGCGCTCATAGTAGAGGATGTCATCTGGACACCCTACATAGGTCACATAGTCCATCGTGAGTTTGATGAGGCTTATCTATTTTTTGGTCATATGCGGCGGGAGACCTTAGTGGCTAGACACTTACATGAGAGGTGTCTGCAATAATATGGGTATATCCAAGGCATCCTATGACCAGTTCCGGATGTTCCAGCTTTTGGCATTGATTTTACAACTGTATTATTTATATATTTTGTGACTCAAACTATTTAGCACCGTACCTTTTATTATACATAATATTTTGTCGATTACATGTTTCAAAGATGAACATAACTAAAGACATTATAACTAGCATAAATTAACAATAACAGAACATGAAAACCTAGACACTTCCAGATGATTCTGGACGTTTCAACATCTTGATTATTTTGTCGATAGATCTTGAAATTTTTATATCAAACTCGATCGGTCCCTCAGTTAGCCTACAATTATATGATCTCCACCTAACTTTCAAATCTTCATCAGTCTTCAACTCAGTAAGATTGTATTTCACCCTTCCATTAGTATCAATCATGTTGTTCAAACTGCAGTAAAGCGGCAAGAAGCAAAATTGGAAGGATTCCCTCCGGGATTTATATCGTCTCCACAGGGATCGGCGCGAGGGAAAAAATACCGTTCAACAGTCTCTACATTTATAAGCTTATTGTGAAAAAAGTTGGTTAAAATATTTAAGGTACAATAGATAAAAGCTGAAAATATAATAGCGGAAAATATAAAGTAAAGACTTTAAAATAAACGGACCCTTTTTGGGATTGGAACTCATCAATTGATAACATGTGCATTCTTCTAACTAGTTAAACACAAATCAATCATTCGTCTAATATCCTTACGTATCACCGACAACAGAGGTTATCTCTAACGCTAAGTCGAGAGAACAACCATATTGTCTCATTGGTGATGTCTCACACAATTCAACAACACAGAGCATTAAGAACTGATACTCATGCAAATGTTAAGCCTAAATCTATGTCTAGAGTCTAGAACGTAACAGGTATTCAAAGATGACACCCATATCAGATTATGATTGATTCACATAAAACCCCATGATCAGAATATATACATACACTTAACACTTTTTACATGCATTCAACTAATTTTCCAAATGTATGTGAACATAGCTCTCCATCTTTATTATCACGCATCCTCACAATACCGTTCGCGTCAAAAACATTATCGTGATCTTTACCGTATTGATCATATTCATGCTACTCGTGCTGCTAATAAACACAATAAAAAAAGTGATACTAGTGAATATCAACATACATGACTATGTCAAACGTTTGCTCATTGATAGATGAATATCTTAGATCTAGGATTTAAAAAGGTTTTGTCAAGACCCAAAATAAGAAATCAAAGAAAACATCAATATTGAATCAAAACTAGTTCAAAAGACTACATCCAAACCTAACAAGAAATCGAAGATCTTACCTTCTCCCTCTTAGGGTTTGTGTTTCTCTCTCTAAAATATACTTGGAATGAAGAGAGATAAAGTTCCGATCTATGTTATAAAAGTAGTGCAAAAGTTATTTCTAAAAAGCAAGAAAAGTACATATATAGTAAAACAAAAATATGTCATGTTCGCCTAGAGAACACCTTCTACGCCCCACGAAGACTACTTTTAGGCACTTCAAGTGCCTCAGTAACAATTAAGCCACCCTTGGAAAATATTTGAGTTCGCCGTGCGAGCACTTCTCCGCACAGCGAACCACTTCGATATAGATTCGCCCAGCGTACTTTGGGTCCTTTTCCTACTGCCCCTAATCTGGGCCGGTTCGCTAGGACTTCGCCAGGACCTCGCATAGGGAGCATTCTCTTTCCACTTGCTGGTGTTCGCACAACGAACATGTTGATTCTTCTTCCTTTCTTTGGCTTCCTTGTCCACTCCTTTGTGTCTTAATTATTGATGTTTTATGCCTATATCCTGCACATAACGCACACATTAAAGAATCCAAAGGTATTTGCAATATAATTGAAGGGTCACATAAGAACAAGAAATAAATATAGTAAAATATGAGAATTTAGGTAAAAAAATGCAAAGAAAGATAGTTCAATTTAAGTCAAAATTTGCACTTAACAAACTATCCCCAATTAGATTTTTGCCTGTCCTCAAGCAAAGAATGCCCCTCATGAAAGCAAGAGAGATTTAATCAAACAAGAGGATTTGCTCAAGCATAAGATTGAACCAAGAAAGGATTAACGGTTCAAATTCAAACAAGAGAGATTTGCTCAAACATGAGGATTTGGTCAAGCACGAAAATGCGCACAAGCAATGTAAACCACTTAATAGAATCGAACAATGATAAAGAATTTAGTTCTTAAACAAATGTCAAGCAATGTTTCAAATAGAAATTACATTCTCATACATGAATCACTCTAACACTCCTCTTCCAAATAATAATGAAGAAATTAACGCGTTTACAACCGCGGGGAAATTTCACTCACCCTAACAAATAATGCAAATAACAATCCAATTCATACATTCATATAATCAATCAAAAATAATATCATGGAAGCAATACGATCACTAAGGGCTTTTAAGGTTATAGCTTGTCCAGATTTACAACAAAGGCTCATTTCTTTAGAATATGGAATCAAAGTTGCCAATGCAAAAGAACATTCACTATACATGGTATTTACACATCACAACTTTATTCACCACTTTCTTTCCATAATTGTAAACCTTCTCAAACTTTATTTTGCAGAATTATTTCATTATCTATTTTTCTTTCTCAAAAAAAGCATTCTTTTTCTATTGTTTTTAACATTCATATTCACACTTTTTTCAAAGCTTGCTTGAAATATTTCAAAATTTTGAGTAGCACGCCACTTTTCTTTTTGATTCTCCCCAACTTGAATTTAACTAAACCTTAAGTGAATGCTCCATGTTTTTTATGGCAAGAAACACAATTTAGAACAATGTTCAAAGGTTCAAGAATTTTTTTTAGAATCTCACAAAATTCAATGATGAACCAAACTTTCAATTTATGTACATAAACCAAGTTCATCACTTAAATGAGTTCTATACTGTTTAGGCTCAAGGGGGTTAACAAATTCTCACTACTCATGGGTAAGTTACTTTTGGATATGGTTGTGCTCAATATAAACAAATGCCTTGATCATTTTTAATGCTTCCACAAAATCACAATAATCAAAAGATTAAGCATGAATCAAACGTATTAAACAAAGTTATCAGTCGTCCTAGCATACAGTAAACAATGGATGTTTCTCATAATTTGTGGATTTTGGACCTAAGTGAAACAAGCATTCAAACAAAGTTGCAAAATGAAACAAAAATACACAATTGCACAAAGCACAATTTACTTTGCTTGCATTCACATGTTCAACATCCTACCATCACCATCCAAACTTGGGAGAATCTTCATTGGATACTTTTATACAAATAGCAACCAATATATAAGAAGTTCTCATTATTCATCCCTAACCAACACTTAAGCAAACGGGAAAGGAAACAAGTATATTTACAATATAAAAAACTATACAAAGCTCAAAAATGTAGAAACTATTGTAATGAGATTCAATATCTAAATACCAATCCCCGGCAACGACACAATTTTGTTCGAACTGCAGTAAAGTGGGAATAAGCAAAAGATTTGGTTTTGGAAGGATTCCCTCCGGCATTTATATTGTCTCCACAGGGATCGGTGCGAGGGAAAGAATAATGTTCAATAGTCTCTACATTTCTAAGCTTATTGTGAAAAAGTTGGTTAAAATATTTAAGGTACAATAGATAAAAGCTGAAAATATAAAGGTAGAAAATATAAAGTAAAGACTTTAAAATAAACAGAGTCTTGTTAGGATAGGATCTCATCAATAGATAACACATGCATTTTTCTAACTAGTTAAACACAAATCAATCAATCATCTAATATCCTCATGTATTACCCAAAACAGAGGGTATGTCTAACGCAAAGTCGAGAGAACAACCATATTGTCTCATTGGTGATGTCTCACTCAACTCAACAACATATATCATTAATAACTGATACTCATACAAATATTAAGCCTAAATCTAATGCTAGAGTCTAGAACCTAACAAGTATTCAAAGATGACACCCATATCAGATTCATGATTGATTCGCATAAAACGCCATGATCAGAATATGTACATACGCTTAACCCTTTTTACATGCATTCAACTAATTTTCCAAATATATGTGAATATAGCTCTTTATCTCTATTATCACGCATCCTCACAATACTGTTCGCGTCAAAAACATTATTGTGGTCTTTACCGTATTGATCCTACTCATGCTAATAATCAACACAATAAAATTAAAGTGATATTAGTGAATAACAATTTAAAAGACTATGTCAAAAGTTTGCTCATTGATAGTTGAATATCTTAGATCTAAAATTTGAAAAGGTTTTGTCAAGACCCACAAATAAGAAATAAAAAACAACATCATTATTGAATCAAAACTAGTTCACAATACATAAATTAGATGAAATACACAAGGTATCAAAAGATTGCATCCAAACCCAACAAGAAATCAAAGATCTTACCTTCTCTCTATTAGGGTTTGTGTTTCTCTCTCTAAAATATACTTGGAATGAAGAAAGATAAAGTTCTGATTTATGTTATAAAAGTTGTACAAAAGTTATTTCAAAAAAGCAAGAAAAGTTCATATATATAGTAAACAAAATCTGTCTTGTTCACCTAGCGAACACCTTCTTTGACTTGCGAAGACTACTTTTGGGTACTTCAAGTGCCTTAGGAATAGTTAAAACGCCCTTGGAAAATATCTGAGTTCGTCGTGCGAGCACTTCTTTGCACAGCGAACCTCTTCCCTACAGATTCGCCCAACAAACTTTGGGTCATTTGCCTACTGCCTTTAATCGGGTCCGGTTCGCTGGGGCTTATCCAGAACCTCGCACAACGAGCATTCGCTTTCCACTTGTTGGGGTTCGCATAACGCACATGCTGATTCTTCTTCCTTTCTTTGGCTTCATTGTCCACTCCTTCGTGTCTTAATCATTTATGTTTTATGCCTATATCCTGCACAATAACACACACATCAAAGAATCCAAAGGTATTTGCATTATATTTGAAGAATCACACAAGAACAAGAAATAAATCTATTAAAAGATGAGAATTTAGTTGAAAAATTCAAAGAAAGATGGTTCAATTTAAGTCAAAATTTGAACTTAACAAACTCTCCCCAACTAGATTTTTGCTTGTCCTCAAACAAAGTATGCCCCTCATGAAAGCAAGAGAGATTTGATCAAACAAGAGGATTTTCTCAGGCATAAGATTCAACCAATAAAGGAATAACGGTTCAAAATCAAACAAGAGAGATTTGCTTAAACAGGAGGATTTGGTCAAGCACGAGAATCGCACAAGCAATGTTCACCACTTAATAGAATCGAACAATGATAAAGAATTTAGTTCTTAAACAAATGTCATGCAATGTTTCAAATAAAAACTACATTCTCATACATGAATCACTATAACACTCCTATTCCAAATAATAATGAAGAAATTAATGTGTTTGCAGCCGCGGGGAAATTTCACTCACCTGACAAATAATGCAAATAACAATCCAACTCATACATTCATATAATTAATCAAAAATAAAATCATGGAAGCAAAACGATCACTAAGGGCTTTTAAGGTTGTAGCTTGGCCAGGTTCACAACAAAGGCTCATTTCTTTAGGCTATGGAATCAAAGTTGCCAATGCAAAAGAACATTCACTAGACATGGTAATTACACATCACAACTTTATTCACCAATTTCTTTCTATAATTGTAAACCTTCTCAAACTTTATTTTGCAGAATTATTTCATTATCTATTTTTCTTTCTCAAAAAAAGAATTCTTGTTCTATTGTTTTTAACATTCATATTCACACTTTTTTCAAAGCTTGCTTGGAATATTTCAAAATTTTGAATAACATACCACTTTTCTTTTTTATTCTCCCCAACTTGAATTTAACCAAACCTCAAGTGAATGCTCCTTGTTTTTTATGGCAAGAAACACAATTTAGAACAATGTTCAAAGGTTCAAGAATTTTTTTTAGAATCTCACAAAATTCAATGATAAACCAAACTTTCAATTTATGTACATAAACCAAGTTCATCACTTAAATGAGTTCTAAACTGTTTAGGCTCAAGGGGGTTAACAAATTCTCACTACTCATGGGTAAGTTACTTTTGGATATGGTTGTGCTCAATATAAACAAATGCCTTGATCATTTCTAATGCTTCCACAAAATCATAATAATCAAAAGATTAAGCATGAATCAAACGTATTAAACAAAGTTATCAGTCGTCCTAGCATACAGTAAACAATGGATGTTTCTCATAATTTGTGGATTTTGGACCTAAGTGAAACCAGCATTCAAACAAAGTTGCAAAATGAAACAAAAATACACAATTGCACAAAGAACAAAATTCTTAAAACATTCTAACATTCTATAAAGCAGTACAATTTACTTTGCTTGCATTCACATGTTCAACATCCTACCATCACCATCCAAACTTGGGAGAATCTTCATTGGATACTTTTATACAAATAGCAACAAATTTATAAGAAGTTCTCATTATTCATCCCTAACCAACACTTAATAAAACATGAAAGGAAACAAGTATATTTACAATATAAAAAACTGTACAAAGCTCAAAAATGTAGAAACTATTGCAATGAGATTCAATATCTAAACACCAATCCCCGGCAACGACACCATTTTGTTCGAACTGCAGTAAAGCGGGAAGAAACAAAATTTTTGGTTTTGGAAGGATTCCCTCTGGGATTTATATCGTCTCCGCAGAGATCGGTGCGAGGGAAAGAATAATGTTCAACAGTCTCTGCATTTCTAAGCTTATTGTGAAAATTTTGGTTAAAATATTTAAGGTACAATAGATAAAAGCTGAAAATATAATGGTAGAAAATATAAAGTAAAGACTTTAAAATAAACAGAGCCTTGTTGGTATAGGATCTCATCAATTGATAACACATGCATTCTTCTAACTAGTTAAACACAAATCAATCATTCGTCTAATATCCTCACGTATCACCCAAACCAGAGGTTATGTCTAATGCAAAGTCGAGATAACAACCATATTGTCTCATTGGTGATGTCTCACTCAACTCAACAACATATATCATTAAGAACTGATACTCATACAAATATTAAGCCTAAATCTATGTCTAGAGTCTAGAACCTAACAAATATTCAAAGATGACACCCATATCAGATTCATGATTGATTCACATAAAACGCCATGATCAGAATACGTACATACACTTAACCCTTTTTACATGTATTCAACTAATTTGCCAAATATATGTGAACATAGCTCTTCATCTCTATTATCACACATACTCACAATATCGTTCGCGTCAAAAACATTATTATGATCTTTACCGTATTGATCCTACTCATGCTACTCATGCTAATAATCAACACAATAAAACAAAAGTGATACTAGTGACTATCAACCTACAAGACTGTCAAAAGTTTGCTCATTGATAGTTGAATATCTTAGATCTAAGATTTGAAAAGGTTTTGTCAAGACCCACAAATAAGAAATCAAAGACAACATCATTATTGAATCAAAACTAGTTCACAATACAAAGATTAGATGAAATACATAAGGTATCAAAAGATTGCATCCAAACCCAACAAGAAATCAAAGATCTTACCTTTTCCCTCTTAGGGTTTGTGTTTCTCTCTAAAATATACTTGGAATGAAGAGAGATAAAGTTCTGATTTATGTTATAAAAGTTGTACAAAAGTTATTTCTAAAAAGAAAGAAAAGTACACACACACACACACACACACACATATATATATATATATATATATATATATATATATAGTAAATAAAATCTGTATTGTTCGCCTAGCGAACACCTTCTTCGCCCCGCGAAGACTACTTTTGGGTACTTCAAGTGCCTCAGGAACAGTTAAACCGCCCTTGGAAAATATATGAGTTCGCCGTACGAGCACTTCTTTGCACAACGAACCTCTTCGCTACAGATTCGCCCAACGAACTTTGGGTACTTTTCCTACAGCCTTTAATCTGGTCCGGTTCGCTGGGGCTTATCCAGGACCTCGCACAACAAGCATTCGCTTTCCACTTGTTGGTGTTCGCACAACGAACATGCTGATTCTTCTTCCTTTCTTTGGCTTCATTGTCCACTCCTTTGTGTCTTAATCATTGATGTTTTATGCCTATATCCTGCACAATAACACACACATCAAAGAATTCAAAGGTATTTGCAATATAATTGAAGAATCACACAAGAACAAGAAATAAATCTATTAAAATATGAGAATTTATTTGAAAAATGTAAAGAAAGATGGTTCAATTTAAGTCAAAATTTGCACTTACACTACAAGAAAATTGGCAAGTTGCGACGGTTAATATTGGCAGTTTACGGCGGTTTGAACCGCTACAATTTACTAGTCACGGCGGTTTTGCTTCTGTTGCGAAAACGTGTGTCGTCAGGCTATATCGCGACGGTTCCTAAAACCACCACTCCAACCATCGTTCTATGTTGCGACGGGTAAGGAATTGTCGTAAATTGAAAATTGCGGCGGTTAAAACCGCCATAAATAATAGTTTTTGTTATCCAAAAATAAAAAAACATAGGTATATCTAAAGGTAAATCCACAGGAAATGTAAAATCCGCAGGTAACTCCACGCCTAATATATTTCTAAAATAAAAAAAAAATCAAATGAACTTTTACCACACACAGAGCATTGTTTTCATTTACAAAAATAATCTATACGAATACCAATACATTTCAATTCTGACAATACAAAATACCATGAAATATTGAAAAGACAAGTTACATCATCAACATTCCCCTCAACCTAACACAATTCAACATCATACACATTACTAAAAAGATAAAAAGGACAGAGCTAGAGAGATATAACAATGACTCTTAGTACAATCATCCCTTCATCTTTTGGAACTGTATCTTTGACTGAGATATCAGGCCCTAACGGTGCTATATCCCACTTTGATAAATGATCACCTTCTTCATCCTAGCCTCCCTCAACAATGGCCAATTTGAAAGAAATGGCATTAAGATTTAACTAAAAGACAATATTAATGTTTCAAAATTTAGTATTAGTTAATGAAATTGTATTAGTTACGCCATTATTGTAGTTTGGAGTATTTCCACACATATATTCAAAAGAAAAAAAAATACAAAAAATTGTAAAATATAATGCAGTGTATTCAAATGTGTCTGCAGAAAATTTGTTACAAGCTCAAAGAGGAGAAATAGACAACTGAACTGATAGGTACAGACAAAAGGTAAGAACAATCTTATTGAATGATATGAATATGAATGAATATACTATTTTTAAACACTTACTCAAATAAGCATCTCCTCTAATTAACTAACTACCTTAACTATTGCTAATTTTTATTCTTTATCCTTACAATCTAACAAGAGCTATACCATGTCTGATATGACAATTATTTTGAGGTCTATATGGTTCCATGGTTCCTATGTCATTGTCATGTGTTGTTATATGCTCTTCTTTTAGTTGAGAAGCCATTTCCTGTGAATGCTCAGGTGTATTAGTGATGCTCACACCACCTGATTTCAAAGAAGAGTCGGTTACATCCCGTACCTTGTTTGAAGCATCAAGCTTTTTGCTATGAATCAGCTTTGCAAATGTAATAACCGATTTCCTCACCCTTTCATAATTTGGTGTTCTGCTGCCTTCTGGTGGAACGTCTTCTTGCGTCTCCCTGGATTTGTGACACTTGATGGCTGATATTAGAAAACAAATAGTAGAAGTGGCACTAGAGATGACATATAGAACCCATAAGCTTCCAAGATTCAAACCATCCGGATCACTGGAGGACGTCACGTTGGAGCAATCCTGTGAGGTAATTAACCATTGTTCTTCCAATCTCTTCAATTCTGGCTTTTCTGAGAGATGTAATATAGCTTTAGAAAAATCTCGGGTCAGAGGAGAGTCTTTCTGGAACATCTGCATTAAATTATATGATTTTAATTATATATAACTGCAATTGCAATGCTAAAATTCATAAATAGTTAAGTCTAACAAAATAATTTATTTTTGTAAAGGGTAAGGAAGGGCATTAACAAGTTAAACCGTATCATCACTTACAAAGCCCAATCCGCCAAATCTATTTCTAGGAATGAAGCCGGTGTATTTATTGCAGTATTCGCTGATGAATACTTTTTCATATGGGAGCTCAAGAAAAGCAGCTGCTATGCTGTTGTTAGCGAATGCTTCATCATACTTGTATTCGTTGGTTATGTTTATGATATTCTCGGGCTTGAACTTTTCAACTTTCTCTAGGAATGTCCTAACAAATGAGTTGCCGTCACAACCAACTTTCTTGTTGTTGTTCTTCAGACACTGAATGTCTGTGACTTTTGGTCGCAACTGCTTAATGGTGAGCATTGAAGAAAGACTAGCTGTGTAGCATGAGGTGAGAATCAATACAAGAAAAATCCACGAGATCATCACCGCTCGGGTTAAGTTGATGTGCATTTTTTCTCCTGCAAGATGAAAACTAAAACATTACTTGAGTAAATTAAATCACTATTTTAAATTAGGTGCTTTCTTTAACAGGTTTATCTGTTTTTTCATATTGTTCTTTTGCATCAAAATGACAAGGAAGTTCAAGATTGATACTCACTATGAGCAAAGAAAAGAGAAGAAAAAGTAAACCAAAAAGTTGATACTCACTAGAAGCGATAACATATTGGCAGTAGGCTTGGATCCTGCAAAAATCACTTCAGTACATACTTAATGCTACTTGACTTAAGATTCTTGGGCAAAATATATGAGACAATTTGTTTTCAGATACTCCCCCTGCAGTAGAAGAATACAAGTCAATTTAAACACAATACATAAACATAACAAAATCTTACAGAAAAAATCGGTAAGCTTTCCACCAGTAATTGCCAAGCTAGACCAACACTACTCATCCTTCTCCATCCTCTGTTATCTTTGTTTCCTCTTTCGATTACTGTAGGGGATGTCGTACAAAGCCCGAAAGCATTTGCCACCAAACTTTCAGGATTACATGATATATAATTGCATTAAAATATCCAAAATTATATTTCCAAGAAAAGTCAAATAAGTGTACAGCATAGTTCAGAACAAGAACTAACACGGGTCTCTGCAAGCGTGTATGCGTTCTAAAGGTTCTATCACCTGTAATCCCACAATTCAAAAGTCAGAAATTCAATTTGTATATGAATTCAATCTTGCCTACAATATAGAAGACTATAATGTATATTTAACTATATTTACCTATATATTATTACCTACAAGGGGGATAAATCGGCACTACGGCTGAAGGTCAGCTCTATACGGTACCTTTTAGGATCCTCTGCATCCACCTGTGATTTTAAAGTCAAGAAAGTTAAATATTTATATATTACATAAATGTCGCACGAAACAACTCTATTGGGTACATGATAATAATATATGGTAATATATTTTAGACTTATATGTATATAATAATAGGTTCATTGTAAGTTTAACACATGCAATGGTATGAGATATGGAGTAACTTTTACAGGACTAAACTCACCTAATACACAAGACAGGAGGAGAACAATTGCAACAATAGAAGCTACAAGAATTGCAGCCATCCTTTTTTTATCAAGGGCTCCTTTGATTTGTGTGTAGTAATTTACTGACAAGAAGAAATGAGTCTAAATAAGTTCTAACTAGTAATGACAAGCTCGTCAAGCATGTTATATGAGAGTGCTAAATAGTTGTCATCTTCAACCAAAGTAACGTTAAAAACTGACAATTCGTTAGATAGGAAATACAAAGTTACTAAAACAGAGATAGATATAGCTGAATACTATTCAATAAATAAAGTAAAGCACAATTACAACCCAATTGTCCCAAAAATAATACCAGTGAGTTTTCTACTCTATGAGTCTGACCAAGTATCTCAATATCCATAAGTTTTCCCAAGTAAAAATCATGTTCCTTCTCAAAGCGTTCAATGGATAACTTCAATTTTGTCATCTGTTATCAACTGATATTAGATCTAAGCACTTATAATAATTCATAATACACTTGACTTTATTTTTAAGATGATAAAATTAGAACCTGTTGATCATATGCAGGGTTTAAAACAACAACAAGGGCAGAAGGACTTATGACTCTTACAGCCCCATGAATTGCAGGGTGGTTAGTAGTAGACACATTATTTCACAGTGCAAATGTTAGTACAGCCAAATGGTATTATTATTAACCACAGTTGATAATTGGTTCAGCCCTACTAAACTACATCAACAGTTGCTGAACATTTTTTGAAAAGAAACTATAATGTCAATCTGTACAAAATAAATCATAAACATAAGACTGCTCTAAAAGAAAGAATGTGTCTTCTCATGCATACTGTGTAACAAGCTCAGAAGTCTCGGTATCCCATTGAAGAACACAAAATTTGTATCTTTCAGTAGCAATAAACAGAAAATCCCGTGCTTCACCCTGTTTGAGCCCCAAGACAAATAGGAATAATTAATCCACAAACATTTTAGTATATGCGAACAAAAATAAATATTATATAGCATCCAAGAAATAAAGATGTTTTATTCTCACATGAGGGCGAAAAAGCTCAAGCGTAGCAATTCTTCCATATAATGGCACATCTAAGACAGACTGTAAAGAGAAAGTTCATTCTATCACGTAATCAACCAAAATTTAACACATGAAAAGTAACAACATGTCCCAACAAAATGATTGAGTTCAAAATCAAACTATCGAATTCAAAATCGAACAATTGAGTTCAAAATCTAACGATTGAGTTAAAGATTGAGTTCAAAATTAAACGATTGAGTTCAAAATCGAACGAATCGAACGATTGAGTTCAAAATCGACGTTCCAGTAAAAATAGATTCAAAAGAGAAAATAGATTGTGTATACCTGCAAGCCATGAGCAGTAGTAACCAAGTGAATCTCGATGCGAGTGCATTTCCTGGATGAAAAATATAACAAAAAGAGAAATGAATCATCAAATTGAAAACAAATAGTGAAATTGAGAAAGAACCCTAAGAAAAATGAAAGATTAAATACACGACTATGAGATTTAGGTCTTGAGGACTGGTGAAATTGCCGATGCAGGAGTGAGTAACGTTGGTAGGTTTGTGAGCAGTAACCACATAGTTCCATGTACTCATCTTTCTCTTCTCTGGAATATTCTCTTCTTCGCTCTTCACACTTTCTGTGAGTAAGTATATTTTATTAATGAGTTTAAAATTATTTAAGTTTTTAATAATTTATAGTTTTTTAATAAATTTTTAAAGATTACTTTTTAAATATTATTTTATAAACTCAATTTTACTTCAATTTTAATTTATTTTTATTAATTTAGTTTAAACTTTATTTTATTTTACTAATTTATATTATTGATTTTATTTTAAAAATTTGAGTTTAACATAATTTTGATTTTATTTTATTAATTTCTAAATTTTATTTTATAATTTAAGTTTTATTTATAATTTATAGTTTTTTTTAATTTATAGTTAAAAATAATTAAATAAAAAATTATTAATATAATATATAAAATTAATTTTTTTTACAAACTTAACGGTGGTTATCCAAAACCGTCGTAATATGTTTTAATTTTTAAAAAATTTAACGGCGGTTATCAAAAACCGTCGTAATATGTTTAAAATTTTTTAAAAAATTTACGACGGTTGTCTAAAACCGTCGTGGCAACCGCCGTAACTTAGAAATTCTGACGGTTTTTATAGAACTGTCGCAATCAATGTGTCGCAAAACACTATTTTTCTTGTAGTGTTACAAACTCTCCCCAACTAGATTTTTGCTTGTCCTCAAGCAAAGTATGCCCCTCATGAAAGCAAGAGAGATTTGATCAAACAAGAGGATTTTCTCTAGCATAAAGGAATACAGTTCAAAATCAAACAAGAGAGATTTTCTTAAACAAGAGGATTTGGTCAAGCACGAGAATGCGCACAAGCAATGTTCACCACTTAATAGAATCGAACAATGATAAAGAATTTAGTTCTTAAACAAATGTCATGCAATATGTTTCAAATAGAAACTACATTCTCATACATGAATCACTATAACACTCCTCTTCCAAATAATAATGAAGAAATTAACGCGTTTGCAGCCGCAGGAAAATTTCACTCACCTGAAAAATAATGCAAATAACAATCCAATTAATACATTCATATAATCAATCAAAAATAAAATCATGGAAGCAAAACGAACACTAAGGGCTTTTAAGGTTGTAGCATGGCCATGTTCACAACAAAGGCTCATTTCTTTAAGCTATGGAATCAAAGTTGCCATTGCAAAAGAACATTCACTATACATGGTATTTACACATCACAACTTTATTCACCATTCTCTTTCCATAATTGTAAACCTTCTCAAACTTTCTTTTGCACAATTATTTCATTATCTATTTTTCTTTCTCAAAAAAACATTATTTTTTTATTGTTTTCACATTCATATTCACATTTTTTTCAAAGCCTGGTTGAAATTTTTCAAAATTTTGAGTAACATACCACTTTTCTTTTTTATTCTCCCCAACTTGAATTTAACCAAACCTCAAGTGAATGCTCCATGTTTTTTATGGCAAGAAACACAATTTATAACAATGTTCAAAGGTTCAAGATTTTTTTTTTAAATCTCACAAAATTCAATGATGAACCAAACTTTCAATGTATGTACATAAACCAAGTTCATCACTTAAATGAGTTCTAAACTGTTTAGGCTCAAGGGGGTTAACAAATTCTCACTACTCATGGGTAAGTTACTTTTGGATATGGATGTGCTCAATATAAACAAATGCCTTGATCATTTCTAATGCTTCCACAAAATCACAATAATCAAAAGATTAAGCATGAATCAAACGTATTAAACAAAGTTATCAGTCATCCTAGCATACAGTAAACAATTGAGGTTTCCCAAAATTTGTGGCTATTGGACCTAAGTGAAACAAGCATTCAAACAAAGTTGCAAAATGAAACAAAAATACACAATTGCATAAGGCGCAAAATTCATAAATCATTCTAACATTCTATAAAGCAGTACAATATACTTTGTTTGCATTCACATGTTCAACATCCTACCATCACCATCCAAACTTGGGAGAATATTCATTGGATACTTTTATACAAATAGCAACCAATATAAAAGAAGTTCTCATTATTCATCCCTAACCAACACTTAAGCAAATTTTAAAGGAAACAAGTATACTTACAATATAAACAATTCTACAAAGCTAAAAAATGTAGAAACTATTGCAATGGGATTCAATATCTAAACACCAATCCGTGGCAACGGCCCCATTTTGTTTGAACTGCAGTAAAGCGGCAAGAAGCAAAAGATTTGATTTTGGAAGGATTCCCTCTGAGATTTATATCGTCTCCACAGGATTCGGTGCGAGTGAAAGAATACCATTCAACAATCTCTACATTTCTAAGCTTATAGTGAAAAAGTTGGTTAAAATATTTAAGGTACTATAGATAAAAGCTCAAAATATAAAGGCGGAACATATAAAGTAATGACTTTAAAATAAACAGAGCCTTGTTGGGATTGGATTTCATCAATTGATAACACATGCATTCTTCTAACTAGTTAAACACAAATCAATCATTCGTCTAATATCTTGACGTATCACCTACAATAGAGGTTATGTCTAACGAAAAGTCGAGAGAACAACCATATTGTCTCATTGGTGATGTCTCACGCAACTCAACAACATAGAGCATTAAGAATTGATACTCATGCAAATGTTAAGCCTAAATTTATGTCTAGAGTCTAGAACCTAACAGGTATTCAAAGATGACACCCATATCAAATTCATGATTGATTCACATAAAACGCCATGATCATAATATGTACATACGCTTAACCCTGTTTACATGCATTAAACTAATTTGCCAAATATATGTGAACATAATTCTTCATCTCTATTATCACGCATCCTCACAATACCGTTCGCGTCAAATACATTATTTTCGTCTTTACCATAATGATCATACTAATGCTACTCATGCTAATAATCAACATAATAAATAAAAGTGATACTAGTGAATATCAACTTACAAGAATATGTCAAAAGTTTTCTCATTGATAGATGACTATCTTAGATCTAAGATTTGAAAAGGTTTTGTCAAGACCCCCAAATAAGAAATCAAAGACAACATCAATGTTGAATCAAAACTAGTTCACAATACAAAAGATTACATCCAAAACATACAAGAAATCGAAAATCTTATCTTCTATCTCTTAGGGTTTGTGTTTCTCTCTCTAAAATATACTTGGAATGAAGAGAGATAAAGTTCTGATCTATGTTATAAAAGTTGTACAAAATTTATTTCTAAAATGCAAGAAAAGTACACACACACACACACACACACACACACACACACAGATATATATATATATATATATATATATATATATATATATATATATATATATATATATGTCCCGTTCGCCTAGTGAACACCTTCTTCGCCCACAAAGACTACTTTTATGCACTTCAAGTGCCTCTGGAACTGTTAAACAACCCTTGGAAAATATCTGAGTTCGCCGTGCGAGCACTTCTCCGCACAACAAACCTTTTCACTACAGATTCACCCAACGAACTTAGAGTCCTTTTCCTACTGCCTGTAATATGGCTTGGTTCGCTGGGGCTTCGCCAGGACCTTGCACAACGAGCATTCTTTTTCCACTCACTGGTATTCGCACAACGAACATGGCCATTCTTCTTCGTTTCTTTGGCTTCCTTGTCCACTCCTTTGTGTCTTAATCATTGATGTTTAATGCCTATATCCTGCACAATAACATACACATCAAAGAATCCAAAGGTATTTGCAATATAATTGAAGAATCACACAAGAACAAGAAATAAATCTATTAAAACATGAGAATTTAGTTGAAAAATGCAAAGAAAGATGGTTCAATTTAAGTCAAAATATGCACTTAACAAACTCTCCCCTACTAGATTATTGCTTGTCCTCAAGAAAAGTATGCCCCTCATGAAAACAAGATAGATTTGCTCAAACAAGAGGATCTGCTCAAGCATAAGATTCAACCAAGAAAGGCTTAACAGTTCAAATTATAACAAGAGAGATTTTCTCTAACAAGAGGATTTGGTCAAGCACGAGAATGCGCATAAGCAATGTTCACCACTTAATAGAATCGAACAATGATAAAGAATTTAGTTCTTAAACAAATTTCATGCAATGTTTCAAATAACAACTACATTCTCATACTTGAATCACTCTAACACCCTTCATCCAAATAAGAATGAAGAAATTGACGCGTTTGCAACCGCGGGCAAATTTCACTCACCTGACAAATAATGCAAATAACAATCCAATTCGTACATTCATATAATCAATCAAAAATAAAATCATGGAAGTAAAACGAACACTAAGGGCTTTTAAGGTTGTAGCATGGCCATGTTCACAACAAAGGCTCATTTCTTTAAGCTATGGAATCAAAGTTGCCATTGCAAAAGAACATTCACTATACATGGTATTTACACATCACAACTTTATTCACCACTTTCTTTCCATAATTGTAAACCTTCTCAAACTTTCTTTTGCACAATTATTTCATTATCTATTTTTCTTCTCAAACAAGCATTCTTTTTTTTTTGTTTTTCACATTCATATTCACAATTTTTTCAAGGCTTGCTTGAAATTTTTCAAATTTTGAGTAACATACCACTTTTCTTTTACATTCTCCCCAACTTGAATTTAACCAAACATCAACTGAATGCTCCTTGTTTTTTTATGGCAAGAAAAACAATTTAGAACAATGTTCAAAGGTTCAATTTTTTTTTAGAATCTCACAAAATTCACTGATGAACTAAACTTTCAAATAATGTACATAGACCAAGCTCATCACTAAAATGAGATCTAAATTGTTTAGGCTCAAAGGGGTTCACAAATTCTCACTACTCACGGGTAAGTTACTTTTGGATATGGTTGTGCTCAATATAAACAAATGCCTTGATCATTTCTAATGCTTCAACAAAATCACAATAATCAAAAGATTAAGCATGAATCAAAAGTTTTAAACAAAGTAATCAGTCATCCTAGCATATATTAAACATTGGAGGTTTCTCATTATTTGCGGCTTTTGTCCTGAGTGAAACAGGCATTCAAACAAAGTTGCAAAATGAAACAAAAATGCACATTTTCTCAAAGCACAAAATTCTTAAATCATTCTAACATTCTATAAATCAGTACAATTTTCCTTGCTTGCATTCACATGTTTTCAACATCCTACCATCACCATCCAAATTTTGGAGAATCTTCATTAGATACTTTTATGCAAATAGCAACAAATCTAGAAGAAGTGCTCATTATTCATACCTAACCAACACTTATGCAAACTTGAAATGAAACAAGTATATTTACAATATAAACAACTGTACAAAGCTAAAAAAATGTAGAAACTATTGCAATGCGATTCAATATCTAAACATCAATCCCTGACAACGGCACCATTTTGTTCGAACTACAGTAAAGCTGAAAGAAGCAAAAGATTTGGTTTTGGAAAGATTCCCTCTGGGATTTATATCGTCTCTACAGAGATCAGTGCAAGGGAAAGAATACCGTTCAAAAGTCTATACATTTCTAAGCTTATTGTGAAAAACTTTGTTAAAATGTTTAAGGTACAATAGATAAAAGCTGAAAATATAAAGGTGGAAAATATAAAGTAAAGACTTTAAAATAAACAGAGCCTCGTTGGGATTGGATCTCATCAATTGATAACACATGCATTCTTCTAACTAGTTAAACACAAATCAATCATTCGTCTAATATCCTCACGTATCACCCACAACAGAGGTTATGTCTAACGCAAAGTCGAGAAAACAACCATATTGTCTCATTGGTGATGTCTCACGCAACTAAATAACACAGAGCATTATGAACTAATATTCATTCAAATTTTAAGCCTAAATCTATGTCTAGAGTCTAGAACCTAACAGGTATTCAAAGATGACACCCATATCAGATTCATGATTAATTCACATAAAATGCCATGATCAGAACACGTACATACGCTTAACCCTTTTTACATGCATTCAACTAACTTTTCAAATGCATGTGAACATAGTTCTTCATCTCTATTATCACGTATCCTCACAATACAGTTCACGTCAAAAATGTGATAGTGGTCTTTACCGTATTGATCTTACTCATGCTACAAATCAACATAATAAAATAAAAGTGATATTAGTGAATATCAACTTACAAGACTATGTCAAAAGTTTTCTCATTGATAGATGTATATCTTAGATCAATATTAATATTGAATCAAAACTAGTTCACAAGACATAGATTAGATGAAATACATAAGGTATCAAAAGATTACATCCAAACCTAACAAGAAATCGAAGATCTTACCTTCTCCCTCTTAGGGTTTGTGTTTCTCTCTCTAAAATATACTGGAATGAAGAGAGATAAAGTTCTGATCTATGTTATAAAAGTTGTACAAAAGTTATTTCTAAAAAACAAGAAAAGTACTTATATAGTAAAATAAAAATATGTCCTGTTCGCCTAGCGAACACCTTCTTCGCCTAGCAATGACTATTATTGGGTACTTCAAGTTCCTGACGAACAGTTAAACTGCCCTTGGAAAATATATAAGTTCGCTGTACGAGCACTTCTTCGCACAACGAACCTCTTCGCTACAGATTCTCCCAGTGAACTTTGGGTCATTTTTCTACTGCCTTTAATCTGGTATGGTTCGCTAGGGCTTCGCTAGGACCTTGCACATCGAGCATTCGCTTTCCACCCGCTGGTGTTCACACATCGAACATGCTGCTTTTTTTTCCTTTCTTTAGATTCCTTGTCCACTCCTTTGTGTCTTAATCATTGATGTTTTATGCCTATATCCAGAACAATAACACACACATCAAAGAATCCAAAGGTATTTGCAATATAATTCAAGAATCACACAAGAACAAGAAATAAATCTATTAAAACATGAGAATTGAGTTGTAAAATGCAAAGAAAGATGGTTCAATTTAAGTCAAAATTTGCACTTATCACCTATCTCCGCGAAACTCGATCTTACTCGCCTTTCTGTTATCGGTGTTGGGAAAGAAATCATTCAATGTGGATCTCAAGACGGTGAGACATGTAGTGTTCTTCAGAAGACGAAACTCTACATGATGTTTCACTCTGTTGATGTACACTTCTGTCTTAATCAAAAATCGAGGAAGAGGAATTTTGAGATGTTTTTCTCACCAACAGATGTTCACTATTTATACAAGTTTGGATTCATTATGGACCACACAAAACGGTCGGCACAATCACAGTCGTACAAAATTGTTGGCAAAATCGTAACCATAGAAATTTAGCATTGACTGAAATTTTCGGTATGACATGGTACTTTTTGAAAATACCGGTATTATTTCCAAGATATCCAAAATTTAAAAAAATGGTATTATTTCATACTGAAAATTATGAATAGACTACCAAAAAATTTAATTATACTGAAAATTTTTAATGAAATATTAAAATTTTTGTTCACACTTCGAGGTGAGAATCAGATATCAAGCTATTGATTAACTTGAATCACAAATCTTAATTCACCACCGGTCTTTAATTGATCCAAGGGAAGGGGAAAATAACAAATAACCCATGAGTATGCAATGCAATGCAAAGCAAAAGAGAATCTAAGGTTCGGGAGTTGGTTATACCTAGGGAAGGTGCTAGCACCCGAAGTATCTATAGTACTCTACATGAATCTCTTGTTTTATTGTGTTATTTGCTAATTATTATCTGTTTGTTAAGGGCAAAAAGGAAAGGAAGACCTAAGGTTCTATTCCTAAGTATGCTGGCCAAGACATCGCATCCCGTGCCTACGTATCCTGACGGGAATGGAATTAGAGCATCTGTAGTTCCCCTCAAAGGGTGAATAAAGTTTGTTAATTTTTTTGGAGAAAATGAGAGTCGTCATCTTAAGGAGAATACTCGACTTAAACCACCACAAATATGTGGAAGATGGACTTTTGCTTCACGTTAGGAGAAGGGTTCCAACTCGGATATAGAATCGACGAGTATGCCATATACCTCTCCTAAGTGGAAAAGGAATCTACATCCTTCTCAACTATGTTATGGGGTAGGAGAATCACATCTCAGCTAGGGATGACTTATGTCTAATTCTCATGGGAGAATTGAACTTAATTGTAAGTTGTCTAATCATCTTAAGGGAAGCTTATCTTAAGGAAAGTTATCTAAGTATTCAACTTAAAAAGGCATAGAAGCCACAAAGGGGAGAGGAGAAATGCAAATGAAATGTAATGTATATGACATAATAGTCAAACACAAGTCCTTCCCTTAGACACAGACACATGCAATCATATTATTATAACAATAAAAATAGAAGCATCAAATATTAAAGCTATATGTCATGATTGAATATCCAACATATAAGACATGCAACATAACGTTCAATCAATTTATGAAGCAAGATATCATAGTATACATCACGTCAAGCATATATGGAGACTAAGAAGGCTCAAGCACATAAAGGAGTGAAAATGGCCTAATATAAATCATGAATAAGTTTTTCTATGTTTTTATTTTTTTAATTATAATGCAACAACATATATCAATGATTGACTGTAAAGAGAAAGATCATTATCAAACTTAAACATTTGATTAAATAGTCATTCTAATCACTCACTAAAAAAAATTGGTAAATATAAGTATATGATTAAATAAAAGTGATTATGAAATTCAAATTCTAAATTTAATTAATTATTTTAAAATCAAAAGGAACCAGTTTTATTTTGCTAAATTATAACGATTAATAAAATTAATAAAAATTATTATACCAATTAAGTAAGGTATTTTATTATTTAAAAAGAAATAAAAGGTTTTGTTAATATTTTATAAAGATAAAAAAAGAAATAAAATAATTGTATGAAAAAAATCTACAAATAAAATAGGAAGTAAAAAAGCAAACGCAGACAGGGGGGTCCATCGTGGACCCCTGGTCAACAAACTATCCCATCCGTCTAATTAGGATGAGTCACCCCATTGACTCAGATCAACGATCCTGAGCGAGGGTGCACGATAAGGTAATGGAACGCGCATGCATGGGATCATTAAATAGCATAATCGTAGAACACCACAAACAAAACACTATCACTTAATTCCTCTTCCTCTACAATCCCTTTTTCCCATTACTCTCCATCTCTCTCACAACAAAAAAACAAAAGAAAAGAAACCATCATCCAATTAACCGTGATGGTCGACAAAGAAACTCACGACGGTGATGATGAACATCGCGGCGGCGCCGTCACAATCGTTCCCAATTTCCGGCCAAACTCGATTTCCCCCCTTCTAAATCGTACCTCCTAGACATGAATCTAACACCATATTTCACAAATTCATCGCAAACACCAAAAAAAAACCAAAGTATCAAAACCCAAACCTATAAATTTCCAAACCAAACAACAATTTACGAATCAACGGGTCATAAGGACAATCAAGCATATCATACATGGATCAAGGCAAACAAAAGGAAAGCATGGAGAAGTCGTTACCTGAAGAAGAGAGATCGACAACGAGATGAGTCCTTATCCTCCTTTCTTTCTTTTTGTATTCCTCTTGTGTGTATGTTTTTCAACGCGTGTCTCCTCCGTTTTCGATGATTTCTGTGTGTGTTCTGCTATTCCATTTTATAGGTTCTATGTATTAACTCTTGATTTTTGAATTGATGATTGAGATTGTGATGTTGATTCTGGCTTCGGAAACAGAATATTTCTATCTTTGATTAATTTTCGTTTCTGTTTTGATATGCTTGGGACATGTTCTGATTTACTTGTCTAATTTTGAATGCTTTTTGAATGCTTGATCCCATACTATTAATTATTTTGGATTGTTTCTGATACAGTGATGGATCCTTGATTTTTACCATGATATGTTTGTGGATTGTATTGATTATTGACTTGAAGAGCCTTGATTGCGTTTGATTGTGTTTAGGAAAACAGGGAACACGATTTGAATTTTGTATGATTACCAATTGATGGTTATTTGATTACATTTGGTACTGGTTTTGGAAACATGATTTTTTTCATTTTGGTTGATTCTTGTTTTGGAAAGAAGATAACTTGTTATGAGCTATGATTCGTGTGTCCTTGGTATGCTGTTTCTTGCCATAAGTTTCTTTGAACCTTCCCCGTCTATGTTATTGTTATTGATTGAATCTATCCTAAAAAAGGTATGTTAATCGTTGCTGCCATGATTCATGCGTTCAATTTTGTTGCCTTTTCTAGGTGTATCGTGCAGGAAATACAAGGTGAAAATCATGTCTGGTTTGTTATGTTCTGTAGAATTTGTATATCTAACCAATTGCATTGTGTTGAAGGGAAAGCACCTAGGAAGCAGAAGAAGCAGCTTCACGGGCGGAATGGTGTTTTGGAAAAAAAAGTAACAGTCTTGATACAGGCATGGCTATTGGTAAGTAATTAATATTCTAAAAATGGTGGAAAGGGTTCTTGGCGTGTGAGTTTGAATTGGAAAAGTTAACATCCATGACTTATTATCACGCAGATACAAGTCCTCAAACTTACCTTTTGCAGATTATTATTCATTACAATTCTAGAAGAACTCATTCTCTTGAAGAATCTCTCATATTCATCATCCATGTAATGAGGAGAAGAGTAATTCATGCTGACCTTAAAAGCAAAAGCCATTACAGTTCGTAGCGGAAGACTGTAGGTAAAAAATTCTCTTAGTTGCTACATGGTATTGTTGTATTAACCCATGTTGTTGTTATGTTGCAAACAGGTGGTTATCATTGAAGCTTCAAGAAATTCCAAATGAAGATTCAGTGGGTGGTAGTCTCGTTGGACTGACCTTGTGAGAGTACTTTGGAGAACTTTTGCATCAATACCAAAAAAACCATGCCAGTAGGACCCATGCAAAACTAATGCCTAATGCGGTAAGCTTGTGATAGTGACAAAGTTCCTTCTGTATGTACTTCATGGTTTGAACTTCATGGATTTTTACAATATGCATACAATTATATCGAGAAACGGAGGCGATGTCAAAGATACGACTGAAATTTTGGCCTATGTAGACAACAGATGTCCTAACACATGTCAAGACATTGTGCTACATAATCATTTAAACTCAAAGGCGCAACAGCAGACTGATACCTTGAATATCAGAACTGCACAATCACAGATGTCACGACATCTGATCCAACATGTTTATCATGAACCCTATCAGAAAACGTAAATCTGCAAAATGATAAAGAACACAGCAATTGTTAACCTAGTTTGGTGCAACTCACCTACATTTGGGGGATACCAATCCAGGAAGAAGACTTCACTATCTGTAGACCTGTTACAAAGCTAAACTCCCTTGTTTACAACTTTATCCTAACATCTACCCAATGAACATCTTTACCAAAGCTAAACTCAAACGTTTACAACTCTGATATGAGAGACCTACTCACTTCCCTTAATCACCAACTGTGATTTCTACATCATCCCTGTCAATACAGAAATCTGTCAAGCTTTCTTGACAACCAAGCTAACTCTGATTTGCTTAAAAGCTTCATCCAAGAACAATACACAATCCAATACCTCAAGGCTTATGGATCTGTGCGACACCTATATCTGCCACAATGCATCAAAAGAGCCAACGACTCTCAAAACCCTAAACCCTTGTTTCTTACGCAGGAGGACTAGGTTACAAAAGGCATACAAAGGCATATGAAATACTAGGTCTAAGTCTTCTATACATAGGTTTCTGCTTCTTTGGGCTTCCATCTTTTGTCCTTGATCCATGTTCTGATTGCTTCCTTGATTGTTGCAACAGATAAAATAGATTTAAATCAATCTGTTATAATTAGTCCAGGATGTCGAGTCTTCAAGTTAAGACATCTTCTTCAACATCGTTGTTCTTTGGCAGAGTTCTACAGCTTTGATCCTTATGTTGAGACATCCCCTTCAGCACTCAGTTTTACCAAAATTTTGTCCAAAATTTTGAGCTTTCAACGACAAGTGGCATCATGTGAATATTGGAGCCATCGATGACAGATCCATTCACAATAGTCGTGATTCAAGCAAGCTTTGTAAACTATAACCAACAAGTCCACTTTAAAGATTGTTCTTGATTTATCTCGGTTTAAGTAAGTACCAACAGTTGTTGTTAAAATACCGTAACATTAGAATTGAGAACATTCTGCTGCGAAATATTTTGGTTAAATTCGGTGGCTTGATTTGTTGACCACAAATTCTTGTTTGGGTTTTGTTTTGTATATTGCTTCAGGTGTAGTTTTGACGAATGCAAATATTCTGATACATTTGGCTCTCTTGCTAAGGCTATATGCATGAGACGTAATAATCTTATAGGACCACAACTTCATATCACTCTGAACGGATGCATCCGACACTCTACGACCAATCAAACTCTCTACATCGAGGACGACATTGATAAGATTTGTGGTGACCTTTCATCAGAAGGCGTGGTTCTGTTGCCTTGGTCAATAAGTCCTTCGTGTACTAATTGGTTCAGGCGCAAATCTTGTTGTAGTTTTGGATTGTAAATACTTTTCAGTTCATGTTTCCTTATAATTTTAGATAAATTGAAGTATGATAGGAGTATGTTTCTCAAAAAACATTCGAATGGTGTATTGATATATGGTGTGATGGTCTTTGATAAAGAAGTTTGAATCAATCCTCATGCCCTTACATTTTATACTTTTGAGTACACAATACTCTGTGATCCTAGTCACATGTAGGCAAAAACCTCCTTTAATAAGATTGAAATTTTCTTGTGATAGCCCATGATATTTGAACTTGAACAATTGAATTCCGAATGGATGGTAAGCATAGTATTTTTGAACTTAGGTAATGTGTGAAAACATGGTGTATGCCTTTGTAACTTATATACTAAGAAACCACATGAGGAAAGCCTTAAATCCATTATTGACGAATCATGACATTAAGATCTTGAATAAAAAAACTTGCCCTTCATAAAAACTTCTTTGAGATTACAACTTGAACAAGAATCTTGAAACAATGACTTGAACTTGAGTTTGATACTTCCAATTTGAATTTTATGAACACAACCTGAATCTTGGAATCAAATTTTGAAATAAACTTGAAAGGTCCTGAAAACGTCCTAAGGCCTTGATCCAAAACTTCCTTTAAGAGCACTTAAAAAATAGCCTAAGAGCAATTTTTGAGAAAGGTTCAGGATACTTTGGAACGATCTCACACATGGCCCATGACATAAGATATTGGTCCAAAGTCCTCTTGAGAAACACTTGAAAAAACATAGCCCAAGATCTAATTGGAACACCAGGCCTAAATTAGTTGATTCTACCCTGAAATGCTTGATCATGAAGGTGAGTACCATTTCCACTTGAAATTAATGCACCTACAAATTTTTTAGTTGTAACAATCACGCACACAAGGCCCTATGACTTAAAGATGTTATGCAAGATGATGCACAAAGAAGTGAGATCTTAGGGTTAAAAATTAGGGTATGACACACACATTTAAATTCATTTTTATTCAAGAACAATCTTGGAATTAGTAAAATATGCGAGGGTGCCAAAATTAATTGTAGGAGTGAGTGGTTAGATTCTTCTCCAATTGGTATAGAAGTGCCCAATGTATTTGAAGGTCTATTGTTCAAAGGACGTTTAAAAACAAAAAGGCCAACTTGCCGTCCATGTAATCAACTATCAACCCATTAAAAATCAATTGCATGAACTCTCTAAATTACCCCTTCATAATAAATTTTTTACACTAACAAAAGGACATTTAAGTAATCAACTAATTTTCACATTTTATCAATCTCATCCCTTATTAGATCATGCCACATGTCCAATTTCAAATCATTCATTTCTTACTTTTTACTTTTAACTTTCTCACTCTTCCTTTTCTTTTCTTCATTCAAATTTTAAATTTCCCCCACTTTTTTTTTACACTTTCTCACTATCATTTTAATTTTTTCTCTCCATTTTCTTTGCTTAAAAAATTAATGAAGAAGAACACAAATTTTGATTTTTATTGGGTTGATAGTTGATAACAAATTTTGAACCTTTTTTAATTTAATGAAGAAGAACACAAAAAAATGTTTAATTTTTAAAACACAAATTTTGATTTTTAATGGGTTGATAGTTGATAACAAATTTTGAACCTTTTTTAATTTAATGAAGAAGCACACAAAAAAAATGTTTAATCTTTAAAACACAAAATTTATTTAAAATAAAAGTATAATTATTTTATAACTATTATATATAAAAAATATTCATAATTTATCTGATTATTGGATAGCATTCAATAAGAGTGCACACAACTAACTTTTCATTTCACGAATCATTATCAGAACAATATCTATTTTATTTTAATCAACAATTGTCTTTATTTAAGAGCGAAGTTTTTTAAATTTTCAAATGTAAATTTTTTTCTTTCTGCATCTCACGGGTCTCTTTTTTATATGATTATTTAATACAATTGAGTTTGTATGATCATTATTCATTTTACAATCAAACAACATATTATAAATTGATATATGTTTTTAAACATATTTTATATTGTAACAAATTGATTATCACTTAATAATTGTGCTTGACACTAACTTTTTATTTCACTGATCATTATCAAGACAATATCTATTTTATTTTGGATTAATACACATTTTAGACCCTGCCATTTGGGGCGAATTCGAAAAAGGACCCTGTAAAAAAAAACACAGATTTCATCTCTGCCATTTGAAGATTATTTCATTTTGGACCCTGACGCTGCTGCAATTTGAAAAAAGTTTCATTTTGGACCCTGACGCTGCTTTGTTGGCTTTTTTATTTAATTTTTATTATTTTAATGTGATGTGGCTGCTTTGTTAGCTTTTTATATATTTTATCTTTTTATTTTAATTACATGCGTGGCTTATTTATTATTATTTTATTATTGTGGTTTAAATTGTTAAATTTCAAATGAAAAAAATTTGCTTTCAAGAAATGTTGAACCCATGTCCTTTTGCTTGCATGAAAGTCCCTTTACCGCTAGGCTACTTGTTTCTTCTACATTAATGTTTGCATCAAATAGTTTTAGTTTACTTTCAGTCTACTATTTAATTTAATTTTTAACTTACTTATAATATACATCAAATACTTATTTTAATTTAACATACTTATGGTATGCATCAAATACTTATAGTTATTAAAATATTTATTTTAACATACTTATATTAAAATATTTATATTATACATAATTAATGTTAACTAAAATATTAATTTTACCATCATTATATTAACCCTATATTATAAGTGATATTTTACCATCATTTTTGAAATTTAACAATTTAAACCACAACAATAAAATAATAATAAATAAGTCACGCGTGTAATTAAAATAAAAAGATAAAATATATAAAAAGCCAACAAAGCAGCCACATCACATTAAAATAATAAAAATTAAATAAAAAAGCCAACAAAGCAGTGTCAGGGTCCAAAATGAAACTATTTTCAAATTACAGCAGCGTCAGGGTCCAAAATGAAAGAATCTTCAAATGGCAGGAATGAAATCTGTGTTTTTTTTTTACAGGGTCCTTTTTCAAATTCGCCCCAAATGGCAGGGTCTAAAATGTGTATTAACCCTTTTATTTTAACCGCCTTTAATTGTGAGATAAATTTTTATTTTTATATATGAAAATTTTATTTTTTTTTCAAATTCTTTTATTTTTATTTCAAATTTACACTAATATCTAAATATATTTTATACTGTATTAAATAAATTTACCCGTGCGGACGCACGGGTATCTTGCTAGTTTAAACAAAAATTAAATAAAATCAACTGTCAATATCACGCACCAGAAAGACTGAAAAAATAAACTATTAATCCAATAGTTTATTGTACCGACCAATTAAGATCATATAAAAAATAAGAGTTTGTAATTTTTTTAAAGACAAATATGATATATAAAATAAAAAGATCGGTACTACTAACTATTGTACAAAGAATTCCGGTGGACATAACACAAGGAGTATTAATCCCGAGATTAAAAAAACGTAATACAACTATCGATTACAACAATCCTAATGACAAGGAAAAAAGAACGAATAGAAAAATAACTATAGAACACGGAAAAATTAGCTTCAAACAAAGTTAAATCTTTTCAATCTGAGAATATCTGAACTAATAAAATCACAAAAGACGAAACAAGAGCACGTCCAATGAAGAACGAATACATTCACTCTTCTATCGGCTTAGAAATATAATAAGGTTTTCAAACTAGATCGAAAAATCACAAAAGTTATCAACACATCTATCAAAATATCACTTCTAAAACAAACAAAAAAAAAGCTAATTTCTACATCTTTTGATGTTACCGAAGATAAAAAGAAATCTTAAGAATTTGTAATGTTATAAACATTATGATATTTGTGTTTTGTTAGATACCTATACATCATAAAATCATTCAAATATTGTGCTTTTTTATATTTAATTATTTTTAAATAAAATTATGATTTTATTTAAGTTTTTCTACAAATTTCCATTGTAATTTTGATTAAATTAAAATCATACAGTGAGGGTTCAACACGATGCGGAATGTGAAGATGGTTACCTGGAGTGGTACCTTACTGTATCACACCCTCGCATCATCCCACGTGTTGAGCATACAAATGATGTTGTGGCTCCACATGCTAGGGGACCTGTCGATGATGTGTCGTCGCCTCCATCTGATGTTTATGACTAGCAGCACATGTCATACCCTAAATTTTGACCACAAGATTTCACATCATTGTACAAATCATCACCACAATATAGATGTACCTTCATGCCTCATCAATCCTCTCAAAGAATATTGAGCATTCACTCTAGCCAAGAATTAGGGTTTTGGACCCTCTCAGAGCACTCAGACAAAGGATCAATCAAGAATTGACATGATCTTCAACTTGTCAAGCCTCTCAAATATCCATGAAGAATCATGAGATCTCCCATATCAAGAATCAAGCACAAAAGTGCAACATTTCAAGTTGATCAAACCTCAAGATCACCAGTGTCACCAAATTAGGGTTTTGGTCGACCAAGGCCTCCAGAGGGAAATTTTCATCTGGGCATGAGCCAATACTTCAAAATATGATTCAAGAAGCTCAAAGGAACCTCATGGATCCAATCATAAGTTCAAAATAGCCTCAGGGGATGCATTCATCAAAAATCAGGATTTAGGGTTTCTTGACCTAATTCACCCCTAAGTTGACTTTTGAAGCAAGGCATGGGCCAAAACCTCAAGGAATGTTTTGAAGACCTCAAATATCTCATATTGATCCTCTTACAAGTTAAAATGGACACAAAGAACTGAAGGTGTGAGAAAAACACAAGAATGGGGGGGTTTGAATTGGGTTTTCCATTTTGAAAGCTTTTTATGAAACTCAAATAAAGATCATAAATAAACTAACAATAAGAAAGACACACGATATATCATGGTTCACTTGAAAACTATCAAGCTAATCCAGTCTACCTGCCAAGGTGATTTTGCCTTAGACAAGGACTTAATCCACTATAACCAAACTGATTACAGTCGCACGAGCCAACTGCTGGTGACTAACAACCTCTAAGACTCGCCAGTCCTGGACTTCTTAAGAATTCTGACCCAACTGGTCTTTTAAGGAATACAACGCACAAGCCAACTGCAAGTGACTAATAACACTAAGACACACTGCCTTTGTCTCCCTAAAAATTCTGACCCAACTGGTCCTTTAGGGAACGCAAACAACTGTCTGCTACAAGGTTTTGTTTACAATAATTATGCTTCTACACAAGAAGGGTAAACATACATTGTAGCTCAATCTAACTTAGAGAGAATCTACAGTAATAACATTCTTCTTCATTGTATTGTGGTGCTTTACTGCTCACTCATAAGTTTCTTCATTTCTTGAATTCTTTCTTCATATACACCAGTGTTTCTGATACTTCTTATTTTACACTGAGTATTACATCGTTTGTTGCTCACTCATATTTAATCATGCTTGCACACATGCATTTGCTCTCTTACGCTCATTCTCATCAACATCAGATTCGTTGAATGATCAAGTCTATATATAGCCTGAAAAAGATCCGTTGAAGGGCAGATCGGTAAGATGATAAGAGTTTTGGCGACTTGAAATAGAGCCGTTATGCTGGGTTGAAAATCTTACACTGAAGTTGTCCTTTGTACTAACAAATCAGGGTAGTGGAAAGGAACGTGCTTTGTCTGTACTATGTACTATTTTCCCACGCAAACGTTTCATTTTCTTCTATTCATCAGAGGCTTCTGAATTGATTTGATTGAAGCATGATCAGAAGAATGAATCATTGGGTCTTTGGAGTCTTGAGTCTTCAGAACTTGTTCAGCCGAACCTTGTCTTCAGAGTCTTCAGCACTTCTAGCTTAGAACCCTTGGTTATCAGAATACTTAAGTCTTCAGAATCTTCAGAACCTCGTTCAGCAGAACCTTGTCTTCAAAATCTTCAGCACTTAGTCTTTATAACCTTTAACCTTCAGAATCCTTAAGTCTTCAGAATCTTCAGAACTTCGTTCAACATAACCTTGTCTTTAGAATCTTCAGCACTTAGTCTTCAGAAGTTAACGACCTCAGAAGCTATACAGGCTTCAGCAATAGAACATTAGAGTTACGATCAGAGATTAGATCCAGGAGACGTTACAACAGCAACATAGTGTCTTCTCAGAATCTTTCTGACGTACAGTAGATTAGAACCAATTCTTGCTTCTTCACACAGAAGTGACAATAGAGAATATTAGAGTGATGTAGCACCTGGTCTTTATCAGAGTTAGAACCTGTTTGTTAAAACCATCAGAATAACAAACATTAGAGCACCATAATTGTTCTTACACAAATACTTCATTGTTATCATCAAAACATAGAGACAAGATGCATAACCAAATCTTGTTCTTACAATCTCCCCCTTTTTGATGATGACAAAACCATGTATTTTGATAGAACAATTTATACAGGGTAATCACCATAGCTAACAAATTCAGAGTTTTAAGCTCTCAGCTCCCCCTGAATATGTTAAGCTCAAAATTTCATTTATGCTTGTTCAGAGTCTCCCTCTGATCCCAAGACTCACAAAATAAAATTTGAGTTCTTCAGAGCATGATAATAGAGAAGGAATACTTCCCTATAACAAATCATCAGAGTCTGACTAGAACACTAGGTCTTCATCTCAGAACCTGGTTACTATCAGAACTTTGATGAAAAATTAAAACTTGATTTTGAATCTGCTTGGATGATGTCGTGCATCTCGTATCAGAACTTCTTATCAGATCTTGATGGAGAATCATAACTTCTTTAAATATCAGTGTTTGAATGGAAGTGACTTCTCATTTTTCAATCTTTTCTTAAATTCACCCATCTTTTCAGATTCAGAGCCTGATTATTTTAGTCAGAATATCATCATTGCATAGCATATCTTTTGAATGGTATATTTGAATCAGAGAATTGACTTGACTTGTTTTCAAGGAGATTTATGCTTCTGACGCTTTAAGTCTGAATTTCATACTTTCAGAAAGTTTACAACTTCTAAACACTATGATATCAAACGAGATTTCTTGACTTTCAGAAAGTTCACAACTTTCGAACAGTATTGGAACATCTGTTTGATCAAACCAGATTTCTTGACTTTCAGAAAGTTCACAACTTCTGAACAGTATTGGAACATCTGTTTGAATAAGTAAGATTTCTTGACTTTCAGAGAGTTCACATATTCTGGACAGTATTGGAACATTTGTTTGAATAATCATATATTCTCAAAGTGTACAACTTCTTAATCATGAATTATCAGAGTTGAAATCATCCATAAGATTTTCCATCTTCAAAAAGTAGGATCTTTACGTTCAACCTGTCTAGAATGCTAAGTGAACTTTTTCAGAGTTCCTTAATTGAAACATAAAATGAACTGTTAGTTGCAAAAAGCATTATATAAGCATTATGTAATGTTTGAGTTCGAGATTCTGAGAATAAGTACTATCAAAATCATTTTACTTTCTCCCCCTTTTTGTCATAATCAAAAAGATAATGCAATAATCAGCGCAATAGAATGATAAGTATGTGAGAAAGAAATTTCTGAGATAGGCCATAGCACTCATAAACAAATACAGTTTCATTAATAATGGATCGAAATACATTGGCATGACTCAATACATAGCATCCTAAAGACAAGATAGAAAACACAAGATATGACATGCTACAGATTAACCATCAAAGACTTCACAATGTGTCTTCAACAGACCATTTTCTAGACCATCTGACTTGACAAAATCAACAATTCCTTCTTTAAAAAAGATTTCAGATAGAACTCTTCCAAAAGGTATGTAGGGCTTGATGAAATCGCCATTTCTGGAATCAGTGATGGATTTTTGCAGAAAATTGAAGATAGTCTAAGGTAGATTAATTCGCATCTGAGCCATCAGAAGAAAAATGAAGACTCGATCATCGTGAAACAGGATATTTTTGTTTTCTTCCCGAAGACGAAAATTAGTCAGCAAAAGCTTAAACCAAGCTTTGGGAATGGGAAGAAGATTTTCAGGATTGAGAGGTTCATATGTGGACGATGTGTTGTGAAGAGAGGCTAGTTCCTCAGAGATAGGATACCTAGACTTAACATGTTCAACACTAAAGCCCATGTTCTCACAGCCAATTGCTAGAGCAATGGTGAAGGGAGTGATGTTTATGGGGACACCAGAAACACAAGAAGAAATTGAGCAACCTTCATCATTAATGTTGGCATGTTTCCAAAAATCTTTTACAAGATTTAAGTAGATTGGTTTATCCAGAATCATGAAGTATTTTGCTCACTCTTGATAGTACATGATTGAGGTGATACTGCTAGCAATTTCCCTGTTTCCAAGATGCAGAAGATTGATTTGTTCTTCTGATATGACCTCAAGAAGGTTCTCATCTCCTTGGAAAGTAATTAGAGACATGATGAGACATTTTAGACAGTGAAGGTAATTTTGAAACAGTGATATCAAACACTACAGATCATGAAAGAAGGAATGAAATGTATATATATATGTGTGTGTGTGTGTGTGTGCGTGTGTGTGTGTATGCGTGTGTGTGTGTGTATGTGTGTGTGTGTGTGTGTGAAATGAGAGACGTGACTTACTAAAAAAATAACATAGGTCAAGATGCGTATCACGCATAAGATATGCCAAGGACACAGTGGCAGAGTAAGAGACAAGAATATCAAGGAATAGGAAAGGAGTGTAGCAGTCTCTTAAAACTGAATATTCAAAGGTCACAAATAAAGATACATTATTTAAGTTCTGACAGGAGTCAATAACTCAGAATAAGTGTAAACTTATAATTGTCAATTGAAAATTGACATAAGTAAAGACAGAAGAGAGTATAGCTTATTTTTCAAAAATAACTTAACTCACATATGTCTTATCATTTATGAATGCACAGTCATAGGGAATCCGTAAAGATTTTAGCATATTCTCAAGAAGTTCACTTTCACAATGTGTCAAACAGTTGTTATCATTATCATTCACGCATTATCAAGATTTTAACTTAATCGTTTTGATTTGAAGAATTTAGATAAGTTAATTTTAGTCATCTTCTTCCTTTTTATGGTAATCATTGTGTAATGCAGTAAGACAAGATAAAGGAATAATAATGAAAGTATTTCATTGACAAAACAACAAAGCGCCAGAGCGCATTACAGAATCAGAAGCATAGAGAAAAAAAACAAACTATAACAAGGACAACAGACAAACACACCAATGAGGAAAAGAGAGACCAAGCAACCAAGAGACAAAGAGAAACACTCATCAACCAACTGTCTCATTCCCTCAGGATGGTTTCCGAATAGTTTATGGGAGAACACAATTCTTTATCAAGTTTCTCATTTATTCCGATTTCTTTTAAGTGAGCAACAACTCCTTGGAGATCAAGAATGTGAGAAATAACTCTGCATTAGGGAATCTGAAACGATAACTCCGTTCGTGAGGAAAGAATTTCTTCTTTCAAGAAGTTGAATATGGATTGAGGCATATTGATCTTAATCTTCAAGATTAAGAAGAAAATGAAGAGCCTATCCATAGCAGAGAGCCATCATGTTCCCTTTTCCCTGGGTCTAAGACTCATTCCCATGATTTGGTACCAGATTTTAGCCTCAGGAGAGAGAGAAAAGGGACTGGCAGCGGGTCCTTCTTGACGATTGATGATGTAAATGTGTTTAGCAAACAAGTTATTTCCTCTGTAATTTTCAACACATTCACATCTTCTTTTCATTCAATAGCTTGAGAGATGATTGAGGAGTTGACCATGATGGGAAATCCATATACAGTAGACAGAATGCAACAAGTATCAGATTCATATGCAAGGATGCGAGCATTGGCCCAGAATTATTTTACAAGAGTTGGATAGATAGGTCCGTTGAGAATTCCAAGATATTTGTCCCAGTCTTGGTAGATGATGTCTGAGAGAATGTTGGTATGGCCATTTTCAACAAGATCATTTAGATCAATAAAGTATTCTTTCAAGAGATCCAAATCAGAGATTTCTCTTCTTATGGTTTTAGAAGACATCTTGACAGTAAGAAGAACGGGATCAAGAAACAAGTTTAGAAACAGATGACTGGTTATGTGGTATATAAAGACAATAAAGGAGTGATAACCATAAATAGCAATGAAGGCTTGGATGAATTGAGACGAGAAATTCATCATTTCCAATACACGGAATACAGACAAGAATAGGGAATGATGAAGAAGTGTATTAGTCTCCAAAAGATCACAAATCAGTATACGTTATTCGTATTATGACATCAGTCAATAAATACAAATAAATGTTTACTTGAAAGTGAGAGGGTATAGTCTGACACAGAATAAAGGAAGAAAAACATGTGTTAAGTTCCAAGAAGTCTTTGTCTTACATGCATATTTATGAATGCATAAGGAAGAAGGAAGACATAAAGATTTACACACTTATCAAATAACTTTTCAAATCCAATGTTAAACATGATATTAATGCGTAATAGATAATAATAACTGAAACCCTAGTCACAAAAACACAACACTCGAGGTGACTAATGGACATGCTTTGATATTCTCAGAGTCTGGAAAACCAAAAGGTTTCCAACTGATCAGAGACACTTCTGAAAAAGCATCTTCTGATGACCGAGATTAAAAACAAATGCTTCTAAGTTTAAATGAGAATCTGATATCTTCAGACTCTGACTAAACACATTTGATTATGATGAAATCTTACTCTGGACAGTAGTCCATTTTCAGATGCTTCAAAATAGATAGAAATCTATCTTCAGCCAAGGGTTTTGTAAAAATATCAGCCCATTGATGGTCTGAATCTATAAATTTTAAACATAAAATTCCCTTCTGAACATAGTCTCTTATAAAATGATCTATATGTGCTTAGTCCTAGAACTTAAAATTAGATTCTTATTTAAACACATAACAGCAGTATTATAATAGAAGATAGAAATATTACTCTCGTTTATCTGATAATCTTTTGGCTGATTCTTCATTCATAGCATCTGCATAAGGCACAGAGACGCGGATATGAACTATACTTCTGCTGTTGAGAGAGCAATTGTTGATTGCATCTTGCTTGATCAGATTCTTCCATTTCCAGAATACATGTTGGATGCATTTGATTCTTTAGCTGGTGTACAGTCCATCATGTTGAGTTTCTTCAGAAGTTCTCTTACATACTTGCTCTGATGAATGTATGTTCCTTATGATCTTTGATAAATTTGAATTCCAAGAAAGAATCCAAGTTCTTCTATCAAATTCATTTAGAATTCAGCCTTTCTCATCTAGCTTGTTTTTGAACACCCATTTAGTTCCAAAGACGAGGACACCTTTGGGTTTCTGAACAAGATCTCAGACATTATTTATGGTGAATTGATTCAATTCTTCTTGCATGGCCAGAAACTACTCATTTTCTCTTGAGGCTACATCAACTGTTGTTGACTTAATCAGAAACACTAGACCCAGAAGGGTTTCTTCGGAGTGTTTGAAGGATGAGCAAGTTTTGACTGGATCATCTTTATCTTCCATGATCAATTCTTCAGAATGAGAGTTCTTTAATCTATTCTTCTTCTGATGAAATGGGTTCTTCCCAGCTTCTGATAAGGTTGTGTCTAGATTTGGGAGAATTTGCATCTTTGTTTGCTTCTCTTGAACCTTCTACTTCATAGATTCTAATGACATAATCTTCAGATCTGCAACCTTTCAACTAGCTTTGACTTTTTAGAGTCAAGCTTATCATTGAGTCTGACATGAATTGATTCGTCTACAATTCTTGTTTCTGTGTTATGGATTCTGTAGCCTTTAGAGCGTTCAGAATATCCTAACAATGAACACTATGAGCAACGAATCCAGAGCCAATGATTTCTTCTTTCTGGTTTCCTCAGAAACTGACGAAGCTTCCAGGCTTAAGTTCCAGACTTTGAAAAATATGTCTTCTTCTCGTCATGAGTTGCTAAGGATATCTCTGAGCAAGAGTCTGAGTCTGAGTCTGATTCAGGTTCTGATGGTATTTAGTCTTCTGGTTCTCCAGAAACTTCATCTTTAGTTGTTGCTACTAACGCAACATTTGCTTTGTTCTTCATCAGATTCATATTCTTCAGAGTCAGAGTCATTCCAAGTTGCCATTAGACTTTTGATTCTCTTGAAGTTTTCTTGCCTATGCTTCCAGAGCTTGCTGATTCTTCTGATGTCATCTTCTGATCTTCCATTAGAATCTTTTGATTTTTCCTCAGCTTGATGAGCCTTTGCCTTTCCAAGTTCAGACTTAAGAACGATGGATTTACTCTTCTTCTTCCTCCAGCTCTATCTCATGATTTCTCAAGGAACTAACAAGTTCTTCAAGACTTATGCTGTTGAGATCTTTTGATAGCTTTAGAGCTGTTGCCATTAGTATCCATTTCTTAGGAGGACTTCTGATGATCTTTTTCATATGTCCAGCAGTTGAGTAGCCTTTGTCCAGAAATTTGAGTTCTGCTATTAGCATTTGAACTTTGAAGACATGGTCTCAACTGTCTCATTTTCCTCCATACTGAATGCCTCATAGTTTTGGATTAAGGCAGGCGCCTTTTGTATTCTTAACTTGAGCATTTCCTTCATTAGTCATCTTAAGAGAATCAAGAATAGATTTGGCATCATCTTCTCATACTTAGTATAAGAGATAGCATTTAGCAATATGATTCTTGCCTGATGATGACTCTTATAATCTTTCTTCTGTTGGTTGATTATATCACTTCAGGATATGTAGCATCAACTGGGTGATTGTAGCCATCAACTACCAAATCCCAAAGATCTACATCAAAACCAAGAAAAAACCTTTCTAATTTGTCTTCCCTGTGGTCAAACCTTTCACCATCAAAGACTGGTGGTTTGGCACTGTAATGATCTTCCTCTTCAGTAGTAGTATTAACATTAACTGCCATGTTATCTCACACAAATACTGGATCAGTACTAAACACTGTTAAGTGCTGATAAGACATTTATCACAATCAGAACTGGAGCTCTGATACCAATTGAAGGTGTGAGAAAAACACAAGAAAGGGGGGGGGGGGGTTGAATTGGGTTTTCCATTTTGAAAGCTTTTTATGAAACTCAAACAAAGATCATAAATAAACTAACAATAAGAAAGACACACGATATATCCTGGTTCACTTGAAAACTATCAAGCTAATCCAGTCCACCCGCCAAGGTGATTTTGCCTTAGACAAGGACTTAATCCACTATAACCAAACTGATTACAATCGCACGAGCCAAATGCTGGTGACTAACAACCTCTAAGACTCGCCAGTCCTAGACTTCTTAAGAATTTTGACCCAACTGGTCTCTTAAGGAATACAACGCACAAGCAAACTGCAAGTGACTAACAACACTAAGACACATTGCCTTAGTCTCTCTAAAAATTCAGACCCAATGTTTTGTTTACAATAATTATGCTTCTACACAAGCAGGGTAAACATACATTTTAGCTCAATCTAACTTAGAGAGAATCTACAGTAATAACATCTTCTTCCTTGTATTGTGGTGCTTTACTACTCACTCATAAGTTTTTTCATTTCTTGAATTCTTTCTTCATATACACCAGCGTTTCTGATACTTCTTCTTTTACACTGAGTATTACATTGTTTGCTGCTCACTCATATTTAATCATGCTTGCACGCATGCATTTGCTCTCTTACGCTCATTCTCATCAACATCAGATTCGTTGAATGATCAAGTATATATATAGCCAGAAAAAAGATCCGTTGAAGGGCAGATCGGTAATATGATAAGAGTACTGGCGACTTGAAATAGAGTCGTTATGCTGGGTTGAAAATCGTACACTGAAGTTGTCCTTTGTATTACCAAATCAGGGTAGTGTAAAGAAACGTGCTTTATCTGTACTATGTACTATTTTCCCACCCAAACGTTTCATCTTATTCTATTCATTAGAGGCTTCTGAATTGATTTGATTAAAGCATGATCAGAAGAATGAATCATTGGGTCTTTGGAGTCTTGAGTCTTCAGAACTTGTTCAGCCGAACCTTGTCTTCAGAGTCTTCATCACTTCTAGTTTAGAACCCTTGGTTATCAGAATACTTAAGTCTTCAGAATCTTCAGAACCTCGTTCAGCAGAACCTTGTCTTCAGAATCTTCAGCACTTAGTCTTCATAATCTTTAATCTTCAGAATCCTTAAGTCTTCAGAATCTTCAGAACTTCGTTCAACACAACCTTCTCTTTAGAATCTTTAGCACTTAGTCTTCATAAGTTAACGACCTCAGAAGCTATGCAGGCTTCAGCAATAGAACATCAGAGTCAAGATCAGAGATTAGAACCAAGAGATGTTACAACAACAACATAGTGTCTTCTCAGAATCTTTCTGACGCACACTAGATTAGAACCAATTCTTGCTTCTTCACACAGAAGTGACCATAGAGAATATTAGAGTGACATAGCACGTAGTCTTTATCAGAGTTAGAACCTGTTTGTTAAAACCATCAGAATAACAAACGTTAGAGCACCATAATTGTTCTCACACAAATACTTCATTGTTATCATCAAAACATAGAGACAAGATGCAGAACTAAATCTTGTTCTTACAAGAACTTGGCTCCTGAGAAATATAGAGATGCAAATTCATCTGACCACAAACTAGGGTTTTTGAGAAAAAGTCAACCCTACCTTTTACTTTTGACCAAGACATGATTTGAAACCTTGGGACATGATTCAAGGCACTCTAAAACACCTATGGAATCCATCCATTAGGTTTGAATTAGGTCAAGAACTTGATTTCATGGAGAATCACAAAGTTTGAAATTCATCTGATAAAAAGTCAATTGTGCCCAAAACCAAGTTTGACTTTTGAGATTTCTTGACAAACATGGCTCCCCTAAGTTAAAAACAATGTTAACTCATGGTTTGGATCATCATCCATCAAGAAAAATCAAGAAAAGTGAGGTTACTTGCAAAAGGGGTAATCTTAAGAAACTTAAAATTTCTCTAAGTTATGAAAAAAGGATGATTTTTTCCAACTTTGCAAGGTCATAACTCCCAAACCACAAAGCCATTTTCTTCCATCCAACGCTCAAATGAAAGTTATCATTACATACTACAAAAGTGTCACAGTGCTCCATGAGCCAAAAAAGCTTGGATTTTGAGTTATAGAGCCATGAAGTTTGGGTTTCAAAACTTTTAAACTTGGACACTTAGTGAAATTTGGAGATAGAATTTGTTTCATTTTTTTTCAACTTTGAGGTCTTTTTTATCCATGATCCACAATGATCCTAGACCAAAGTTAAACATCAAATTTGAAGTATGGTATGCAAGCTTTCCAAAGAGTACAAGAACATCATCAAACTCCATTTGAGCAAGGAGATATGGAGTGACCAATATGCTTTGACACAAACTATTTGTTTTACAACATTGGTACATGGCTTGTATCCCACGATTTCTTGAGCCAATTTTGGGCACTTGCATCATTGTATTTCTGTCCAAAATCAACATGAATGATGAGGAATCTGAGCATAAGACCACCAAGTCAAAAATCTTATCCCTTAACTTTTCATCCACATTCAACTTGACTTTTCATCATCAAGGAAGCTTCAAATGAATTTTCCTCAAACATGAAAGTTGAAGATCTTTCTCTCCCATTTCCAAAAAGTACTAGAACATCTCCATATCATTTGTGGAACTCTAGTTATGGTAAAAAAATGGCAAGGTGTTTTAAGGGTTCTCACATGTATCATTTTTTCCACCTTTGGCATTTTGGTACAAAATGAGTTGTAAGGGTTTCTAATGACTCAAGTCAGATTATCACACTCAAGTACACTTTATTTGGCACAAGTTTGGCTTTGGAATCAAGTTATTTCATGCCATATTTCTCATTATTTTCACATTGTGAAAAATTGCAAATTGATTCAAAACGCACAAACCAAACAAGTACAAGGCCCAATTTGAATTCAGAAGTGATCAGTAAGTAAATTGGAGGTGAATCATGCTTGTGGCAAGGAACTTGCACGTGGAAATTAGTGGATGCAACCCAAAATGCATTTTTGCAAATTCATCAAAATCTCATTAACCAAGGTTCTAATCACTTGCTAATCCTAATCAATGGACTAATGGAGAGTATATAAGCTAACTCATACCCTCACAGCTAGGTCAGAGACTCTCATTTGCACGGTTTTGGTTTTTTGCTCTCACACTTTCTCTCTTCGAATCTCTTTCCTTGGAGTTTCTTGGAGATTTCTCTTCACATTCTTGATCAGTGAAGAGAATAGAGCAAGAATCAACTGCTATTTTGAGCTCATACTGAGGATTTCACCAAGTTCCATTCAAGAGGATTCAAACTTAAATCTCAAGATCTAGCACTCTAGTTGCATGTATTTTGCATCTAGAGGTTCCAAGGAGTAGATCTGCAGTTTTTGGAGGGATTTCTTGGAGGATTTCAAGTTCTACAAGGTTCAGGTTGGTGAATTTTTCATACTCATAGAACTCAGTTTTATTGTGTGCATTATGATCTGTGGACTTCACTAAGCATGTTGATCTATTTTATTTGAAGTTTGGACGTGTATCATGGATGAATTTTGAGTTTAAAGTTTTGGATCTATTTTTTCTTTCCTTCGATTTGCATTGTATGCTGGTTATTTGATGAAATGAGTTTGGTATTCATGATCCTCGTGTTTTTCTGGTCAAAATGATGTACCTATGAGCAATTTCTGGAAAAGATTTGGTTTCAGCTCACCGGAGAGGGTGACCGGAGCCCTAGCTCTGGTGACTGGTTCAGTTTCCGGCTGGTGAAGGTTTTAGACGAAGAAGATGCACTCCAGCCGTTGATGTGCTTGATCCAATGTTCCTCGTTATGCCACGTTTCTTTAATTTTGTTTTTATTTTAATGTTTTCATGTGTGTTGAACCATGGTTATTATTGTGTTCATCAATCCTGATCACTCATCATGAATAATCTTTGAATTGTTGGTTTAATGTGGTGCGTCAGATGAATGATGTGGTTAAGTTTATGCCAGCAAATTAAAAAAGTCATGTGCCTATCATGTGAGTCTTTATTGTGTTCAAAATGTTTAGGTGTGCGCGTGTGTTCTTTGATCATTGTGTGCTTTTAATCATGACCCTAGATCTTGCGTACTGGTTGCTTGAGTTGATTTGATGATGTGCGTGAGATTGATCTTACGGCTAATGTTAAACCTGATTGTTGACTGAATTCCATAGTTCCCCTTTGACTGCGCCTTTGGACCATTAGCTTTGGGCTTTGCTATTTGCACCATTCTTTTCAGCCCATCTTCCATTTCCAACGAATTTTTGTTGCTGTTTACACCCTGCTTGTTTTTTTTTTATTTCTTTTTATGTTTCATTTAATGTTTGTTTTGCATTTTAATTTTCTAAAATCATTTTAATGCATCCAAAAATCATAACAAAATTCATGAAGCTTCTTTTTTAGTTTTATAAAATTTTTCCATATTTTATTTTCTTATTTTATTTTATTTTTGGTGCCTTAATTAATTGTTTAATTGTTTTCTTTTTTATTTGTCTGACATGTGCATACTTTGCATTGTAGAATTTATTTCTCATCATCTATACATGATTTTCAATTCAATCTTTTTGCATTTGTTAGATGACATTCTGAAGTGCATGAAAACATTTTTGTTTCATTTTTAAAACTTTTTCATATTGCATTTTGGTCCCCCTCTTTTGCATATTGATACATGTTTCTCACTTGACCTTTGCTTAATTGTTTGAGATCCTTAACTTGTGAATTTTTGTGAGATCTTTTAGCATGTGTTTGTATTCTGACTTATATCATTTGAGTTTGAATTTCACAATTGTTGAATGTCATATGATGCATGTTTGCTTATTTTTGCTTAAGTGACTTATGCATGATCTTCTTTTGACATCTCTTTACACAAGTTGATTTGCCATGCTTAATTGATTGGTTTCCTTTGTGATTCTTTGAATGATCTTTTGACATGATGCTTACCCCTGGTTGAGGTCCTTTGAGACTAATTTTTTCAATTTGTGGATCATGTTTGGATCATGTTTGAGTATGCCTAAGTGTTGGAACTTTGTCATCTCTTTGTAGTTTGCTTTGGTGCATGTTTTGAAGTTATTAATTGATGTTTGAACTTGTATGACTTGAGTTTGGTTTTGATATGACATTGATGCATATGCTACTGCCTCTTGAGTTCTATACTTGCTTTTCATGTTACTTGAGCATAGTTGAATGCATGTGGTTTGAATTGTATCATTACCTTTCCTTTTGTGAACTTCTTTGAATCATAATGCTTCTTGTTTTGAATCACTTTTGCACACATGAATTGTTGATGATATTATGATATTGGTTCTGACTTGTCTTCATTTTCATCTTGGCTTTCTCATTTCATTTTGATATGAAGTTGTCATACCCCAAATTTTGACCACTAAGATTTCCCATCATTGTGAAAATCATCATCACAATATGGATGGGCCATCATATTTCATCAGTCTCCCCAAAGATGGGTGAGCATCCACTACAATCAAGAATTAGGGTTTCAAGCCCTCTCAGAGTTCTTAGACAAATGATCAATCAAGGAATGACATGATCTTCAACTTGTCTAACCTCTCCAACACCTACAATGGATCAAAAGGACTCCCACTTCAAGGATCAAGCACAAGGCTGCTCCCTTCTAGGTGGATCAAGTCTCAAGATCGACAGTGTCACCAAATTAGGGTTTTGGTCGACCAGGGCCTCCAGATGGAATTTTTCATCTGGGCACAAGCCAAAGATCCAAAACATAACCTAATATACTCTCCATGGAACCTCATGGACCCAATCATCAAGTCAATTTGACCTCAGGGGATGCATTCATCAAAAATCAGGAATTAGGGTTTCTTGACCTAATTCACCCCTAAGTTGACTTTTAGGGCAAATCATGAGCCAAGACCTCAAGAGAGGGTTTGAGGGTCTCTAATGAACTATATTGATCCATTTGCAACAATGGATTAATCCAAGAGGCTTGAGCAACAAGTTTCAATTTCATCTGCACCACAGTTAGGGTTTTAAGGAAAAAGTCAACTGTAACTTTGACTTTTGACCAGGACATGCTCCCAAGCCCTATGACATGCATCAATATACCCTATGATACCCATGGAACATGTCCATCAAGTTTGATTTAGGCCAAGGACATGATTTCATGAAGAATTGCACAGCTTGGAATTCATCTGATAAAAAGTCAACTGTGCACAAAAGTCAACTTTGACTTTTTGAGATTTTTCACCAAAATGGATTTTTAACCCTAAAATGATGTTAATGTATGATTTGAATCATCATTCATCAAGAAAAATCAAGAAAAGTTGGATAACTTGTAAAAGGGGTAACCATAAAAAACTTAGAAAATTTTCTAAGTTAAAAATAAAGTGGCTAGGATACCAACATTGGAGGGTCATAACTCCTAAACCACAAAGCCATTTTCTCCCATCCAAGTCTTGATTTTCAGATCTCATTGCCCTCTACAAAAACTTCAAATAGACCTAATTCCAATTCATTGTGGATTTTGAGTTATGGAGTGATCAAAATCAAGAAAAGTCACTTTGTTCCAACACTTAGTGAAAATTTCACTAAGTCAGATTTTACCTTACTTTTTGCCAAATGTAGGGGGATTTTTCACTTGGATTCAAAAGAGATCAAAACCAAAAATGTTCAAATAGTTGTTGTATCATGTAAGGGCTTTCCAAAATGGCCAAGAACATTACCAAATTCCATTTGAGTCATGAGATATGACATTGGAAAGTTGCCTTGCTGAAATATGCCAAGGCAAGGAAGAATTTGCATTTTTGCTCGATTTGCGAAAATCAGCAAAATCCAAATGCTCCTATCCACTTGGACACCTCAGAGGATTGAATCTAAAGGGGACAATCACTGAGCCAAGCCTCCAAAGTCTTTGGAACAAGAAATAGCATGTTGAACCTAGAATGGCCAAAATAGGGACAAGACTCCAATTTTGGATTGGAGCATTCAATGGAAGCATCAAGGTAGCATGGACTGAGCCATTATCAACTGAATTCAGTCAAGACTTATCCAAGACCAAGGGAACTACAACCCTGTGCCTTAACCTCTAATCAATGGCTAGAGGAGACTTGGATTTCCATTGGCCAACATTGAACAAACACCAGCTGCAGTTGCCATTCACTGTGGATCCCAAAACAAACTTGCTCTACTATAAATAGAGCTCAATTGTGACCGGTTTAAGTACACCAAAGGCCTACAACACTTGCCTTTCTCAAAAACCACTTCTCACTCTCAAAAATGTCTTTCTTAGCAAGTCACTATCGGGTTTTTCATTAGAGAGCAATTTCACTCAAACCAATCACACACACACACACACACCTCATATACGTCATATGTGAGCTGATCAAACACTTAAACAACAACTGGAACACTGATTTCTCAGAATCACCAGTCAATTGCTCAAGGTTTTAACCAAAGTGCAGTTGAGATGCCATGAAGTGATCCAGCCATTCTCAGTCAAGTCCAAGCATTCAAACACACTCCATAGGGTGTAGGGAAGCTGTTCAGATAATCACAATTCATCTGTAACACCTCCTACTCAGAAATCAATTTTCTCTTGCTGTCACGACCTAGAGGTAAGCTTAAACTTGGTAATCTCTCAATCTATGCATATTTCCTCGCACAATACTTTTGCCAAATGTTCATAATCATGCATGGAATGTTTCCCCTCAATTAATTGAATTGTTTGAATCGTGTAACAAAAATCCTAGCCTTCATGCAGAAATTAGGGTTCTTGAGGATTTTTCGTGATTTCTTGTTATGTGTTTAATTTAAATGAAATTAAATTCCATAGACATAATCGTGAGGTTGAAACGAGTTGATTGGTATGTGGATTGCTTGATATAATCAAGTATTCAGTGAGATTAGAGTGAAAATGAAAATCTGGGCAAGCCCAGAACACGCGCGTGTTCTTGGGTGTTCTTGGCGCCATTTTCATAAATTCAAATATTTGAATTTTGTGATTTTATTTAATTGATTCAAAAATTAATTTCTCTTTGAGTTTTAATGATTTTGAGTTGATTCTTTTTTTAATAATTCACAAAAATGTTAAAATATTTTATTTTCCCAAAAAATCCCAAAAATATTATTTATTTTATATAATTGATATTTTTGCAAAGAATTAATGTTTTAATTGTTTTTGACATTTAAAATATTTTTTCCACCTTGATTTTGCAACTTTTAATGTTTTCTAATTATTTTGTAGGCCAATACTTAATTTTTGAAACATTAATCCAAGATCACAATTTGTTTTTCCTATGTTAAACAATTTTGATCATTTTAATTGAATTTTTATTCAATTAAAACACATTTTTGAAAACAAATTAGGGTTTTTGGATTAATTCAACCTTCATAAATCATTTTCAAAACTTTTTGGGCCTCTAATAGAGTGTAAGACCCAATCCTTTTTTGACCAAATCATTTTGGGCCTCAGTGCATTGTATAGGTCCCGATACCGTAAAAAACAAACGGCGCGATCGTCGCCTTTTGAAAAATAACCATGGGCCTATCCTTGAGCTATAAGACTCATTCAAACTTTTTGGGCCTCTAATAGAGTGTAAGACCCAACCCCCTTTTAACCAAAACAATTTTGGGCCTCAGATATTGTATAAGCCCCTTCGTGTTAAAAGAAAATCTCGGCGCGATCGCCATTTTTAAACGAAAAGTCAACTGGGCCTACCCTCGAGTTATAAGCCCCACTCTTTTTATTTAAACCTTTTGGGCCTCTTGAGAGAGTGTAAGACCCATCCCTTTGTACAGAAAAAAATTTTTGGGCCACAGTCACTTGTATAAGTCCCTCTGTACAAATTTAAACAGTGCACTCATTGATAAAACCCTGGGTCTCTCCTTGAGCTGTAAGCCCCAAATCTTTCTTTTTCAAGGCACTTTTTCCTTTGATTTTGAATATACTGTTGTTTTCAATCTGTCTTTGTTAAACAACTAACCAAACAGCATGGAAGCTCTACAACCGAGTAAGTGGTTATCGCTTTCATTTACCGCTTTCATATACATATAAGTGTATTGTGGGGCTGTTTCACTGTAAGTCTTCTTTCATAAACTCATATCAACTGTGTAATAATAGTATAGATATTTAGAGTTTCCCCGGAAACTACGTCTAGCACTAGGTAAAGCCGTTGATCACTCTTAGAAATAGTCTAAACTAGATCCCCATAGGATTACCAGACACAGTATTCCCTCCTCTTGGGGTTAAACAATATGGAGACATGAAAGGCAGCATTCTCGGTGAACCCTTTCATAGACTGTCACTCGTAGAAGTTGTCAAAGAAACTCTACTCCCCAGAGATGATCTTTTCTCCGTGAATGGCATCTCTTGAGTTTCTTCCAAATTCTCGAACTTTCCTGGCTTGATCTATTCTCGGTGAATGGCATGTCTTGAATTTCTCGGGGTTTGGGGACCCACATGCTTCTTAAAAGCACTTGTCAAAGAAACTCTACTCCCCAGAGATGATCTTTTCTCCGTGAATGGCATCTCTTGAGTTTCTTCCAAATTCTCAAACTTTCCTGACTTGATCTATTCCTTGTGAATAGCTTGCCTTGAATTTTTTGGGGTTTGGGGACCCATCGGCTTCTTAAAAGCATCAGCCTCCTCTTGGGCATCGTATAAGGACCCACAGGCTTCTTAAAAGCAACCTAGCCTCCTCTTGGGCTTAGTACAAGGACCCTACGACTTCTTAGAAGTATTCACTGCCTCCTCTTAGGCTTCGTATAATGATCTCTTCCTCCGGGAATGATAGCCTCCTCTTGGGTATAGTACAAGGACCGATCGTCTTCTTAAAAGTTTCCAGCCTCCTCTTGGGCTTCGTACAAATTGTCCCGACGACCTCCTAGAGCTATAGGAACAGAAATTAGTCATCTGCATAGAACAGTCCTTTCATAGAGTCTACTACTGTTTCTCAAAGCATAGTACAAAAGATAAAACTCTAGAAACGGACAGTCTAATATCCTTGAGTCTCAAAGACATTCTCAAGTGACCCCTTCGTTAAATAGGAAGAAAACCCGTAGACTCGGACAGTCTCAATACCCTTCGGATTTCCCACTTCCTTAAAGAACAGGAAATATCCCTGATCCTCGAATCAAATCCTTGAGTATAGTGTTGCTCATATAAGAACTGATTTTCTCTTTTAAAATCAGTATACTGGACATGTCACTCAACTGAGACAGTAACCCTAGCCTCCTCTTAGGCTTTGTATAATGATCCTTCTCCAGTGAAGTTAGCCTCCTCTTGGGCTTTGTACAAATGATTCTCCCCAGTGGAGTCAAACAACGTTTAGCCTCTCTCTCGGGCTTTGTACGAGACACATAAAAGACTCCCTCGTTGAGTCAATCACCCCTTTCGCCTCCATCTCGGGCTTTATACGAGATACAAAAAGGTTCTTATTGAGCCAAACAAATTTCAGCCTCCATCTCGGGCTTTGTACAAGATACAAAAACTCTCTTGTTGAGTCAAATAGCCTCCATCTCGGGCTTTATACGAGATACCAAAAGATTCCCTCGTTGAGTCAAAATCTTTTAGCCTCTCTCTCAGGCTTTGTACGAGACACATAATAGCCTCCTCTTAAGCTTTATATTAGAAAACCACTAGTTGATCCAATCGACCTTTTAGCATCAAATTTGTGCCTCGTTCACAGTACACAAACATCAACAACTCCTTCCCCTCCATCTAACTGCTGTAAGCGGCAAGCCTCTGGATCATCTACATCCATGCCAATGTCCCTCTTTTAGTATGAGAAATTCCCAAGGAAAGATGGAATTACTCTATGCTGAGTTAAAGTCTTCTCTTTCAGGTTAAAAATCCCCTATAAAGGAAATTATGGCATTGCCGGATTCACAAATCCCGGTTAAAGTAATTCTCATTTATAAACAGTCGTAACAGACAAACCCCTCTTTAGAGATGACAAATTCTCTCTAAAGTCAACACCTTTAGCTTCACATCTTGGGCTTCAAACAAGATACAAATAGACTCTTTAGCTTCACATCTTGGGCTTTGAGCAAGATACAAATTACCTTTCGCTTCACATCTTGGGCTTTGAACAAGACACCAAAACAACCATTTCCTCCCATAGAATAGGAGGAACTACGAACGCTCTGATTTCCCTGTTTTGGTAAACGAGAATACGTAGGCATAAGATTGAAAGAAAAATCTTAGCGAGCACACTAAACAGAAACCCAAAATCCCATACTTTCATATATATCCGTCCTAACGTCTCACCCGATAGCCTAAAGCACCCCTCGTCAACAAAATAAACCTAGGAGAAACCCCGAATCTTTGTAGCATCTGTAAACCAACAGTTTTGACTGTTTAACCTCAGTATGCAAGCAGGGTTAGTTGGAGACATCTATTTCCCTTCCTTCATCAGCTTTAATAGGATAAAAAATGAATCGAACTGTAGTACTAGAGCGATCGTGCTTCGTAACCACATCCAATAATCACTCGCTACAGAAAAAATGGCGACTCTGCTAGGGACATCACATGAGGATCTGTTTTACCTTAGTCATCATCGTCCCCATTTTCCACAGAAAAAATGGCGACTCTGTTGGGGACGTCACATGAGGATCCGTTTTACCTTAGTCATCATCGTCCCCATTTTCCACAGAAAAAATGGCGACTCTGCTGGGGAGGTCACATGAGGATCCGTTTTACCTTAGTCATCATCGTCCCCATTTTCCACAGAAAAAATGGTGACACTGCTGGGGACAGCAGGTCTCTTTAGGGTTCTTGTTCTCTTCGCATCTCCTAGGTGGAAACCTTGACGTCACTAGGATCTTAGGTCAAAACGCCGTTAATTTGGAATGAAACCACAGATTGGTGACTCCGCCGGGAAACCATTTCCTGTCAGGAACTTAAGATTCTTAGCTTTTAAAAGTCTAGGATGATTAGGACAAATATATATACTGCTTTTCCTAATTGCCATACGTGTTTATTTTTCAGCTAATGGGAATGCGTCTGATGCCGTATGTGGAAAGATCGAGTATACACTTAAGATAAGTGATGGCGACGAGGTCGACCATCAACCTCAGTAGAGGCTGACCAATGCAACCCATTCTCTCACCTAGACAATGGGCCGATTGTGATGTCTGAGAAGCTGAGGAGCCAAACCCTTTTGTAGTGTGGAAACTATCGGGAATAGTTGTTACGCGATACTACCCTCATTTGAGGTTGGTGATCTATTCTCGGTGAATGGCACTTACTCTATGATCGCTCTACAACTCGCTGGCGGTCCGCTTGTTATTTTGCTTTCCTGGGAGGAGCTGACGATAATGAGTACAGGTACAAAAATCATCCTAGTATAAACCTTTGGGGATGGGTAGAGCCTTGACTTCATGACAACGACCCTTTGACCCCATGTTTTTTCTATGTTTTTGTGTGCTGCATTCATGCATTCATTTAAAAAAAACATTAAAACATTAAAAAAAATTTCTCTTCTAGTCTCTCTATTTTTTCAAATTAAACTAAGGCTGTGATTGCAAATATCAGAGAAAAGGATTGCACTAATGGATTTCGGTAGAAGGAGAACTCATAGTTACACCTTCAAGGTTCCAAAGCTAGAGGATTTAAGAAGGTTAGCAAGGATGATCACAAACCCAAAGGCTTTCAGAGCCAAACACGGAGGTTTGCTACCACTATTAAGAGTCCATGTGATTGAGGGAATCATGGATGCGCTCATTCAATTTTATGATCCAGTTTATCACTGTTTCACATTCCCGGATTACTAGCTCGCACCAACGCTGGAGGAGTATTCTCATCTGATTGATCTACACATCACAGATCGAGCTCCATTTTCTGGACTGGAAGAAATTCCAAAGAATCAGACCATTGCAAGAGCAATTCATTTGGACGAGTCTGAGGTCAGGACTCACCTGACTACCAAGGGTGGCATACAAGGTTTGCCAGCCCAGTTCTTGACAAAGAAAGCCCTGTATTTTACCAGTATAGGAAACGTGACTGCTTTTGAAAGCATCTTTGTCTTGCTCACCTACGGGTTATTTTTGTTTCCCAACATCAATAACTTCGTCGATATTAACTCCATTAAGGTTTTTCTCATTGGAAACCCTGTACCGACTTTGCTCGCAGATGCGTATCATTCTGTACACTTGGGAAATTTGTACAGCGGAGGGGAGATCATATGCTGTGTACCTTTGCTTTACAAATGGTTTATTTCTCACTTGCCCAAGTCTGCTACTTTTTGGGATTGTAAGAGTGCCTTACGTTGGTCGAAGAAGATCTTGTCCCTTACCAACTCTGATATAGATTGGTGTAGTAGGATCTATGATGGAATCAGAATCATTGACCGTTGTGGAAACTTCCCCAACGTACCCCTTATAGGAATTAAGGGAGGAATCAACTACCATCCGGTATTGGTTCTTCGTTAATTTGGATACCCGATGAGACACGTCCCACGGGGTGTTCATCTGGAAGGTCTTTTCTTCAAGGAAGGAGAAAATGACAGAGCACTAAAGATGGAAATAGTGCACGCTTGGAAACACGTTCATAAGAAAGGACGAGAGTCTCTGGGAAAACTGGACTGTGTCTCGGTGGAGCCTTATCTCTATTGAGAGCTCTCGAGCTAAAGATGCCTTACCCTCGTTACGGAATTCTTCCGCTGAGGGAATCTGTCATGTACTTCATGACGGAAACTGAAAAGCTTCAGGATGCTGTCAACAAAGTTCAAAAGGAGAGAAGGACTTGGAAGAACAAGTACCGCACCCTCAACGTAGAGTGCATCAAAATACAGCAACTACTGAAAGAGAAAGATGCTCTGATTGAAATTTTGGAGCAACATGCTGTAGAGAATCAGGATGACCAAAGGAATTTGCTCACTCCTTTCACTTGGCAAAGGAATGACAACCCGACAACGACCCAAGAGCCCCGGTCAAAGAAAAGGAAGATACCAGAATCAGCACCCGATTTCTCTTCAGGGAGGACCCGAGACCCATTAGCTTAGGTTTCTGTTTCTGCACCTTGTAATCTACTGTATTTCCATTTCTGTAATCCTTTGAATTCAATAAAAAGGGGTTTCCCCACTGTTTGATATTTGCAATCTAATTGTCGAAGTTTATTTTGATTAAACCAAAAGAACAATTAATATAATCCTTGCATTCATCATTCTCACATCGCGTATTCTTCTTCCCTACGAATCTCACGTTTGTGTCTCGGTTCTAGAGTCAAATTGTCTCACTCGTACAATACTCGGGCCAATCGTCAGAAAAAGATGGAAGATCTTGAGGAAGAAAACAGAGAGTTGAAAGAAGAGATCGACGCTCTGAGAGAGGACATGAGAAAGCTTCGTAACGACATGCAAGCCATGGCAGAAGCTCAGCTACAACGAACTGTGATCTCAGAGATCACCTCAATGCCCATAGTGGAGAAGTATGATCCTAGGTATCAAATTCCGAAAGATCGTCCTTGGGGCATGCCTGTTAACTATATCCCGGAAGGATATGTTCCGCCGATCACTGAAGATCAGGGAATTACAACAGAAGCCGCTGGGCCTGAAGGTTACAAACTTCAGGAAAGCGAAGATGCCAGGGGCATACTGAAGACTCCTGAAGGTTACAAACTTCGGGAGACGCCAAGACTCACTACCGTAGTCACGGTACCACCCCCTGTGGTGCACACTGTCCTGGAAGGACAGATTCCACAGACACCTTCTGGTAAGATGGAAACTATGTTTGACAAAATGGAGGAATTCCAGGAGCAGTTCTTGGAAATGTAGAAGGAACTGCAAGCCATTCGCGGTCAGGATCTATTTGGAAAGGACGCCGCAGATCTCTTCTTGGTCCCAAATGTGAAAGTTCCACACAAATTTCAAGTGCCCGACTTTGAAAAATACAAGGGTAACTCTTGCCCTCAAAGCCATCTGGTGATGTACGCTCGGCGGATGTCAGCTTAGACGGAGAATCAGGACCTACTGATTCATTACTTTCAGGATAGTTTAACCGGTGCCGCATTAAAATGGTACATGGGTTTAAACCGCACCACGATCAGCACTTTCAGAGATCTTGGCACTGCCTTCGTCCAACAATACAAATACAATTTGGACATGGCACCAGACAGAGATCAACTCAGATCGATGTCGCAAAAGGACAAGGAAACCTTTAAGGAGTATGCTCAAAGGTGGTGTGAAATTGCCGCTCAAATTTGGCCACCTCTTGAGGAAAAAGAGATGACAAAGATCTTCTTAAAGACCTTAAGCTCATTTTACTATGACCGAATGGTTGCCAGTGCACCCAGTGATTTCACCGAAATGGTTGGCATGGGGGTACGTCTTGAGGAAGCTATCTGAGAAGGACGTTTGGTAAAAGACGCTGGATCATCGAGTGGTACTAAAAAATACGGTAGTGCTCTCCCTAAGAAAAAAGAGCAAGATATTGGGAATATCTCTCTCGGAAAGCAAAGGCGACGTTATCAACCGGTAGCAGCTGTGACTCCTGCTATCAACCCTGCGTCTATTCCTACGTATCAACCTCAGGTTGCGCAGAGCCAACCTGATCAACAAAGGACACAACAGCCTCTTCAGCAGGCTCGTCCTCTATACAACAACAACTGTACAACACAGCCATCAGGGTTTGATCTTATACCCATGTTATATGCGGAACTATTTCCATTACTACTGGCTAAGGGGCACATTTAGACTAAGTCTCCTCTTACAGTATCGGAAAATCCGCCTTTTTGGTTTAAGGTGGATCAAACTTGCCCTTACCATCAAGGAGGATCAGGGCATAACATAGAGAGTTGTCTCAATTTCAAGTCCGACGTGCAAAAACTTGTTAGGAGCGAGGTCTTATCCTTCAAGGATACAAATCCTAATGTTCTCACGAACCCGCTGCCTCAACATAAGAAGGCTGCAGTCAATTTGATAGAAGGAGAGACTAACGATGTCTATCAAATTCACGATGTACTCTTGTTGAAAACCAATCTGGTCAAGATGCATTGTAGACAGAGTGGATATGGCCATGTGCCACCTCAAAACTATCACCAGTGTGATATCTGCTCTAAAGACAATCAAGGATGTTCTGTGGTGCAAGCAACCCTATAGGAACAAATGGATCTCGGATGGATCCAAGAGCACCGAGTTCGTGGAGTTAACATGGTTTACATGAATTCTAACGTCATTCAGAACCACGATATCCGTGCAATGAATGTCAACTTGGTGGTGATGCACTCAAGGCAAAGCCAGTATCATAATCTTCCGCGGCACGATTACAGTTCCTGTCTGATTTGCTCGGTAAACAAACAGGGATGCTCTTTCATACAGGAGGCCCTCCAGCGTCAGATGGATCTTAGATGGATCCAAGACTACCATGATAGGAATTTCTATCAAATCAACATGGTTCAGATCTTCGATATTCGCATGATGAATACCAACCTGGTAGAGTTACATGCTGAGCAGGTCCAACTCGTATTCTTAACATCACATGACTATCAAAGCTGTAAAGCAGGTTGTGAAAACAATCGAGGTTGTACCCTTGTCCAGGAGGCACTTCAGCACTTGTTAAATCACTGGTGGATGCCAATTTATATGGATGAAGATACTCAGCAAATTAGTATCAGTAACGGGAATCCTACTCGGCGTCAGAGTCAGGATGTCCGATCTGTGGAAGCTAACCTAGTGAGGTTACATTGTATTCAAAGTGGGCGTGGCCAGGTGCCACCACACAATTATGACCGTTGTAGCGTCTGTTCAGAAATTAACCAAGGGTGTTACCTTGTGAGAGCAGTTCTTCAGGGTCAGGTAGATCGTGGAGAGATTCGCCCATATCCGGGTTCTGGACCCATCAACTGGATGCCGAACTACCTTGCCAATCAAGTCGAGGATGTTGTCACAATCTCTGGTCGTCACCAGACCAGGGATGTTTTTGCCATTATCCCTCTACTTGACGAATCTAAAGTTCCCAACCGGGAACGGATCGAGATTACGTATGATGGTCAAAAAAATCAGAAGGTTCCCGTAATCATCTATCTGCCGGGACCACTACCATATGAATCAGCTAAGGCAATCCCTTACAAATACGGTGCAACGATAATTGAAAATGGAAAGGAAATTCCATTACCCTCCGTCGCGAATATTGCAGACATCAGTCGTGTAACACGGAGTGGTAGAATCTTCAACCGAGGGGTTGGAGAACCTAACAAGGAAAAGGAACTTCAGACCGAAACTCCTGATCCACCATTCGGTCAATCCAGTAATCCCGACCTTTCAAAAAATAATGATGAGATGTTAAAGCTCATCCAAAGGAGTGAATACAACATTGTCGATCAACTGTTACAAACTCCTTCAAAGATCTCGGTATTATCGCTGTTACTCAGTTCAGAAGCCCACAGGGAGGCTCTACATAAAGTCTTGGAGCAAGCCTTTGTGGAACAGGATATAACGATTAGACAGTTCGATAGTATTGTCTCTAACATCACTTCCTGCAACAATTTGGGATTTAGTGATGAGGAATTACCCGAAGAGGGTCGCCGTCATAACATGGCGCTCAACATTACAGTTAACTGCCAGGACGATGCTTTAGCCAGCGTACTGGTAGACACAGGGTCAGCCCTGAATGTTATGCCGAAGTCCACTTTGATGCAATTATCATTCAAAGGCCCTCCGATGAGAATCAGCGAGGTCGTCGTCAAAGCGTTCGACGGATCCAAAAAAACAGTTATCGGCGAAGTTGATCTTCCCATAACTATCGGTCCTCACACTTTCCAAGTCACTTTCCAGGTCATGGACATCCGGGCAACATACAGTTGTTTATTAGGAAGACCTTGGATACATCAGGCTGGAGCGGTTACTTCGGCCCTCCACCAAAAGCTAAAGTTCGTCAAGAACAATCAACTTGTCACAGTTTGTGGGGAACAGGCCTTGCTCGTGAGTAACTTGTCATCATCTGCTGGTATAAAACCCGAGGAGGTTATTGGAACTCAGTTCCAAGCACTGTCGGTAAGCAAGAACAATCAGTTCAAAGGAGGAACCTCGATTTCCTCATACAAAGATGCTATCAAAGTGGTCGAGAGTACCGATACAATAGGATGGGGACAGCTTGTCATTCCTATTGACAATAAAACAAAGAAGGGTCTTGGTTTTTCTGCAACCTGTACCCAGATAGCTGCCAGCGATGAAAGTCTTCATCCCCTTCAAAACTTCTTCCACAGTGGAGGTTTTCTTCACCCAGTGTCTCAGGCAGTACATGCTATCAATGGGAAGATCCCTCTGACACAGATGAAGAATGGAAGTCTTGCCTTAACGGGGACGGTTATATGTCTCAGGAAGAGGTGCCTATACCATTTTGCTATCCCGCACAGAGTCCGAGATTTATACCACGGTCAGACGTCGAAATGATCTATGGAGATTGTGATCCGGAAGGATGTCGTGCTCCGCCAAATTCATTAGAGGAGGACACTCTGATGAAAGACAACTTTGACCACAATTACTATGGCCTAATGGATGGTCTGCCAATGTGGCAACCTTATCCAGGAAACTTGGGGCAAGAGAGTCAGTTGAACAATGAAAATCAGCTGACCATCATTGAACAGAATACCTGTGTCCCCACCATGTCATGGGATCAACACTCAGGTCATTCAGAAACTACTCAACATGAAGATGAATTCGCAACGTTTGCAGGACTTGAATTCATCAACTATGCTTTTCTTGAGGTCAACGTCATCGAAAGAGATGACTCCTCTAGTTCCAAAGAAGTTTGGGACACCCTGGGACAACCAAGTGGAAAATACGACTATATGGTCAAGTACACCGCTCCCGAAAGCTCTCGTATTTGGCTCAAAGATATCCAGCCTACTGGATGGGGAGATACGGCTGAGAGCACAAATACTATGCAAAATGCAACTGAGGAATTCTCCTACGACAATTCTGCTTGGGAGACAGATTCCAATGATCCCGCTCCACCAGAAATCAGCGTTATTTCTGAAGACAAAGTAATTGCCATCTTTAACCTTTCACCCTGCCCAGGTGAAACGGATGTTTTGACAGGGCTCGCTTTTTGTAAATTTTCCCTCTTCGCTTTGCCCAAAGCGTCAGAGTTTTGTTTTATAGGGCTGCAGTTTCAAGAATCGACTTGTTCATTAATAAAATAACGTCGTTATGTAATTTTTGCATTTATTACTGTTTTCTCTTTTTGCTTTTCTCAGAAAATGGTAATCCTAAAAAACAATTCAAATAAAAACAACCAGTAAAATAAAAACACTGCACACACTTGCATTTTCTCTATCTCTTCTAAACACGAATCATAACGTCATGCAGATTGCTTGTTTTAAACCCCGTTGAAACATACGATCCGATGCCTTCTCCCAACTTTGAATTCCCGGTATTTGAGGCTGAAGAAGAAGATGACGACAAAATTCCAGAAGAGATCTCCCGACTACTCAGATAAGAGGAAAGGTCCATTGAACCTCACAAAGAGCCGTTGGAAACGGTAAACTTGGGTTCAGAAGAAGAGAGAAAAGAAATCAGGATTGGGGCACTGCTCAGTCCAACTGCCAAAGAGAGTTTGATAAAGCTTCTCAAAGAATTCCCCGATGTATTCGCTTGGTCCTATCAGGATATGCCAGGGTTGGATACCAGCATCGTGGAGCATCACTTACCATTGAGATCAGAATGTCCGCCAGTAAAGCAAAGGTTGTGACGCACTCACCCAGACATGGCCATCAAAATCAAAGAGGAGGTGCAGAAACAGATCAACGCGGGTTTCCTCGCTACATCTGAATATCCTTAATGGTTAGCCAACATCGTACCCGTTCCCAAAAAGGACGGAAAGGTCAGAATGTGTGTTGACTACAGGGATCTGAACAAGGCTAGTCCGAAGGACGACTTTCCTTTACCACACATTGACATGCTGGTAGACAGCACAGCAAAGTTCAAAATTTTCTCCTTCATGGATGGATTCTCGGGCTATAACCAGATCAAAATGGCGCCGAAAGACATGGAGAAAACTTCGTTCATTACCCCATGGGGTACCTTTTGTTACAAGGTAATGCCGTTCGGTTTGAAGAATGCCGGGGCAACCTATCAAAGGGCCATGACTACTCTGTTTCATGACATGATACACAAAGAAATCGAGGTATATGTCGATGATATGATTGCAAAATAAAAAACAGAGAGTGAGCACGTTGAACATCTGTCAAAATTGTTCGAACGTTTAAGAAAATTCAAGCTCCGCTTGAATCCCAACAAGTGCATCTTCGGTGTCCGTTCAGGGAAACTACTAGGGTTCATCGTCAGCCAGAAAGGGATTGAGGTTGATCCTGACAAGGTCAAGGCCATTCAAGAAATGCCTTCTCCGAAAACTGAAAAACAAGTCAGAGGATTCCTGGGACGTTTGAACTACATCTCCAGATTCATATTCCTCATGACCGCCACATGTGCGCCGATTTTCAAATTACTCAAAAAGAACCAGGATTGCGTTTGGACAGAAGATTTTCAAACCGCCTTCAACAGTATCAAAGAATATCTGTTGAATCCTCTAATTCTATCACCTCTAGTGGAAGGAAGACCACTGATCATTTACCTCACAGTCCTGGAGGACTCAATGGGATGTGTACTTGGCCAACAAGACGAAACTAAACGGAAAGAGTCTGCCATTTACTATTTGAGCAAGAAATTCACCGACTGCGAAACTCGGTACACGATGCTTGAAAAAACTTGCTGCGCTTTGGCTTGGGCAGCCAAACGTCTTCGCCAATACATGATTTGTCATACTACTTGGTTAATCTCTGAAATGGATCCAATCAAGTACGTCTTCGAAAAACCTGCTCTCACGGGAAGGATTGCCCGTTGGCAGATGCTGTTATCAGAATATGACATAGAGTACCACGCTCAAAAAGCCGTTAAAGGAAGTATTTTAGCCGATCATTTGGCTCATCAACCGATTGACGATCAGGAATCAATCGGGTTTGACTTCCCAGACGAAGATGTCATGTATCTAAAAATGAAAGATTGCGATGAACCGCTACCCAGTGAAGGGCCAGAACCAGGTTCCTAATGGGGACTTATCTTTGACGGAGCAGTTAATCATTACGGAAACGGAATTGGGGCAATCATTGTTACCCCTCAGGGTACCCACATTCCTTTCACTGCCAGACTTACGTTCAAATGTACGAACAACAAGGCCGAGTACGAAGCTTGTATCATGGGTCTCGAAGAAGCAATTGATTTAAGGATAAAAAACTTGGACGTATATGGCGACTCAGCTTTGGTTATCAATCAGATAAAAGGAGATTGGAACACATACCAATCAGGATTGATTCCTTACAAAGACTATGCAAGAAGGTTGCTACCTTTCTTCGACAGAGTCGAATTTCATGATATCCCTCGTGAGGAGAATCACATGGCTGATGCATTAGCCACTCTCTCTTCCATGATTAGTGTAGGTCAATGGAACGACCTACCTAAGATCGACATAATGCGCCTTGAACGGCCCGCTTACATCTTCACGATTGAAGCAGTCATAGACGATAAACCGTGGTATCACGATATCAAATGCTTCCTTCAGAAACAAGAGTACCCATCTGGGGCACTCAGAAAAGACAGAAAAACCCTTAGAAGATTGGCTGGAAACTTCTTCTTAAGTAGTGACACTCTCTATAAGAGAAATTTTGACATGGTCTTGCTCCGATGCGTAGACAGACCAGAGGCAAACATGCTTATGAAAGAAATTCATGAAAGATCCTTTGGCACCCATGCCAACGGACATACAATGGCGAGAAAGATTCTAAGAGCAGGGTACTATTGGTTGACCATGGAATCCGACTGCTACAAGTACATGAGGAGGTGTCACAAGTGTCAGATATACTCCGACAAAATTCATGTACCGTCATCACGTCTCAAAGTTCTCTCTTCCCCATGGCCATTTTCCATATGGGGAATGGACATGATTGGCATGATTGAACCTAAGGCTTCAAACGGACATCGGTTCATCCTGGTGGCCATTGATTACTTCACCAAGTGGGTCGAAGCAGCGTCATTCGCCAATGTAACCCGATAAGTGGTGGTCCGATTTATCAAAAACAATATCATCTGCCGTTATGGTGTTCCGAGCCAGATCATTACTGATAATGGATCTAACTTGAACAACAAGATGATGAAGGAGTTGTGCGCTGAGTTCAAGATCGAACACCATAACTCATCTCCCTACCAACCCAAGATGAACGGAGCAGTAGAAGCGGCCAATAAGAACATCAAGAAGATCGTTCAAAAGATGGTTGTAACCTACAAAGATTGGCACGAGATGCTACCCTTTGCTCTTCACGGTTATCGCACATCTGTCTGCACTTCAACAGGGGCAACCCTTTTCTCTCTAGTGTATGGCATGGAAGCAGTGCTCCCCATAGAAGTAGAGATCCCGTCAATCCGAGTATTGATGGACGCAAAGCTTACAGAAGCTGAATGGTGTCAAAGTCGACACGACGAACTGAACCTGATCGAAGAGAAGCGAATCACGACACTATGCCATGGTCAGTTGTATCAACAGAGAATGAAGAGGGCGTTTGACAAAAAGGTCCGACCTCGTGTTTTCAGAAAAGGAGACATCGTGCTCAAGAAGATCCACTCATTTCTCACTGATTCACGAGGTAAATGGACTCCGAATTATGATGGCCCCTATGTGGTCACGAAAGCTTTCTCAGGCGGTGCCTTGAGACTTGCAACCATGGACGGAGAGGAATTTTCCTACCCCACGAATGTTGATGTAGTCAAGAAATACTTCACCTATACTAAAAAAAAAACGTCTCGGTGGAGTGAAAACCCGAAAGGGCGATCCAGGCAAAAGTTAGAGACATGAGAAAAAAATCATCCTGGTGGATTGGAAACATCACAATACAATCCAGGCAAAAGTTAGGGATAATGGCAAGTAACTATGATCAACAGAGGCAAGTCCCTCAGCAGCAGTTACATCATCCGCCAGAAAACTCCAGTCAAGGTCATCTTCGACAGAAGCTCAGGATGCCCCGAATTCAAAGTTGGTAGAAGGATAGTGGTCGTTATGTTTCAACGTAGCCCTTTTCCCTATAAATTACCATTTTCTAACTTTGTATATACTCTTTGGAATCACGCGTTTGGCTGATTTCCATCCTATCAATAAAATTTGAGCCTTTGTGCTTTTGTTTATAGTTCTTATTTGTTTTAGCTTTACAGAACGACATTGTTAACATGATTAACGATTCTTGAAATAAAACAAAAATGAATTTACTTGTTAAAACTTTTTCTGCTTTTTAATAAAGATGGCAATTTCTTTTGACTGTCGAATATCAAAAGAACATCGGTCGCTTCTCCAGAAGTAATTAAACCTCAAAGTGCAGAATCAAAGTACTCATTCTAACCCAGTACGCCTGAATGAAGGGATCAACTGTGTCGGAGACCTTGTTTCGTCTGACACGCCTCGGCTGAGTTCTCATCTCCTAAGCCCGATCAACATAGCTCCCAACAGGGACTATCTTTCCTAAGCAAGGTGGAATTGCTATTCTGAACCAACGGTACTTCTTCGCCCCGCGATGGCCGAGTATCCAGTCGTGTTCACCTGTCAGTTTGTATGTCGCGTCAGTTTTGTCAGCATAAACATACATGCATCATTGCATTATTAATTTGCATTCACATTTCATATTGCATCGCTATCACTCTAGTCGGTCTTGTCCCCTAGTGATAAAAGTACTCTCAATCGAGTTGTCAGCCCTTTCCTCGTCAGGAAGTGTTACGTCTGAACATTCTCTCTCCTCCAGTTTTATTTCTGGATTGAAGTTGGCCCTTGACCACTTTGATAACTTGAACCTCTGAAAGACCAGAGAGCCGTCAGTTAACATCACTCTTCGCCATTGAAGATGATATCCTTGTTTTCCCGGATTAAAGAAAATCCTAAGAGAAAGCCTCCTAAATTGGAGATTCGGCAGTACGACAGTTTTTCTCCGAAAAACCCACCGATGAAAAGGTCATCGGCACCTCAAAATTGGATCACATCATATGGAATTTCTCCGAGAAGATCTCCGAGAAAAGTATGATGTAAAGACCCCAAACGAATACAGTCTCTCAAGGGACTCGCATTCCCCGAGTAGAGTCAACAAATGGCATCTCCAACAGAGAAGTTTGTACACCTCTACAACTCAGACGACTGGGTTCCCCAGCAAGTCTGACATCGAAACCTTTTCCACTCAAATGGCATCTCCCCAGGAAAATTCGGCGAGAAGTTTGAAGGAAAGCCGCTGCGAATAGCGTCCATTGTCAGTAAAGTTTATTGACGAAAGAAACTAAGACCAGTTCCTTGGTAGGAAACCAGGATCGAGGGGAAGTTTATTTTAGAAACTAAGACCAGTTCCTTGGCTGAAGACCAGGATCGAGGGGAAGTTTGCCTTTTCTAAGCATCATTGCTTAGCTAAAGAAGATGAATGCATAAGCTACCATTCATAACCACCATCAAAATTTCGGGTATTTCGATATTTAATCCTCTTGCACCCCGAATGCACGAATACCTTCGTCATTCACACCTTCGTGTCCAAGAAGATTAAATAGGGGAATCTGTCATACCCCAAATTTTGACCACTAAGATTTCCCATCATTGTGAAAATCATCATCACAATATGGATGAGCCATCATACTTCATCAGTCTCCCCAAAGATGGGTGAGCATCCACTACAATCAAGAATTAGGGTTTCAAGCCCTCTCAGAGTTCTTAGACAAAGGATCAATCAAGGAATGACATGATCTTCAACTTGTCTAACCTCTCCAACACCTACAATAGATCAAAAGGACTCCCACTTCAAGGATCAAGCATAAGGCTGCTCCCTTCTAGGTGGATCAAGTCTCAAGATCGACAGTGTCACCAAATTAGGGTTTTGGTCGACCAGGGCCTCCAGATGGAAATTTTTCATCTGGGCACAAGCCAAAGATCCAAAACATAACCTAATATACTCCATGGAACCTCATGGACCCAATCATCAAGTCAATTTGACCTCAGGGGATGCATTCATCAAAAATCAGGAATTAGGGTTTCTTGACCTAATTCACCCCTAAGTTGACTTTTAGGGCAAATCATGAGCCAAGACCTCAAGAGAGGGTTTGAGGGTCTCTAATGAACTATATTGATCCATTTGCAACAATGGATTAATCCAAGAGGCTTGAGCAACAAGTTTCAATTTCATCTGCACCACAGTTAGGGTTTTAAGGAAAAAGTCAACTGCAACTTTGACTTTTGACCAGGACATGCTCCCAAGCCCTATGACATGCATCAATATACCCTATGACACCCATGGAACATGTCCATCAAGTTTGATTTAGGTCAAGGACATGATTTCATGAAGAATTGCACAGTTTGGAATTCATCTGATAAAAAGTCAACTATGCACAAAAGTCAACTTTGACTTTTTGAGATTTTTCACCAAAATGGGTTTTTAACCCTAAAATGATGTTAATGTATGATTTGAATCATCATTCATCAAGAAAAATCAAGAAAAGTTGGATAACTTGTAAAAGGGGTAACCATAAAAAACTTAGAAAATTTTCTAAGTTAAAAATAAAGTGGATAGGATACCAACTTTGGAGGGTTATAACTCCTAAACTACAAAGTCATTTTCTCCCATCCAAGGCTTGATTTGTAGATCTCATTGCCCTCTACAAAAACTTCAACTAGACCTAATTCCAATTCATTGTGGATTTTGAGTTATGGAGTGATCAAAATCAAGAAAAGTCACTTTGTTCCAACACTTAGTGAAAATTTCACTAAGTCAGATTTTACCTTACTTTTTGCCAAATGTAGGGGGATTTTTCACTTGGATTCAAAAGAGATCAAAACCAAACATGTTCAAACAGTTGTTGTATCATGTAAGGGCTTTCCAAAATGGCCAAGAACATTACCAAATTCCATTTGAGTCATGAGATATGACATTGGAAAGTTGCCTTGCTGAAATCTGCCAAGGCAAGGCAGAATTTGCATTTTTGCTCGATTTTCCAAAATCACCCAAATCCAAATGCTCCTATCCACTTGGACACCTGAGAGGATTGAATCTAAATGGGACAATCACTGAGCCAAGCCTCCAAAGTCTTTGGAACAAGAAATAGCATGTTGAACCTAGAATGGCTAAAATAGGGACAAGACTCCAATTTTGGATTGGAGCATTCAATGGAAGCATCAAGATGGCATGGACTGAGCCATTCTCAATTGAATTCAGTCAAGACTTATCCAAGACCAAGGGAACCACAGCCCTGTGCCCTAACCTCTAGTCAATGGCTAGAGGAGACTTGGATTTCCATTGGCCAACATTGAACAAACACCTACTGCAGTTGCCATTCACTGTGGATCCCAAAACAAACTTGTTCTACTAGAAATAGAGCTCAATTGTGATCAGTTTAAGTACACCAAAGGCCTACAATACTTGCCTTTCTCAAAAACCACTTCTCACTCTAAAAAATGTCTTTCTTAGCAAGTCACTATCGGGTTTTTCATTAGAGAGCAATTCCACTCAAACCAATCACACACACACCTCATATACATCATATGTGAGCTAATCAAACACTTAAACAACAACTGGAACACTGATTTCTCAGAATCACCAGTCAATTGCTCAAGGTTTTAACCAAAGTGCAGTTGAGATGCCATGAAGTGATCCAGCCATTCTCAGTCAAGTCCAAGCATTCAAACACACTCCATAGGGTGTAGGGAAGCTGTTCAGATCATCACAATTCATCTGTAACACCTCCTACTCAGAAATAAATTTGCTCTTGCTGTCACGACCTAGAGGTAAGCTTAAACTTGGTCATCTCTCAATCTATGCATATTTCCTCGCATAATACTTTTGCCAAATGTTCATAATCATGCATGGAATGTTTCCCCTCAATTAATTGCATTGTTTGAATCGTGTATAAAAAATCCTAGCCTTCATGCAGAAATTAGGGTTCTTGAGGATTTTTCGTGATTTCTTGTTATGTGTTTAATTTAAATGAAATTAAATACCATAGACATAATCGTGAGGTTGAAACGAGTTGATTGGTATGTGGATTGCATGATATAATCAAGTATTCAGTGAGATTGGAGAGAAAATGCAAATCTGGGCAAGCCCAGAACACGCGCGTGCTCTTGGGTGTTCTTGGCGCCATTTTCATAAATTCAAATATTTGAATTTTTTGATTTTATTTAATTGATTCAAAAATTAATTTCTCTCTGAGTTTTAATGATTTTGAGTTGATTCTTTTTTTAATAATTCACAAAAATGTTAAAATATTTTATTTTCCCAAAAAATCCCAAAAATATTATTTATTTTATGTAATTGATATTTTTGCAAAGAATTAATGTTTTAATTGTTTTTGACATTTAAAATATTTTTTCCACCTTGATTTTGCAACTTTTAATGCTTTCTAATTATTTTGTAGGCCAATACTTAATTTTTGAAACATTAATCCAAGATCACAATTTGTTTTTCCTATGTTAAACAATTTTGATCATTTTAATTGAATTTTTATTCAATTAAAACACATTTTTGAAAACAAATTAGGGTTTTTGGATTAATTCAACCCTCATAAATCATTTTCAAAACTTTTTGGGCCTCTAATAGAGTGTAAGACCAAATCCTTTTTTGACCAAATCATTTTGGGCCTCAGTGCATTGTATAAGTCCCGATACCGCCAAAAACAAACGGCGCGATCGTCGCCTTTTGAAAAATAACCATGGGCTTCTCCTTGAGCTATAAGACCCATTCAAACTTTTTGGGCCTCTAATAGAGTGTAAGACCCAACCCCCTTTTAACCAAAACAATTTTGGGCCTCAGATATTGTATAACCCCCTTCGCGTTAAAAGAAAATCTCGGCGCGATCGCCATTTTTAAACGAAAAGTCAACTGGGCCTACCCTCGAGTTATAAGCCCCACTCTTTTAATTTAAACCTTTTGGGCCTCTTGAGAGAGTGTAACACCCATCCCTTTGTATAGAAAACAATTTTTGGGCCACAGTCACTTGTATAAGTCCCTCTGTACAAATTCAAACAGTGCGCTCACTGATAAAACCCTGGGCCTCTCCTTGAGCTGTAAGCCCCAAATCTTTCTTTTTCAAAGCACTTTCTCTTTTGATTTTGAATATACTGTTGTTTTCAATCTGTCTTTGTTAAACAACTAACCAAACAGCATGGAAGCTCTACAACCGAGTAAGTGGTTATCGCTTTCATTTACCGCTTTCATATACATATAAGTGTATTGTGGGGCTGTTTCGCTGTAAGTCTTCTTTCATAAACTCATATCAACTGTGTAATAATAGTATAGATATTTAGAGTTTCCCCGGCAACTACGTCTAGCACTAGGTAAAGCCGTTGATCACTCTTAGAAATAGTCTAAACTAGATCCCCATAGGATTACCAGACACAGTCTTCCCTCCTCTTGGGGTTAAACAATATGGAGACATGAAAGGCAGCATTCTCGGTGAACCCTTTCATAGACTGTCACTCGTAGAAGTTGTCAAAGAAACTCTACTCCCCAGAGATGATCTTTTCTCCATGAATGGCATCTCTTGAGTTTCTTCCAAATTCTCGAACTTTCCTGGCTTGATCTATTCTCGGTGAATGGCATGTCTTGAATTTCTCGGGGTTTGGGGACCCACATGCTTCTTAAAAGCACTTGTCAAAGAAACTCTACTCCCCAGAGATCATGTTTTCTCCGTGAATGACATCTCTTGAGTTCCTTCCAAATTCTCAAACTTTCCTGACTTGATCTATTCCTTGTGAATAGCTTGCCTTGAATTTTTCGGGGTTTGGGGACCCATCGGCTTCTTAAAAGCATCGGCCTCCTCTTGGGCATCGTACAAGGACCCACAAGCTTCTTAAAAGCAACCTAGCCTCCTCTTGGGCTTAGTACAAGGACCCTACGGCTTCTTATAAGTATTCACAGCCTCCTCTTAGGCTTCGTATAATGATCTCTTCCTCCGGGAATGGTAGCCTCCTCTTGGGTATAGTACAAGGACCAATCATCTTCTTAAAAGTTTCCAGCCTCCTCTTGGGCTTCGTACAAATTGTCCCGACGACCTCCTAGAGGTATAGGAACAGAAATTAGTCATCTGCATAGAACAGTCCTTTCATAGAGTCTACTACTGTTTCTCAAAGCATAGTACAAAAGATAAAACTCTAGACACGGACAGTCTAATATCCTTGAGTCTCAAAGACATTCTCAAGTGACCCCTTCGTTAAATAGGAAGAAAACCCGTAGACTCGGACAATCTCAATACCCTTCGGATTTCCCACTTCCTTAAACAACAAGAAATATCCCTGATCCTCGAATCAAATCCTTGAGTACAGTGTTGCTCATATAAGAACTGATTTTCTCTTTTAAAATCAGTATACTGGACCTGTCACTCAACTGAGACAGTAACCCTAGCCTCCTCCTAGGCTTTGTATAATGATCCTTCTCCAGTGAAGTTAGCCTCCTCTTGGGCTTTGTACAAATGATTCTCCCCAGTGGAGTCAAACAACGTTTAGCCTCTCTCTCGGGCTTTGTACGAGACACATAAAAGACTCCCTCGTTGAGTTAATCACCCCTTTCGCCTCCATCTCGGGCTTTATACGAGATACAAAAAGGTTCTTATTGAGCCAAACAAATTTCAGCCTCCATCTCGGGCTTTGTACAAGATACAAAAACTCTCTTGTTGAGTCAAATAGCCTCCATCTCAGGCTTTATACGAGATACCAAAAGATTCCCTCGTTGAGTCAAAATCTTTTAGCCTCTCTCTCGGGCTTTGTACGAGACACATAATAGCCTCCTCTTAGGCTTTATATAAGAAAACCACTGGTTGATCCAATAAACCTTTTAGCATCAAAGCTGTGCCTCGTTCACAGTACACAAACATCAACAACTCCTTCCCCTCCATCTAACTGCTGTAAGCGGCAAGCCTCTGGATCATCTACATCCATGACAATGTCCCTCTTTTAGTATGAGAAATTCCCAAGGAAAGATGGCATTACTCTACGCTGAGTTAAAGTCTTCTCCTTCAGGTTAAAAATCCCCTATAAAGGAAATTATGGCATTGCCGGATTCACAAATCCCAGTTAAAGTAATTCTCCTTTATAAACAGTCATAACTGACAAACCCCTCTTTAGAGATGACAAATTCTCTCTAAAGTCAACACCTTTAGCTTCACATCTTGGGCTTCAAACAAGATACAATTAGACTCTTTAGCTTCACATCTTGGGCTTTGAACAAGATATAAATTACCTTTCGCTTCACGTCTTGGGCTTTGAACAAGACACCAAAACAACCATTTCCTCCCATAGAATAGGAGGAACTACGAACGCTCTGATTTCCCTGTTTCGGTAAACGGGAATACGTAGGCATAAGATTGAAAGAAAAATCTTAGCGAGCACACTAAACAAAAACCCAAAATCCCATACTTTCATATATATCCGTCCTAACATCTCAACCGATAGCCTAAAGCACCCCTCGTCAACAAAATAAACCTAGGAGAAACCCCAAATCTTTGTAGTATCTGTAAACCAACAGTTTTGACTGTTTAACCTCAGTATGCAAGCAGGGTTAGTTGGAGACATCTATTTTCCTTCCTTCATCAGCTTTAATAGGATAAAAAATGAATCGAACTATAGTACTAGAGCGATCGTGCTTCGCAACCACATCCAAAAATCACTCGCTACAGAAGTCCATGTATGCTTAATTGTGCATTTCATACAAGTATGCTTGCATTCTTTCATGTTTATCTTTGCATGCTTACTTGATTTGTTTTGCATTGATCTTTGAAACATGTTGATTGATTTGAGTTGGACATTTATGATATGATGTGCTTGCTGCCATTTATTGTATCTCATCTCCCTTCTCCTTCTTCTATTTTCTTCTCTTTCACTCTTTCTCATCCCATGAATCTCAAGACTTGTTCAAGTCTTGGATTCTTTCCCCTTAGAGCTACCTAGTCCAACTTAATTTTTGATTAAGCTTGGAGTAGGATTAGTATTAGTTTTTAGGTAGTCTTTTCTCCTAAACCTCACTAACCATAGGACATCCATGCATGATAACATTAGGACTCTTAGTTTCCTTTGGGTTTTCTCTCTTCTCATCTCAAAATAAAAGTAAAAAACACTTAATAAAGGTTAACGTGTATTGCGCTTGAGCCTTATATGTGGGAAGTGGAGAGCGATGGGCTTCCTCTCATTCTTCTAGGATACCTAGTGTACGTCCTGTTGGGGACGATGCGCGAAGTATTCGTTCCTGTATTTAAGACTTTGGTTCAATGCAAGTTGCAAATAACTGTAAAAGTCACTTCTTGTTAAAAAACTTCAAACAAACAATAACGTCTTTCCTTCAGGAATTCTTTTCTCATCTCACTCACTCTTGACGTACGATTGTTCTTCTTCTCGTTCTCTTGCAAGACAGTAACGCCTAACTCTCCATACAGCGAGCTGCAACACCTGAGCTAGAACGTAAGTCGTTCCCTTAAAAAAAACAATTCACCCCTTGTGAGGGGAACTACGTCGCTCTGATTCTCATGCTCCCGATGAGATACGTAGGCAGTGGGGTAGGGCCCATGCGAGCACTTCTTTTATTTTCCCTACATTTGTTTTTTTCCTTTCTCTTTTTTTTTTTTTTTCAGTTCTCCAGCTAGCAGTTCCTTCTCCTTTCCAGCAGCAGCGAAGTTCCAGTTGACGACACCCTTTGATCGAGACAAGCAAGCGTGGATCCCATCGGGTACGATGGACGCGTGGGGGTGCTAATACCTTCCTCACGCGTAACCGACTCCCGAACCCAGTTCTCTTGGTCGCAAGACCATGCTCTATCCTTTCCCTTCAGGTTTACGCAGTATTTCCTTTCCCTCTCTTGGGATAAATACACATTGCTGGCGACTCTGTTCTTTCGCGCCATTCTCGCGTTTGTACCGTTGGATGCGAATCTTTCAGGAGCGATAGCTGGCGACTCTGCTGGGGACTCTGGTTGACCTCTTGCTGGTCCATCCCCTTTAGCGAGTCAATCCTAGCGCTTGTTTGTTTCTTTTCATTGGGTGTTTTTGTGGTGCTTTGTTTTGTTGTATATTACTGTATTTGCTGTTTATTTGTTTTACTGTATTTACATATTATTATTGCATTACATTGCATTTTATTACTGTCATATTGGATATTACTGTGCTGTGCTGGCTGGTTTTCTGTTTGGCGGGTTGGGATGTTCTGAGAGATAAGCCCACTACCCAGGCTTGAGCATACACACAGGTTTTAGAGTGGATAGTCGTGACGCTTGCATGGGGGTGGCCATGTATTGTCGTTCATGAGACCCACAACCAGACGAGGTTCTATCAGGAGCTACCTGCTACTGTGCGTTGGTACAGGCCAGTAGGTATTCTCTTGAGGGATTGTCGACTCTGGAGACCATTCCCAAGGACTCAGTTGCGGCACTCCTCCCGGGATGTGACAGTGGCAGACCACGTTCTGTGGCAAACCCATTGCACATTCTCGATCCTAGGACCCAATGCTGGGAACTTGCTATAGGATTTCCTTTTGAAGTGAATCAGCGGACAACCTCTTTGATTGGCGGTAGCATTGTATCCTTCGGGCTGAATGTGCTATTGCTTCTCAAACCTCTGAAGCTGAGGATCTTTCGTTTTTGTGAATCAGTTGAGGCCTCTTTGATTGATGATGATGCCAAACCAGAAATGGTGAACGTATCATTATTTCTCGACCTGAGAGCCTGGGATATTGAGGATCCTAGTACCCACATGTGAGAGGGGCGGGTTGTTTACAGGTTTGCAGGTAACCTTGACCTTCTACATACCCGGTATTCTGGATTTCCAATCAGTGTGGACTTATCAGCCTGGTATTCTAGTATTTTGATCAGCCTGATATTCTGGTTATTCTAGTTATTCTGGTATTCTCTTTAGAACAGACTCATGAACCTATTCAGTCATCAGCACAGCAGTGTGATTATTCAGATTATGTGGAAGCTTTGATCCCATGTCTTATTGCATTCATAACATTGCATTTTCATAATCATTTGCATAGCAGGTGTTCGAGGCTTGGTTGTTCTTATCCTGGTCTGGTTTTCTTCAGAATTTCAGATTTAACTGCTCAAGCCATTCGGAAGTTGACCATGGATCTGGTTCAAGCAGAGTTGAAGTTAATGCGAAGCCAAATGGGTCAGTTTATGTGGGACATGCAAGCTCTGATTCAAAACCAGAAAGTGCTGAAGAAAGAGGTCAACCAACTGAAGACTCGGATGAGTCTGGTTATGGAGGTCGTGAGAGGTGTGCTAAACAAGGATAATACTCCCATGCCTGAAGCTGCGGCTGGAATTGTCTCTCCTCCAGTGTTTAAGGGATCCCTCCCAAAGAGTGAGCAGATTGCCACTGTGATCGTCCCAGCTGTATCTCCGCAACGGGGTAATGCTCCTCGTCAGTATCAAGATAGACCAAAGATGAACCGACACCTTGAGACTCCACCGGTACCATATTCTCAGCTATTCCAGCATCTCCTTCAGTGGCAACTGGTACAGAAAAGGACTCTGGCTCCTCTTACCGGTACTCCCCCACCGTGTTATGATGCAAGAGCTCACTGTGATTTCCACTCTGGTGCGCTGGGGCATAATGTGGAAGATTGTAGGGCATTTCAGCATGCTGTCCAAGATCTGATCGATTTGAAGGAAATTGAATTCACGCCGAGCAGCGTAAGTATACAAGGTGGTCCTACTCTAGCTGCTGAAAAAGAAATGGATATCCCTGTTGTCTCTCCTAAAGCTACATCAATTCAGGGGCATTTCTCGCAACCTGTGGTTTTGGAATCTTCTCGTCCCCAACTGTTGCCTGTTTATAAGCCAAGTCTAAGGAAGAAAGCGCCCGAACGAGAGGAAGGTACAAGTAGGCATCGCCAACAGAGCTATCATCTGAAGAGTCAACAAAAGTCTAGAAGGCGGGAGAGAAAGTTTGATCCCATTACTATTCCTTACAGTTACTTGCTCGATCGTTTACTTCAAGACTCTTTGATTCAACTAGAGAAGGCTGCTCCTGTTCCATTTCCCCTTCCTCCAAATTATGACAAGAGTGTTAGATGCGAGTACCACTCAGGGACACAGGGGCATACCATTGAAGAGTGTAAGGTGTTCAGGCATAAGGTGCAAGATCTCATTGACGCTGGGCTTATCATTTTCACTGAAGACGGTCTGTATGTTAACTGAAGCTTCTCAAGTGAGCACTTGAGACCACAAAGACATCTCCTGAAGCAATCAGTCCAGTCGGAGCCAAGTCTCCTCAGCAATGGCGAACATCAATTTTCTTTACTGCATTTTCATTTGTAATTTTCAGTACTGGTTAATGTTTGCATGTAATAACTTTGTCTGTTCTTGAATGATGATTTTAATGCAATAAATATGTTTTTCTCGAAAAAGTTCATTCGTATTCACTCATTTAATGTTTGTATGCACTGTAATATTAACTGTCTTGTTTAAACTCTTGGAGGGAGGATGATGAGGTAAAAACGCAAAATCTTTGGTTGTATGCTTTTGGATAAAACCCTGTTGAGGATATACAGGCATTGTTTCAAATTCCTAAACACCGGAGATATAAGGGAGTGAAACCTTTGTCAAAACCCCGTTGAGACTAGAAGCTGGAGTTTCTTTCTGAAAATGAAAAACCCTCAATCTTAACCTGGGGCAGGGTAGGTGTCAGTTAATTTGGCCGAGCTTTCAAATTTCAAAAGGAGTGTCCAATTCGAGGATCAAATCACAATGGTTATCCCTCATCAACTAAAGAGTGAGATGGTCACAACCCTTTACAAGTCCAGACAAACCTGTGTCACACGACTAGTTCAAAAAAAAAAAGGAAAAAGCCCGCTAAGTCGAAACTTGAAAACAAGTGACTTAGGCAAAAGTAGGGCATCCCGCTGGACTTCAAAATTGAAAAATTCAAAAAAGAATCAGTCCAGGCAAAAATCAGGGAAATAAAAAAAAACAAAAAAACTAAAGAGAAAAAATGAGAGGAACAAAAAAAGAAAAAACCTCGAGGAAAGAACAAGTCGTGTGACCACAGACACCAAAGGAAAAAAGGGGTGAATGCCACTCTGTAAACCGTGTGGGTTCCTTAACCATCCTCATACCGTTCATAACCTTTTGAAAGGCGAGCGCTTATGTCGAGTTAGTTGAACGTAGGACTGGAGAACATCAAGGAGAAGGGGTGGGTACAAACAAAATTTTGAGCCATAAATCCTTTTTTCTTAAACCGCGAACCAGGCCACGTTACAACCCTCAAAAGTCCTAATTGAAACAGGGTTTATTCTGAAGGCATATTTCAATAATATAGCGTTCCTGGCTCCCATGAGTTGTGCTAAAAGACCTTGGTTGGTATTGCATGTGCACGCTATTTTCCATTTAAAATTTTTTGTGTTGCACATTCACCAGCGACTCGTTCACAGGTGTTGGTGATATCTCCTCGAAAAAAAAAACTTCGAGATTAATATATGTGTTGCATTATAATTTTTCATTCTTGGAATAAATATTTTCTGCTCACTTACATGTACTTGACACCAGTAAGGCTTACACAGTGAACATCAGTCGAGAATTTTGATCACGCCAAAGTGAGATGCTTGAAAACTCCGGGGATGAGTGTGACAAGGGACGTGTTATCAAGTGATTATGTTGGGTGTGTGCTTTCACGGCAATTCGTGCTAAGAAGTTTTCGATCTGGGGCAGTTACATTGTGAAATATCTCAGCCGTTCGGTTAATCTGGGGCAATTATGTTGAGAATTTGGGGCAATCAAGTCGAGATTCAACAAATCTCTCAAAGATCAGTTAAAGGTACTCCTTCACAGATCAGCCAGTCAGGGGCACAAATCATTTCAAAGCTGGGGCAGACCACTCCAAAAGCACAAAAAGTTATTCTCTCCGGAGAACGGTAAATCACAGTCTGGGGCAATATATGTTGGATCTTCACGAGACATCCTGAAGACATGTTCATTTATAGGTTATGCTGCATCGGGGCATTTCTTTTGGGTCATATCACATCTGCAGGGTTCACGTTGATAGTTAACACGTGACGTCCCCAGTAGAGTTTCTCGCCTCGGCAGAGATGGCTGAAGTTTTATCATTCAGCAGAGCATTATGGAGATGGTGATTATTCTCCCCAGCAAGAGTTTATGAGTTAGTTCTCCACTAGCCAGTTTGACGAAGTTTACTGCTTTTCAGCAAGAGTTCATATAAGAGTGTGGGGTTTATGCTTTCCCTAGTTTACGGTAAAGTTGTTTCCGTCTCCCCAACAGAATAAAGGTAGAAGGTAAATTTCCAACAGAGGAGTAAGTCCGATCTTGGTCCACTAGCAGAGCTGATATCATCAACCATTATCCCCAAGAATATTTTGGGTTGGTAGTTAGCTTTCCGCAGCAATTCAAAGACTTGTCATTGACACTTTTCTTCAGCAAGATTCCTGGGATGTTTCCTCCAGCAAAAGTTTGTTACTTGCAGAATAGAGGCTTAGTCGGGATCTCGAGCAGTTATAACACTGAAGGCGATTCAGTTTGTTATCCCCAGTGGAGTTGGCCTCGTCTCTTCAGCATTTATTTTGCTGGAGTGCTCCTGTTGCATATCATAAGCATCATGGCATAAGCATCATCATCGCATACCATTAGCATATCATTGCATGAAGCCTTGTAAAACCAAACAGAAATCCATAGCCCAACCCTGCTCGGCATCATTCCACAACCCACTTTGCTGGTATATTTCAAAAACCTGAAATCCTATCCCTTTTGGCGTTACCTTCAAACCTGAAGTCTAATCCCTATTGGCACTTCATTCAAAATACAATCCCCATTGGTACCCAGAAAGATTTCGCCTTTGAAACAACAATCACCATCAGGTTTCACCTGTTCCTTCCAGCAAAGTTCGATTGCACTTGGCACATCCTTCTTTTCCCGGTAGCCTGAGCATACATCGGCATTTTGCATATAGTGATCATTGCATCCTCAAAACGCGTAGCATTTCTATTTTGTATGGAGCATTACGCCATAGAAAGAAAATTCAAACATATGCATGCGAAGCATAAGCCAGATTTGGTACCTTGCGCGAAAGCCCAAATCAATTTCCAATCAAGACGGTGAAATATCCCCAGCAGACATTACAATCAACCCCTCTGCTTACCTTTGTTTTGGGTTGTAGATCATACGTCGATCTTACCCTTGACCAGTCATTGTCCATCAACCCCTTGATGACGACATTTCGGTCAGGTTTCCTTTCTGTCATCCGCATGACAATGTGCTTCCTTTGGTCAGTCTTCTTTCTGTCATCCCTATGACAACATGTTTCCTTTGGTTGAGTCTTCCTGCCGTCAAATTGCTTTGACGATGTGTCCTTTCGGTCGAGTGTCGAGTCTTCTTTCTATCATCACTGTGACAATGTGTTTCCTTTGGTCGATTCTTCTTTCTGTCATCCCTATGACAATATGTCTCCTTTGGTCGAGTCCTCTTCCCGTCAACCCTTTGACGAGGTGTTTCATGGGGTTCATCTTCTTTCTATCATCCTTATGACAATGTGTTTCCTTTGGTCGAGTCCTCTTCCCATCAACCCTTTGACGAGGTGTTTCTTGGGGTTCATCTTCTTTCTGTCATCCCTATGACAATGTGTTTCCTTTGGTCGAGTCCTCTTCCCGTCAACCCTTTGACGAGGTATTTCTTGGGGTTCATCTTCTTCCTGTCATCCCTATGGCAATGTGTTCCTTCAGTTGAGTCTTCTTGTCGCCATCCCTATGACGATGTGTCCTTTCAGTCGGGTTTCATCTTTCTTCCCGTCAAACCCCTTTGACGACGTGGTTCGCTGGGTATGTTGTCTTTCCGTCAGATTCCCTTGCAAAGTGTGATTGGGCTCCAGTTTACATTTTCTCTCCTCGCGGTTTGCAAATTTTGCGGTCCTTTTTTGTATTCAATCACCTTGTACCTTGAATGTCTGAAAGCAGTTGCTATCATCCTTTCAGGTCCAAGTTGATTGAATAGGGGCAGCTGTAGCACCCCAAAATTTGCCCTAACTTTTTCTGGCTTTTGTTTCGCACTCATCTGCATATCCATTAGGTCATAACTCATTCATTCATTTCCATTGGGCTCCTAAGGCATGGGATCAAGGTACTTGGTCCATATTCTCAAGTCTCAGGCTTCAAGGTGGTTCATGGGGTTCATCATATCTTCTTAAGGTGAAGCATGGCAAAGGATTTCAAGTGGATCTTTTCCTCCTGATCAGAGGGACCAATTAGGGTTTATGAATCAAAAGGACTTCTTGAAGGGCTTTGTAGATTCAAGCATGTTCTTTTGGTATTCCATATGCTCACAAGTGTTCATGGATGGAGATTTGGTTGATGGTTCATGGTGAAGAATGTTCAGTGGATCAGTTGCAGGTGAAATAAAGCAAAAGTCAACTGTAAAGGAGAAACTCAACTGTGGAATTTTGAGGTTCTTTTCATGGTTTTCAAGGTCTCACATCCTCATATGGTCTTCAATTGTCAAGATTCATGCCATTCTTCAAGAATCAAGGGTTTGTGCAAAAGTTACTAAATTTGGAAAATGACCTATAATAAAAACTTTCCATTTTTGGCAATTTTTCCACCACATTCAACTTGACTTTTCATCATCAAGGAAGCTTCAAATGAATTTTCCTCAAACATGAAAGTTGAAGATCTTTCTCTCCCATTTCCAAAAAGTACTAGAACATCTCCATATCATTTGTGGAACTCTAGTTATGGTCAAAAAATGGCAAGGTATTTTAAGGGTTCTCAGATGTATCATTTTTTCCACCTTTGGCATTTTGGTACAAAATGAGTTGTAAGGGCTTCTAATGACTCAATTCAGATTATCACACTCAAGTACACTTCATTTGGCACAAGTTTGGCTTTGGAATCAAGTTATTTCATGCCATATTTCTCATTATTTTCACATTGTGCAAAATCGCAAATTGATTCAAAACTCACAAACCAAACAAGTGCAAGGCCCAATTTGAATTCAGAAGTGATCAGTAAGTAAATTGGAGGTGAATCATGCTTGTGGCAAGGAACTTGCACGTGGGAATTAGTGGATGCAACCCAAAATGCATTTTTGCAAATTCATCAAAATCTCATTAAACAAGGTTCTAATCACTTGCTAATCCTAATCAGTGGACTAATGGAGAGTATATAAGCTAACTCATACCCTCACAGCTAGGTCAGAGACTCTCATTTGCACAGTTTTGGTTTTTTGCTCTCACACTTTCTCTCTTCGAATCTCTTTCCTTGGAGTTTCTTGGAGATTTCTCTTCACATTCTTGATCAGTGAGGAGAATAGAGCAAGAATCAACTGCTATTTTGAGCTCATACTGAGGATTTCACCAAGTTCCATTCAAGAGGATTCAAACTTAAATCTCAAGATCTAGCACTCTAGTTGCATTTATTTTGCATCTAGAGGTTCCAAGGAGTAGATCTGCAATTTTTGGAGGGATTTCTTGGAGGATTTCAAGTTCTACAAGGTTCAGGTTGGTGAATTTTTCATACTTATAGAACTTAGTTTTATTGTGTGCGTTATGATCTGTGGACTTCACTGAGCATGTTGATCTATTTTATTTGAAGTTTGGACGTGTATCATGGATGAATTTTGAATTTAAAGTTTTGGATCTATTTTTTCTTTCCTTCGATTTGCATTGTATGCTGGTTATTTGATGAAATGAGTTTGGTATTCATGATCCTCGTGTTTTTCTGGTCAAAATGATGTACCTATGAGCAATTTATGGAAAAGACTTGGTTGCAGCTCACCGGAGAGGGTGACCGGAGCCTTAGCTCCGGTGACTGGTTCAGTTTCCGGCCGGTGAAGGTTTTAGATGAAGAAGATGCACTCAGCCGTTGATGTGCTTGATCCAACGTTCCTCGTTATGCCACGTTTCTTTAATTTTGTTTTTATTTTAATGTTTGCATATGTGTTGGACCATGGTTATTATTGTGTTCATCAATCCTGATCACTCATCATGAATAATCTTTGAATTGTTGGTTTAATGTGGTGCGTCAGATGAATGATGTGGTTAAGTTTATGCCAGCAAATTAAAAAAGTCATGTGCCTGTCATGTGAGTCTTTATTGTGTTCAAAATGTTTAGGTGTGTGCGTGTGTTCTTTGATCATTGTGTGCTTTTAATCATGACCCTAGATCTTGCGTACTGGTTGCTTGTGTTGATTTGATGATGTGCGTGAGATTGATCTTAAGGCTAATGTTAAACCTGATTGTTGACTGAATTCCATAGTTCCCCTTTGACTGCGCCTTTGGACCATTAGCTTTGGGCTTTGCTATTTGCACCATTCTTTTCAGCCCATCTTCCATTTCCAACGAATTTTTGTTGCTGTTTGCACCCTACTTGTTTTTTTATTTCTTTTTATGTTTCATTTAATGTTTGTTTTGCATTTTAATTTTCTAAAATCATTTTAATGCATACAAAAATCATAAAAAAATTCATGAAGCTTCTTTTTTAGTTTTATAAAATTTTTCCATATTTTATTTTCCTATTTTATTTTATTTTTGGTGCCTTAATTAATTGTTTAATTGTTTTCTTTTTTATTTGTCTCACATGTGCATACTTTGCATTGTAGAATTTATTTCTCATCATCTATACATGATTTTCAATTCACTCTTTTTGAATTTGTTAGATGACATTCTGAAGTGCATGAAAACATTTTTGTTTCATTTTTAAAACTTTTTCATATTGCATTTTGGTCCCCCTCTTTTGCATATTGATACATGTTTCTCACTTGACCTTTTCTTAATTGTTTGAGTTCCTTAACTTGTGAATTTTTGTGAGATCTTTTAGCATGTGTTTGTCTTCTGACTTATATCATTTGAGTTTGAATTTCACAATTGTTTAATGTCATATGATGCATGTTTACTTATTTGTACTTAAGTGACTTATGCATGATCTTCTTTTGACATCTCTTTACACAAGTTGATTTGCCATGCTTAATTGATTGGTTTCCTTTGTGATTCTTTGAATGAGCTTTTGACATGATGCTTACCCTTGGTTGAGGTCCTTTAAGACTAATTTTTGCAATTTGTGGATCATGTTTGGATCATGTTTGAGTATGCCTAAGTGTTGGAACTTTGTCCTCTCTTTGTAGTTTGCTTTGGTGCATGTTTTGAAGTTGTTGATTGATGTTTGAACTTGTATGACTTGAGTTTGGTTTTGATATGACATTGATGCATATGCTACTACCTCTTGAGTTCTATACTTGGTTTTCATGTTACTTGAGCATAGTTGAATGCATGTGGTTTGAATTGTATCATTACCTTTCCTTTTGTGAACTTCTTTGAATCATAATGCTTCTTGTTTTGAATCACTTTTGCACACATGAATTGTTGATGATATTATGATATTGGTTCTGACTTGTCTTCATTTTCATCTTGCCTTTCTCATTTCATTTTGATATGAAGTACATGTATGCTTAATTGTGCATTTCATACAAGTATGCTTGCATTCTTTCATGTTTATCTTTGCATGCTTACTTGATTTGTTTTGCATTGATCTTTGAAACATGTTGATTGATTTGAGTTGGACATTTATGATATGATGTGCTTGCTGCCATTTATTGTATCTCATCTCCCTTCTCCTTCTTCTCTTTTCTTCTCTTTCACTCTTTCTCATCCCATGAATCTCAAGACTTGTTCAAGTCTTGGATTCTTTTCCCTTAGAGCTACCTAGTCCAACTTAATTTTTGATTAAGCTTGGAGTAGGATTAGCATTAGTTTTTAGGTAGTCTTTTCTCCTAAACCTCACTAACCATAGGACATCCATGCATGATAACATTAGGACTCTTAGTTTCCCTTTAGAGTTTCCTTCGGGTTTTCTCTCTTCTCATCTCAAAATAAAAGTAAAAAACACTTAATAAAGGTTAACATGTATTGCGCTTGAGCCTTATATGTGGGAAGTGGAGAGCGAGGGGCTTCCTCTCATTCTTCTAGGATACCTAGTGTACGTCCTGTTGGGGACGATGCACAAAGTATTCGTTCCTGTATTTAAGACTTTGGTTCAATGCAAGTTGCAAATAACTGTAAAAGTCACTTCTTGTTAAAAAACTTCAAACAAATAATAACGTCTTTCCTTTGGGAATTCTTTTCTCATCTCACTCACTCTTGACGTACGAACGTGCTTCTTCTCGTTCTCTTGCAAGATGGTAACGCCTAAGTCTCCATACAGCGAGCTGCAACACCTGAGCTAGAACGTAAGTCGTTCCCTTAAAAAACACAATCCACCCCTAGTGAGGGGAACTACGTCGCTCTGATTCTCATTCTCCCGATGAGATACGTAGGCAGTGGGGTAGGGCCCATGCGAGCACTTCTTTTATTTTCCCTACATTTGTTTTTTTTCTTTCTCTCTCTCTTTTTTTTTCGGTTCTCCAGCTAGCAGTTCCTTCTCCTTTCCAGCAGCAGCGAAGTTCCAGTTGACGACACCCTTTGATCGAGACAAGCAAGAGTGGATCCCATCGGGTACGATGGATGCGTGGGGGTGCTAATACCTTCCTCATGCATAACCGAATCCCGAAACCAGTTCTCTTGGTCGCAAGACCATGCTCTATCCTTTCCCTTCAGGTTTACGCAGTATTTCCTTTCCTTCTCTTGGGATAAATACACATTGCTGGCGACTCTGTTCTTCCGCGCCACTCTCGCGTTTGTACCGTTGGATGCGAATCTTTCAGGAACGATAGCATGAACTGAGGCATTGTTATTCAAATGGGTCAAGACATATCCAAAGTTCAGAAGACCTAAAACTGCAAAGTTGATCTCAAGTTAATGGCTAGAGGAGATGATAACTCGAATTCGTATCATAATTTCTGACTCAATAAGCGCACTTTTAGTACCGTTTTATCGAGTCTTTCATACTATTTGCTTTGATTTATTATGTTTTCCTTTGTTTTTATGCCGACAGGTGTTTAATCGGCAAGTATGGAAAAAAGAGCGAAAACAGAGCTGAAGAAGGAAGAAAACAGCAAAAATGCAAGTTTTGGCCTTCCCAACTGAATGGCGCTCGCCATTTTCCCCTACTGAGGAGAAAGGCGTTCTCCATGTCCCAAAAAAGGATTGAAATCACCTTTTGAACCAATGACGGTCGCCATTAGGTATACGGCGGTCACCGTTTATGGCGGGAGCAGTTTTCCTGCAGCGGTTTGGCTGTTTTGTTCATTTCAAATTCAAATTCGAACCAGATCTTTTGGAGCCAGAATTTCTCTATAAATAGACCCCTCTGGTGTGTGTTTTGAGCATCCAAGACACGCGGAAGCGCTGCCGACGTTCCATTCATAGTTTTAGGCAGAAAAATCACTTGTAAAAGTGACAATCGCTCACATCGAGAGATTGTCACAATATTGTTCTTGTTTTATTCTGTACATCTTGGATCAACAACAATCTTGCCTTCAATTTAATTTCAGTGTTTTATTTTAGGTTCACTTACCTTTGCCGTATTTACTTTCTTGCCTTTAATTTCTTCAATTTACATTTATGCTTTATCCTTCTGCCATTGTTGTTATTTCAAGTTTCTACCTTTCTCTGTAAACATCGCTTTAAATTATTTTAAAACACTTATTATGTCTTTAGTTAATTTGAAAACCCAAAATTGTTTATTTGTTTCTATAACCATATTTGTCTAAATTGTCCTGAGTCCGGCGTATGAGGAACGTCGTTACCAACGGGACTCCGTAGAAAATAATAGGTGCGATAATATGAATATATGTCATTTTGGTTTTAATTTCCAAGTTTAATTTAAGTAACTTTGTCACGAGAGTGAGAGGTTATTTAACATTGTTTTGTCACGAGAGTGAGAAGCAAACTAAGATTTAAGCCGAGACCGCGAGAGCGTGAGGAGTGAACCAGATAGTGGGAATTAGGCATCATATCTAAATATAGCGAGAGCGCTTTAGATAGCGATTAAGATATTATTGGCTTTCAAAGTCTATTTCTTAGTTACCGGGAGAGCGAGAGTAAAATCTTGGGATTAGGAAGTATGGCTTTAGTTAAGACCGCGAGAGCGTGAGGCAGAGCCTTTAAGTCGGTATATTCTACGAAATAGGCGTATAATCACAATCAGTACCCGTTTTCTATAAGTCCCTTAGGTGCGCGGAAATCATATTTCGGGCTCGTTTTAGTATTATTTTCAAACCTTTAGTAATTAGAGTTTACATTTCCATTTCGTACCTTTTTAATCACAGCCTTAGCTTTACAAAGCAACGATAGATTATAGTAGGTTTACATTGGTCTCTGTGGGTTCGACAATCTTTTATATTACTTCGATAAATCTGTGCACTTGCGGACGCATCAGGAGACTTTGGCTACATGACAAAATTCAATGGATAATAGGGTGATCCAGCCTCCATTCACTATTACTTCAAAAACAAACTTCCTCTACTATAAATAGAGGTCATGTGTGACTGATCAAACCACCCCAAAACATCAAAATTCATGTTTTCCTCAAAATCATACTTCAAAACCAGAATTTCCTTCTTTGGCAAGTAACATGCGAATTTTCAAATAGAGAAAGATTCCATCACAACCAATGATCCTAACACCACACATACATCATATAGAAGCTATTCAAACACTTCTCCGCCATCTGTAACATCAGAATCACAAAGCACAAAATCCAACTTAGGCATAATTACAATTGAGGTGCCACAACAAGATCCAATGTTTTCAATCCATTCCAAGCTTCTAAATGTGAGGGCTAAGGTCTCTCATCTATTTTGGTTTTAATGATGTCAACAAATAAGATAGTCATTAGATTGTAATTTGAGCGGTATCACTTCATTGTCGGGCAAATTGCATCTAACCATCAATTTTCATGTGTCTAAACATATAGGAAGAAGTCTACATAATTTCTACATGTGCATGATCATAATATTGATGATTGGCATACTTGTTTCGAGTCTTGGTCAGCAAAAATGTTTAGAAAAATGAGTTTTTGAAAATCTGCAGGTCTTGAGTCGACCCAAGATGAGCATGAGTCGACTCATGCTATTTTGAACAAGTTTTGTGAAAAGTTCGGGATAACACACGCTAACCCCCCCTGTTGCATGCGTCGACGCATGCTTCTGGGCATTTGAATTTCTGCAAAATCTACAGGCTTGCGTCGACGCAAGGTGTTGATGAGTCGACACATGGTCACTCAATTTGATTAGACAGTCCTATGGGATAGCTCACGCCGACCCTCATTAAAGGAGCGGTCGACCCATGGTTGTCTGAACTGATTTTTCTGCATTCAATTTTTCTGTTATTTCGGTTACTTCATATTGTTGGTCATTTTATTCATTATATATAGTTGGGTCAGCTCACTTTTCACAATAACGAGAAACGTGAAAATTTATACCAATCTTTCTCTTCATCTTCATCTTCAACCTTGAGTAAACAAACAATTACACATAATCATTTTTGTTTGTGTCGCCCATTGTTTTGAAGTGATAACTTCAGAATTAGGAAGTGTGTGATCTTCATTTTTGGGTTGAGAATTGGTAGGTGTTTCTTGAATAAAACCTTAGGTTTTATCCTCCCAGAATCAAGGAGATTTTGGGGGTTTTTGCACAAACCGTTTCGTTCTACAGGGATTCAACCGTGCAAAGTTAACCGAAGAACAGAGTATTAGTTTGATTTAGTAGCTACAGTCATAGGATCGTAGAAGAAAGGTTTAGGGATCGAACTGCGGAAGATCGAAATCGAATGAGTGAAGGTGACTGAAGAACGGTGGTTTCTTGCAGTCTAGTAGCGTGAGACGGTGATTTTTTCAACCGGATTCGAGGCACTTGATTCGTCTTGAATCAAGGGGAGAGAAGACTCTGCATCAACAATCAAAGACGTTTCAGGGTTTGGATGTTCATTGTTCTTCTCTTGTATAAACAATTTGCAAATAGCAATCTATATATATATATATATATATATATATATATATCTCAATTCCATTTGTGGAATTGGGGGTAGAGATACCCATAGCGAGGACGATTGGGGAACTACCTAATCAAATCGCGTTTGTCCTCTCTTTCCCTACTCTTTTACGTTTCAATATTGTTCGAATTTGTGAAGTCTAAATCGATCAAAATTTCTGAGATAGTGTAATCTTAAGCTGATAAATTGTTTTGTAAATTTGATACAATCCCCTGGATTGTATTTAGGATCAGTTTAACATCACATTATTTGGAAATCTGCACTTAGTGTGTTTACGCACACGAAGTGTTCGATAATTTGTTTCAAAGCAAAATCGAACGCATTTGCATTTAATTGTTTGTCAACCTATCTCGTTGGATTGGATTATTATCAAGCAAATAAAACATTGTTGATTGCGTTCAAAGTTTGTTGAATAATCTGAATTTTTCTCATCCAACATTTCATTCCTAATATTACCGTGCATATCCGATCCTTTTAGTAGAGGTTCGTTGTAGACGTGATTCAGTGGTCGCTTCCATAGAAACTCTTTTTTAAAACCAATTTTTGGAAAGCCATTTGCGTGTAAAACTCAAGGGATATATTCAACCCCCCTTCTAGATCCTAGACATCGTCTAACAAGTGGTATCACGAGCTCTGATTTATCTGGTGCTTCGATAAAACTTCTTGGAATATGGTAAACGAACCTAAATGGGCTTATAATAGAGCTCCAGCTTTTACAGGCGAGAATTACAGCTATTGGAAGGATTGTATGTGCGTCCATATAAATTTCATAGGTCTGAAGGTTTGGAACGTTATTTTAAACGGTCCCATGGAAATTACAATGACCAATGCCAAAGGCATTGTCGTTCCCAAACCTGAAGCTTAATGGAATGAGGAGGACGAGAAAAAGTACAGCTATGACTGGAAGGCTCGAAATATGTGGATCTCCTCTTTGTGAGTTGACGAATATTATCGAGTCTCTCATTGTGAAATGGCCAAAGCCATGTGGGATGCTTTACAAGTAGCCCACGAAGGCACTAATGATGTTAAAATGGCCAGTATCAACACACTAACGCAAGAGTTCGATCTTTTTTACATGAAGTAAGGGGAAACCATTGCGGATATGCAAAAATGATTTACTCACATTATCAACAAATTGCATGTACTTGGTAAACCAATTCCGAACGAGGTTACTACTAATAAAATCTTGAGGTGTCTTAACAGGGAATGGAAACCGAAGGTCACCGCTATCAAGGAGGCGAATAATCTAGCTACTTTAGACCTCACGACATTATTTGGCAAACTCGATGAGCATGAGCAAGTGCTCATTAGCTTGGAAAAACATGAGAAGAGTATAAAGAAGGAGAAAACAAAAGATACGGAAAAGAAGTCGATTGCTCTTAAGGCTTCTTGTTTAAAGTCCACATCTAAAGAGCAAAGTGATGATGAAACCAACAATGACAAAGATGATGACTCTGATGATGACGTGAGTCTATTTGTGAAGAGGTACAATAGATAAGTTCGGAAGAATGAGATTCAACACTCGGATAAAAATCTAGTCAAATTTAGGAGGCAATCTAAAAATGAAGGCAACAAGAATGGCAAGGTTAAAGAACGTGTTACAACTGTGGAAAATCCGGGCACTACAAGCCGGATTGTCCATCACTTAAGAAAGACAAGGATATGGATAAGGATAAGAGTCGTCAACACAAAAAGTCAAACAAGTCTAGACGAGCATACATCACTTGGGAGAGCGATAGCGAGTCGAAAAAAGATGACAGCTCAAGTGACGAAAGTGAATCTGTTAATCTATGTCTTATGGCACGTCAAAACAAGAAGAAAGAGGTAAAACACTCTAAATATGATCATTCTAATAGTATGTCTCATTTAGAATTACAAAAGGCTTTTGATATGTTGCACCATGAGGCTAAGGAAGCTTTTCAACGCTTAGCCTCGAACAAAAAGATTTTTAAATACTTGGAGAAAAAGGTTTCCGATTCCAAAAAGGAATTGGAAGCTCTTAAAAACTCCATGGTGGATGCATCAAAAGCTAAGATTGATGAGAATAAGTCTCCATGGTTCAAGTTTGGGGGTTGTGATACTTGTCATATTTGGCAAAAAGAGGAGAGAACCCTTAAGGCTAAATTAGACAAGGCTCTTAAGCCTAAAGTTACATTTGCTATTAATCGAACACATTATCGAGAAAGTATGAATAATCCGTATCAAAGGTATACGTATGTGATTCGAGATATAGATAGAAAAGGTAAATTCCAAATGAACCGTGATTGCCTATATTGTTGCAAGCCTGGTCATACTATTGCTAAATGTCGTTTTAGAAGATTTCTTGTTCCAAAAGGCATTTATCAATGGTTGACCAAATGCGGTCTTGGTTTCACTTACCGCAAAGGACCCAATGAGAATTGGGTACCTACTCTCCTTTGATTGTGTTGTAGGTACAAAGTCTTGAGACCACCAAAAGAATATGGGTTCTGGATAATGGCTGCTCAAGACATATGAAAGGAGACATATCTCTTTTCATCGACTTTGTGGCGAAGAAAAAGGGGTTTGTCACCTATGGAGATAACAATAAGGGACAGATTCTCGGCAAAGGTAGTGTAGGTAACCCCTCATCTACTACTATCTCTGATGTGCTTCTTGTGGAAGGCCTTAGTCACAACCTTTTAAGCATTAGTCAACTATGTGCAAGAATTATAAAGTATCGTTTTCAAAAGATTGTTGCATAGTTAAAGATAGTGACAAGAAGGATGTGTTTAAAGGTTTGAGGGTGAGCAATGTCTGTATGCTAGACTTAAATGAGGTATCGTTGAATGGAGACAAGTGTCTTGTCACTATAAATGAAGATTCATGGTTGTGGCATAGACGGTTGGCTCATATCAATTTTGATTTGCTTAACAAAATAATCTCTAAAGACCTAGTCACCGGTTTGCCCAAAATCAAATTCACAAAGGATCATCTTTGTGATACTTGTCAAATGGGGAAGCAAACAAGGATCTCATTCAAATCTAAAATCCTCGTTTCAACTATGAGACCCCTTGAGCTCCTTCATATGGACTTATTTGGACCATCTAGGATCAAAAGCCTAGGTGGTAACTAGTATGGATTTGTAATAGTCGATGACTTTTCTAGGTTTAGCTGGACTATTTTCCTAGCAAATAAGAGTGATACCTTTTCAGCCTTTGAAATATTTGCTAAGTTATCTCAAAACAAGTTAAACACGAACATTGTGTCAATTAGAAATGATCATGGGGGTGAGTTTGAAAATCATTTGTTTGAAGCATTTTGTGAATCCCATGGAATTGATCATAATTTTTCCACACCACGTACCCCTCAACAAAATGGGGTGGTGGAACGTAAAAATAGAATTTTGGAGGAACTTGGAAGGACTATGATCAATGAAAGTGGACTTCCAAAATACTTTTGGGCCGACGCCATCAGTACGGCTTGTTATGTTTTGAATAGGGTGCTCATCCGGCCTATTCTAAACAAGACACCGTATGAGCTTTTAAAAGGGCGTAAGCAAAATATCTCTCACCTTCATGTCTTTGGTTGCAAGTGTTTCGTGTTAAACAATGGGAAAGAGACACTTGGCAAGTTTGATGCTAAGGCCAACGAGGGTATTTTTCTTGGATACTCTCAGACAAGTAAAGCTTATAGAATTTATGATAAAAGGTTACGAATTATTGAAGAGTCGGTACACGTTACTTTTGATAAGTCTTATCCGAAAAATGTCGGAGAAGGTAGTTCTTTTCATGGTGCAGGTGTATCTTCAGAAGACATACTCAAGGACACTGATAAAGGAACTGATCAGCCTGAAGCAGTGCGTATTGAGGAGAAAAAGGATCACCAACCTATGAAGAGTGAGGAGAATCATCCAACTAATGAAGATTACCTTCCTCCAGCATGGAAGTCTTCTAAAGACCATCCAATCGACAATATCATCGGTGACATCTCTAAGGGAGTAACCACCCGCTCTAAACTTAGTAACTTTTGTTATTACTCTGCTTTTGTGTCACAAGTTGAACCTAAAAACGCAAAGGAGGCATTACTATGAGCATTGGTTTTTATCAATGCAAGATGAACTAAATCAATTCAGGAGAAATGAGGTTTGGGACCTTGTCCCCCCTCCGCGAGATCATTGAGTAATCGGCACCCGATGGGTGTTTAGGAATAAACTTGATGAAGACGGAGTTATAACACGAAACAAAGCATGGATTGTAGCGCAAGGCTATAACCAAGAGGAAGGAATCGACTATAAGGAAACTTATGCGTCGGTTGCCCGACTCGAGGCTATACGCCTTTTACTTGCTTATGCTTGCACTAAAAACTTCAAATTATTTCAGATGGATGTTAAAAGTGCTTTCCTTAATGGATATATAAATGAATAGGTTTATGTTGCCCAACCTCCGGGTTTTGAATCCCATGAATATCCCGATCATGTCTATAAACTTAAACGTGCTTTGTACGGACTTAAACAAACTCCTAGGGCTTGGTATGAACGTCTAAGCAAATTTTTACTTGATCAAGAGTATTCAAGAGGCAAGGTTGACACAACCCTCTTTATTAAACGTCAAGGAAAACATTTAATTTTGATACAAATTTATGTTGACGATATTATCTTTGGGTCGACTAACATGTCATTGGTCAAGGAGTTTTCTAGTTTGATGCAGGGGGAGTTTGAAATGAGAATGATGGGGGAGCTCAACTATTTCCTCGGATTGTAAATCAAACAACTCGAAGAGGGTGTGAGAGCAAGAATTGTCTCTATAAATCGATCTATGTTTTGATGATAACAATACGTATTTGTGAAAGAACCATTTTATGTTTTAACGTGTGTTGTGTGTAGATCAGAATCATAGAAATTATCAGATCCAACAAGCACCAGCCAGATGAGCGAAATTGATAATATGCGAAGTTACTATGTGTGACACAAGTCGCAAGAAGCAAGAACGCTTCTGTATCTGATCATGATCAGTCAGATCCAAGGATGTCGATATTGCTGATGCAATGCTCTTGTGGATGCTCTCTGAAAGTGGTCGAGATTTTGAAGATTGTGAAGCTTCTGAAGAAGTGAACCGAAGTGCTGAAGACTCTCATGACTTGAAGTTCTGAAGGCAGAAGGCTCTGAAGACCAAGTGCAGAAAGACTCTAAAGACTTATGTGTACTGAAGATTAAGGTTCTGAAGATCAAGTATTGAAGACTCCGAAGACAGATTCCTAATGGACAAGTTCTGAAGTTTCGGAAGACTTGAAGAAGTAAAGGATAACATGCTCAAAGACAAGTGCTAAAGTTCTGAAGACTGATTCCTAATGGACTTCTTCAAATAACTGAAGACTTGACGTATCAGATATCCTGCTAAGAAGACTCTACTCATGCTTCATCAATTAACCATCAGAAGCCTCTAAAGTTTAGAAGTCACATGTTACCGTTGTGAGTAACTGTACACGGCGCCCAAGAAAGATATATCCCGTCACTTCTCCCACAGTAAAAAGGAGATGTGTTAGTACAGCTAGTTATTACACAATGTCTCTTTTCCAACAGCCAACAATATTTCAAACGGCTATATTTCTACTAGGTTATTTAAAAGAAAGAGCATTCGCTTTTGAATCATCGATTCCGTCCATGAATGGCGAATTGATCAAAGTCATTGTGTGAAGATAGCAACAACGATGAGTTCTCGTTGTAACACTTAGAATATCCAAAGCTATCACCATTTACACATGTCCATTGTTGTTGAAGCTCAAAGATCATCATTCAACACAACAACATTGAATTGATACAAAAGTTGTTGATGAAGAAGACAACATTGAAGATTAGTCAAGTCATCAACCCACCTTCTCGTCAGTGCTACATTGAAGATCTGAAGCAAGGAGTTGTTTCTCATAGCTTGCTCACCCAAGAAGACGAAGAAGAAGAAGATCTACAAGATGTCAACCATTGCCAAATCATTATACATCTCTGTAGTTTCTTTGTATAAGCAAGGAGCTGTTGTTCACATCTTGCTCGAACACTTGTGTGTTCTTTGTACTTAAACTTAGGAGTAATCTGCTTGTTAAGAAGCATCTTTGTAACCTCTTGTATAACTAATTCTTGGTGAATTAGAATTCCTTGAGTGGTCAGTGTGACCGGAGACTCGAGAAGACAATGGCGAGACGTCATTGTGGGAAAAGCCTGAAATAGGGTCAGTAGCATTATATTCATTATGATGAATCCTTGAACGTCTAGCTGTGAAAGCCTAGCAGTAGATCTTGCGAGATTGGAACCTGCAGGTCAATGTTTGTTATATTCATTAAGTTGAATCCCTGAACGGTTCATTGTATGTTAGTGACAGTGCGGCTGTGCAAGTGGTTAGTCACCGGTTGTTGCCCGTGCATCTGTAATCGAGATTGATTATAGTGGATTAAGTCCTTGTGTTCAAGGCGAAATCACCTGAGGAGGGTAGACTGGATTAACCTTTATGGTGAACCAGGATATATCGTGTGTTCTTTACTCTTATGCTTAATGTCTTGTTTATGTTTCTATATTGAGTTTCAGAACCTTACACAAGCAAGTCAGAACCTTGCAACTCTGATAAGCTTCTGCTCTGCAAGTTCTGAATGTTACTCATAGTGTTTAGAATCTTGTAAGTTCTCATTCCTCATGCATAGCAAGTCTGAATTCAACTTCGTTAGTTAGAGTCTCTCAACGAACTCTGATGTTATCCTAGTACTTTAATGACAAGATGCGAAATGTTGTTAAAAGAGTAAATACACAATTCAAACCCCCCTTTCTTGTGTCTTTCTCGCACCTTCAATTGGTATCAGAGCTCCGGTTCTGTTATTGATATATATCAAACACCTAACAGTGTCAGAAAAAGATCTGGATGCGGTGCGTAGAAATACTCTGGGTGAGATTGAAATCCACTTACAATTTCTGTAACAGTTCAGAAGATGACTGTGTACAAAGTTGTAATCAATCTAAGTATTTGAGCAAATCACTGATTCTGGAAGTTGTGCAGCTGTCAAACAACTAAATCTTCCTCACTAAAGTTTTAATGAAGATTGAAGAATCATCTGATAAGATAGACTCATCGGATAAGAAGTAGTATCTGATTGAATGCCTATCTTGGAAGATGCGTGTGGATGAACCACATATTTGCTCAAAGTTGAATCATCAGAAAATAAGAAGTCTTGTTTGCTGAAGATTAATTCTTTATGAGTTTTTGAGTTGTTTTCAAGAAACGGATTAGGTCCACCCTTGACTTTCTCGTATAAAAACTCATTCAGAACTTCTTCATGTAAAGAAGAAAGATTGTTGTTCTATGATTTTGAACTTCAGAGTGAAGTCTGTTGAAGTCAGAAAATCTGATGAATTCAAACTCTTAGAAATAATTCAACATTTGAATCTTGAATGATATAAAAGATAAAAGATTCAATGTAGAACTGAATATTGTTTTCTTGGAAGCAATACGGAGAACTGAAAGAATATTCAGGAAGAAGCATGGTTGTCAAACTCGCGGGTAGACTCGTAAACTCGTACGAGTTTATGAGTCTATGAAGCATAAACGAGTAGAATCGCGCATATAATCGTTTTTTGATAGACTCGAGTAGACTCGCACAAACTCGTATAGACTCGCGAGTCTATAACGAGTTTATGAGTCTTTAAGTTTTTTTTAGTTTTTTTTAAAACAAAAAAGGCCTAAATTCCCCTAAAAATTTTATTTTACTTTTTTTTACGAGAATTAAAAAGTTTATCTTCTAGTCTCTTGTTTTAGCTAAGTTTCTTCCTCCCTTCATCAACAGAGTGAGTTTGTTGTGTCCCTTACGTTGTTCGTGTTCGTGCCGGTAAATCAATCTTTTGTTGTGTAAGTATTTTTTATATGTTTCACTTAGATGCTTCTCATGTATGATATCTTGTGTAAAGGTGATGCGTCATTGTCCAATCAAGTCCAATGATCCCATTGCACATGTATCAATTTGCATGTGACAAAATAGTTTAGAAAATTTATGATTTATGGCAGAAAAGAGTTTGGGAAGGATATATTACCTACTGTAGAGTGATATTTCTATGGAGATATGACTCTAGAATTAAAGAGGTTTGCAATCCTTGTTTTAAGCTTAACTAGTAGCTCCTCTGGTAGTGAATGTAATTAAAGTTCCTTTGAAATGCTAATGAATTATTATTTGTTTGTTTATATACTTGATTTTAATTTTTTTTAGAAACAATGAGTTGAATTATTATGTACTTTTTAGGTTCATACAAAGAGAAGAAATAGGTTGCATAAAAAAAAGGTGAATAATTTGGTTTATGTCATGTACAATTTGAAGTTGAAAAGTGGAAAAGGAAAATTATATAGTGTTGTTTTTTCTTTTGAAGATATCCGTTCAGATGATGAATAGATAATTGAAGACCCTACTGAAGAAAATGTGCAAATTGAAGTTAATATTGAGTAAGATGATGTTATTGTTAATAGTATTGTGGAAGTTGATGTTATTGTAACTAATATGGTTCAAAGTGGTGGCGGTGTCAATGTTAAATTAGGTGGAAGTGGCACTTCAAGCAATCTAACATTGATTAATGATGAAGAAGATGTTTCATCTAAGGCATAGTTTGTTGAAAATACTCAAGATACCGATAAAGATGACAGTGATTATATTGGTGGTGGTGATTTCACTGGAGCTTTGGATGTTTGAAGTTATTAGCATATATGTTTTAAGATTTTTTTTGCTTGATGTAGTAGCCAATTAAGAAGAAATTGATAATTTAAGTCTTTAACTACATACTTTGCTATTTTACTTATTTTTGAAATTTAAATTTTCATGTTAATTGGTGTTCGATTATATATTTGTGTCATATACAAGGCATTTATAAGTTTAAAAACATAGGAGTGTGTCATATATGTGTCACTTATATGTTTTTGAAAGTCATTTTTAATTTTCCATAAACTCGTACGAGTTTGCGAGTCGAGTCTGCGAGTCGAGTCTACAAATCCTTTACGAGTTTGAGTAGACTCGCGAGTTTGACAACCTTGGGAAGAAGAATGTCAAGGATTCATAAAATACTTGATCAAGAATGAACTCTTAAGCTTTGCTTGAATCAGCATAACTAAGTTCTGATAACTTGAAACTATCTCTTTGGTGAATCAAATGTTAGTGATCAGATCACTATATGATAAGTTGTTCAGAACCCCTCAAGCACTGGAATCAGAAGATGTGAATCCAGACACTTAAAATCCTTCACCTCAAGTCAAAAAGAATTTAAGTTACTGGTGTCCTTTGGAAGGAAGAAATCAGTCAACATTCTATTTTGAAGTAGATATGTTGTTAGTCTCTGATGAGCCAACTATGTGCATTGTGAGATCAAGATGTTGAGCTTATTAACTGAAATTGCTATTAGCACAGTGAGAAAAGTCAAAATTGCTATGAGTTCTAAATGACTACTTCTCACTCTGAGAAACTGACTCTGGATGGCAAGAATACTCAAATCAGAATCAGACCAACGTGCAGACCATCAGAAGAAACATGCTTAGGAACAAGTTTCACTAATCAAACCAGCCACGGCAAGCTCTCAAGTATAAGAAGAAAGGAGAAGTCGTCAGGAACAAGGCACGACCTGCTGTTTAAGGATACAATCAACAAAAAGATTACCCACAACAGAGCTCTTGCTCCGGTCGATCAGATGTGAAGCAATATGATTATCAAATTCCTTTTTCGAGACCAAAAGACAAGTGATCCTGAAAAATTCAAGAACCCTCAGCAGTTCACTCAGAAAAGGAAAGATTAGAGTCAAGATGAAAATGTATTCAGACAAGTCTGTAAAGATTCCAGGTACCATCCTTCCTTCATTTATGACTTATTTTCTTAATAACAAATCTCTTATCAAAACCTTTGGTTATGCTGTGATAACTAGGAAAGTTCTAAGAAAATCCTTTATTTGTCTGCATATGCCTTTTGAAATAGTTAAAGAAAAGGGAGTCACATAAGTAAGATTCTCTGCATCATGTCATTCACTTTACGCGATCACTTCCTATAACCCATAAGTACACTCCAACTAGTACTCCTATTCCAGACCTAACTCTCTCTCTCTCTTAGAGCCCCTTTACCTAACCTAGTTAGTCTAAGAAACCAGGATGTTCAATTAAATTGTAGCACATTTCTTGCAGCCATCCAAATCTCCTTGATATACTCACATTAAATGATATTTGTTCAGTCTCAGAATAGGGAAACGTGCTACCTTGACCAAAATAGCTCTTCACCTAAGCTACTAGCTTTAAGCAGGCATGATTATGCTCTGACAAGTTAGGATTCCCTTTAAATGTTGGAAATAGTGAAAAATCCCTTTACCTGCATTCTTGGCCATGTGCTATTTAACGATTAATAAATAAAAACCTTGAAATTAGGAAGCGTGTCATCTGGTTCCCTCTTAGAATTAATGACTTCATAAAGCAGTTACTGCATCCACCTAACTTTTGCTAAGAATAAAGTGCATATATATCTCTTTGATCTTCCCTAGAATAACAAACTGCTTAGTTGTCCTCATCCTTTAGACTTCTCCTAAGAATTCTAATCTTCCTAAGTCATTCTCAGTTATTGACCTATCCAGTTCAAACTCCTCCACTCGTCTATTTAAAACCATAGCTATTCTGAAAGAATTCTCCACTATCTCGTAGTCCTAACCTTCCTTTCATCCTCAATCTAAAATGACTCCAAGAACCTTTTATGGCAATGATGATCTCCTGGAAGTCATCAATGAAAAACGACCAAATCCAATGGATACTAATCATGATTTTCATCTTGGCATTCACTTCCAAAATTGGAATGGATACATTCACCTGCTTAGAGGCTCAATTTATCCGAACCTCTTAAAATCCTTTTGGATTAATGCCTACATTAGCAGTAATGGTCTGACTATCTCATCTGACATTTATAGTCTTCCAGACACCATCAATGCCACAAAAATCTCTGAAGCTATTGATTGTCCACTAGGAGGTGTCACTCCCAACCATGCATCCATTCGATGCACCTCTGATACTAAAATGCACCACATGTTTGATAAAGGATCCGCTTTTGAACCCACAAATCCTGAAAAACTTGTGCCAATTGCCAGAGGATGGTTCAAATTCATCTTAAATAATATTAAACCTCGTAATACAAATAAAGACTTTCTATATCATGATGATAAGCTCCTCATCATGTGTCTCCTTAGGCCGACTCCTATTGATCTGTCTCAAATTATCTTTGATCATCTAAAGGAATCAATTCTTATATGAAGATCAATGGATAAGTCCTTCATTCCCTACGGAAGAGTCTTATCTGAAGCACTCTTCAGAGCTGGTATTGTGCAAGCAAATTGCAGAATTCGGTGTGGACCAGACACTGCTCTGAATAGGAATTTTTGTGAAACCTTCGACAGCAGATGGTTCTCATAAAATTAGAAGACTATCTGTCATATTTAGGCTAAGTTATTAGTATGTAATGGTTTATTAAGATCACATGGTAATTTTGTGTAATTGCAAATTAAATTAATAAAGTATGCATTACTCCTATATAAGTGCACTTATAAAACATATAAGACAAAATTCTTGAAAGAAGAAAATATGTTTTCAATGCTGGAGAATCATAATACTCTCAGATATGCACTTATTTCAAATCCTTGACTCCCGTCAAGAATCAATTAGAGAATCCTATGCGTAATTTCTTGGTTTTTCCAAGAATGGTAATTTGTCAGACTCTGTGCTAGTTCTAATTCCCAACCTAAGATGTCTACGAAATGATGAACCTGACAGTTGGAGTCACGAGTTTTTAATTAACTCTCTATTTGTTGCCTACTTAAGGCACCGTATCCACTCCTCTATCCATCATTCCAAACCATCTCAGTCAGTACCCTTCTTTAGTATTTTCTCCAGGATGTCCACCTCTCGTCGAACACCAGTTCTCTCAAGGAACTTGGCTTCACTAGAACTTCGTCCGAATTAAGATGTCAGAACTGGGAAGGTTATCTTGAGAAGCTTCCAGGTCTCATTTACACAGATCTTGTTAAAGAATTCTGGGCAAATGCTGATGTGTTTTCTAACGAATACAACCAGCACATCATTAAGTCAGCCGTCTCTGGAATTCCAGTGGTAATTAAACCCTCTGTCATTGCGGAAGCAATCAAGTGCGATGAAAACGGTGACACCACTGAAGACTACAAGGAAAGGAAAATCTTCAATGATCTCATCTATAAAATTCATTGTGGAAATGGTCCCTCCAACTATGTCTCCACACTCAAACCCTCAGCTAAAGTCTGGCATAGAATAATGGAAACAAACCTTTGACCTAGAGAAGTAGGAGAACAAGTGCTAACTCATTCAGATAGACTATTCATCTTCTTTTTGATCTACAAAAGGAAAATAAACCTTCCCCTAACTATGTTCAATCATTTGAAAGAACAAATTCTGTTGTCTAAAGACAAACCCTCTCTCAGCATTCTGTTTGGAAGAGTCATATCTCGAGTCCTAGAAATCCAAGATGTGATTACCAGGCCAAACCACTTAGGAGAAACCACTGAATGTTCACCCATAGATCTTACAAATCTATCTGGAAGTCCTAAGGAGAAATAGATTTAAGTTATAAGATTTCTGTCTTGATATGTTGTTTCCTACTCTATGTACTCTTATTAAGATTATTAAATGAAATATCTATGTTTTGATCATCTTGAACCTCTCAAGATTAAGCTCAACCTATGCTCTGCATTTTTTTTAAAACTATGTTATGTTGATGCTTCTATCTGATTGTTCATAAATGAAATGCTATAATTAATCTCAACAGATGGTCCAAAATCTTCAATTGGTAATCGAAAGATTCCATCTAATTGTCCTTCAAATGAATATGCTATGGTTATAGATGGTTATCACTAAATGACTCGGATTGTTCTTAACTGCTCAAATGTTGGCCCTATGTTCTATGTTGTTTAACATATCCAGAATATATATAATGATGTTGATATGCTTAAATGCTTAAATGCTTGACTGATGAAGGAATTACATGCTTAAATGCTCATATGCTCTAACACTTTTTGATGATGTCAAAAAGGGGGAGAAATATAATGATTTTGATTGAGAAAATGAAATCTGAAGAATGCAAAAAGAATGCAGAACTCAAACAAAGTACTCACATAAAATACAAAAATGTGTTACTTCTAACGTTTGTTTGTTTGATGTTATCCGAGGAACTCTAAACAAGTTCACTAGGCATTCTAAGACAGGTTAAGAAAGAAGAACAATGAAGTACACTTTGTGAACATATGTTCAGAATCAGATCTACCCAGTACTGTTCAGAAGTTGAGAACTGTCTGAAAGTCAAAGTTTATCGTGATCTCTATCTCACTTGGTTCAAAAGTTGTAAGCTGTCTAAGAATATGAGAATCAGAACATAAGAATCAGAAGAAGGAAACTCTGAAAGCAGTCAAGACAAAGTCTACATCTCAAGATGCTTATTCAGAAGAACTGTGCAAATCAAAAGTCAAAGAACTGTCTGAAGATCCGGATTGAAGAGCCAAGAAGAAGTAGTTCTGATGTTTACCAGGAACTAATTAAGAAGAAATGATTTAGTATCAGACTAAGTCAATAAATGGTAATCAGACTCAGTATACACAAAGATTAGTATCAGACTCATCAATCAGAGCTAAGCTGTGAAATGTTGTATATACCTTCATTAGTATCAATCTCAGCACACTAAGGAAATACCCTTCAAGTGGTATGAAAAGTAATCCTTCACTTGGTATCAGACACAACATACTCTGGTATAATTCAGTACCAGAATAAGATTAAAACATGTGTGACAGTTTCAAAATCAAGCGTTGATTGATCACAAATATTAACCTTCAATTGGTATCTGATAAAAAAATCAAGCTTTGATGAACCACTGAGTTGTGACAGTAACAAGGTTCTGAGATGAAGACCTGTTCTCAAAAGTCAAACTCTGAAATGTCATGATCTTTATTGGTGATTAAAATTTAATATTCCTGAACTATGTTCTGAAAGATCCCAATATCTGATTTATGGAAATTAGGGGGAGACTACCCAGAAGATTCAAATGATAAATCCTATAATCTTCACAAAGTCTGAAACTCAGGGGGAGTTTCTTAAAAGACAGTGTCTGTCTATGATGAATAGTGAGGCTATGTTATCAGACAAAAACTGGTCTGCTTGTGCTTAAATGAATCTACTGAAAGGTAGAAATGCTTCAGAAGTCTCTGAAGATTACAAGCTCTGATACGACTACAAAGAAATTGAGTTCTGAAGATCTAAAGATGGAAGTTCTTATGAACTAGTCCAGATGCTAAAGATTCTCTGTTCTTTTAAAGACAAGATAGAGAAGTAGTCCTTTTCTATTCTTCGTTCTGGTAACTCAAGTTGTTACTCTGTATGTCTTTGGATCATATAAGATTCTAGATGATCATAGATAAAACTTTGAGGATAACACATTCAGGGGGAGCTGTTGTTCCAGACTCTAAATATGTTTGTTTTGGTGATTACCTTGTATAAAATGTTCAATCAAAATACTTGTTTTGTCATCATAAAAAAGGGGGAGATTGTGAGAGCAAGAATTGTCTCTACAAGTCGATCTATGTTTTGATGATAACAATACTTATTTGTGAAAGAACCATTTTATGTTCTAACATGTGTTGTGTGCAGATCAGAATCATAGAAATTATCAGATCCAACAAGCACCAGCCAGATGAGCGAAATTGATAATATGCGAAGTTACTATGTGTGACACAAGTCACAAGAAGCAAGAACGCTTCTGTATCTGATCGTGATCAGTTAGATACAAGGATGCCGATATTGCTGATGCAATGCTCTTGTGGATGCTCTCTAAAAGTGGTCGAGATTATGAAGATTGCGAAGCTTCTGAAGAAGTGAACCGAAGTGCTGAAGACTCTCATGACCTGAAGTTCTGAAGGCGGAAGGCTCTGAAGACCAAGCTCAGAAAGACTCTGAAGACTTATGTGTTCTGAAGATTAAGGTTCTGAAGATCAAGTATTGAAGACTCTGAAGACAGATTCCTAATTGACAAGTTCTGAAGTTTCAGAAGACTTGAAGAAGTAAAGGATAACGTGCTCAAAGATAAGTGCTGAAGTTCTGAAGACTGATTCCTAATGGACTTCTTCAAATAACTGAAGACTTGACGTATCAGATATCCTGCTAAGAAAACTGTACTCATGCTTCATCAATTAACCATCAGAAGCCTCTGAAGTTCAGAAGTCATATGTTACCGTTGTGAGAAACTTTACACGGCCCCCAAGAAAGATATATCATGTCACTTCTCCCACAGTAAAAAGGAGATGTGTCAGTACAGCTAGTTATTGCACAAAATCTCTTTTCCAACAGCCAACAATATTTCAAACGGCTATATTTATACTGGGCTATTTAAAGGAAAGAGCATTCTCTTTTGAATCATCGATTCCGTCCATGAATACCGAATTGATCAAAGTCATTGTGTGAAGATAGCAACAACGATGAGTTCTCGTTGTAACACTTAGAATATCCAAAGCTATCACCATTTACACATGGCCATTGTTGTTGAAGCTCAAAGATCATCATTCAACACAACAATAATGAATTGATACAAAAGATGTTGATGAAGAAGACAACATTGAAGATCAGCCAAGTCATCAACCCACCTTTTCGTCAGTGCTACATTAAAAATCTGAAGCAAGGAGTTATTGCTGATAGCTTGCTCACCCAAGAAGACGAAGAAGAAGAAGATCTACAAGATGTCAACCACTGCCAAATCATTATACATCTCTATAGTTTCTTTGCATAACAAGGAGCTGTTGCTCACATCTTGCTCGAACACTTGTGTGTTCTTTGTACTTAAACTTAGGAGTAATCTGCTTGTTAAGAAGCATCTTTGTAACCTGCTGTATAACTAATTCTTGGTGAATTAGAATTCCTTGAGTGGTCAGTGTGACCGGAGACTCGAGAAGACAATGGCGAGACGTCATTGTGGGAAAAGCCTAAAATAGGGTCAGTAGCGTTATATTCATTGTGATGAATCCCTGAACGTCTAGCTGTGAAAGCCTAGCAGTAGATCTTGCGAGATTGGAACCTGCAGGTCAATGTTCATTATATTCATTAAGTTGAATCCCTGAAAGGTTCATTGTATGTTAGTCACAGTGCGGTAGTGCAAGTGGTTAGTCACTGGTTGTTGCCCGCGCATCTGTAATCGAGAATAATTATAGTGGATTAAGTCCTTGTGTTCAAGGCGAAATCATCTTAGGAGGGTGGAATGGATTAGCCTTTTTGGTGAACCATGATATATCGTGTGTTCTTTGCTCTTATGCTTAATATCTTGTTTATGTTTCTATATTGAGTATCAGAACCTTACACAAGCAAGTCAGAACCTTGCAACTCTGATAAGCTTCCGCTCTGCAAGTTTTGAATGTTACTCATAGTGTTTAGACTCTTGTAAGTTCTCATGCCTCATGCATTGCAAGTTTGAATGCAACTTCGTTAGTCAGTGTCTTTCAACGAACTCTGATGTTATCCTAGTACTTTAATGACAAGATGCGAAATATTGTTAAAAGAGTAAATACACATTTTAAACCCCCCTTTCTTGTGTCTTTCTCGCTGTAGCGGCAAAATCGTGAGTATAAGCTATTGATTAACTTAACTCGAAAAGCAAGAGTCGCCACCGCACTTTTATTTTATCCAAAAAGGAAAGGAAAAAGAGCGAACAAAACCTACACAAGCTCTACAACGAGAACAAGTGAAGAGAGTCCGGGTTCGGGGGGTTGGTTACGCAATGGGAAGGTGTTAGCACCCAAAACGTCTATAGTACTCTATAGGAGCCCTTTGAAATATCTACCGCTTTTGGTCTGAAAAAGTTTGCTTGAAAAGAGATTGAGGAGATGAGAAGAGAAATTTTTTTTTTTAAAGATTTTTGTGTTTGGAGAGACTAGTCGTCTCATGCCTACCTACCCACGATGTGCAATGTAGGATCAAAACCCCGTAGTTCGTGGTACAAAGAATGAAATTTGTTTGTTTTGGTTGTTTTTAAATGTAAAGACAAGTCGTCATTTCCAAGCGAATAATTCTGCTTGAAGAAATGAATCATGTCTAAACTTATGAAAAAGTTAAAGGAAAAAGTGCACGAGGGCACGAAAAGAAAGTGATGAGTTTGGTGTTTTTTTTAAGTCTTATGAAAAAGGTCTCAATATGCTTATGTAGTTTAGCATTTGATTAAGAAATGAAAAGAAAAGAGTAAAAATCACTTGACAAAGTCAAGGTTTGATTATGAAAGATGTGAAAGTTTGAAATCAAGAAGGTTTTGAAAAAGAGAGAAAGTTTTGAAAATTGAAGAATGGGTGGAGAAGAAGAGACTATCCTAAAGCATAAAGTAAAAGCTAAGGAAGAGAATAGCCTAACCACACAAGTAAGCTTCCAAGTCTTCGAACCATAATTCCAAAGCAAAGGAAGGAATGTCCTAAGTTCTAAGTCCAAGGTTCCAAGAATTGCATTGGATGTCCAAGGTCCAAGTTCAAAACTCCATGTCCATTTGCATAGGATAGTAACCATAGTCCAAGATTAGAATCACAAGTTTTTTAGAGGTTTTGGCCTTTATTAATGTTTTAGGTCCAAGTGGACAAAGAGAAAAGGCATAAGCATAAACATGTGTCCAACGGACAAAGGAAAAATTGCGGAAGCATAAACATATGTCCAACGGACAAAGGAAAAATTACGGAAGCATAAACATGATATGAAATGATAAAAATGAAGCATAAAAGTAAAAGAGATAGGGTGCGAGAAGTAATTGTAAAGAAGTTAGTACAAGAGTAATGTTAGTAAGTTAGTGATTAGTAGTTAAAGTTAGTGATCAATTATAATTGAATACTTGCACTTAGGTCAAGATTAATGAGAACTCATTAGAGGATTGATAAGACCAAAGCCTCCTAACAACAAGTTTCATAAGTTTTGACCCAAAAGACAAATAATCAACTATTCTTGATAGTTTTCCGAGGCGGGACAAATTTTGGTCTATGTTAAGCGCACGCCGAGTAATTTGTTCGAGCAATTACCCTACGAATGAGGCCGGCCATGAGATGTATGTGTTAATGCACGCGAGATGAACGATATATGGATCGTCATCCTAAAGCGATGCCACACGAAAAGAAAAGGTGGTAATGATCTCGTCTCGATCGAAACTCAACAAAGGAATTTCACGATCACTTCGACTTTCATCGATCAAAAAGAAAATAGATGAAGAAAAATGGATCTAAAAATTATGATCCACACAACCAACAAAGAAGAGAAATTCAAGAAAATTAAAATAATAAAAAAAAAACTATGATATTTTTAATGATTTTTGAAAATGTTTAGAAAAAACAAGATTTAAAACTCAAAGATCCACAAAAATAGTAAATCAAAGTTAAAATAAAAAAGAAATTAAGAAGAATTTTATTAAAAAAAAGAATACAAGAAAATTAAGGAAAATTTTATGATAAAAAAGAAGAAGGTGGCATTAGAAAATGGGAGGTGAATTATGAAAATGAGATGGTGATGGTAGTGAGCCAACACGGCCCAATCACACATGATGTTAGCAATAAAAAAACAATGAGTTAAAGAAAAAGAACAAAACACGTCCGTCTTCTTCAAGAGGAAATTGAGACGGTACTGTAGCTTCTCCTTTCTCGCGAATTCTCGCCGCCGGCCATAGAAGGCCACCACACTGCGCCTCTCTTCCTTTCGTTTTCATCAAAAGAGAAAAATGACAGAAACAAAATCTGTCTTATTATCTCACCATGAATCGATCTCGTGCTCTCGGACCAATAATCGAAAAAGGATCTTGTACTCCTCTTCTACTTTTTCTGAACCGCGATTGGATCTGAGGGTGTTATTGCGAGCTTCGCGAGGTGTTGTTGCTGAAACGTTGTGCGATTCGGTGCGGAAATGTTGAGGGTGTTGAAGCTCGTTGATGATTTTGTGGAGGTGAGTCTCTCCTCTTCTTGTGCGTCTGAACCGCGATGTGTTGTTGTTGAAGATTGTTATGAATTATTGAATGAATTTGTAGGTATGTTGTAGCTTTGAAGATGAAAAAATTGGATTGAATTTGTGTTGCAGGTTAGAATTGATGAAGGTTAGTTTGAATTGAAAATGAATTATGGAGTTTTTCTATTTGTAATGGTTTAGTTTTTGTGAATTGGAATTGAAGCTTGGTTTTTGGAATTGGTATTTTTGCAGAGTTTTCTTGGCTTATTCAAGCTTGAGAATTGAAGGGAATGAAGGGTGTATTTATAGGAGAATTGGGTGAGAATGAGGCTGAAGTTTTGCGTTGCCGTTTACTTGAATTTTCTCGCGTTTCGGTTTATGGCCACCTGTGTGTATTGCGTTGATGTATCATGCTACTGCGGCTTGGAAATGGCGTGTGAATTTGTTGGAGCTGGCGTGATGTTTACGTGTGGATGGCTGGTAGATGGTTTGGACGTGAGCTGCTGCGATGTGCGTTAGGCTAGTGTATTGTGTGTGCACGGCTTGGATTGGAGCTGGGTTGTGTTGAAGGCGTGACCGGCTTGGATTGTTATGTGAAGCTTGGTACATCTTGGTTTGGCAGTGTGATTGTTTCGTTTTGCTGAACTTTGTATGTCTTACGTCGGCTTGGCTTGTTGTGCTTTGGAAGTTTGGTTGTAGGCTTGGAAGTGGCTTTGTACACGGCTGAAACTTTTGCAGCATGAGGCTTCATCGTGTGGTGTATGGAATGAGCTTCATGGGCTTTTCATTACTACTCCTTTTTTTTTGTACTGGTTGTAAACTTAAAAAGGACAATGGCCCTATCTAAATTCAATAGTAGATTTTTTTGTAGAATTTTTTTTATGAATGGGCTTTGTAATGGAATATGGATAAATTGGTTGTTGGAAATTTGATTTGTGAATGGATAATGAGATATAGTTATGAATAGAAAATGGAATTGGAAATGTGAAATTAGAAAATGGATATTGGAAATGGACTTTTGACTTTAAATTGGATATGGATATGGATTTAAGAAATGGATAAAAAATATGGATTTAGGAAATTAAAAAATGAATTGGTTTAGAGAAAGAAATGGTTTAATTGGATATAATGGATATTTGGGTTTTTGAATTGAAAATGGGTTAGAAAATGGATATGAATAGCTTAGGAAAGAAAATGGATATAACAAATGGATAACTAAACTTTCTCACAAGCCACTGATAAAGTGCACACAGCTACCACTGAACAAGCCACAACTAAGCAACAGCCATTTGAATCTGACTTTCTGAACCCAAAACTCATATGAACCACTGCTTGATAAACTGAAGAATCTCAGCACAAGACATCTTGCTTTTGAACAACCACATGTGACTTGAAATCACTTCATCGTCTTTGACAAACCTGCACAACACACAGGGAGAGAAACAAGCAAACGACAACATATTCTTTTTGTATTTTTGGTTAGAGGTTAGATAAACAGAAGCAAGTAAGAAAGAGAAACACACAGGTGCTCAGGAGAAGCACAAACTGTGATCTTGTTTGTGGATAAGAGATGCAAATGAAATGTGCGAAATCTTAGGGGTAAAAATTAGGGTCTTACAGCTGCCCCTATTTAAGTTTCTTCAATCAGGAGATATGAAGGTTGAAAACTTCGTCTCGACAAGATTGAAGATACTTAAATACAGAAATCCGAATTTTTAGCCATAAGATGTCACAAGATGATATGAATGCACAGGATGAGACAGACTGCGGGGAAACTTGAAACAAAGGATATAAGGTAAATTGAGAGATGACGTGAAAAGACACACCCGGGAACACAAGCTATTTCTGGAGATCTGTCAAGGTGACAAGAAGTATCCATCAATAGTTGGAAAGAGAGGGACAAAACCCTGGAAGACATGTAGTGACATCCAAGAATAGCATTGGATAGAAACTACGAACGAGACAAAAGGTATGTCAAAAGATGTCCAAGAATAGCATTGGACAGCAGCAAGAAAGTTTCTGGTAAAAACAGCAGCGTCATCCAAGAATAGCATTAGATGGAGGTGAAAAACACTCTGTTGGGTAAGATATCCAAGAATGGCATTGGATAAAGGCACTGCAACATTCAAGAATGGCATTGAATGAGGCAACAACAAGCATCAGAGACATCCAAGAATAGCTTTGGATTTAGCTGAGGAAAAGATATCCAAGAATGGCATTGGACTTAGCTGGGGAAAAGGTGTCCAAGAATAGCATTGGACTCTGTTGAGGAAATCATATCCAAGAATGGCATTGGACAGAAGAAATCATAACATACAAGAATGGCATTGAATGTAGTGAGAAAAGTTCTGGAAAATATATCAAAATTATCCAAGAATGGCATTGGATAAAAGGTTCACAATATCCAAGAATGGCATTGAATAAAGTGAGCAAGGACCTTCAGGAATGGCACTGAAAGGTAAAGATAAACTCATTCAGGAATGGCACTGAATGAAGAGATACAACTTTCAGGAATGGCACTGAAAGGTAAAGGTAAATCACTTCATTCAAGAATGGCATTGAATGACAGTGAAAAAGACATCCAGGAATAGCACTGAATGCAAAGGAGAAAACTCATCCAGGAATGGCACTGAATGAATAGGAGAAAACTCATCCAGGAATGGCACTGAATGAACAGGTAAAACATTCAGGAATGGCACTGAAAGTAAAGGTAAAAACTCTTCCAGGAATGACACTGAATGAACAGGTAAAACTTTCAGGAATGGCACTGAAAGATAAAGGTGAATCACTACATTCAAGAATGGCATTGAATGACAGTGAAAAAGACATCCAGGAATAGCACTGAATGTAAAGGAGAAAACTCATTCAGGAATGGCACTGAATGAACAGGTAAAATTTTCAAGAATGGCACTGAAAGTAAAGGTAAAATCTCATCCAGGAATGGCACTGAATGAACAGGTAAAACTTTCAGGAATGGCACTGAAAGATATCCAAGCAGATCTGTTGGGGATTATAGAGGAGAGAAAAAACTTCCAGGAATAGCACTGGGAGAAACAAGAGGAACAAGGTATCCAGGAATGGCACTGGAGATAAAAAGAGACAGACATCCAGGAATGGCACTGGAGAAACAAGAGGCATACATCCAGGAACGGCACTGGAGTGAAAGAATATAAAGATCCAGGAAAGCAAGACATCCAGGAATAGCACTGGAAAGAAAGAAGACAGGACAAGACATCCAGGAATAGCACTGGGTGAAAAGACAGGTAACTGGCAACATTCAGGAATGGAACTGAATGAAAAGGCAGGTAAAAGTTTTGGTAGGTGCCAAGTAAGTTGGACTTTGACCACAAGGTGAGATGTTGAAAGCAACAGGACCTCGGAAAAATGCATATGAGCACGAAGCAAACTTCGAGCTATGAAAATGTTCCTATGCAATGATATGTAAATGATTTATGTATGCGATGCAGATGATAGAGACAACTGAGATAGACTCTTTTGTGAGGGAATAATGGAACTCTGATTCCTCAACACAGGGAACGCTGGCCACTCTGCTTGGATAGAAGATGTTGACCACATCTCTGTCACACTTATGAATTGTATCAGGCTGATGGTCTTTTGAGGAAAGACGTCTTGAGGATTCTTGAAGGAGATTTCCCCAGATTGCTTGACTGATGATGATAAACTGATCATAGCTTCAGTCTGTCTGCTGCAGGGGAAAAAATGAACTGATCATGGCTTCAATTCTTGAAATGATTGTTGAGGATAAACTGATCATGGCTTCAGTTGTTGGGGATGAATGAACTGATCATGGCTTCAGTTCTTGAGATGATTGTTGAGAAGGCTAAACTCAGTATGAATCTTGAAGGAGATCTTCTGGCTAACCATTTCTGAAAATAACTTGCACTGAGCAAATATGATTCACAACAGGATCTGGATGTAATGTGCCCCTGATAAGATCACTGACCAGGTTTCTCAACTGTTTGAAAATTCCTAGATGAGGAAAGTTTGCCTGTAAATAAGATTATTCAAACAGACATGGTAATTTTAATGCAAATCTCATGCAATTTTTGAAATCAAAAATCATTTTTGGAATGATGTTATTGATGTAAAGCAAAAGAATCAGTTGTCAAAACACGGCGGTTAAGACATGCAAAGTGAAAGAGAAAGCAAAGGTAAGACATCAAAGCAAATGATTGGCAACAAACATAGGAGTCAGTTTACGCAACCTTGCTGTAGTATGCTTTCAAAAGAAACCTGACTTCAATTAGGTCTTTTGAATGTTGTAACGTGGTCTGGTTCACGGTTTTTTGAAACAAAGGATATAGGCTCAAAGTTTATTGGTACCCAACCCAATCTTCGTGATGACCTCCAATCCTATGCTCAGTTAATTCAAACTATGCATTCAGGTTCCAAGAGATTTTGGAATTGCAACACTGTTATGATGATGGTTCAAGGACCAAGGTATTTTTGAGATGACAGTCACTCTTTCTTACAACATTTTGTTGTTTGATGAGGACCACAGTCAACTCGTTTTGTCTTTGAGGATTTTGGCAACCTCTTGATTTTTCTTTTGTTATCCCTAAATTTTGCCTGAACTGCGTCATTTGAACTTACAGTCAGCGGGATGCCCCAATTTTTGCCTAAGTCTCCTTCATAGGTTTTGACTTAGCGGCCTTTTCTTTTGATTCTTTTTCCATCATTTTTTTTTGTTGAAAGGTAGTGACTGCCTGGTTTAATGATTACAGTGAACCATCATTGGCTTTTGATTTGAAAGACATCTTCGATACTTCTTTGATGTGTGCGAAGGAAAGCTTGTGATTGCAACCTTTATTGGAAAGTGTTTTACATGCACAGTCAAATTAACTGAGAACTACCCATCCCCAGGTTAAGATGCGGGTTTTTTAGTACAGAAAGAAACTCCAAACTTCTAGGCTCGAAGGGCTTGACAAGAGATTAACTTCCTTATTTCTCCAGTGTTTGGGAGTTGAAACAATGCCTGTACATCCTCAGCCAAGTTTTAATTGAAAGCATACAGTAGCAATTTTAGGTATTTTGCTTTCGTCATCCTCCCTCCAATCTTTGCATAAACAAAAGCTTGATAAAGAAGGTGAACAGGAGATATATTTTTTGTGAAAACGAAAGCATAAAGATGCACACAGTGGATGAATTTGAATCAAACATTGCATTGCTCATTTCATTGAAATTACCATGAAAGTACAAATAAAGTTCAAAAGCAAACAAACAATACAATCAAAGGAAAATGCAAACAGAAAGAAACAAGGCTTAGTGATTAATCAGCAACAAAGATGAGTTGTCCCGTCTGAAACACTGGCTTTAGGAGATGATCCGTCTGAACTCGCTCAAACTTCACTTGGCATGCTCTGGCAAAGGGTTGTTGACAACATTGGGATTGTCATCAAGAAAGGTCAGAGTATTTGCTTTCACCAATTCTTGCACTCTAGCTTTTAATGCGAAACAACCTTCTAAGTCATGACCTGCCCCACCTTGATGGAACTCACAGTGAAGATCAGCCCTATAGTCGGCTGGAAGAGGATTTGGAGGAGGAGGTAGAGTCCTTGTTGTAATCAATCCTTTCTTTACAAGACAAGGATACAGCTCAGTGTAAGACATCGGGATAGGATCAAAGTTAACCCTATTGCGAGTCTGATTCTGTCTAACAGTCTGACGAGGAGCTTGAGCTGGTTGAGCATTAACAACTGGAGCAACTGAAGCTACATATTGTTGTCTCTGACGAGGTTTCCTCTCAACTGAAACAGCATGGGTATCACCATCCTTTTTCTTTTGAAAATTCCCAGTATACTTTTTGGCACCACTGAAGGCTTTAGTATTAGCAATCCTCCCTTTCTTGATACCTTCTTCTAGTCTTTCTCCAATAGTGACTAGGTCAGCAAAACCAGATGATACACTGCCTATCATCTTTTCCCAATAGAGTGGCTGAAGAGTGTCCATGAACAGACCAGTCCTCTGAGGTGGTTCACCTCTAGCAATCAGAACTTGCAGCATTTCTGTGAGCTTGGTCATGCCGGCCTTCAACTCAGCAATTTCAATTCTGACTTCGGCATTGTGTTGTTCTTGACTTTCCATTCTCAATCTGATAGCAACTCTAGTTCCGTAGTTGTGTTGAGGAAACAGCTTGACGGTGAGCAGATAACTGGAGAAGGAGACAGTCGAAATGAGTTTCTAAGATAACCTGGAAGAAATGCACATGCATGCTCATGGATGCAAGAGTGCATGGATGCAACAACCACAAACAAGATCACCCAAAGCACACAGGTTCAAAGGTCCGAGTCACGAGCATGGAGTCGAGGTCAAGAACCAGTCCACAAAAGGTATGTGCTAAGGTTTGTCTTCATTGTACCTGCAGAAAACAGTGGTTCTAACAGAGTGCCCAGGGTCCACAATTCACTATCAGACACACCAGCGCACCGATTTGCTCGGAGGTTGGTAGTTATCCTCAAGAGAATCTAACCTGAGTGTGGCATCGCGTGACAGCTAAGTCAGATTTGCATCTTCATAGCTTCCGCGCCACGATCCTAAAATGGCTAGGATGGGTTAAGGGTTACTACGGTTCTCAGTGTTATAGGCTTCTATAGAAAAAGTAATGCCTTCTCGATTGCTCGATCAGCATCAGTAATTCCAAAGAAGCAACCACCGAGTGAATGGATTCTCAAGTTCTTCTTTTTCAGGATTCGACTCCCTCAAAGTTCCCTTGACTATACCATCCTCCTATCTTAAAGTACACTCTGGTCCAGGTATAGGACCTATCTCACACACAGAGGAACTCCAAAACAGAACCATCAAGTAACAAGCAAATCAGACGAAAGGTAGTAAATAAATCAAAGTAGGCTAAACCCCTCAAGGAACCAGAGATTCCCCAGTAGAGTCGCCACTTTCCTGTAGCGGCAAAATCGTGAGTATAAGCTATTGATTAACCTAACTCGAAAAGCAAGAGTCGCCACCGCACTTTTATTTTATCCAAAAAGGAAAGGAAAAAGAGCGAACAAAACCTACACAAGCTCTACAACGAGAACAAGTGAAGAGAGTCCGGGTTCGGGGGGTTGGTTACGCAATGGGAAGGTGTTAGCACCCAAAACGTCTATAGTACTCTATAGGAGCCCTTTGAAATATCTACCGCTTTTGGTCTGAAAAAGTTTGCTTGAAAAGAGATTGAGGAGATGAGAAGAGAAATTTTTTTTTTTTAAGATTTTTGTGTTTGGAGAGACTAGTCGTCTCATGCCTACGTACCCACGATGTGCAATGTAGGATAAAAACCCCGTAGGTCGTGGTACAAAGAATGAAATTTGTTTGTTTTGGTTGTTTTTAAATGTAAAGACAAGTCGTCATTTCCAAGCGAATAATTCTGCTTGAAGAAATGAATCATGTCTAAACTTATGAAAAAGTTAAAGGAAAAAGTGCACGAGGGCACGAAAAGAAAGTGATGAGTTTGGTGTTTTTTTTTTAAGTCTTTTGAAAAAGGTCTCAATATGCTTATGTAGGTTAGCATTTGATTAAGAAATGAAAAGAAAAGAGTAAAAATCACTTGACAAAGTCAAGGTTTGATTAGGAAAGATGTGAAAGTTTGAAATCAAGAAGGTTTTGAAAAAGAGAGAAAGTTTTGAAAATTGAAGAATGGGTGGAGAAGAAGAGACTATCCTAAAGCATAAAGTAAAAGCTAAGGAAGAGAATAGCCTAACCACACAAGTAAGCTTCCAAGTCTTCGAACCATAATTCCAAAGCAAAGGAAGGAATGTCCTAAGTTCTAAGTCCAAGGTTCCAAGAATTGCATTGGATGTCCAAGGTCCAAGTTCAAAACTCCATGTCCATTTGCATAGGATAGTAACCATAGTCCAAGATTAGAATCACAAGTTTTTTAGAGGTTTTGGCCTTTATTAATGTTTTAGGTCCAAGTGGACAAAGAGAAAAGGCATAAGCATAAACATGTGTCCAACGGACAAAGGAAAAATTGCGGAAGCATAAACATATGTCCAACGGACAAAGGAAAAATTGCGGAAGCATAAACATGATATGAAATGATAAAAATGAAGCATAAAAGTAAAAGAGATAGGGTGCGAGAAGTAATTGTAAAGAAGTTAGTACAAGAGTAATGTTAGTAAGTTAGTGATTAGTAGTTAAAGTTAGTGATCAATTATAATTGAATACTTGCACTTAGGTCAAGATTAATGAGAACTCATTAGAGGATTGATAAGACCAAAGCCTCCTAACAACAAGTTTCATAAGTTTTGAACCAAAAGACAAATAATCAACTATTCTTGATAGTTTTCCGAGGCGGGACAAATTTTGGTCTATGTTAAGCGCACGCCGAGTAATTTGTTCGAGCAATTACCCTACGAATGAGGCCGGCCATGAGATGTATGTGTTAATGCATGCGAGATGAACGATATATGGATCGTCATCCTAAAGCGATGCCACACGAAAAGAAAAGGTGGTAATGATCTCGTCTCGATCGAAACTCAACAAAGGAATTTCACGATCACTTCGACTTTCATCGATCAAAAAGAAAATAGATGAAGAAAAATGGATCTAAAAATTATGATCCACACAACCAACAAAGAAGAGAAATTCAAGAAAATTAAAATAATAAAAAAAAACTATGATATTTTTAATGATTTTTGAAAATGTTTAGAAAAAACAAGATTTAAAACTCAAAGATCCACAAAAATAGTAAATCAAAGTTAAAATAAAAAAGAAATTAAGAAGAATTTTATTAAAAAAAAGAATACAAGAAAATTAAGGAAAATTTTATGATAAAAAAGAAGGTGGCATTAGAAAAAGGGAGGTGAATTATGAAAATGAGATGGTGATGGTAGTGAGCCAACACGGCCCAATCACACTTGATGTTAGCAATAAAAAAACAATGAGTTAAAAAAAAAGAACAAAACACGTCCGTCTTCTTCAAGAGGAAATTGAGACGGTACTGTAGCTTCTCCTTTCTCGCGAATTCTCGCCGCCGGCCATAGAAGGCCACCACACTGCGCCTCTCTTCCTTTCGTTTTCATCAAAAGAGAAAAATGACAGAAACAAAATATGTCCTATTATCTCACCATGAATCGATCTCGTGCTCTCGGACCAATAATCGAAAATGGATCTTGTACTCCTCTTCTACTTTTTCTGAACCGCGATTGGATCTGAGGGTGTTATTGCGAGCTTCGCGAGGTGTTGTTGCTGAAACGTTGTGCGATTCGGTGCGGAAATGTTGAGGGTGTTGAAGCTCGTTGATGATTTTGTGGAGGTGAGTCTCTCCTCTTCTTGTGCGTCTGAACCGCGATGTGTTGTTGTTGAAGATTGTTATGAATTATTGAATGAATTTGTAGGTATGTTGTAGCTTTGAAGATGAAAAAATTGGATTGAATTTGTGTTGCAGGTTAGAATTGATGAAGGTTAGTTTGAATTGAAAATGAATTGTGGAGTTTTTCTCTTTGTAATGGTTTAGTTTTTGTGAATTGGAATTGAAGCTTGGTTTTTGGAATTGGTATTTTTGCAGAGTTTTCTTGGCTTATTCAAGCTTGAGAATTGAAGGGAATGAAGGGTGTATTTATAGGAGAATTGGGTGAGAATGAGGCTGAAGTTTTGCGTTGCCGTTTACTTGAATTTTCTCGCGTTTCGGTTTATGGCCGCCTGTGTGTGTTGCGTTGATGTATCATGCTACTGCGGCTTGGAAATGGCGTGTGAATTTGTTGGAGCTGGCGTGATGTTTGCGTGTGGATGGCTGGTAGATGGTTTGGACGTGAGCTGTTGCGATGTGCGTTAGGCTAGTGTATTGTGTGTGCACGGCTTGGATTGGAGCTGGGTTGTGTTGAAGGCGTGACCGGCTTGGATTGTTATGTGAAGCTTGGTACATCTTGGTTTGGCAGTGTGATTGTTTCGTTTTGTTGAACTTTGTATGCCTTACGTCGGCTTGGCTTGTTGTGCTTTGGAAGTTTGGTTGTAGGCTTGGAAGTGGCTTTGTACACGGCTGAAACTTTTGCAGCATGAGGCTTCATCGTGTGGTGTATGGAATGAGCTTCATGGGCTTTTCATTACTACTCCTTTTTTTTTGTACTGGTTGTAAACTTAAAAAGGACAATGGCCCTATCTAAATTCAATAGTAGATTTTTTTGTAGAATTTTTTTTATGAATGGGCTTTGTAATGGAATATGGATAAATTGGTTGTTGGAAATTTGATTTGTGAATGGATAATGAGATATAGTTATGAATAGAAAATGGAATTGGAAATGTGAAATTAGAAAATGGATATTGGAAATGGACTTTTGACTTTAAATTGGATATGGATATGGATTTAAGAAATGGATAAAAAATATGGATTTAGGAAATTAAAAAATGAATTGGTTTAGAGAAAGAAATGGTTTAATTGGATATAATGGATATTTGGGTTTTTGAATTGAAAATGGGTTAGAAAATGGATATGAATAGCTTAGGAAAGAAAATGGATATAACAAATGGATAACTAAACTTTCTCACAAGCCACTGATAAAGTGCACACAGCTACCACTGAACAAGCCACAACTAAGCAACAGCCATTTGAATCTGACTTTCTGAACCCAAAACTCATATGAACCACTGCTTGATAAACTGAAGAATCTCAGCACAAGACATCTTGCTTTTGAACAACCACATGTGACTTGAAATCACTTCATCGTCTTTGACAAACCTGCACAACACAAAGAGAGAGAAACAAGCAAACGACAACATATTCTTTTTGTATTTTTGGTTAGAGGTTAGATAAACAGAAGCAAGTAAGAAAGAGAAACACACAGGTGCTCAGGAGAAGCACAAACTGTGATCTTGTTTGTGGTTAAGAGATGCAAATGAAATGTGCGAAATCTTAGGGGTAAAAATTAGGGTCTTACACTCGCACCTTCAAAGGGCACGTTTGTGAGTCAAACAAAATATTGTGTTAAGCTTCTCAAACGTTTCGACATGTTAAGCTGCAAAGTAATAGATACTCCTATGCCTACATGTGCCAATCTTGATCGTGATGAAAATGGTAAGGATGTAGAGGTAAAGAAGTATCGAGATATGATTGGATCTCTTCTTTATCTTACCGCATCACGACCCGACATTATGTTCAGTGTATGCATGTGTGCGAGGTATCAAGCACGTACCAAGGACTCCCACCTAAAAGTAGTTAAGCGCATACTTTGATACCTTTCCGGTACTCCAAAGTATGGGCTATGGTATTCTAAAGGTAGTGTTTGTTCCTTAGTTGGCTATTCTGATTCCGACTTTGCCGGGTGCAAATCGGATAGGAAAAGTACTAGTGGCACGTGTCACTTTTTCGCAAATTCCTTGGTGAGTTGGCATAGCAAGAAATAGGTTTCCGCTTCATTGTCAATAGCCGAGACAGAATACGTTGCCGCCGGCAGTTGTTGTGCTCAAGTCCTATGGCTTAAGCAACAATTGCTTGATTTCAATTTAAAACTTGAGCGTATTCCTATTTTGTGCGATAACACTAGTGCTATTAACCTAACTAAGAACCCCATACTACATTCACGCACCAAGCATATCGAAATACATCATCATTTCCTTAGGGATCATGTAGAGAAATGTGATGTGGTCTTTGAGCATGTTGACACTAAAAATTAACTTGATGATAACTTTACTAAACCACTAGCTACTAAGCCTTTCTTTCACATCCGTAGGGAACTAGGCATTCTCGATATTTTGGATCGTGTTTGATAATTATTTAAGATAGTAGCTCTTCACATCTATATATGCGTGTTTATGGTTTTGACTAGCTATGCCAAGAGTTATTGAGCAATATGTGAGGGCTCTCATCATCGTTTCTGGTCAAGGTAATATCATTCCACTTCATAAGGTTTCTTTAATATATGTACCATGTCGAGTGTTTAAATGATGTTTATTACATGTTTAAGCATATATTATTCATCTGGACATTTGATTTATGTGTCAGCATGTTTATTTATCTTATTTTGGGACTTTTGTATGCAAAAATATAAATTTTTTCCATGTTTCACTTGGATGAGTCGACCAAAGAATGCCATGGGTCGACTCATGAACTGATAATTTTTCAAGGAAAAGAACCGGGTTAGGGCGTGCCCACCATAGGTCGACGCATCTCAAAAATTTCAAAAAAATTTCGAAGTTTCGTCAGTATGCGCCGACGCATGACCCAATTAGGTCGACGCATGTTCGGCGAACCCAGAATCTTCTTTTATTGGGAATGTGCGCGCCAACCTAGTGTCCTTCAAATGCATTACATACTTTCAATGCACTTTACATTTCATCATTGCATGTCATAAATCAGATTTTTCTTGGTCTTCTCCTCTCCTTCTCTTTCAACCTCCCATTCAAACTCTGTCAAAACCCTTAAGAATCATAACCCATATTAATTGGATTCACAAGGTTTTCAAGAAAGGAGTTTCACAAGGCATTTGGAAGCAAGAGTTGTGTTATTATTCATCATTCACACACTGTTCATCGCTATTCTCCAGCATCTCCCTTATCATTCTTCAACAATGGCTTCTCGACGTGTAATTGGTAAACGGTCTACAAGAGCTTCAACTTCAAGAGCCGGAACTTCTTCAACTCCGGTAAATGCTATGTCTCTACTCTCTAATGCTCTGTCTGAGTCTTTCAATAATGATTTCCGCAACCGTACTTTTATTCGACAACATGCATACTACTCTTTGATGGCTCCCAATTATCATCTCACCGAGGTAATTGACATGCTAAATGCTCAGAATTTTGATGAATTTTTTGAATGTGATGATAAGTTTAACTGTGATTTGGTTCACTTGTTCTATTGCGGGATAGAAGGATAATTTGAAGGTACAGATTTTACGTATTCTATGAATAACGCGCCTCATTCTATGAACAATGCTGTATGGACTAGTTTGTTCAATTTGGAAACTCATGAAAATCTGCCTCAGGTGACTGACACCAAGTTTGTTCCCAACTATGAGTTTAAAACTGCTTTGAACTCTATGTTGTGTGAACCATACCCAGATGATGTTGTAGCCAGCGAGCTGTTTCCGAAAAATGTTACAACGGGTCATCTGAATTTGCTGAGCGCATTCTGCAGTGGATTGTCGCACACATATTACGACCTAAGAAAGGTGGGTTCTCTAGAGTTGATAAAGCTGAGGTTCATCTCAACTACATCCTGAAGAACAAGATTAAGATCAAATGGCCATATTACTTTACATACCGTATGTTTACCCTTCGCGACTCCACAAAAGGTACGGCCTTGGGCTATGCATCATGTATTCAGAATATTTTGAATAAGGCTGGTAACTCTGTTCTGAAGATTCGTTATGTCAATATTTCATCTGAGCATCAATTTCAACAAAAGACTCTCACCATGATGGGTTATACTTGGGATCCGGTTGAAAATGAGTACAAGTACAAATTTAGATCAACTCACCCTTTTCCTAATGTTCCTGACGACCAAGATATTGAGGAAGGACATGAAAATGAAAACCAAGGTGGTGACAATGCTGATGTGAATATGGTAGATGAAGATGATGAGGCGTGGATGGGCAATTCTCAACCAGAGGAAAATTATGATAACCAGGACTGGGGACAATGGAAATACGATAGTTGGACTGCTCTTGGGGATGCATATGTACCTCCTACCTATGGTGATTATGACTGGCATCAGCCTGACTATTCCACACCTCCAACTCCTCAACCACAACCACAGGAAGCCTTCCAAGACTCTGAAGAAATTCTGGGCATGTTAAACCAGATGAACCTCGAACAAGAGAAATTCAGGGAATTACAAGATCAGAGGTACTCTGCTCAGTAGGAGAGGTTCACTTCACTCTCCAATCAGTTGGCTGCTCATACACAGAACTTCACTAGGTTTGTTGATGCCTCCATGACCAGATTCACCCATTTGGAAAATGCCATGACAATTCAGACTCAAAATCTGACCAATAGTCTAGGCATTCTCAACAACACCGTGATCGAGTTGAATCAGTCCCTCGAGGAGCTGCCATTACTAGAGAAGAGGTCACCCATTTAGGGGGAGGAGACCATAGAGATTAGCATCATTCTTAGTGCATGATATTATTTATGTCTTTGATTCTATGTTTGGTTCTTTGATTTGCATGTTATTTTAGTTTGTTTTAACTTGAATTATGGTTCTTTAGTTTGAACTATTATGGAATTAATCGTTTTTGCTTCTTATGTTTCGTAGTTATCTGTTTATAGTATTGCATTAACTGTATCATATGTGGATGCTTGTTAGTGTCGCTGTTTTACAAATTGGTGAATGATCCATTACTTGTTATGATGATATCTCTTTGACCACCTTCTTTTACTCTTTTTGATGTTGTCAAAGGGGGAGAAGGATATTAGCAGCAGAAAATATTAAAGCAGCAGATATTAAAGTGTTAAAGATAGGGGGAGTTTTTTTGTCCTCAAATTACAAATCAAGAGAAAGACAGACAGTGTTGCCATCATCAAAAAAAGAGGAGTATGTGAGAGCTAAGGTCTCTCATCTATTTTGATTTTAATGATGTCAACAAATAAGATAGTCATTAGATTGTAATTTGAGTGGTATCACTTCATTGTCAGGAAAAATTGCATCTAACCATCAGTTTTCATGTGTCTAAACATATAGGAAGAAGTCTACATAATTTCTACATGTGCATGATCATAATATTGATGTTTGGCATACTTGTTTCGAGTCTTGGTCAGCAAAAACGTGCAGAAAAATGAGTTTTTGAAAATCTGCAGGTCTTGAGTCGAACCAAGGTGAGCATGAGTCGACTCATGCTGTTTTGAACAAGTTTTGTGAAAAGTTCGGGATAGCGCACGCTAACCCCCCCTTGTTGCATGTGTCGACGCATGCTTCTGGGTATTTGAATTTCTGCAAAATCTGCAAGCTTGCGTCGACGCAAGGTGATGATGAGTCGACGCATGGTCACTTAATTTGCGTAGACAATCCTACGGGATAGCTCACGCGGACCCTCATTAAAGGAGCGATCGACCCATGGCTGTCCGAACTGATTTGACTGCATTCAATTTTTCTGTTATTTCTGTTACTTCATATTGTTGGTCATTTAATTCATTATATATAGTTGGGTCAGCTCACTTTTCACAATAACAAGAAACATGAAAATTTATACCAATCTTTCTCTTCATCTTCATCTTCAACCTTGAGTAAACAAACAATTACACATAATCATTTTTGTTTGTGTTGCCCATTGTTTTGAAGTGATAACGTTTAGAATTAGGAAGTGTGTGATCTTCATTTATGGGTTGATAATTGGTAGGTATTTCTTGAAACAAACCTTAGGTTTTATCCTCCAAGAATCAAGGAGATTTTGGGGGGTTTTTGCACAAACTATTTCGCTCTACAGGGATTCAGCCGTGCGAAGGTAACCGAAGAATAGAGTATCCGTTCGGTTTAGTAGCTACAGTTGGAGGATCGTAGAAGAAAGGTTTGGGGATCGAATTGCGGAAGATCGAAATTGACCGAGTGAAGGTGACTAAAGAACAGTGGTTTCTTGCAGTCTAGTAGCGTGAGACGGTGATTTGTTCAACCGGATTCGAGGCACTTGATTCGTCTTGAATCAAGGGGAGAGAGACTCTGCATCAACAATCAAAGACGTTTGAGGGTTTGGATGTTCACTGTTCTTCTCTTGTATAAACAATTTGCAAACAGCAATCTATATATATATATATCTCAATTCATTTGTTGAATTGGGGGTAGAGGTACCCATAGCAAGGACAATTGGGGAACTGCCTAATCAAATCGCGTTTGTCCTCTCTTATCTACTCTTTTACGTTTTAAATATTGTTCGAATTTGTGAAGTCTAAATTGATCAAAATTTCTGAGATAGTGTAAATTTCTGAGATAGTGTAATCTTGAGCTGATAAATTGTTTTGTAAATTTGATACAATCCCTTGGATTGTATTTAGGATCATCTTAACATCACATTATTTGGAAATCTGCACTTAGTGTGTTTACGCACACGAAGTGTTCAATAATTTGTTTCAAAGAAAAATCGAACGCATTTGCATTTAATTGTTTGTCAACCTATCTCGTTGGATTGAATTAATATCAAGCAAATAAAACATTGTTGATTGCGTTCAAAGTTTGTTGAATAATCTGAATTTTTCTCATCCGACATTTCATTCCTAATATTGTCGCGCATATCCGATCCTTTTAGTAGAGGTTCGTTGTAGACGTGATTCATTTGTCGCTTCCATAGAAACTCTTTTTTAAAACCAATTTTTGGAAAGCCATTTGCGTGTAAACTCGAGGGATCTATTCAACCCCCCCCCCCCTTCTAGATCCTAGCCATCGTCTAACACTAAACACCTTACATAAGGTCCATTGAAGCTGTCCAGATCATCAGACCACATCTGTAACACCTCTATATCCGAATTTGAATTCCTCTTGCACAAGTAAGCCTGACACTCTCAAACTCTATGATTCATGCATCATAAATTTGTTTTCAAGTTACAAACGTGTTTCTGTACTTTTGTAGAGTGTTTCCCCTCAATCAATTTCTTTGTAGCTATCGTGTATAGGATTTCATAATGTTCTTGCAGAAATTAGGGTTCATGTGTTCATCACTTGATTTCTCACTCCACACTTAAAATAAATGCAATTAATTGGTACCAATAGAATCCTTGTTCAAAAACGAACAACTTTCATGTTTACAAAAGTCAAAATCATTGAGTAATCAGAGAGTTATGAGAGGTTTTACAAATCTGGGGAAATAGGGTACACGCGAGCAAGAACAAATGTTCTTGGCGCCCTTTTTGAATTTTCAAATATTTGAATTTTTGTTATTTTCTTAATTGATTTCAAAAATTAATTTCTCTTTGGTTTTTAATCATTTTTTATTGATTATTTTTTTCAAAATTCACAAAAATGTTAAAATATTTTATTCTACAAAAAAATCAAAATAATATTATTTATTTAATATATTTTGAATTTTTGTAAGGAATTTCATTTTAATTATTTTTTAAACATTTTTAATGAAATTTTTCTCTTGATTTTTCAAATTCAAATGAATTTCAAGCTTTCATAAATAAAACATGATTTTTCAAAACATTTTTCAAAGTTCAAAACATATTTTTAAATATATTTGATATTTTATATCATTTTTTATTTAATTTTCTTTGAAAAAAATTGTATCTTTTTAAAATTAGGGTTTCCCCTTTGATTTTAATTTTTTCAAAACACTTTTGGGCCTCTTTGTAGAGTGTAAGATCCTTTCCTTTTTGTACATTAATAATTTGGGCCTCAATCATTGTATAAGTCCCACTGTAGTTTTCAAAAACGTGATGCGATCGTCGCCTTTCAAATAAGTCATCTGGGCCTCTCCTTGAGTATAAGCCTCATTTTTCTTCTTTACAAACACTTTTGGGCCTCTAATAGAGTGTAAGACCCAAACCCTTTTGTACATAAACAATTTTTGGGCCTCTGCCATAGTATAAGTCCCACAACGTCTTTTGGTATCGTCGAGCGATCACTGTTTTCAAAATAAGTCATTTGGGCCTCTCCTTGAGTATAATCCCCAATCCCTTGTACATAAACTTTGTTTTAAACAATAAACTACTTCCATGGGCCTCTCCTTGAGTTGTAAGCCCCATAACTCTATTTTCAAAAACATCTGTATGTTTTAACTGGTACTAAGAGGAGCATTATTCTCGGTGAAACTGCTTTTAGACCACTTGGGCCTCTCTTTGAGTTATAATCCCCAAACACTCTTCTTCTAAAAACAACTTTTCTTTTAATTCAAATTCAAATTCAAAGGTTTTCTCAAAACTTTCTTCAATTTCTTAAAACCCTAATCATACAGTTGTAATCAGTACATTCAATCACAATACACTTGGGCCTCTTCTCAGAGTGTAAGACCCAACATCTTTTCAATTCAATGCATCTTTGTTTATATGCCTGTCAATTCACTTATTTGTATATATTCTTTTGCATATTTTTTTAGAGTTTCCCCAGCAGTTAGGTCTACACTTAGGTCAAACCCGAGGTTATTTCTAACATAGTAAAAACTAGTTCCCCTATAGGAAACTCCCCTCGATACAGTCTGCCTCCTCTTGGGCTTATTCAATATGGAACAGAGAAAGGCATTATTCCCGACGAAACTTTTCTCAAGACTGTCAAAACTTAGAAACATATACAAGAAATTCATTTCCCCAGAGAGGATTAATTCTCGGAAAAACCTCTTTTGAATTTCATCAAATCTTAGAACTGTTCAACAAAGAAAGGACTTATTCCCGGTGAAACCTTTCTTGAATTTTTCTTAGGCTTGGACCCACAGGCTTCCTATAAGTATCCCCAGCCTCCTCTTGGGCTTAGTACAAGGACCACCAGGCTTCTTAAAAGTTCCCTAGCCTCCTCTTGGGCTTAGTACAAGGACCCAAAGGCTTCTTAAAAGCATAGGATAGAAATTAGTCATCTCTACTAGTTCAATCCTCAGGAGAGTCAAAAGTCCAAAATATCCTAGCATCCAAGAGTTGAACATCAACCAACAACCTCCTCTTGGGCATCATACAAAGATATCTCTCTCTCTCCAACTAGAGTCTATCTCTCCTTATTGAGACTTGGATAGTCTCGGCTTCCTCTTGGGCTTCATTCATGTAGACTTGGAAAGTCTCATTATCATAGTCTCCTCTTGGACCTCACACAGAGACCCCCAGGTTTCTTAAAAAGCACAGGATAGATCCTGATCATTTTACCAATACACTAATCTCCAGCAGAGTTGAAAAATTCTAAGGTTTTTCAACTCACCTTTGAACTCCCCTGACCTCCCAACCAAGCATAACTTTCACCTTAACATCCCAGCCAGGGTAAATTTACCATCAACAAATCCCCAATGAAATCAAAACCTCATGGCATCTGGTATTTCAGCTCTTCCCTGATTCCCATCAAGGGTATATTCCTTTTGGATTCCCCAATACAATTTAAACCTGCTCCTGGATTTTAATAAATCCTCAGTAAGAGAAAACCTCCTCTTAGGCTTCATATAAGAATTTTCCCTAGCCAGCCTCAATCTTGGGCTTTGTACAAGACAGATAAAACCATCCCTAGTGGAGTCATTTTCTTTTAGCTTCAACATTGGGCATTGATCAAGGCACACAAAAATCAACATCCACTCAGATGAGACAATGAGTCCTCTCTGCAAGAAGATATATCCTCTATACATCACCTATCAAAACAAACAATCAAAACCTTTTTCCAGATAATTGTTGTAAGTGGAACACTTGTTGATTCAAAATCTAAGCTGGAGCCTCTCCTTTATCCTGGCCAAAATCTCTCTTTCATCTAACTACTGTAAGTGGCAAGCCTCTGGATTCCATACATCTAAGCCAATGTCCCTCTCTTAGCATGAAAGATTCATAAAGGAAAAAGTGGCACTGCTCTATACTGAGTTAAAGCTTCTTCCTTCATAACATCTCTCTTATAAAGGAAATTATGGCATTGTTGGATTTCTCATATCCCAGTTAAAGTAATTTCCCTTATAACCAATTACCTGATATTTTGTGATGGATAGGTGTGATATATCCCTTTAGAGGTGACAAACTCTCTCTCAGTCAACCTTTAGCTTCAATCTTGGGCTTTGAACAAAACACCAAACATCTTTCCTCCCATAGAAATAAGAGGAACTACGATTGCTCTGATTTCCCAAATCTCTTTATGGGAATACGTTGGCATAATATTGCGAAATCTTAGAGAGCACACAAATAAAAAACTTTAGGTCCAGTACCTTCCCAAAAACAACAGAAAACCTGAAAACAACAAAAACATTCTCTCAACACTCCCAAAGGAGAAACATTTCCAATCCATAGCAGATAAACACAAGAAAGCATTTCAAATAGCAGAAATACATGCAAAAAGAAGGTTCATATATATTACTATAGATACACTGGGTGTTAATAGCTTCCCTTTGTATAACCAGACCCCGGTCCCCGATCTCTTAGCATTTATTAAAGAAAATACTTGTCTGCAGGGGTTAATTTAGGATATCTTCCCCTTCCTTCTAGCTTCAAAGGATAAATACAGAAATCAGAAAGTAGCACCAATCATGCGGTAAGGTGGTCGCGTCACCAAGAAAAAATCGACGGCTACAGGAAAATGGCAACTCTGCTGGGGAGTTTAGGATTAGATTTCCTAAGAGGTCTAGGCCTTACTTTGCATTTATTTTTCTGCTATCTTACTTGCTTTCTCATTTTTTATATATCAACTACTGTCACATTACTTGATATCCGTGTTTACATTACTGTTATTTGGGAATACGATTCATACGCATGTGGTGAGTCCCAGAGAACATTAAGATAAGTGGTGGCGTATTCAGGGAGGCTTATAGGGAGTGAATCCCGACCAAACTAACTTGAGAGTTCACCGAATCAGTGGAGGTGCCTGCGTGGAATTACTGATTTTGAACGATCATGTCGTGAAAGCATTATTTTTTCCCATTGGGTTACCCTTGAAACTGAGGATTAGTAGACATCTAACCATATGACCATTAGGTAGTGCGGTGACTATCGGGAATAGTTGATACGTGATACTACACTCAAAGGAGATTCATCTTGGGATATTACAGCTCTCATGAGTCAGTCGGTTTGCTGTTAATATCCTTAATAGGGGTCAATGATTTTGGGAACCTTTGTTGCAACCCGTTCTATAGGTCCAAAATTTAACCTCTATTACACACCTTGGAGATGGGTAGATTCGTGGCTCCATGCTCGTAACGATGAACCCTTAAATCCATGTTTTCAAATATTTGTGTTTGATGCATTCATGCATTCATTAAAAAAACCCTTTTTTTAAAACAAGAAAAAAAATCCTTTTTCTAAAAGAACTAAAACGATAATTGCAAATATCAAAGGTTGCTTTATGGATTTTGGAAGAAGAAAAACGCACAAGTACACCTTCAAGGTTCCAAAACTAGAAGATCTAAGGAAATTGGGAAGGATGATTACTAATCTCGAAGCTTTCAGAGCTAAGCACGGAGGATTGTTGTCTCTTTTGAAGGTCAACATGGTTGAAGGGATCCTGTCTACACTGGTTCAGTTCTACGATCTGGTATACCACTGCTTCACTTTCCCATATTACCATCTCACACCAACACTAGAAGAGTACTCTCACCTGATTGATTTACCTATCACTGATCAAGATCTATTTTCTAGACTGGAAGAAATTCCAAAAGATCAAGCCATTGCAAAAGCAACCTCTTTGGAAGAGTCAGAAATCATGACTCACATGACCACCCAGGGAGGAATCCAGGGTTTTCCAGCTAAATTCCTGATGGAGAAAGCTCTTTACTTTGCCAGTATTAGAAATATAACTGCTTTCGAGGATGTCTTTGTTATGCTCATATATGGATTATTCCTCTTTCCTAACATTGACAACTTTGTCGACACCAATGCTTTTAAGATATTCTTAATTGGGAATCCAGTCCCAACCTTGCTCGCAGATGCTTATCATTTTGTGCACTTCAGGAATTTGTACAGTGGATGGATGATCACATGCTGTGTACCATTACTCTACAAATGGTTTATTTCCCACTTGCCCAAGTCTGCTGCTTTTTGGAATCACAAGAGTAATCTGCGATGGTCGCAGAAGATTATGTCTCTTACCAACTCAGACATAGATTGGTACAATCAGATTTACGAAGGGATAAAAATCATCGACAAATGTGGAAATTTCCCCAATGTACCCCTCATTGGTACTAAATAAGGGATCAGCTATCATCTAATTTTAGCTCGCCATCAAATTGGATACCATATGAAGAATATCCCACATAATGCTCATTTGGAAGGTCTTTTCTTCAAGGAAGGAGAAAATGACAGGGCACTAAAAAATGAAATAGTGCATGCCTGGCAACATGTTCACAGGAAGGGGAGAGAGTCCCTGAGGAGGCCAAACTGCATCTCTGCAGAACCTTATCTCCACTGGATACAAACTATAGCCATTAAACTGAGGATTCCTTACCCTCGTCAAGAAGTTTTTCCCTTAAAGGAATATGTCCTTTATTTCATGTCCGATACAGAAAAACTTCAGATCGCTCTTAACAAAGTCCAACGTGAGAAGAACTCTTGGGAGAAGAAGTACCAGATTCTTAATTTGGAGTGTACCAAGATTCAGGAACTACTAAAGGAAAAGGATGCTCTAATTGAGATACTAGAGCAGCATGCCATAGGAAGTCAGGAGAAACGAAGAAATTTGCTCTCTCCTTTCACTTAGTAAAGGATCATCGACCCGACAACGGCTGAAGGGGCCCGATCGAAGAAAAGAAAAATTCAGGAACCAGCATCTGAGCTCTCCTCAGAGATACCTCAGGATCCATAGGCCTAATTTTCCTTCTCGCACTTTGTAAAATACTGTTCTTTTCCCTGTAAAATACTGCAATCTTTCGAGTTCAATAAAAGGGACTCCCCCGCTTTGCGATATTTGCAATATAATTGTTAAAAGTTCTTTTGAAAACAAAAACTAAAAAATATATTATTCTCATTCTTTGCATATCATTCATCATTCTCACATAACACATATTTGTCTTTGAGTCTCACATATGTGTCGCACTCTAGAGTCAAACTGTCTCATTCGTACAATACTCAGGCTAATCGAAAAAGGAAAATGGACGATCTCGAGGAAGAGAACAAAGAGCTGAGTGAAGAAATCAATGCTCTAAAGGAGAGTTTGGAAAAAATCCACAGCACCATGGAATCCCTGGCAGCAGCCCAGAAACAACAACATCAAAGGACTGTGATCTCAGAGATTACGTCTACACCAGCATTTGAAACACCTAGAAGTCATCCTCAGTACAACATGCCTAAAGGTTTCCCCTAGGGCATGCCTCTCAACTTTATTCCTGAAGGATACATCCCACCAGTCACTGAAGACCCGGAAGCCATAGCAGGAACCACCAGAACTGAAGGTTACTAACTTCAGGTAAATGAAGATGCAAGTGTTACAACAGAAACTCCTAAAGGTTACAAACTTCAGGCCACTGAAGCGCTAAGAGTTACCGCCGTAATGACTATACCACAACCAGTGGTACACACTATCCCGGAGGAACAAATTCTGCAGGCTACTACTAGCAGAAACGAAGAAGTATACGAAAGGATGAATGAATTCCAGAAACAATTCATGGAAATGCAGAAAGAACTGCATGCCCTTCACGAATAAGACTTATTTGGCAAAGACACCGTCGACCTCTGCTTGGTCCCTAATGTAAAAATATCGCACAAATTCAAGGTGCCTGAATTTGAAAAATACAAAGGCAACTCTTTCCCTTAAAGTCATTTGGTAATGCACGCTCGGAAAATGTCTACCCAGACAGAAAATCAGCAGCTACTAATCCATTACTTCCAAGACAGTTTAACCGGCGCCGCACTCAAGTGGTACATAGGTTTAAACCGCGCCAAGATCAGTACTTTCAGAGATCTTGGGGCAGCCTTCATTCAGTAGTATAAATACAATTTGGACATGGCGCCAGATAGGGACCAGCTCAGAGCAATGTCACAAAAGGATAAAGAAACCTTCAAGGAATATGCTCAAAGATGGCGTGAAATTGCCGCCCAGATCTGTCCCCTTCTCGAGGAAAAGGAAATGACAAAGATCTTCCTAAAAACATTAAGCTCATTTTATTATGACCAAATGGTCGCCAGTGCACCTAGTGACTTCACTGAAATGGTGAACATGGGAGTACGCCTTGAAGAAGCAGTCCGAGAAGGACGATTGGTCAAAGATGCAGAGCCATCTAGCAGTACTAAAAGATACGGTAGTACTTTCCAAAAAAAAGAGCAAGTTATCAATAATATCTCTCTGGGAAAGCAAAGGCGAAGGTATCAACCGGTAGTAGCAGTAACTCCCGCTATCAACCCAGCGCCAGCTCCGACATATCAACCTCAGGTTGCTCAGAGCCAACCAAATCAACAACAGTATCAGCAAAGGCAGCAACAACCTCTTCAGCACGCTCGCCCGTAGTACAATAACAGCAATCGTACTACACGATCACCAGGGCTTGAACCTATACCAATGTTATACGCAGAATTATTTCCACTTTTGTTAGCCAAGGGGCACGTTCAAACCAGGACTCCTCTCGCAGTGCAGACAATCCGCCTTTTTGGTTTAAAGCCGATCAATCTTGGCCTTACCATCAAGGAGGATCAGGACATAACATTGAGAATTGCCTCAACTTTAAATCTGATGTACAGAAGCTCGTCAGAAACGGGGTTTTCTCTTACAAAGATACTAATCCGAATGTTCAGACGAACCCATTACCACAACATGAAAAAACTACAGTGAATTTAATAGAAGAAGAACCTGGCGATAGTTATCAAATTCACAATGTACGCTTACTGGGAACCAACCTAGTAAGAATGCATTGCAGACAGAGCGGGTACGACCATGTGCCATCTCACAACTATCATCAGTGTGATACCTGTTCCAAGGACAATCAAGGATGTGCTATAGTAAAAACAACCCTTCAAGAATAAATGAATCCAGGCTGGATTCAGGATCACTGGATTCACGAAGTAAACATGGCACATGCACATCCAAACATTGTTCAAAACCATGACATTCGTGCAATAAATGTCAATCTAATGGCAATGCATTCAAGACAAAGTCAGTATTACAATTTGCCACAACACAATTATAGCACTTGCCCAATTTTCTCAAAGGACAATCAAGGATGCTCTTTTGTACAAGAGGCTCTCCAACGTCAAATGGATCTCGGATGGATCTAAAACTACCAAGAAAGGAGTGATCATCAGGTTAACATGGCCCAGATCTTTGACATCCGCTTAATGAATACCAGTCTAGTGGAATTGCATGCCAAGCAGGTCAGACTTGGTTTCCTGGCCTCGCACGATTATCAAGACTGTAAAGAATGCTACGAAAACGACCAAGGTTGTGCACTTGTACAAAGGACTTTTCAACATCTATTAGACCAATGATGGCTCTCGGTCTACCAGGATGAAGACACGCAACAAGTTAGCATAACTAATGGGGATCCTGATAGACACCAAAACTGCGATATCTGCCTACTGGAGACGGATCTGGTAAGGATGCACTGCATACAAAGTGGATACGGTCGGGTACCGCTTCACAATTATGAGCGATGTGGAATATGCTTGGAAAATAACCAAGGATGCTATCTCGTATGAGCAGCTCTCCAGCATCAGTTAGACCAAAAAGAAATTCAACCACGCTTGAATTCTCAATCAATCAACATGATACAAGATTGCCTCCCTGTTCAAAACAAGAACCAAGGACTACCAGACAAAAGCATTGTCATAGTCTATGATCATAGAATAACCAAGGATGTTTGCACCATAATTCCTCTGCTCAATGAGTCAAAAATATCACTTGAGAGTAGAAAAGTGTCTGACCTGCCCAATTTGGAACCAATTGAGGTTGCCTACGACGGTAAAAAGGCCCAAAAAGCCCCTTGTGGTCGTCTACTTGCCAGGTCCAATACCATACCAGTCAGAAAAGGCAATCCCATACAAGTACGGTGCAACGACCATAGAAAATGGAAAAGAAATTCCATTACTCTCTGTTGTGAACATTGCTGACATCAGTCGAGTTAGTCGGAGCGGTCGAATCTTCAACAGAGGAGTTGGAGAACCTGCCAAAGAAAAGGAACCTCAAGACGAAGTTCCTAATCAACAAGTCGGTCAATCCAGCAACGCGGAACCCATAAAGAACAATGATGAAATGCTGAAGCTCATCCAGAAAAGTGAGTACAACATTGTGGATCAATTGTTGCAAACTCCGTCTCGAATCTCTGTAGTATCTCTCCTGCTTAGTTCAGAAGCTCACAGAGAAGCTCTACAGAAAGTCTTGGAATAAGCCTTTGTAGAACAAGATGTGACAGTGGGTCAATTTGACAGAATCATCTCCAACATCACTTCCTGTAAAAACTTGGGATTCAGTGATGAAGAACTTCTAGAGGAAGGCAAAAACCATAACATGGCACTCAATATCACAGTCAATTGCTAGGATGATGCTTTAGCCAGCGTACTGGTAGACACAGGTGTAGCGAGTAATTTTTGGATGTGGTTGCGAAGCACGATCGCTCTAGTACTACAGTTTGATTCATTTTTTATCCTATTCGGGGTTTCTCCTAGTTTATTTTGTTGACGAGGGGTGCTTTAGGCTATCGGTTGAGATGTTAGGACAGATATATATGACAATATGGGATTTTGGGTTTTTTTTTAGTGTGCTCGCTAAGATTTTTCTTTCAATCTTATGCCTACGTATTCCCGTTTACTGAAACAGGGAAATCAGAGCGTTCATAGTTCATCCTATTCTATGGGAGGAAATGGGTGTTTTGGTGTCTTGTTCAAAGCCCAAGACGTGAAGCGAAAGGTAGTTTGTATCTTGTTCAAAGCCCAAGATGTGAAGCTAAAGAGTCTATTTGTATCTTGTTTGAAGCCCAAGATGTGAAGCTAAAGGGTTTATTTGTATCTTGTTTGAAGCCCAAGATGTGAAGCTAAAGGTGTTGACTTTAGAGAGAAATTGTCATCTCTAAAGAGGGGTTTGTCTGTTACGACTGTTTATAAAGGAGAATTACTTTAACCGGGATTTGTTAATCCGACAATGCCATAATTTCCTTTATAGGGGATTTCAACCTGAAGGAGAAAACTTTAACTCAGTGTAGAGTAATGCCATCTTTCCTTAGGAATTTCTCATACTAAAAGAGGGACATTGGCATGGATGTAGATGATCCAGAGGCTTGCCGCTTACAGTAGTTAGATGGAGGGGAAGGAGTTGTTGATGTTTGTGTACTGTGAACGAGGCACAACTTTGATGCTAAAAGGTTGATTGGATCAACCAGTGGTTTTCTTAAATAAAGCCTAAGAGGAGGCTAATATGTGTCTCGTACAAAGCCTGAGAGAGAGGCTAAAATGTTTTGACTCGACGATGGAGTCTTTTGGTATCTCGTATAAAGCCCGAGATGGAGGCTATTTGACTCAACAAGAGAGTTTTTTTGTATCTCGTACGAAGCCCGAGATAGAGGCTAAAATTTGTTTGGCTCAATAAGAACCTTTTTGTATCTCGTATAAAGCCTGAGATGAAGGCGAAAGGGTGATTGAATCAACGAGGGAGTCTCTTATGTGTCTCGTACAAAGCCCGAGAGAGAGGCTAAACGTTGTTTGACTCCACTGGGGAGAATCATTGTATAAAGCCCAAGAAGCTAACTTCACTGGAGAAGGATCTTTATACAAAGCCTAAGAGGAGGCTAGGGTTACTGTCTCAGCTGAGTGACAGGTCCAGTATACTGGTTTTAAAAGAGAAAATCAGTTCTTATATGAGCAGTGCTGTACTCAAGGATTATGATTCGAGGATCCGGGTTATTCCTATTCTTTAAGGAAGTGGGAAATCCGAAGGGTATTGAGACTGTCCGAGTCTACGGGTTTTCTTCCTATTTAACGAAGGGGTCACTTGAGAATGTCTTTGAGACTCAAGGAGATTAGACTGTCCAAGTCTAGAGCGTCATCTTTTGTACCATGCTTTGAGAAACAGTAGTAGACTCTATGAAAGGAATGTTCTATGCAGATGATTAAGTTCTGTTTCTATACCTCTAGGAGGTCGTCGGGACAATTTTTACGAAGCCCAAGAGGAGGCTGGAAACTTTTAAGAAGCCGAGAGGTCCTTGTACAAAGCCCAAGAGGAGGCTATGATTCCCAGAGGAAGAGATCATTATACGAATCCTAAGAGGAGGCTGTGAATACTTCTAAGAAGCCTTAGGGTCCTTGTAATAAGCCCAAGAGGAGGCGGGGTTGCTTTAGGAAGCCTGTGGGTCCTTGTACGATGCCCAAGAGAAGGCCAATGCTTTTAAGAAGCCGATGGGTCCCCAAACCCAGAGAAATTCAAGACAGGCTATTCACAAGGAATAAATCAAGCCAGGAAAGTTCGAGAATTTGGAAGAAACTCAAGAGATTCCATTCACGGAGAAAAGATCATCTCTGGGGAGTAGAGTTTCTTGACAAGTGCTTTTAAGAAGCCTGTGGGTCCCTAAACCCCGAGAAATTCAAGACATGCCATTCACCGAGAATAGATCAAGCCAGGAAAGTTCGAGAATTTGGAAGAAACTCAAGAGATGCCATTCACGGAGAAAAGATCATCTCTGGGGAGTAGAGTTTCTTTGACAATTTCTACGAGTGACAGTCTATGAAAGAGTTCACCGAGAATGCTGCCTTTCATGTCTCCATATTGTTTAACCCCAAGAGGAGGGAAGACTGTGTCTGGTAATCCTATGGGGATCTAGTTTAGACTATTTCTAAGAGTGATCAACGGCTTTACCTAGTGCTAGACGTAGTTGCCGGGGAAACTCTAAATATCTATACTATTATTGCACAGTTGATATGAGTTTATGAAAGAAGACTTACAGCGAAACAGCCCCACAATACAATTATATGTATATGAAAGCGGTAAATGAAGGCGATAACCACTTACTCGGTTGTAGAGCTTCCATGTTGTTTGGTTAGTTGTTCAACAAAGAAAGATTGAAAACAACAGTATATTCAAAATCAAAGGAGAAAGTGCTTTGAAAAAGAAAGATTTGGGGCTTACAGCTCAAGGAGAGGCCCAGGGTTTTATCAGTGAGCGTACTGTTTGAATTTGTACAAAGGGACTTATACAAGTGACTGTGGCCCAAAAATTGTTTTCTGTACAAAGGGATGGGTCTTACACTCTCTCAAGAGGCCCAAAAGGTTTAAATAAAAAGAGTGGGGCCTATGACTCGAGGGTAGGCCCAGTTGACTTTTCGTTTAAAAATGGAGATCGCGCCGAGGTTTTCTTTTAACGCGAAGGGGCTTATACAATATCTGAGGCCCAAAATTGTTTTGGTTAAAAGGGGGTTGGGTCTTACACTCTATTAGAGGCCCAAAAAGTTTGAATGGGTCTTATAGCTTAAGGAGAGGCCCATGGTTATTTTTCAAAAGGCGACGATCGCGCCGTTTGTTTTTGACGGTATCGGGACTTATACAATACTGAGGCCCAAAATGATTTGGTCAAAAAAAGATTAGGTCTTACACTCTATTAGAGGCCCTCAAACCCTCTCTTGAGGTCTTGGCTCATGATTTGCCCTAAAAGTCAACTTAGGGGTGAATTAGGTTAAGAAACCCTAATTCCTGATTTTTTATGAATGCATCCCCTGAGGTCAAATTGACTTGATGATTGGGTCCATGAGGTTCCATGGAGTATATTAGGTTATGTTTTGGATCTTTGGCTTGTGCCCAGATAAAAATTTTCATCTGGAGGCCCTGGTCGACCAAAACCCTAATTTGGTGATATTGTCGATCTTGAGACTTGATCCACCTAGAAGGGAGCAGCCTTATGCTTAATCCTTGAAGTGGGAGTCCTTTTGATCCATTGTAGGTGTTTGAGAGGTTAGACAAGTTGAGGATCATGTCATTCCTTGATTGATCCTTTGTCTAAGAACTCTGAGAGGGCTTGAAACCCTAATTCTTGATTGTAGTGGATGCTCACCCATCTTTGGGGAGACTGATGAAGTATGATGGCCCATCCATATTGTGATGATGATTTTCACAATGATGGGAAATCTTAGTGGTCAAAATTTTGGGTATGACAGATGCCCCTATTTAATCTTCTTGGACACGAAGGTGTGAATGACGAAGGTATTCGGGCATTCGGGGTGCAAGAGGATTAAATATCGGAATACCCAAACTTTTGATGGTGGTTATGAATGGTAGCTTACGCATTCATCTTCTTTAGCTAAGCAATGATGCTTAGAAAAGGTAAACTTCCCCTCGATCCTGGTCTTCAGCCAAGGAACTGGTCTCAGTTTCTAAAATAAACTTCCCCTCGATCCTGGTTTCCTACCGAGGAACTGGTCTTAGTTTCTTTCGTCAATAAACTTTACTGACAAGGGACGTTATTCGTAGCGGCTTTCCTTCAAACTTCTCGCCGAATTTTCCTGGGGAGATGCCATTTGAGTGGAAAAATTTTCATTGTCAGACTTGCTGGGGAACCCAGTCGTCTGAGTTGTAGAGGTGTACAAAATTCTCTGTTGGAGATGCCATTTGCTGACTCTATTCGGGGAATGTGAGTCCCTTGAGAGACTGCATTCGTTTGGGGTCTTTACATCATACTTTTCTCGGAGATCTTCTTGGAGAAATGCCATATGATGCGATCCAATTTTGAGGTGCCGATGACCTTTTCATCGGTGGGTTTTTCGGAGAAAAACTGCCGTACTACCGAATCTCCGATTTAGGAGGCTTTCTCTCAGGATTTTCTTTAATCCGGGAAAAAAGGATATCATCTTCAATGGCGAAGAGTGATGTTAACTGAGGGCTCTCTGGTCTTTCAGAGGTTCAAGTTATCAAAGTGGTCGAGGACCCAACTTCAATCCAGAAATAAAACTGGAGGAGAGAGATTGTTCAGACGTAACACTTCCTGACGAGGAAAGGGCTGACAACTCGATTGAGAGGACTTTCATCACTAGGGGACAAGACCGACTAGAGTGATAGCGATGCAATACGAAATGTGAATGCAAATCAATAATGCAATGATGCATGTATGTTTATGCTGACAAAACTGACGCGACATACAAACTGACAGGTGAACACGACTGGATACTCGGCCATCGTGGGGCGAAGAAGTACCGTTGGTTCAGAATAGCAATTCCACCTTGCTTAGGAAAGATAGTCCCTGTTGGGAGCTATGTTGATCGGGCTTAGGAGATGAGAACTCGGCCGAGGCGTGTCAGACGAAACAAGGTCTCTGACACAGTTGATCCCTTCATTCAGGCGTACTGGGTTAGAAGGAGTACTTTGATTCTGCACTTTGAGGTTCGATTACTTCTGGATAAGCGACCGATGTTCTTCTGATGTTCAACAGTCAAAAGAAATTGTCGTCTTTATTAAAAAGCAGAAAAAGTTTTAACAAGTAAATTCATTTTTGTTTTATTTCAAGAATCGTTAATCATGTTAACAACGTCGTTCTGTAAAGCTAAAACAAATAAGAACTATAAACAAAAGCACAAAGGCTCAAATTTTATTGATAGGATGGAAATCAGCCAAACGCGTGATTCCAAAGAGTATATACAAAGTTAGAAAATGGTAATTTACAGGGAAAAGGGCTACGTTGAAACATAACGACCACTATCCTTCTACCAACTTTGAATTCGGGGCATCCTGAGCTTCTGTCGAAGATGACCTTGACTGGAGTTTTCCTCCGATGGATGATGTAACTGCTGTTGAGGGACTTGCCTCTGTTGAACATAGTTACTTGCCATTATCCCTAAATTTTGCCTGGATTGTAGTGTGATGTTTCCAATCCACCGGGATGAGTTTTTTCTCATGTCTCTAACTTTTTCCTGGATCGCCCTTTCGGGTTTTCAATCCACCGAGACGTTTTTTTTTAAGTTTAGGCGAAGTATTTCTTGACTACATTAACATTCGTGGGGTAGGAAAATTCCTCTCCGTCCATGGTTGCAAGTCTCAAGGCGCCGCCTGAGAAAGCTTTCGTGACCACATAGGGGCCATCATAATTCAGAGTCCATTTACCTCGCGAATCAGTGAGAAATGAATGTATCTTCTTGAGCACGACGTCTCCTTTTCTGAAAACACGAGGTCGGACCTTTTTGTCAAACGCCCTCTTCATTCTCTGTTTATACAACTGACCATGGCATAGTGCCGTGATTCGCTTCTCTTCGATCAGGTTCAGTTCGTCGTGTCGACTTTGACACCATTCAGCTTCGGTAAGCTTAGCTTCCATCAATACTCGGATTGACGGGATCTCTACTTCTATGGGGAGCACTGCTTCCATGCCATACACTAGAGAGAAAGGGGTTGCCCCTGTTGAAGTGCGGACAGATGTGCGATAACCGTGAAGAGCAAAGGGTAGCATCTCGTGCCAGTCTTTGTAGGTTACAACCATCTTTTGAACGATCTTCTTGATGTTTTTATTGGCTGCTTCTACCGCTCCGTTCATCTTGGGTCGGTAGGGAGATGAGTTATGATGTTCAATCTTGAACTCTGCGTATAACTCCTTCATCATCTTGTTGTTCAAGTTAGATCCATTGTCAGTAATGATCTCGCTTGGAACACCATAACGGCAGATGATATTGTTTTTGATAAATCGGACCACCACTTGTCGGGTTACATTGGCGAATGACGCTGCTTCGACCCACTTGGTGAAGTAATCAATGGCCACCAGGATGAACCGATGTCTGTTTGAAGCCTTAGGTTCAATCATGCCAATCATGTCGATTCCCCATATGGAAAATGGCCATGGGGAAGAGAGAACTTTGAGACGCGATGACGGTACATGAATTTTGTCGGAGTATATCTGACACTTGTGACACCTCCTCATGTACTTGTAGCAGTCGGATTCCATGGTCAACCAATAGTACCCTGCTCTTAGAATTTTTCTCGCCATTGTATGTCCATTGGCATGAGTGCCAAAGGATCCTTCATGAATTTCTTTCATAAGCATGTCTGCCTCTGGTCTGTCTACGCATCGGAGCAAGACCATGTCAAAATTTCTCTTATAGAGAGTGTCCCCGCTCAGGAAGAAGTTTCCAGCCAATCTTCTGAGGGTTTTCCTGTCTTTTCTGAGTTCCCCAGGTGGGTACTCTTGTTTCTAAAGGAAGCAGTTGATATCGTGATACCAAGGTTTATCGTCTATGACTGCTTCAATCGTGAAGATGTAAGTGGGCCTTTCAAGGCGCATTATGTCGATCTTAGGTAAGTCGTTCCATTGACCTACACTAATCATGGAAGAGATGGTGGCTAATGCATCAGCCATGTGATTCTCCTCACGAGGGATATGATGAAACTCGACTCTGTTAAAGAAGGGTAACAACCTTCTTGCGTAGTCTTTGTAAGGAATCAATCCTGATTGGTATGTGTTCTAATCTCCTTTTATCTGATTGATAACCAGAGTTGAATCACCGTATACGTCCAAGTTTTTGATCCTTAAATCAATTGCTTCTTCGAGACCCATGATACAAGCTTCGTATTCGGCCTCGTTGTTCGTACATTTGAACGTAAGTCTGGCAGTGAAAGGAATATGGGTACCCTGAGGGGTAACAATGATTACCCCAATTCTGTTTCCGTAATGATTAACTGCTCCGTCAAAGATAAGTCCCCATTGGGAACCTGGTTCTGGCCCTTCACTGGATAGCGGTTCATCGCATTCTTGCATTTTTAGATACATGACATCTTCGTCTGGGAAGTCAAACCCGATTGATTCTTGATCGTCAATCGGTTGACGAGCCAAATGATCGGCTAAAATACTTCCTTTAACGGCTTTCTGAGCGTGGTACTCTATGTCATATTCTGATAATAGCATCTGCTAACGGGCAATTCTTCCCGTGAGAGCAGGCTTTTCGAAGACGTACTTGATTGGATCCATTTTGGAGATTAACCAAATAGTGTGACGAATCATGTATTGAGGTAGACGTTTGGATGCCCAAGCCAGAGCACAACAAGTTTTCTCAAGCATCGTGTACCGAGTCTCGCAGTCGGTGAACTTCTTGCTCAAATAGTAAATGGCAGACTCTTTCCGTTTAGTTTCGTCTTGTTGGCCAAGTACACATCCCATTGAGTCCTCTAGGACTGTGAGGTAAATGATTAGTGGTCTTCCTTCCACTGGAGGTGATAGAATCGGAGGATTCAACAGATATTCCTGGATACTGTCGAAGGCGGTTTGGCAATCTTCTGACCAAACGCAATCCTGGTTCTTTTTGAGTAATTTAAAAATTGACGCACATGTGGCGGTCATGAGGAATATGAATCTGGAGATGTAGTTCAAACATCCCAGGAATCCTCTGACTTATTTTTCAGTTTTCGGAGAAGGCATTTCTTGAATGGCATTAACCTTGTCAGGATCAACCTCAATTCCTTTCTGGCTGACGATGAACCCTAGTAATTTCCCTGAACGGACACCGAAGGTGCACTTATTGGGATTCAAGCGAAGCTTGAATTTTCTTAGACATTCGAACAATTTTGACAGATGTTCAACGTGCTCACTCTCTGTTTTTGATTTTGCAATCATATCATCAACATATACCTCGATTTCTTTGTGTATCATGTCATGAAACAGAGTAGTCATGGCCCTTTGATAGGTCGCCCCGGCATTCTTCAAACCGAACGGCATTACCTTGTAACAAAAGGTACCCCATGGGGTAATGAACGAAGTTTTCTCCATGTCTTTCGGCGCCATTTTGATCTGGTTATAGCCCGAGAATCCATCCATGAAGGAGAAGACTTTGAACTTTGCTGTACTGTCTACCAGCATGTCAATGTGTGGTAAAGGAAAGTTGTCCTTTGGACTAGCCTTGTTTAGATCCCTGTAGTCGACACACATTCTAACCTTTCCGTCCTTTTTGGGAAAGGGTACGATGTTGGCTAACCATTGAGGATATTCAGATGTGGCGAGGAAACCCGCGTCAATCTGTTTCTGCACCTCCTCTTTGATTTTGATGGCCATGTCCGGGTGAGTGCATCTCAACCTTTGCTTTACTGGAGGACATTCCGATCTCAACGGTAAGTGATGTTCCACGATGCTGGTATCCAACCCTGGCATATCCTGATAGGACCAAGCGAATACATCGGGAAATTCTTTGAGAAGCTTTATCAAACTCTCTTTGGCAGTTGGACTGAGCAGTGCCCCAATCCTGATTTCTTTTCTCTCTTTTTCTGAACCCAAGTTTACCGTTTCCAGCGGTTCTTTATAAGGTTCAATGGACCTTTCCTCCTGTCTGAGTAGTCGAGAGATCTCTTCTGGAATTTCGTTGTCATCTTCTTCTTCAGCCTCAAATACCGGGAATTCAAAGTTGGGAGAAGGCATCGGATCGTATGTTTCAACGGGGTTTAAAACAAGCAATCTACATGACGTTATGATTCGTGTTTAGAAGAGATAGAGAAAATGCAAGTGTGTGCAGTGTTTTATTTTACTGCTTGTTTTTCTTTGAATTTTTTTTTAGGATTACCATTTTCTGAGAAAACAAAAAGAGAAAACAGTAATTAATGCGGAAATTACAGAACGATGTTATTTTATTAATGAACAAGTCGATTCTTGAAACTACAGCCCTATAAAACAAAACTTTGTCGCTTTGGGCAAAGCGAAGATGGAAAATTTACAGAAAGCGAGCCCTATCAAAACATCCGTTTCACCTGGGCAAGGTGAAAGGTTATAGATGGCAATTACTTTGACTGATGAACGATCTTTGGAACCTCGACGGCAACCCATTGGCGGCGAACTCCTCGGTGAATCACAAAGTCTGGCACTTTCCTTGATTTGTCTTCAGAAATAACGCTGATTTCTGGTGGAGTAGGATCATTGGAATCTGTCTCCCAAGCAGAATTGTCGTAGGAGAATTCCTCAGTTGCATTTTGCATAGTATTTGTGCTCTCAGCCGTATCTCCCCATCCAGTAGGCTGGATATCTTTGAGCCTGATACGAGAGCTTTCTGGAGCGGTGTACTTGACCATATAGTCGTATTTTCCACTTGGTTGTCCCAGGGTGTCCCAAACTTCTTTGGAACTGGAGGAGTCATCTCTCTCGATGACGTTGACCTCAGGAAAAGCATAGTTGATGAATTCAAGTCCTGCAAACGTTGCAAATTCATCTTCATGTTGAGTAGTTTCTGAATGACCTGAGTGTTGACCCTATGACATGGTGGGGACACAGGTATTCTGTTCAATGACGGTCAGCTGATTTTCATTGTTCGGCTGACTCTCTTGCCCCAAGTTTCCTAGGTAAGGCTGCCACATTGGCAGACCATCCATTGGGCCATAGTAGTTGTATTCAAATTGGTCTTTCATTATAGTGTCTTCCTCTAATGAATTTAGAGGAGCACGACATCCTTCCGGATCACAATCTCCGTAGATCATTTCGACGTCTGACCTTGGTATAAATCTCGGACTCTGTGCGGGATAGCAAAATGGCGTAGGCACCTCTTCCTGGGACATATAACCGTCCTCATTAAGATAGGGCTTCCATTCTTCATCTGTGTCGGAGGGATCTTCCTCATTGATAGCATGTACTGCTTAAGACACTGGGTGAAGAAAACCTCCACTGTGGAAGAAGTCTTGAAGGGGATGAAGACTTTCATCGTTGGCAGCTGTCCGGGTACAGGTTGTAGAAAAACCAAGACCCTTCTTTGTTGTATTGCTAGTAGGAATGACAAGTTGTCCCCATCCTGTTGTATCGGTACTCTCGACCGCTTTAATAGCATCATTGTATGAGGAAATCGAGGTTCCTCCTTTGAACTGATTATTCTTGCTTACCGACAGTGCTTGGAACTGAGTTCCAATAACCTCCTCGGGTTCTATGCCAGTAAATGATGACAAGTTGCTTACAAGCAAGGCTTGTTCGCCACAAACTGTGACAAGTTGATCGTTCTTGACGAACTTTAGCTTTTGGTGGAGGGTTGAAGTAACCGCCCCAGCCTGATGTATCCAAGGTCTTCCTAATAAACAATTGTATGTTGCCCGGATGTCCATGACCTAGAAAGTGACTTGGAAAGTGTGAGGACCAATAGTTATGGGAAGATCAACTTCGCCGATAACTGTTTTTCTGGATCTGTCGAATGCTTTGACGACGACCTCGCTAATTCTCATCGGAGGGGCTTTGAATGATAATTGCATCAAAGTGGACTTCGGCATAACATTCAGGGCTGACCCTGTGTCTACCAGTACGTTGGCTAAAGCATCGTCCTGGCAGTTAACTGTAATGTTGAGCGCCATGTTATGACGACGACCCTCTTCGGGTAATTCCTCATCACTAAATCCCAAATTATTGCAGGAAGTGATGTTAGAGACAATACTATCAAACTGACTGATTGTTACATCCTGTTCCACAAAGGCTTGCTCCAAGACTTTCTGTAGAGCCTCCCTGTGGGCTTCTGAACTGAGTAACAGCGATAATACCGAGATCTTTGAAGGAGTTTGTAACAATTGATCGACAATGTTGTATTCACTCCTTTGGATGAGCTTCAGCATCTCATCATTATTTTTCAAAAGGTTGGGATTACTGGATTGACCGACTGGTGGATCAGGAATTTCTGTCTGAAGTTCCTTTTCCTTGTTAGCTTCCCCAACCCCTCGGTTGAAGATTCTACCACTCCGTGTTACACGACTGATGTCTGCAATATTCACAACGGAGGGTAATGGAATTTCCTTTCCATTTTCAATTATCATTGCACCGTATTTGTAAGAGATTACCTTAGCTGATTCATACGGTAGTGGTCCCGGCAGATAGATGACTACGGGAACCTTCTGATTTTTCTGACCATCATAATTAATCTCGATATGTTCCTGGTTGGGAACTTTAGATTCGTCAAGTAGAGGGATAATGGCAAAAACATCCCTGGTCCTGTAATGACCAGAGATTGTGACAACGTCCTCGACTTGATCGGCAAGGTAGTTCGACGCCCAGTTGATGGGTCCAGAACCCGAATATGGACAAATCTCTCCACGATCCACCTGACCCTGAAGAGCTGCTCTCATAAGGTAACACCCTTGGTTACTTTCCGAACAGATGCTACAACGGTCATAATTGTGTGGTGGCACTTGGCCACGCCCACTTTGAATACAATGTAACCTTACTAGGTTAGCTTCCACAGATCGGACATCCTGACTTTGACGCCGAGTAGGATTCCTGTTACTGATACTAATTTGCTGAGTATCTTCATCCATATAAATTGGCATCCACCAGTGATTTAACAAGTGCTGAAGTGCCTCCTGGACAAGGGTACAACCTCGATTGTTTTCGCAACCTGCTTTACAGCTTTGATAGTCATGTGATGTTAAGAATCCGAGTCGGACCTGCTCAACATGTAACTATACCAGGTTGGTATTCATCACGCGAATATCGAAGATCTGAACCATGTTGATTTGATAGGAATTCCTATCATGGTAGTCTTGGATCCATCCAAGATCCATCTGACGCTGGAGTGCCTCCTGTATGAAAGAGCATCCCTGTTTGTTTATCGAGCAAATCAGACAGGAACTGTAATCGTGCCGCAGCAGATTATGATACTGGCTTTGCCTTGAGTGCATTGCCACCAAGTTGACATTCATTGCACGGATATCGTGGTTCTGAATGACGTTAGAATTCGTGTAAACCATGTTAACTCCACGAACTCGGTGCTCTTGGATCCATCCGAGATCCATCTGTTCCTGTAGAGCTGCTTGCACCACAGAACATCCTTGATTGTCTTTAGAGAAGATATCACACTGGTGATAGTTATGAGGTGGCACATGGCCATATCCACTCTGTCTACAATGCATCTTGACCAGATTGGTTTTCAACAAGAGTACATCGTAAATTTGATAGACATTGTTAGTCTCTCCTTCTATCAAATTGACCGCAACCTTCTCATGTTGAGACAGCGGGTTCGTGAGAACATTAGGATTCGTATCCTTGAAGGATAAGACCCCGCTCCTAACAAGTTTTTGCACGTCGGACTTGAAATTGAGACAAGTCTCTATGTTATGCCCTGGACCTCCTCGATGATAAGGGCAAGTTTGATCCACCTTAAACCAAAAAGGCGGATTTTCCGGCACTGTAAGAGGAGATTTAGTCTGAATGTGCCCCTTAGCCGGTAGTAATGGAAACAACTTTGCGTATGACACGGGTATAGGATCAAATCCTGGTGGCCGTGTTGTATGGTTGTTGTTGTATGGAGGACGAGCCTGCTGAAGAGGCTGTTATGTCCTTTGTTGATTAGGTTGGCTCTGCGCAACCTAAGGTTGATACGTAGGAATAGATGCAGGGTTGATAGCAGGAGTCACAGCTGCTACTGGTTGATAACACCGCCTTTGCTTTCCGAGAGAGATATTCCCAATATCTTGCTCTTTTTTCTTAGGGAGAGCACTACCGTATTTTTTAGTACTGCTCGTTGATCCAGTGTCTTTTACCAAACGTCCTTCTCGGACGACTTCCTCAAGACGTACGCCCATGCCCACCATTTCGGTGAAATCACTGGGTGCACTGGCAACCATTCGGTCATAGTAAAATGAGCTTAAGGTCTTTAAGAAGATTTTTGTCATCTCTTTTTCCTCAAGAGATGGACAAATTTGAGCGGCAATTTCACACCACCTTTGAATGTGCTGATCGTGGCACGGTTTAAACCCATGTACCATTTGAGTGCGGCACCGGTTAAACTATCCTGATAGTAATGAATCAGTAGGTCCTGATTCTCTATTTGAGCTGACATTCGCCGAGCGTACATCACCAGATGGCATTGAGGGCAAGAGTTACCCTTGTACTTTTCAAAGTCGGGCACTTGAAATTTGTGCTGGACTTTCACATTTGGGACCAAGCAGAGATCTGCGACGTCCTTTCCAAATAGATCCTGACCGCGAATGGCTAGCAGTTCCTTCTGCATTTCCAAAAACTGCTCCTGGAAGTCCTCCATTCTATCAAACATAGTTTCCTTCTTACCAGAAGGTATCTGTGGAATCTTTCCTTCCGGGACAGTGTGCACCACAGGGGGTGGTACCGTGACTACGGCAGTGAATCTTGGCGTCTCCCGAAGTTTGTAACCTTCAGGAGTCTTCAGTATGCCCCTGGCATCTTCGCTTTCCCGAAGTTTGTAACCTTCAGGCCCAGCGGCTTCTGTTGTGATTCCTTGATCTTATGTGATCGGCGGAACATATCCTTCCGGGATGTAGTTAACAGGCATGCCCCAAGGACGATCTTTCGGCATTTGATACCTAGGATCATACTTCTCCACTATGGGCGTTGTGGTGATCTCTGAGATTACAGTTCTTTGTAGCTGAGCTTCTGCCATGGCTTGCATGTCGTTACGAAGCTTTCTCATGTCCTCTCTCAGAGCGTCGATCTCTTCTTTCAACTCTCTATTTTCTTCCTCAAGATCATCCATCTTTTTCTGACGATTGGCCCGAGTATTGTACGAATGAGACAGTTTGACTCTAGAACCGAGACACAAACGTGAGATTCGTAGGAAAGAAGAATACGCGATGTGAGAATGATGAATGCAATTATTATATTAATTGTTATTGGTTTAATCAAAATAAACTTCGACAATTAGATTGCAAATATCAAACGGTGGGGAAACCCCTTTTTATTGAATTCAAAGGATTACAGAAATGGAAATACAGTAGATTACAAGGTGCAGAAACAGAAACCTAAACTAATGGGTCCCGAGTCCTCTCTGAAGAGAAATCGGGTGCTGATTCTGGTATCTTCCTTTTCTTTGACCGGGGCTATTGGGCCGTTGTCGGGTTGTCATTCCTTTGCCAAGTGAAAGGAGTGAGAAAATTCCTTTGGTTATCCTGATTATCCACAACATGTTGCTCCAAAATTTCAATCAGAGCATCCTTATCTTTCAGTAATTGCTGTATTTTGATGCACTCTACGTTGAGGGTGCGATACTTGTTCTTCCAAGACCTTCTCTCCTGTTGAACTTTGTTGAGAGTAACCTGAAGCTTTTCAGTTTCTGTCATGAAGTACATGACAGATTCCTTTGGCGGAAGAACTCCGTAACGAGGATAAGGCATCTTTAGCTTGAGAGCCCTAGTTTGTACCCAATGGAGATAAGGCTCCACCGAGACACAGTCTGGTTTTCCCTGAGACTCTCGTCCTTTCTTATGAACATGCTTCCAAGCGTGCACTATTTTCGTCTTTAGTGCTCTGTCATTTTCTCTTTCCTTGAAGAAAATACCTTCCAGATGAACACCCTGTGGGACGTGTCTCATCGGGTATCCAAATTGACGAAGAACCAATACCGGATGGTAGTTGATTCCTCCCTTAATTCCTATAAGGGGTACGTTGGGGAAGTTTCCACAACGGTCAATGATCCTGATTCCATCATAGATCCTATTACACCAATCTATATCAGAGTTGGTAAGAGACATGATCTTCTGCGACCAACGTAAGGCACTCTTACAATCCCAAAAAGCAACAGACTTGGGCAAGTGGGAAATAAACCATTTGTAAAGCAAAGGTACACAGCATGTGATATCCCCTCCGCTGTACAAATTTCCCTAGTGTACAGAATGATACGCATCTGCGAGCAAAGTCGGTACAGGGTTTCCAATGAGAAAAACCTTAATGGAGTTGATATCTACGAAGTTATTGATGTTGGGAAACAAAAATAACCCGTAGGTGAGCAAGACAAAGACGCTTTCAAAAGCAGTCACGTTTCCTATACTGGCAAAATACAGGGCCTTCTTTGTCAAGAACTGGGCTGGCAAACCTTGGATGCCACCCTTGGTAGTTAAGTGAGTCCTGACCTCAGACTCGTCCAAATGAATTGCTCTTGCAATGGTCTGATTCTTTGGAATTTCTTCCAGTCCAAAAAATAGAGCTCGATCTATGATATGTAGATCAATCAGATGAGAATACTCCTACAGTATTGGTGTGAGCTGGTAATCCGAGATTGTGAAACAGTGATAGACCAGATCGGAAAACTGAATGAGCGCATCCATGATTCCCTCAATCACATGGACTCTTAACAGTGGTAGCAAACCTCCGTGCTTGGCTCTGAAAGCCTCTGGGTTTGTGATCATCCTTACTAACCTTCTTAAATCCTCTAGCTTTGGAACCTTGAAGGTATACCTATGAGTTCTCCTTCTACCGAAATCCATTAGTGCAATCCTTTTCTCTGATATTTGCAATCACAGTCTCAGTTTAATATGAAAAACAGAGAGACTAGAAGAGAAATTTTTTGAATGTTTTTAATGTTTTTTTAAATGAATGCATGAATGCAGCACACAAAAACATAGAAAAAACATGGGGTCAAAGGGTCGTTGTCATGAAGTCAAGGCTCTACACATCCCCAAAGGTTTATACTAAGGTGATTTTTGTACCTGTACTCATTATCATCAGCTCCTCCCAGGAAAGTAAAACAATAAGCAGATCGCCAGCGAGTTGTAGAGCGATCTTAGAGTAAGTACCATTCACCGAGAATAGATCACCAGCCTCAAATGAGGGTAGTATCGCGTAACAACTATTTCCGATAGTTTCCGCACTACAAAAGGGTTTGGCTCCTCAGCTTCTCAGACATCACAATCGGCCCATTGTCTAGGTGAGAGAATGGGTTGCATTGGTCAGCCTCCACTGAGGTTGATGGTTGACCTCGTCGCCATCACTTATCTTAAGTGTATACTCGATCTTTCCACATGCGGCATCACACGCATTCCCATTAGCAGAAAAATAAACACGTATAACAATTAGGAAAAGCAGTATATATATTTTTCCTAATCATCCTAGACTTTTAAAAGCTAAGAATCTTAAGTTCCTGACAGAAAATGGTTTCCCGGCGGAGTCACCAATCTGTGGTTTCATTCCAAATTAACAGCGTTTTGACCTAAGATCCTAGTGACGTCATGGTTTCCACCTAGGGGACAAAAAAGAACAAGATCCCTAAAGAGACCTGCGATTCTCCCCAACAGAGTCGCCATTTTTTCTGTAGCGAGTGATTTTTGGATGTGGTTGCGAAGCACGATCGCTCTAGTACTACAGTTCGATTCATTTTTTATCCTATTAAAGCTGATGAAGGAAGGGAAATAGACGTCTTCAACTAACCCTGCTTGCATACTGAGGTTAAACAGTCAAAACTGTTGGTTTACAGATGCTACAAAGATTCGGGGTTTCTCCTAGTTTATTTTGTTGACGAGGGGTGCTTTAGGCTATCGGTTGAGATGTTAGGACGGATATATATGACAATATAGGATTTTGGGTTTTTGTTTAGTGTGCTCGCTAAGATTTTTCTTTCAATCTTATGCCTACGTATTCCCGTTTACCGAAACAGGGAAATCAGAGCGTTCGTAGTTCCTCCTATTCTATGGGAGGAAATGGGTGTTTTGGTGTCTTGTTCAAAGCCCAAGACGTGAAGCGAAAGGTAGTTTGTATCTTGCTCAAAGCCCAAGATGTGAAGCCCAAGATGTGAAGCTAAAGGTGTTGACTTTAGAGAGAAATTGTCATCTCTAAAGAGGGGTTTGTCTGTTACGACTGTTTATAAAGGAGAATTACTTTAACCGGGATTTGTGAATCCGACAATGCCATAATTTCCTTTATAGGGGATTTCAACCTGAAGGAGAAGACTTTAACTCAGTGTAGAGTAATGCCATCTTTTCTTAGGAATTTCTTATACTAAAAGAGGGACATTGGCATGGATGTAGATGATCCAGAGGCTTGCTGCTTACAGCAGTTAGATGGAGGGGAAGGAGTTGTTGATGTTTGTGTACTGTGAACAAGGCACAACTTTGATGCTAAAAGGTTGATTGGATCAACCGGTGGTTTTCTTATATAAAGCCTAAGAGGAGGCTAATATGTGTCTCGTACAAAGCCTGAGATTGAGGCTAAAAAGTTTTGACTCGACGATGGAGTCTTTTGGTATCTCGTATAAAGCCCGAGATGGAGGCTATTTGACTCAACAAGAGAGTTTTTTGTATCTCGTACGAAGCCCGAGATGGAGGCTAAAATTTGTTTGGCTCAATAAGAACCTTTTTGTATCTCGTATAAAGCCCGAGATGAAGGCGAAAGGGTGATTGACTCAACGAGGGAGTCTCTTATGTGTCTCGTACAAAGCCCGAGAGAGAGGCTAAACATTGTTTGACTCCACTGGGGAGAATCATTGTATAAAGCCCAAGTGGCTAACTTCACTAGAGAAGGATCTTTATACAAAGCCTAAGAGTAGGCTAGGGTTACTGTCTCAGTTGAGTGACAGGTCCAGTATACTGATTTTCAAAGAGAAAATCAGTTCTTATATGAGCAGTGCTGTACTCAAGGATTATGATTCGAGGATCCGGGTTATTCCTGTTCTTTAAGGAAGTGGGAAATCCGAAGGGTATTGAGTCTGTCTGAGTCTACGGGTTTTCTTCCTATTTAACGAAGGGGTCACTTGAGAATGTCTTTGAGACTCAAGGAGATTAGACTGTCCAAGTCTAGAGTGTCATCTTTTGTACCATGCTTTGAGAAACAGTAGTAGACTCTATGAAAGGACTGTTCTATGGAGATGATTAAGTTCTGTTTCTATACCTCTAGGAGGTCGTCGGGACAATTTGTACGAAGCCCAAGAGGAGGCTGGAAACTTTTAAGAAGCCGAGAGGTCCTTGTAAGAAGCCCAAGAGGAGGCTATCATTCCCAGAGGAAGAGATCATTATACGAAGCCTAAGAGGAGGCTGTGAATACTTCTAAGAAGTCGTAGGGTCCTTGTACTAAGCCCAAGAGGAGGCGGGGTTGCTTTTAGGAAGCCTGTGGGTCCTTGTACGATGCCCAAGAGGAGGCCGATGCTTTTAAGAAGCCGATGGGTCCCCAAACCCCGAGAAATTCAAGACAGGCTATTCACAAGGAATAGATCAAGCCAGGAAAGTTCAAGAATTTGGAAGAAACTCAAGAGATGCCATTCACGGAGAAAAGATCATATCTGGGGAGTAGAGTTTCTTGACAAGTGCTTTTAAGAAGCCTGTGGGTCCCCAAACCCCGAGAAATTCAAGACATGCCATTCACCGAGAATAGATCAAGCCAGGAAAGTTCAAGAATTTGGAAGAAACTCAAGAGATGCCATTCACGGAGAAAAGATCATCTCTGGGGAGTAGAGTTTCTTTGACAACTTCTACGAGTGACAGTCTATGAAAGGGTTCACCGAGAATGCTGCCTTTCATGTCTCCATATTGTTTAACCCCAAGAGGAGGGAAGACTGTGTCTGGTAATCGTATGGGGATCTAGTTTAGACTATTTCTAAGAGTGATTAACGGCTTTACCTAGTGATAGACGTAGTTGCCGGGGAAACTCTAAATATCTATACTATTCTTACACAGTTGATATGAGTTTATGAAAGAAGACTTACAGCGAAACAGCCCCACAATACAGTTATATGTATATGAAAGTGGTAAATGAAAGCGATAACCACTTACTCGGTTGTAGAGCTTCCATGCTGTTTGGTTAGTTATTCAACAAAGAAAGATTGAAAACAACAGTATATTCAAAATCAAAGGAGAAAGTGCTTTGAAAAAGAAAGATTTGGGGCTTACAGCTCAAGGAGAGGCCCGGGGTTTTATCAGTGAGCGCACTGTTTGAATTTGTACAGAGGGACTTATACAAGTGACTGTGGCCCAAAAATTGTTTTCTGTACAAAGGGATGGGTCTTACACTCTCTCTAGAGGCCCAAAAGGTTTAAATAAAAAGAGTGGGGCTTATGACTCGAGGGTAGGCCCAGTTGACTTTTCGTTTAAAAATGGGGATCGCGCCGAGGTTTTCTTTTAACGCGAAGGGGCTTATACAATATCTGAGGCCCAAGATTGTTTTGGTTAAAAGGGGGTTGGGCCTTACACTCTGTTAGAGGCCCAAAAAGTTTGAATGGGTCTTATAGGTCAAGGAGAGGCCCATGGTTATTTTTCAAAAGGCGACGATCCCGCCGTTTGTTTTTGCGGTATCGGGACTTATACAATACTGAGGCCCAAAATGATTTGGTCAAAAAAAGATTGGGTCTTACACTCTATTAGAGGCCCTCAAACCCTCTCTTGAGGTCTTGGCTCATGATTTGCCCTAAAAGTCAACTTAGGGGTGAATTAGGTCAAGAAACCCTAATTCCTGATTTTTGATGAATGCATCCCCTGAGGTCAAATTGACTTGATGATTGGGTCCATGAGGTTCCATGGAGTATATTAGGTTATCTTTTGGATCTTTGGCTTGTGCCTAGATAAAAATTTTCATCTGGAGGCCCTGGTCGACCAAAACCCTAATTTGGTGATACTGTCGATCTTGAGACTTGATCCACCTAGAAGGGAGCAGCCTTGTGCTTAATCCTTGAAGTGGGAGTCCTTTTGATCCATTGTAGGTGTTTGAGAGGTTAGACAAGTTGAGGATCATGTCATTCCTTGATTGATCCTTTGTCTAAGAACTCTGAGAGGGCTTGAAACCCTAATTCTTGATTGTAGTGGATACTCACCCATCTTTGGGGAGACTGATGAAGTATGATGGCCCATCCATATTGTGATGATGATTTTCACAATGATGGGAAATCTTAGTGGTCAAAATTTGGGGTATGACAACAGGTTCATCCTTGAACGTTATGCCAATGTCAACTTTGGTACGACTATATTTTCAAGGTACTCCTATGAGAGGCAGTGAGATCATCGTCAAAGCCTTTGACGGATCCAGAAAAATAGTTATCGGCGAAGTCGACCTTCCCATAACCATTGGTCCTCACACTTTCTAGGTCATGGACATCCGAGCAGCATACAGCTGTTTGTTAGGAAGACCTTGGATACACGAAGTCGGGGCAGTTACTTCGACGCTTCACCAAAAACTGAAGTTCGTCAAGAACGACAAATTAGTCACAGTATGCAGAGAGAAAGCTTTAATCGTGAGCAACTTATCATCATTCTCCTGTGTAGAACCAGAGGAGGTCGTTGGAACTCAATTTTAAGCACTCTCAGTGAGCAATGAGAATCACCAAGAAAAAGGAACATAGATTTCCTCATACAAAGACGCTCTCAAAATAATGGGGAGTGGTGACATAAAAGGATGGGGACATATTGTAATTCCTGCTAATAACAAGACAAGAAAAGGTCTTGGTTTTTCTCCGACATGTACCCAGACTACAAAGAAGGATGAAAGTTTTCGTCCCACTCAGGATTTCTTTCACAGCGGAGGCTTTCTCCACCCAATATCTCAAGAAGTCCACACCATCGAGGAGAAGAACTCTTTTGATACGGATGAGGAGTAGAAGTCTTATCTCAACGATGAAGGTTATATATCTCAGGGAGAAACGTACATGCCATTCTGCTCCCCATAGCAAAGTCCCAGATATATACCAAAATCAGATGTCAGAATGATCTACAGAGATTATGATCCCGAAGGATGTCGTGCTCCACCCAATTCATTAGAGGAAGACACTCTGATGAAAGACAACTTTGACTATGATTATTATGATCCCCTGGATGATTTGCCTATCTGGAAGCCATACATGGAAGACTCGGGGTAAAAGAGTCAGCCAGATAAAGCATATCAGCTGAATAATCTTGAAAAGAATACGCCTGTTCCCTCAGAGTCATGGAATCCTTACTCAGAACATTCCGAAAATGTCCAACAACATGTTGATGAATTAGCAAAGATTGCAGGACAAAAATTCATTAACTATGCATTTCCATAAGTCAACGTCATTGAAGAGATGACTTATCTATTCCAACAGAAACTTTGGATACCTTGGGGAAGCCAAACGGCAAGTACGACTTTCTAGTCAAATACACCGCTCCCCAAAGCTCTTGCATCAGATATGAGGACATCCAACCAACTGGATGGGGAGATCCTCTTGAGAGTGAAAATACTATGGAATATACGACAGAAGAGTCCTCTTATGATAACTCTGCATGGGAGGAAGACTCCAATGATCCCACTCCTCCATAAATCAGTGTCATTACTGAAGACAAACCAAGAAGGAAAGTACCAGACTTTGTGATCCACAGAGGAGTTCATCGCCATTGGGTTGCGGTCGATGTCCTAAAGGTCATTCCTAAATCGAAGTAATTACCGTGTCTTTGTTTTAACCTTTCATTTTGCTCGCATGAAAGGATGTTTTATAGGGCTCACTTTTCTGTAAATGTCCCTCTTCGCTTCGCCCAAAGCAATAGAGTTTTGTTTTATAGGGTTTGTTTCAAGAATCGACAAATCATGAATAAATAATGTCATTCTGATTTCCCGCATTCATTGCTATTTTCACTTTTCGTTTTTCAGAAAATGGTAATCCTAAAAAAACCCAAAATAAAAACAAGTGTTTTCGAAAAAAAAAACACTGCACACACTTTTGCATTCTCTCTGTCTTTTCTAAAAAGGAATCATCACCTCATGCAGATTACTTGTTTTAAACCCTATTGAAACATACGATCCAATGGGTTCTCCCAACTTTGAATTCCCGGTATTTGAATCTGAAGAAGAAGAGGACGAAGAAATTCCAGAAGAGATATCCCGACTATTCAAGCAAGAGGAAAGGTCCATTGAACCCTACAAAGAGCCGTTAGAAACGGTCAATTTAGGTTCAAAAGAAGAAAAAAAGAAGTTAAGATTGGAGCCCTGATCGGTCCAGATGTCAGAGAAGGCTTGATAAAACTTCTCAAAGAGTTTCCAGATGTGTTTGCTTGGTCCTACCAGGACATGCCTGGGTTGGATACCAGCATCGTGGAACATCACTTACCATTGAAAAAAGAATGTCCTCCGGTAAAACAAAGACTGAGAAGGACTCATCTTGATATGGCCATCAAAATTAAAGAGGAAGTACAGAAATAGATCGACGCGGGTTTTCTCGCCATCTCAGAATATCCTCAATGGTTAGCCAACATAGTTCCATTTCCGAAAAAGGACGAAAAAGTCAGAATGTGTATAGACTACAGGGATTTGAACAAAGCAAGTCCAAAGGATGACTTCCCCTACCACACATTGACATGCTGGTAGACAGCACAACAAAAATCAAAGTCTTCTCCTTCATGGATGGATTCTCAGACTATAATCAAATCAGAATGGCACCGAAAGACTTGGAGAAAACGCCATTCATCACCCCATGGGGCACCTTTTGTTACAAGGTAATGTCGTTCGGTCTGAAGAACGCAGGGGCAACCTATCAAAGGGCCATGACAACCCTGTTTCATGACATGATGCACAAAGAGATTGAAGTGTACGTTGATGACATGATTGCCAAATTTAAAACAGAAGAAGAACATGTGGAACATCTATAAAAGTTATTCGAGCGTCTGAGAAAATACAAACTCTGCTTGAATCCCAACAAATGTACATTCGGTGTTCGCTCAGGAAAGCTATTAGGATTCATCGTTAGCCAGAAAGGAATTGAGGTTGATCTCAACAAAGTTAAGGCCATTCAATAAATGCCTTCCCCAAAGACTGAAAAACAGGTCAGAGGATTTTTGGGACGTCTGAATTACATCTCAAGATTCATATCCCTCATGACTGCAACATGCACGCCGATCTTCAAACTACTCAGAAAGAATCAAAGATGTGTATGGACAGAAGATTTCCAAAAAGCTTTCGACAACATCAAAGAATATCTGTTGAATCCACCTATTCTGTCTCCTCCAGTGGAAGGAAGACCACTGATCATCTACTTAACAGTCTTGGAAGACTCTATGGGTTGTGTACTTGGCCAACAAGACGAGACAAAAATAAAAGAGTCTACCATTTATTACTTAAGCAAGAAATTCATGAACTGTGAAACTCGATACACTATGCTCGAGAAAACTTGCTGAACTCTGGCTTGTGCAGCCAAACGTCTTCGCCAGTATGTGATATGTCACACTACTTGGTTAATCTCCAAAATATATCCAATCAAGTACGTCTTCGAAAAGCCGGTCTTAACAGGAAGGATTACCCGTTGGCAAATGTTGTTATCAGAATACGACATCGAGTACCATACTCAGAAAGCCGTCAAAGGAAGTATTTTAGCTTATCATTTGGCTCATCAACCGATTGACGATCAGGGATCAGTCAAATTTGATTTCCCAGACGAAGATGTCATGTACCTAAAATTGAAAGATTGTGATGAACCGCTACCAAGCGAAGGGCCAGAGCCAGGCTCCTAATGGGGATTAATTTTCGATGGAGCTGTCAACACTTATGGAAATTTGGGCAATCATCTAACACCTCGGGGTACCCATATTCCTTTCACTGCCCGATTGACATTCAAATTCACAAACAATGAGGCCGAATACGAAGCTTGTATCATGGGTCTCGAAGAAGCAATCAATTTAAGGATAAAGAACTTGGATGTGTATGGCGACTCAACTCTGGTTATAAATCAGATCAAAGGTGAGTGGAACACATATCAATCAGGATTGATTCCTTACAAAGACTACGCGAGAAGGTTGTTACCCTTATTCAACAAGATTGAGTTTCATCACATCCCTCGTGAAGAAAACCACATGGCTGATGCACTAGCCACTCTATCTTCCATGATTAGTGTGATTCGATGGAACGGCGTACCCAAGATTGACATAATGCACCTTTACATCTTCGCGATTGAAGCAGTCATATATAACAAACCATGGTATCACGATATCAAATGTTTCCTTCAAAGACAGAAATACCCGCTGGGGCATCAAGAAAAGATAGGAAGACTCTCAGAAGACTGTTGACAACTTCTTCCTGAACAATGATGTAATCTACAAGAGAAACTTCAACATGGTTTTGCTCAGATGCTTAGACAGACAAGAAGTGAACATGTTAATGAAAGAGATCCACGAAGGATGCTTTGGCACTCATGCCAATGGACACACAATGGCAAGAAAAATTCTGAGAGCAGGATATTATTGGCAGACAATGGAATCTGATTGCTATAAGTATATGAGGAAATGTCACAAGTGTCAGATATACACCGACAAAATTCATGTACCACCAACGCATCTCAAAGTCCTTTCTTCTCCATGGCCTTTCTCTATATGGGGAATCAACATGACTGGCATGGTTGAACCCAAAGCTTCAAACGGACATCGGTTCATCCTGGTAGCCATTGATTACTTCACCAAGTGGGTCGAAGTAGTATCATACACCAATGTGACCCGACAAGTGGTGGTCTGATTTATCAAGAACAATCTCATCTGCCGTTATGGTGTTCCAAGCCAGATCATTACTGATAATGGATCGAACTTAAATAACAAGATGATGATAGAGTTGTGTACTGAGTTCAAGATCGAACACCATAACTCGTCTCCCTACCGACCTAAAATGAATAGAGCGGTAGAAGCGGCTAACAAGAATACAAGAAGATCATTTAGAAGATGGTTGTAACTTACAAAGATTGGCATGAGATGTTACCCTTTACTCTTCACGGTTATCGCACATTCGTCCGCACTTCAACAAGGGCAACCCCTTTCTCTCTATTATATGGCATGGAAGTAGTGCTCCCCATAGAAGTAGAGATCCCATCAATGAGAGTATTGATGGAAGCCAAGTTAATAGAAGTTGAATGGTGTTAAAGCCGGCACGATGAACTGAACCTAATCGAAGAAAATAGAATGACGGCTTTATGCCATGGTCAGTTATATCAGCAAAGAATGAAGAAGGCGTTTGACAAAAGAGTCCGACCCCGTGTCTTCAGGGAAGGAGACCTCGTGCTCAAGAAGATACAATCATTTCTCACTAATTCCAGGGGTAAGTGGACTCCAAATTACGACGGCCTCTATGTTGTTAAGAAAGCCTTTTCAGGCAGTGCCTTGAGACTCGTGACCATGGATGGAGAGGAGTTTACCTACTCAACAAATGTCGATGTAGTCAAGAAATACTTTGCCTAAATAAAAAACAACGTCTCGGTGGACTGAAAACCCGAAAGGACGATCTAGGCAAAAATTAGAGACATAAACAATGATCATCCTGATGAATTGAAAGCCCGATAGGGCAATCTAGGAAAAAGTTAGGGAGTCATGGCAAGTAACTATATCCGACAAGATTGACGGCAAAGCGGCGTCAGGAAAACTTCAGTCAAGGTCACCTTCGACAAAAGCTCAAAACGTCCAGAATTCAAAGTTGGTGGAAGGATGGCGGTCGTTATGTTTCAATGTAGCCCCTTTTCCTTTAAATTACCATTTTCTAAACTTTGTAATGCTCCAAGGGATCACGTGTTTAGCTGATTACCATTCTATCAATAAAATTTGAGCCTGTGTGCCTTTTATTTGTGATTCTTATTTATTTTGCTTTGCAAAATAACACTTTAATATGATCCGCGATTCTTGAAACAAAAAATGAATTTACTTTTGTTTTCAAAACGGAAAGTTCAAGTTTTACTTCTGCTTTTAAAATAAGAATGGCGATTACCTTTCAATTACTGAACACAAAAAAGGATATTGATGGCTTCTCCGGAAGTGATTAAAACTTCAAAATGTAGAATCAAAATACTCCTTTTAATCAGTACACCCTGAATAAAGGATCAATTGCTTTAGACAGGAATATCCCGTTTGACATCTCCGGTAGATTTTTTACCTCTGAGAACCAATGATTGGTTCCCCCCCAGTGGGGTCTACCCCCGAAAAACAAGAACGGGTTTCTACTCCTAGCAGGTTTGTACCTCCCGAAACCAGAACAAACACAGGAATCTCTGTTCCCAAACAAAAGTACTACCTTCAAAGTATCCAAAGGTACCCCCATCTCCTAGAGTGACCGAGTATCCGGTTGTGTTCATCACCAGTCTGTATGTCACATATGTGTTGTCAGCATAAGCATTTCATACATACATCATGCATAACTGATTCATATTCATACTCATGTTGCATTAATGTCACTCTGATCATATTCATCCCCAAGTGATAAACGTCCTCTCTCAGATAGATTTTTCAGTCTTTCTTACCACGTTAGATAGGACAAAATTCCGGTTTAAGTTCTTTCCTCATCAGGAAAATGTACCGTCTAAATAATCTCTCTCCAGTTTATTCCTGGATTGAAATCAGTCCTCAAACCACTTTGATAACTTGAACCTCTGAAAGGCAAGAAAGCATTTGGATATGCACCTCTGGAACATCACTCTTCACCATTAAAGATGTTATTTTGCTTTCCCGAATTAAAGAAAATCCCCAGAGAAAACCTCTCTACAGAAGACTCTTGGTAATACGACAGTTTCTCCCCGGAAGAATTTAATTTCAATAAGGTCATCAGCACCTCAAAATTGAAGTACATCATGTGGCATCTCTTAAAAAAAGAAGAAGTATGGTGTAATCTCCCCAGCAAATGGCATCTCCAACAGAGAAGTTTGCACACCTCTGCACATTTCAGACCAACGGGTTTCCCCGACAAGTCTGGCATCAAATCATTTTTCCATCAAATGGCATCTCCCCAGCGAGAAGTTTGGTGAAAACCATCACATATAGCATTCCATGTCAAGAGAAGGGCTCGACAAGAAGAAACTGAGACCAGTTCCGTGGATGAAGATCAGGATCGAGGGGAAGTTTATTTCAAAAGAAAATCGAGACCAGTTCCATGGCTGAAGACCAGGATCGAGGGGAAGTTTATTTAAAAAGAAAACTGAGACCAGTTCCGTGGCTGAAGACCAGGATCGAGGGGAAGTTTATTTCAAAAGAAAACTGAGACCAGTTTCATGGTAGAAAACCAGGATCGAGGGGAAGTTTATTTCGAAAGAAACTAAGACCATTTCCATGGCTGAAGACCAGGATCGAAGGGGAGTTTTACCCTTTTTCTAAGTAGCATTACTTAGAAAAAAAGATGGATGAGCAAATAACTGTTATTCGCAACCACAGTTAAAATTTCGGATATTCTGATATTTAATCCTCTTTTACCTTGAATGTACGAACGTCTTCGCCATTCACATCTTCAGGTCCAAGAAGATTAAATAGAGGCATCTGTCATACCCTAAATTTTGACCATAATATTTTACATCATTGTGCAAATCATCACCACAATATGGATGTACCTTCATGCCTCATCAATCCTCTCAAAGATTGTTGAGCATTCACTCTAGCCAAGAATTAGGGTTTCAGACCCTCTTAGAGCACTCAGACAAAGGATCAATCAAGAATTGACATGATATTCAACTTGTCAAGCCTCTCAAACATCCATGAAGGATCAAGAGATCTCCCATATCAAGAATCAAGCACAAGAGTGCAACATTTCAAGTTGATCAAGCCTCAAGATCACCAGTGTCACCAAATTAGGGTTTTGGTCGACCAAGACCTCCAGACGGAAATTTTCATATGGGCATGAGCCAATACTTCAAAATATGATTCAAGAATCTCAAAGGGACCTCATGGATCCAATCATAAGTTCAAAATAGCCTCAGGGAATGCATTCAACAAAAATCATGAATTAGGGTTTCTTGACCTAATGCACCCCTAAGTTGACTTTTAAAGCAAGGCATGAGCCCAAACCTCCAGGAATGTTTTGAAGACCTCAAATATCTCATATTGATCCTCTTACAAGTTAAAATAGACACAAAGAACTTGGTTCTTGAGCAATATAGAGATGCAAATTCATCTAACCACAAACTAGGGTTTCTAAGAAAAAGTCAACCCTACCTTTGACTTTTGACTAACACATGATCTCAAACCTTGGGAAATGATTCAAGGCACTCTAAAAAACCTATGGATTCCATCCATTAGGTTTGAATTAGGTCAAAAACTTGATTTCATAGAGAATCACAAAGTTTGAAATTCATCTGATAAAAAGTCAACTGTGCCCAAAAACCAAGTTTGACTTTTGAGATTTCTTGACAAACATGGCTCCCCTAAGTCAAAAACAATGTTAAATCATGGTTTGGATCATCATCCATTAATAAAAATTAAGAAAAGTGAGGTTACTTGCAAAAAGGGTAATCTTAAGAAACTTAAAATTTCTCTATGTTATGAAAAAAGGATGATTTTTCCCAACTTTGAAAGGTCATAACTCCCAAACCACAAAGCCATTTTCTTCCATCCAAATCTCAAATGAAATCTCTAATTACATACTACAAAAGTGTCACAGTGCTCTATGAGCAAAAAAAGCTTGGATTTTGAGTTATAGAGCCATGAAGTTAGGGTTTCAAAACTTTTAAACTTGGACACTTAGTGAAATTTTGAGACAGAATCAGTTTCATTTTTTTTTCAACTTTGAGGTCTTTTTATCCATGATCCACAATGATCCAAGACCAAAGTTAAACATAAAAGTTGAAGTATGATATGCAAACTTTCCAAAGAGTACAAGAACATCATCAAACTCCATTTGAGCAATGAGATATGGAATGACCAATATGCCTTGACATAAACTGTTTTTTTACAGCATTGGTACATTACTTATATCCCATGATTTCTTGAGCCAATTTTGGACACTTGCATCATTGTATTTCTGTCCGAAATCAACATGAATGATGAGGAATCTGAGCATAAGACCACCAAGTCAAAAATCATATCCCTTAGGCATGTGGAATTCAAGATTCATTTCCAAAACTTTCAATTTTGTCATAAGGCATTCAATAGGTGCATAGAGGTGGCATGAACTGTGGCATTGTTATTCAAATGAGTCAAGATATATCCAAAGTTCAGAAGACCTAAACCTGCAAAGCTGATCTCAAGTCAATGGCTAGAGGAGACTTTGCTACATGACAAAATTCAATGGATAATAGGGTGATCTAGCCTCCATTCATTATTCCTTCAAAAACAAATTTCCTCTACTATAAATAGAGGTCATGTGTGATTGATCAAACCACCCCAAAACTTCAGAATTCATGTTTTCCCCCAAATCACTCTTCAAAACCAGAATTTCCTTCTTTAGCAAGTAACATGCAAATTTTCAAATAGAGAAGGATTACATCACAACCAATGATCCTAACATCACACATACATCATATAGAAACTATTAAAACACTTCTCCATCATCTATAACATCAGAATCACAAAGCTCAAAATCCAACTTAGGCTTAATTGCAGTTGAGGTACCACAACAAGATCCAGGTGTTTTCAATCCATTCCAAGCTTCTAAACACCTTACATAAGGTCCATTGAAGCTGTCCAGATTATCACACAACATCTGTAACACCTCTATATCATAATTGGAATTCCTTTTGCACAAGTAAGCCTGGAACTCTCAAACTCTATGATCCATACATCATAAATGTGTTTTCAAGTTACAAACATGTTTATGTACTTGTGTAGAGTGTTTCCCCTTATTCAATTGTTTTGTAGCTATCGTGTATAGGATTTCATAATGTTCTTTCATAAATTAGGGTTCATGTGTTCATCACTTGATTTTTCACTCCACACTTAAAATAAATGCAATTAATTGGTACCATTGGAATCCTTGTTCAAAAACGAACAACTTTCATGTTTACAAAAGTCAAAACCATTGAGTAATCAGGGAGTTATGAGAGGTTTTGAAAATATGGGGAAACAGGGTACGCGCGAGCAAGAACAAGTGTTCTTGGCGCCCTTTTTGAATTCCAAATATTTGAATTTTTTTATTTTCTTAATTGATTTCAAAATTTAATTTCTCTTTGGTTTTTAATCATTTTTTATTAATTCTTTTTTTCAAAATTCACAAAAATGTTAAAATATTTTATTCTACAAAATAATCAAAATAATATTATCTATTTAATATATTTTGATGTTTTGTAAGGAATTTCATTTTAATTGTTTTTTATGCATTTTTAATGAAATTTTTCTCTTGATTTTTCAAATTCAAATGAATTTCAAGCTTTCATAAATTAAACATGATTTTTCAAAACATTTTTCAAAGTTCACAACTTATTTTTAAATATATTTGATATTTTATATCATTTTTTATTTAATTTTCTTTGAAAAAATTGTATCTTTTTAAAATTAGGGTTTCCCCTTTGATTTTAATTTTTTCAAAATAATTTTGGGCCTCTTTGTAGAGCGTAAGACTCATTCCTTTTTGTACATAAATAATTTGGGCCTCAGTCATTGTATAAGTCTCACTGCGGTTTTCAAAAACGTGATGCGATCGTTGCCTTTCAAATAAGTCATATGGGTCTCTCCTTGAGTATAAGACCCATTTTTCTTCTTTACAAACACTTTTGGGCCTCTAATAGAGTGTAAGACCAAAATCCTTTTATACATAAACAATTTTTGGGCCTCTGCCATAGTATAAGTTTCACAACTTCTTTCGGTATCGCCGAGCGATCACTGTTTTCAAAATAAGTCATTTGGGCCTCTCCTTGAGTATAAGCCCCAATCCCTTGTACATAAACATTATTTTAAACAATAAACAACTTCCACGGGCCTATCCTTGAGTTGTAAGCCCCATACCACTATTTTCAAAAACATCTGTCTGTTTTAACTGGTACTAAGAGGAGCATTATTCCCAGTGAAACTGCTCTTAGACCACTTGGGCCTCTCTTTGAGTTATAAGCCCCAAACACTCTTCTTCTAAAAACAACTTTTCTTTTAATTCAAATTCAAATTCAAAGGTTTTCTCAAAAATTTCTTCAATTTCTTAAAACCCTAATCATATAGTTGTAATTAGTACAATAAATCACAATACACTTGGGCCTCTTCTCAGAGTGTAAGACCCAATATCTTTTCAATTCAATGCATCTTTGTTTATATACCTGTCAACTCACTTATTTGTATATATTCATGTGCATATTTGTTTAGAGTTTCCCCAGCAGTTAGGTCTACACTTAGGTCAAACCCGAGGTTATTTCTAACATAGTCAAAACTAGTTCCCCTAAAGGAAACTCCCCTCGATACAGTTTGCCTCCTCTTGGGCTTATTCAATATGGAACAGAGAAAGACATTATTCCCGGTGAAACTTTTCTCAAGACTGTCAAAACTTAGAAACATATACAAGAAATTCATTTTCCCATAGAGGATTAATTCTCGGAGAAACCTCTTTTGAATTTCATCAAACCTTAGAACTGTTCAACAAAGAAAGGACTTATTTCCAGTGAAACCTTTCTTGAATTTTTCTTAGGCTTGGACCCACAGGCTTCCTATAAGTATCCCCAGCCTCCTCTTGGGCTTAGTACAAGGACCACCGGGCTTCTTAAAAGTTCCCCAGCCTCCTCTTGGGCTTAGTACAAGGACCCAGAGGCTTCTTAAAAGCATAGGATAGAAATTAGTCATCTATACTAGTTCAATCCCCAGGAGAGTCAAAAGTCCAGAATATCCTACCATCCAAGAGTTGATTATCAACAAACAAACTCCTCTTAGGCATCATACAAAGATCTCTCTCTCCAACTACAGTCTATCTCTCCTTATTGACACTTGGATAGTCTCAACCTCCTCTTGGGTTTCATTCAAGTAGACTTGGAAAGTCTCATTATCATAGTCTCCTCTTGGACCTCACACAGAGACCCTCAGGTTTCCTAAAAAGCACAGGACAGATCCTGATCATTTTACCAATACACCAATCTCCAGCAGAGTTGAAAAATTCCAAGGTTTTCCAACTCACCTTTGAACTCCCCTGGCCTCCCAACCAAGTGTAGCGAGCGATTTTGGACGCGGTACTTAAGCGTTGGTCGCTCTCTGTGGTTGAGTTTACTACAGGTCGATTCATTTTTTATCCTATTAAAGCTGATGAAGGAAGGGAAATAGATGTCTCCAATTAACCCTGCTTTGCATACTGAGTTTAAACAGCGGTCTGTTAGGTTACGAATGCTATCAATGTGGGGGGGCCTTTGTACTGGTTATTTGTATTTTCACCAATACGATTTTCTTTCTTTTTATTTTAACAGAATGTTTCTAGCGGGGAACAAGGATTAGGATGTTAGGACTGATGCTTTTTGATGTGAGAGTATGGGATTTAGGTTTTTTGTTGATTGTGCTCGCTAAGATTTTTCTTTCAATCTTATGCCTACGTATTCCCGTTTACCGAAACAGGGAAATCAGAGCGTTCGTAGTTCCTCCTATTCTATGGGAGGAAATGGTATTTGGTGTCTTGTTCAAAGCCCAAGACGTGAAGCGAAAGGTGGTTTGTATCTTGTTCAAAGCCCAAGATGTGAAGCTGAAAGGTCTATTTGTATCTTGTTCAAACCCCAAGATATGAAGCTAAAAGGGTTTGACTTTAGAGAGAATTTTTCATTTCTAAAGAGGTTTGCCTGTCACAACTGTTGGGTGACTGATTGTAAAGGAGGATTACTTTAATCGGGATACGCGGATCCTAGCAATGCCATAATTTCCTTTATAGGGGGTTTTAACCTGAAGGAGAAGACTTTAACTCAGTGTAGAGCAATGCTATCTTTCCTTAGGAATTTCTCATGCTAAAAGAGGGACAGTGGCATAGATGTAGATGATCCAGAGGCTTGCCGCTTACAGCAATTAGATGAAAGGGGAAGGAGTTGTTGATGTTTGTGTACTGTGAACGAGGCACAACTTTGATGCTAAAAGATTAATTGGATTAACTAGAGGTTTTCTTATATAAAGCCTAAGAGGAGGCTATTATGTGTCTCGTACAAAGCCTGAGAGAGAGGCTAAAAGGTTTTGACTCAATGAGGGAATCTTTTGGTATCTCGTATAAAGCCCGAGATGGAGGCTATTTGACTCAACAAGAGAGTTTTTTGTATCTCGTACGAAGCGTGAGATGGAGGCAAAAATTTGTTTGGCTCAATAAGAACCTTTTTGTATCTCGTATAAAGCCCGAGATGGAGGCGAAAGGGATGATTGACTCAACGAGGGAGTCTCTTATGTGTCTCGTACAAAGCCCGAGAGAGAGGCTAAACGTTGTTAACTCCGCTGGGGAGAATCATTGTATAAAGCCCAAGAGAGAGGCTAACTTCACTGGAGAAGGATAATTATACAAAGCCTAAGAGGAGGCTATGGTTACTGTTTCAGTTAAGTGACAGGTCCAGTATACTGATTTTTAAAGAGAAAATCAGTTCTTATATGAGCAACACTGTACTCAAGGATTTGATTCAAGGATCTGGGTTATGCCTGCTCTTTAAGGAAGCGGGAAGTCCGAAGGGTATTGAGACTGTCCGAGTCTACGGGTTTTCTTCCTATTCTTGAAGGGTGCTTGAGAATGTCTTTGAGACTCAAGGAAATTAGACTGTCCAAGTCTGGAGTTTTATCTCTTGTACTATGCTTTGAGAAACAGTAGTAGACTCTTTGAAAGGACTGTTCTATGTAGATGATTAAGTTCTGTTCCTATACCTTTAGGAGGTCATCGGGACAATTTTTACGAAGCCCAAGAGGAGGCTGGAAGCTTTTAAGAAGCCGACGGGTCCTTGTACGAAGCCCAAGAGAAGGCTATCATTCCCGGAGGAAGAGATCATTATACAAAGCCTAAGAGGAGGCTGTGAATACTTCTAAGAAGCCGTAGGGTCCTTGTACTAAGCCCAAGAGGAGGCGGGGTTGCTTTTAGGAAGCCTGTGGGTCCTTGTACGATGCCCAAGAGGAGGTCGATGCTTTTAAGAAGCCGATGGGTCCCCAAACCCTGAGAAGTTCAAGACAGGCTATTCACAGAGAATAGATCAAGCCAGGAAAGTTCGAGAATTTGGAAGAAACTCAAGAGATGCCATTCACAGAGAAAAGATCCTCTCTGGGGAGTAGAGTTTCTTGACAAGTGCTTTTAAGAAGCCTGTGGGTCCCCAAACCCCGAGAAGTTCAAGACATGTCATTCACCGAGAATAGATCAAGCCAGGAAAGTCCGAGAATTTGGAAGAAACTCAAGAGATGCCATTCACGGAGAAAAGATCATCTCTGGGGAATAGAGTTTCTTTGACAACTTCTACGAGTGACAGTCTATGAAAGGGTTCACAGAGAATGCTGCCTTTCATATCTCCATATTGTTTAACCCCAAGAGGAGGGAAGACTGTGTCTGGTAATCCTATGGGGATCTAGTTTTGACTATTTCTACGAATAAACGAAACGGCATCACCTAGTTCTAGACGTAGTGGCCAGGGAAACTCTAAATATCTATACTATTATTACACAGTTGATATGAGTTTATGAAAGAAGACTTACAGTGAAACAGCCCCACAATACAGTTATATGTATATGAAAGCGGTAAATGAAAGCGATAACCACTTACTCGGTTGTAGAGCTTCCATGCTGTTTGGTTAGTTGTTCAACAAAGACAGATTGAAAACAACAGTATATTCAAAATCAAAGGAGAAAGTGCTTTGAAAATGAAAGTTTTGGGGCTTACAGCTCAAGGAGAGGCCCAGGGTTTTATCAGTGAGCGCACTGTTTGAATTTGTACAGAGGGACTTATACAAGTAACTGTGGCCCAAAAAGGTTTTCTGTACAAAGGGATGGGTCTTACACTCTCTCAAGAGGCCCAAAAAGTTTTAAAGAAAAGAAATGGGTCTTACTACACGAGGGTAGGCCCAGTTGACTTTTCGTTTGAAATGGCGATCGCGCCGAGGTTTTCTTTTAACGCGAAGGGACTTATACAATAAGTGAGGCCCAAAATGTTTTGGTTAAAAGGGGGTTGGGTCTTACACTCTATTAGAGGCCCAAAAAGTTTGAATGGGTCTTATAGCTCAAGGAGAGGCCCAAAAGGTTATTTTTCAAAAGGCGACGATCGCGCCGTTTGTTTTTTACGGTATCGGGACTTATACAATGCACTGAGGCCCAAAAAATGATTTGGTCAAAAAAAGAATTGGGTCTTACACTCTATTAGAGGCCCAAAATGTTTTGAAAATTATTTATGAGGGTTGAATTAATCCAAAAACCCTAATTTTATTTCAAAAATGTGTTTTAATTGAAATAAAAATTCAATTAAAATGATCAAAATTGTTTAACATAGGAAAAACAAATTGTGATCTTGGATTAATGTTTCAAAAATTAAATATTGACCTACAAAATAATTAGAAATCATTAAAAGTTGCAAAATCAAGGTGGAAAAAATATTTTAAATGTCAAAAACAATTAAAACATTAATTCTTTGCAAAAATATCAATTATATAAAATAAATAATATTTTTGGGATTTTTTGGAAAAATAAAATATTTTAACATTTTTGTGAATTATTAAAAAAAGAATCAACTCAAAATCATTAAAACTCAGAGAAAAATTAATTTTTGAATCAATTAAATAAAATCACAAAATTCAAATATTTGAATTTATGAAAATGGCGCCAAGAACACCCAAGAACACGCGCGTGGGGAGTTGGAATTAGGTCTAGTTGAAGTTTTTGTAGAGGGCAATGAGATCTACAAATCAAGCCTTGGATAGGAGAAAATGGCTTTGTGGTTTAGGAGTTATGGTCCTCCAAAGTTGGTACCCTAGCCACATTATTTTTAACTTAGAAAATTTTCTAAGTTTTTTATGGTTACCCATTTTGCAAGTTACCTAACTTTTCTTGATTTTTCTTGATGAATGATGATTCAAATCATACATTAACATCATTTTAGGGTTAAAAATCCATTTTGGTGAAAAATCTCAAAAAGTCAAAGTTGACTTTTGTGCACAGTTGCCTTTTTATCGGATGAATTCCAAACTGTGCAATTCTTCATGAAATCATGTCCTTGACCTAAATCAAACTTGATGGACATGTTCCATGGGTGTCATAGGGTATATTGAATCATGTCTTAGGGCTTGGGAGCATGTCCTGGTCAAAAGTCAAAGTTACAGTTGACTTTTTCCTTAAAACCCTAACTGTGGTGCAGATGAAATTGAAACTTGTTGCTCAAGCTTCTTGGATTAACCCATTGTTCCAAATGGATCAATATAGTTCATTAGAGACCCTCAAACCCTCTCTTGAGGTCTTGGCTCATGATTTGCCCTAAAAGTCAACTTAGGGGTGAATTAGGTCAAGAAACCCTAATTCCTGATTTTTTATGAATGCATCCCCTGAGGCAAAATTGACTTGATGATTGGGTCCATGAGGTCCCATGGAGTATATTAGGTTATGTTTTGGATCACTGGCTTGTGCCCAGATGAAAATTTTCATCTGGAGGCCCTGGTTGACCAAATCCCAAATTTGGTGACACTGTCGATCTTGAGACTTAATCCACCTAGAAGGGAGCAGCCTTGTGCTTAATCCTTGAAGTGGGAGTCCTTTTGATCCATTGTGGGTGTTTGAGAGGTTAGACAAGTTAAATATTATGTCATTCCTTGATTGATCCTTTGTCTAAGAACTCTGAGAGGGCTTGAAACCCTAATTCTTGATTGTAGTGGATGCTCACCCATCTTTGGGGAGACTGATGAAGTATGATGGCCCATCCATATTGTGATGATGAGTTTCACAATGATGGGAAATCTTGGTGGTCAAAATTTGGGGTATGACAGATGCCCCTATTTAATCTTTTTGGACACGAAGGTGTGAATGACGAAGGTATTCGGGCATTCGGGGTGCAAGAGGATTAAATATCGGAATACCCGAAATTTTGATGGCGTCTATGAATGGAAATTCACGCATTCATCTTCTTTCGCTAAGCAATGATGCTTAGAAAAGGTAAACTTCCCCTCGATCCTGGTCTTCAGCCAAGGAACTGGTCTCAGTTTCTAAAATAAACTTCCCCTCGATCCTGGTTTCCTACCCAGGAATTGGTCTTAGTTTCTGAAATGAACTTCCCAACGATCCTGGTTTCCTACCAAGGAACTGGTCTTAGTTTCTGAAATGAACTTCCCCTCGATCCTGGTTTCCTACCAAGGAACTGGTCTTAGTTTCTTTCGTCAATAAACTTTACTGACAAGGGACGCTATTCGCAGCGGCTTTCCTTCAAACTTCTCGCCGAATTTTCCTGGGGAGATGCCATTTGAATGGAAAAAGTTTTGATGTCAGACTTGCTGGGGAACCCAGTCGTCTGAGTTGTAGAGGTGCACAAACTTCTATGTTGGAGATGCCATTTGTTGACTCTACTGGGGAAAATGAGTCTCTTGAGAGACTGCTTCCGTTTGGGGTCTTACATCATACTTTTCTAGGGATCTTCCCGGAGAAATGCCATATGATGGGCTCCAATTTTGAGGTGTCGATGACCTTTTCATCAGCGGTTCTTTCGGAGAAAAACTGCCGTATTGCCGAAGTTCCGATTTAGGGGCTTTCTCTAGGGATCTTCCTTAATCCGGGAAAGCAAGGATATCATCTTAAATGGTGAAGAGTGATGTTAACTGAGGGCTCTCTGGTCCTTCAGAGGTTCAAGTTATCAAAGTGGTCGAGGACCCAACTTCAATCCAGAAATAAAACTGGAGGAGAGAGAATGTTTAGACGTAACACTTCCTGACGAGGAAAGGGCTGACAACTCGATTGAGAGGACTTTTTATCACTAGGGGACAAGACTGACTAGAGTGATAGTGATGCAATATGAAATGTGAATGCAAATCAATAATGTAATGATGCATGTATGTTTATGCTGACAAAACTGACGCGACACACAAACTAATAGATGAACATGACTGGATACTCGGCCATCGTAGGGCGAAGAAGTATCGTTGGTTCAGAATAGCAATTCCACCTTGCTTAGGAGAGATAGTCCCTGTTGGGAGCTACGTTGGTCGGGATTAGGAGATAAGAACTCGTCTGAAGCGTGCCAGATGAAACAAGGTCTCTGACACAGTTGATCCCTTCATTCAGGCGTACTGGCATAGAAGGAGTACTTTGATTCTGCACTTTGAGGTTCGATTACTTCTGGAGAAGCGACCGATGTTCTTCTGATGTTCAACAGTCAAAAGAAATTGTCGTCTTTATTAAAAAGCAGAAAAAGTTTTAACAAGTAAATTTATTTTTGTTTTATTTCAAGAATCGTCAATCATGTCAACAACGTCGTTCTGTAAAGCTAAAACAAATAAGAATTACAAACAAAAGCACAAGGGCTCAAATTTTATTGATAAGATGGAGATCAGCCAAACGCGTGATTCCAAAGAGTATATACAAAGTTGGAAAATGGTAATTTACAGGGAAAAGGGCTACGTTGAAACATAACGACCACTATCCTTCTAGCAACTTTGAATTCGGGACATCCCGAGCTTCTGTCAGAGATGACCTTGACTGGAGTTTTCCTCCGATGATGTAACTGCTGCTGCTGAGGGACTTGCCTCTGTTGAACATAGTTACTTGCCATTATCCCTAATTTTTGCCTGGATTGTACTTTGATGTTTCCAATCCACCGGGATGATTTTTTTTTATTTATTTTGTCTCTAACTTTTGCCTGGACCGCCTTTTCGGGTTTTCAATCCACCGAGACGTTTTTTTTAGTTTAGGCGGAGTATTTCTTGACTACATCAACATTCGTGGGGTAAGAAAATTCCTCTCCGTCCATGGTTGCAAGTCTCAAGGCGCCGCCTGAGAAAGATTTCGTGACCACATAGGGGCCATCATAATTCGGAGTCCACTTACCTCGCGAATCGGTGAGAAATGACTATATCTTCTTGAGCATGACGTCTCCTTTTCTGAAGACACGAGGTCGGACCTTCTTGTCGAACGCCCTCTTCATTCTCTGTTGATACAAATGACCATGGAATAGTGTCGTGATTCGCTTCTCCTCGATCAAATTCAATTCGTCGTGTCCGCTTTGACACCATTCAGCATCGGTGAGCTTAGCTACCATCAATACTCGGATTGACGGGATCTCTACTTCTATGGGGAGTACTGCCTCCATGCCATATACTAGAGAGAAAGGGGTTGCCCCTGTTGAAGTACGGACAGATGTTCGATAACCGTGAAGAGCAAAGGGTAGCATTTCGTGCCAATCTTTGTAGGTTACAGCCATCTTCTGAACAATCCTCTTGATGTTCCTATTGGCCGCTTTTACCGCTCCGTTCATCTTGGGTCGGTAGGGAGATGAGTTATGGTGTTCGATCTTGAACTCTGCGCACAACTCCTTCATCATCTTATTGTTCAAGTTAGATCCATTATCAGTAATGATCTCGTTCAGAACACCATAACGGCAGATGATATTATTTTTGATAAATCAAACCACCACTTGTCGGGTTACATTGGCGAATGACGCTGCTTCGACCCACTTGGTGAAATAGTCAATGGTTAGTAGAATGAACCGATGTCAGTTTGAAGCCTTGGGCTCAATCAAGCCAATCATGTCGATTCCCCGTATGGAAAAAGGCCACGGGGAAGAAAGAACTTTGAGATGCGATGGCGGTACATGAATTTTGTCGGAGTATATCTGACACTTGTGACACCTCCTCATGTACTTGTAGCAGTCGGATTCCATGGTCAACCAGTAGTACCCTGCTCTTAGAATTTTTCTCGCCATTGTGTGTCCATTGGCATGAGTGTCAAAGGATCCTTCATGAATTTCTTTCATAAGCATGTCTGCTTCTGGTCTGTCTACGCATCGGAGCAAGACCGTGTCAAAATTTCTCTTATAGAGAGTGTCATCGCTCAGGAAGAAGTTTCCAGCCAATCTTCTGAGGGTCTTTCTATCTTTCCTGGATGCCCCAGGTGGGTACTCTTGTTTTTGAAGGAAGCATTTGATATCGTGATACCAAGGTTTGTCGTCTATGACTGCTTCAATCGTGAAGATGTAAGCGGGCCGTTCAAGGCGCATTATGTCGATCTTAGGTAGGTCGTTCCATTGACCTACACTAATCATGGAAGAGAGAGTGGCTAATGCATCAGCCACGTGATTCTCCTCACGAGGGATGTGATGAAACTCAACTCTGTTAAAGAAAGGTAGCAACCTTCTTGCATAGTCTTTGTAAGGAATCAGTCCTGATTGGTATGTGTTCCAATATCCTTTTATCTGATTGATAACCAGAGCTGAGTCACCATATACGTCCAAGTTTTTGATCCTTAAATCAATTTCTTCTTCGAGACCCATGATGCAAGCTTCGTATTCGGCCTCGTTGTTCGTACATTTGAACGTAAGTCTAGCGGTGAAAGGAATGTGGGTACCCTGAGGGGTAACAATGATTTCCCCAATTCCGTTTCCATAATGATTAACTACTCCGTCAAAGATTAGTCCCCATTGGGAACCTGGTTCTGGCCCTTCACTGGGTAACGGTTCATCGTAATCTTTCATTTTTAGATACATGACATCTTCGTCTGGGAAGTCAAACCCGATTGATTCTTGATCGTCAATCGGTTGGTGAGCCAAATGATCGGCTAAAATACTTCCTTTAACGGCTTTCTGAGCGTGGTACTCTATGTCATATTCTGATAACAGCATCTGCCAACGGGCAATTCTTCCCGTGAGAGCAGGTTTTTCAAAGACATACTTGATTGGATCCATTTCTGAGATTAACCAAGTAGTATGATGAATCATGTATTGGCGAAGACGTTTGGTTGCCCAAGCCAAAGTGCAACAAGTTTTCTCAAGCATCGTGTACCGAGTTTCGCAGTCGGTGAATTTCTTGCTCAAATAGTAAATGGCAGACTCTTTCCTTTTGGTTTCGTCTTGTTGGCCAAGTACACATCCCATTGAGTCCTCTAGGACTGTGAGGTAAATGATCAGTGGTCTTCCTTCCACTGGAGGTGATAGAATCGGAGGATTCAACAGATATTCCTTGATACTGTCGAAGGCGGTTTGGCAGTCTTCTGACCAAACGCAATCCTGGTTCTTTTTTAGTAATTTGAAAATCGGCGCACACGTGGCGGTCATAAGGAATATGAACCTGGAGATGTAGTTCAAACGTCCCAGGAATCCTCTGACTTGTTTTTCAGTTTTCGGAGAAGGTATTTCTTGAATGGCCTTGACCTTGTCAGGATCAACTTCAATTCCTTTCTGGCTGACGATGAACCCTAGTAGTTTCCCCGAACGGACACCGAAGGTGCACTTGTTGGGATTCAAGCGGAGCTTGAATTTTCTTAGACGTTCGAACAATTTTGACAGATGTTCAACGTGCTCATTCTCTGTTTTTGATTTTGCAATCATATCATCAACATATACCTCGATTTCCTTGTGTATCATGTCATGAAACAGAATAGTCATGGCCCTTTGATAGGTTGCCCCGGCATTCTTCAAACCGAACGGCATTACCTTGTAACAAAAGGTGCCCCATGGGGTAATGAACGAAGTTTTCTCCATGTCTTTCGGCGCCATTTTGATCTGGTTATAGCCCGAGAATCCATCCATGAAGGAGAAAACTTTGAACTTTGTTGTGCTGTCTACCAGCATGTCAATGTGTGGTAAAGGAAAGTCTTCCTTTGGCCTAGCCTTGTTTAGATCCCTGTAATCAACACACATTCTGACCTTTCCGTCCTTTTTGGGAACGGGTACGATGTTGGCTAACCATTGAGGATATTCAGACGTGGCGAGGAAACCCGCATCAATCTGTTTCTGTACCTCCTCTTTGATTTTGATGGCCATGTCCGGGTGAGTCCGTCTCAACCTCTGCTTTACTGGAGGACATTTCGATCTCAACGGTAAGTAATGTTCCATAATACTGGTATCCAACCCTGGCATATCCTGATAGGACCAAGCGAATACATCGGGGAATTCTTTGAGAAGCTTTATCAAACTCTCTTTGGCAGTTGGACTGAGAAGTGCCCCAATACTGATTTCTTTTCTCTCTTTTTCTGAACCTAAGTTTACCGTTTCCAACGGCTCTTTGTGAGGTTCAATGGACCTTTCCTCTTGTCTGAGTAGTCGAGAGATGTCTTCTAGAATTTCGTTGTCAACTTCTTCTTCAGCCTCGAATATCGGGAACTCAAAGTTGGGAGAAGGTATCGGATCGTATGTTTCAACGGGGTTTAAAATAAGCAATTTGTATGACGTGATGATTCGTGTTTAGAAGAGATAGAGAAAATGCAAGTGTGTGCAGTGTTTTATTTTACTGCTTGTTTTTATTTGAATTATTTTTTTTAGGATTACCATTTTCTGAAAAACGAAAAGAGAAAACAGCAATTAATGCGGAAATTACAGAACGACGTTATTTTATTAATGAACAAGTCGATTCTTGAAACTAAAGCCCTATAAAACAAAACTCTGTCGCTTTGGGCTAAGCGAAGAGGGAAATTTTACAGAAAGCGAGCCCTATCAAAACATCTGTTTCACCTGGGCAGGGTGAAAGGTTCAAGATGGAAATTACTTTGACTGATGAACGATCTTTGGAACATCGACGGCAACCCATTGGCGGCGAACTCCTCGGTGAATCATAAAGTCTGGCACCTTCCTTAATTTGTCTTCAGAAATGACGCTGATTTCTGGTGGAGCAGGATCATTGGAATCTGTCTCCCAGGCAGAGTTGTCCTAGGAGGATTCCTCTGTTGTATTATGCAGAGTAGTTGTGCTCTCAGCTGTATCTCCCCATCCTGTCGGCTGGATATCTTCGAGCCTGATACGAGAGCTTTCGGGAGTGGTGTACTTGACCATATAGTCGTATTTTCCACTCGGTTGTCCCAGAGTGTCCCACACTTCTTTGGAACTGGAGGAGTCATCTCTCTCGATGACGTTGACCTCAGGAAAAGCATAGTTGATGAATTCAAGTCCTGCAAACATTGCAAATTCATCGTCATGTTAAGTAGTTTCTGAATGACCTGAGTGTTGATCCCATGACATGGTGGGGACACAGGTATTCTATTCAATGACGGTCAGATGATTTTCATTGTTCGGCTGACTCTCTTGCCCCAAGTTTCCTGGGTAAGGCTGCCACATTGGCAGACCATCCATTGGGCCATATTAGTTGTGGTCAAAGTTGTCTTTCATCAGAGTGTCTTCCTCTAATGAATTTGGCGGAGCACGGCATCCTTCTGAATCACAATCCCCGTATATCATTTCGACATCTGACCTTGGTATAAATCTCGGACTCTGTGCGGGATAGCAAAATGGCGTAGGCACCTCTTCCTGAGACATATAACCATCCTCATTAAGATAGAACTTCCATTCTTAATCTGTGTCGGAGGGATCTTCCTCATTGATAGCATGTACTGCTTGAGACACTGGGTGAAGAAAACCTCCACTATGGAAGAAGGTTTGGAGGGGATGAAGACCTTCATCATTGGCAGATGTCTGGGTACAGGTTACAGAAAAACCAAGACCCTTCTTTGTTTTATTGTCAGTAGGAATGACAATCTGTCCCCATCCTGTTGTATTGGTACTCTCGACCGCTTTGATAGCATCTTTGTATGAGGAAATCGAGGTTCCTCCTTTGAACTGATTGTTCTTGCTCACTGACAGTGCTTGGAACTGAGTTCCAATAACCTCCTCGGGTTCTATACCAGTAGACGATGACAAGTTGCTTACAAGCAAGGCTTGTTCCCCACAAACTGTGACAAGTTGATCGTTTGGTGGAGGGTCGAA